>JAJHPF010000012.1:3461796-4189296 GCA_024447775.1 Carex cristatella
GTAGCAGATTTGGAGCATATCTCCTTGAAAGTTTCTCGAAGCTGAGGACTGAAGTGCGTGTTCTTCGTGGTGAGGTAGGTCGAGAGAGATTGGATGGTAGAGGCACAACGGCGGCTGAGATCTCCGATTTTTTCATACTGTTCTTGTGGATGCCACTGAGGTTCCCAACTTACAAACTTACTCTGCAGTGTTTCAAATCGAAATTATGGATGCAGGTTTTGCACGGATTGCCAGATAAAAATTGAAAAGAAATGAAAAAAAGAAGAAAGTCTAATTAAGCATACCAAAGCTTTTTCTTTCTCTTTCGAATCGATGAGAGACTGAAGCGGCTGAAGAAAAAGCTTATCGTGCAAATTCTCATACGTGCAGCTCTCTTTGAAGCATTCTTCATCTAATCCTGAAACAGAGTTACTCTCTTAACATGCATATATATATCATACATGTTTATATACGTACATACTTTTGAGTTTTGAAGATAAATAAGCTAGTATAATCTAGGACCTTTGAAGATATCAGCCAGGGTATCGAGATACCCTTGAACCCTATAATGAACATCAACTCCAGCCCAGAAGGGTGGGAGGTAAGATGAGAGAACTGTGAGAGCGTAAGCAATTCCCCAAGTTATTGCGTTTTTGCCGAATTCCTTATTTAGCCAGTCAGGACCCAAGAGGTGCAGTGTGGCTGGTAACATTGCCTGCAAGAATGTCGACGTGCCGTAGTCATATTTATCTTTCACCACCTTTACGAAACGCAGAAGTATCCCCATAACAACTGCAACACAATTCAACATACCATTTATCATCATCATTATCATCATAATAACATAACTTGACTGTCTCAAAATTGTTAATAGATCATGAATGTGAGTGGGGATGGAGCTTACTTACTCAGAGTAAATATAACAGGCATGAGAAATGCAAATTTTGCTTTTCCAATTTCACATTCGCTAAACTTACGTAGTCCATACCCGAGCAACACGCCGAGAATATTTGCAACCATGTTAATTATCGCCTTGATTAGTGTTTCACCTAGACAATTAAACAGAAAGGATAAACCAAAGCATGACTAAATTAAATTTTAAACTGAACAGGAGAACAAGATCGAACATGTTCATAAGACGGTACCGGACTCACCAACATGGAGCTCTGTTGTGGGAAGAACTGTCGCCGCAGCACATACGATTGAATTACCGAATCCTCCAAGTTGCACTATCACACTCGAGTAGATCATGGCCACAAAAGTAATGGTAATGGAAACTCTAATACTGTAGTAAAGCTTCCTTTTGTCTTCACATGCCGTCTTCCATATTTTCGCAATAATATTTTTTGCACTGGAAAAATTAGAGGCCATATTTTGGTTGGAATATTGAGATTAATGGTTAGCTGAAAAGATACGCTAGTCGCTGAATGGGTTCTTATAAATTGAATCTTAATAAAGATATTAAGAACTTTTGATCTGAACAAAGAACAATATTTAATTATTTATTTCATTGTTTAATAATTTTCTGACCGACCAATCTCTATTTATGATGTCTTTAATTTGGTCAAAAAGCAACTTGAGTTCCAATTTTCTTGCTAGAGGTCTGTATATTATTTAAGTCGTCACCCTGTTTTAATTAACAGATCGAAAGGTGACTGCGGGATCTACGAAGTTTCAGCTCTGCAACCTGGTTAACTAACAGACCACGCAACATGCATGTATCCAGATCAGCAGAGGAGAAAATGAGATACTTTCATGCTCAAGCGAAAGGGATAGAGACATGGAGAGGATGGTGATTGGAATCTTCACGATGGAAGGAGATTTTTTTTGCATATAGAAAACATTAAAAAATAAGAGAGAAATAAGAAGAGTATCTGTGATTCTCGTTAGTAGGGGAGTACTAGGGGATATACTGATTCTAATTTAGTTCTGTTTTTTGTTTTTAATATACTCTATTAAAATATAAATGCTTTTAAGAAAATAGATAGATTTTTTTTTCCTAATATATCTAAATTGTAAAATATTTTATCTATTTTGTTAAAACTTTTTATATTTTCGTAGATAAAATTAAAAACAAATGACAGAATTGTAGGATTAGAATCGGTGTCTTCCCTACCGATTATAATATTAAATATTTTTGGATCAGTTTCTCTCCTAGTGATTCTTCTACTATTAAAGAATCACAGACAGTGGCATAGTCAGAATTTAAGTTAGAAATAGGAACGCAGTCAGAATTTGAGTAAGATATGCTCTGTTTTGCAAATGTAATGAAAAAACATGATTGTGTAAAATTTGTACCAATTAATGGCCGGCATTTTTTTCCATAACCAAAAAAATAAATAAAATAATAATAATAACCACATCTTCAACAAAATTTCACCCATAACCAAACCACCCCCGGGGACGGTTTACACCCCTACCAACCCACCCCCCAGTGGGGCGGTTTACCCCTAGACCAACCCGCTCCCTGGGGGGGCGGTCTATATATATATGTATATATATATGTATATATATGTATATATATATGTATATATATGTATATATATATGTATATATATGTATATATATATGTATATATATGTATATATATATATATATATATATGTATATATATATATATATATATGTATATATATATATATATATATGTATATATATATATATATATATATGTATATATATATATATATATATTTTGAATCTGAATCTAAAAATGAGAAATATATAGATAAATTCTAAAAAATATATATAAAGATAGATTGACAAACTGGTCATTTTTTTTAAAAATGAGAAATATTTTTTTTTAAGATTGATAAATTCTAAGAAAAGTAATAATCTAATATATTCGCTAATCTAATCGGCCCAAATCCAAAGCTGCTACAGACGACTATGCAAATCGAATTACATTCGATTACTGTTTTCAACAGAATTTAACAAGCATTGGATGTAAACATATACAGATAGCAAACAAAATATTTTTGAGATACTAAACCGCCCCCCTACGTTTTTTAGCAATTCTAATTTTTGAGATACTAATCTTTATTATTTTCTTTATGCACATACAAAACATTACAATAGCAAACAAAAATGTTCAATCTTACTTACTTATATCCTCAAATTGTTTTTCAAGATCTTAAAATATATCATATTTTTTCAATCTTACTTAAAAATAATTTGAATTGAAAGTTATAAGACTACTGTTTTATTGTATGTATATATTATATATAGATTGACAAAAAATAGGCCGGAAGCATCTTTTTTTTTTTTTAACTTTAAACGGCCATAACTTTTGCTAAGAAAGTCGGATTGGCGCGTATGACCCTAATTCGGAAAGGGGGGGAGGAGACGGTGGTGATCGTCACCCCGAGATGTAACCCTGAGTATCTGACGAATCAGAATCGCCAAAAAACGTCGTTTAGTACATGCTCTAGCAAACCAAATTTATGAATTTAATTTTCTGTAATTATAATATAGTTTACTGGTTTCGTTGATCCTAAGAAGCGTAGGCGTCTCTTTGCAAATTAGTAGTAGTCTAGATAGGAACATTATATGGAATATATCACCTGATTTTGTCTTAAAAAGGTAAAGCATGTTTAGATAATTAGGTTCGTGTATTGGTTTGAGTATCTGAGATATGCTTGTTTTGTTTAAATTTCAATCTCTGTATATGTTTACATCCAATGCTTATTAAATTCTGTTGAATCGTCTGCAGCAGCTTTGGATTTGGGCCGATTAAATTAGCGAAGATATTAGATTATTACTTTTTAATTTTATTTTTATAAGAATAAATAAATTTAAAAAAAAAACAAGATTTAGAATTTATCTATATATTTCTCATTAACAACCCGGACACTCTCACAGCTTGTAAGTTGTACTTGTAACGAACCCATGGTGGGTCCCACTGACGCTATCTGCACAGACTAAAGGCGACAGGTGGAGACCACTGGACTACTGGTGGAATGGAGAGAAAATCGACCGTTCGATTCATTCTATTGGAGACTCATATAGTTTGAACTTTGAAGCAACTCTACAGTCTACACCGTCTGTCCATTTCACTGGTTTTTATTTTTTATTTAGAGGGAATTTCACGTATACCTAATACCCCCTCAAAAACATCAAAATTACATATTTTTCCTCTCTAAACTTTGAAATTACGGATGTGCCGCTCTAAACTTTAAAAATCCACAAATTTATCTATTTTATTATTTTTATATTAGAATTCATTCTAAATTTTTAAAATACCCATTTTACTATTTATTAAAGCATATAAAGAAAATCAAGACTCAAATTTGAATCTAAAGGGTTTCTCTACTGTCCGATCTATGCGCATCGCATTAAGATTTGTTCACATCGCATTAAGATTTGTGCGCTTCACTTCAATATTTGTACTGATCTATCATGCACGGATTAAGATCTGCTCATATAGCATTAAGATCTGTACATGTTGTTTCAATATGCGTGCTTTTGCATCAAAATTCGTGCTAATTGTGTGCACAAATATAAAAGTAGTTCGGATGGTAGAGGAACCGTTCATATTCAAATTTGAGTCTGATGGGATTTATATGCTTTTAATAAAGGGTAAGATGAGTATTTTATAAATTTGTAATGAGTTTAATGTAAAAGACATTCTAAATTTGTGAGTTTTTAAAGTTTAGAAGAAAAAAATGTAATTTTAAATTTTAGAGAAAAATATGTATTTTTTAAGTTTTTGAAGGGTAGACGTGAAATTCCCCATTTTATTTATTATTTTCCCTCGAAAGTTTTATTACTTTGTGTGTTTATCTACGTGAGATGTGTACGTATACAAATAAGGCTACAAACAAATCGAACCGAATCGAACTTACTCCAATTTAAGTTTGGTTTGAATTAATTTCGAATCGAATTTTTTATGACAAGAAAGAATGATCGTAGTTGCCGAGAGTAAGAGGTGAAAGTCGTCTGGGATTTCAAAACTAAAAGCGAGGGTTACAACTTACGAGTTATGACTTATGACTGGGCGATCTTATGTTTTAACTTTTAAGTAATCAGCAGAAATCAACTGTTTACGTTACTTTGAAATTCGAACTGAAATAGTTCGCGAACCTATTTTGCACGAACCAGGTCCAATTTGAATTAATTTCAAACTATTTTGAATCAAATTTTTTACAAACCTTTTCGAATCAAACTCGAATCGAATCAAGAACTACAAATTTTTTTGTACAGCCCTATATACAACTGTAACGAGTCGAATAATATGAATATGCGCTACAGCTATATATATTTTTTTCAAACACAAGAGCCAATCATGCACTGCTATAGTGCTATGTGCCTACGTGGAGAAAAAAATATATGTGCCTCAGACTGTTATATATCATGGGAACTAACTCAAATTTGCCAATTTTATTTCCCCCTAACCACTAGTCGATCAGTCTGATTTTAGAAGGATAATGCACAATGTGTGATAAATATTTTAATTTAAGAACTGTAATTTTTTGTACAATGTTTGATAAAAAAAATTCCCCCAATGCAATAATAATATTACAAACGGCACTTATAAGTGTAAAAAATAAATTATGATTTGAATTTTTTTTTATTTGCAGTGTTATTGGTGTATACCTTTTGCTTATTATTTTTAATTTTCTACCACAGAGTAGAAATTTTACTTCGCTAATATGCATTTTTATATAATGGGAACGCCGCTGCGGAGGGAGGCCGTGTGTACGTAGTACCGGTCCAATTTAGTTTAGCAGTATCAATTTCTAATTGCTACAATTTGTGCGAGACATTTAGTTTTTAATATATGAAAACAGACGAAAATATTTCAAAAATAGACAGAAATTTTAGGCATGTCGTCAAGCCATATAAATTAATTATGCATCAAATTTCATATAATTGAGCGGAATATAATATTTCATCAAATGTAATCAAACCTATATCAATTTCAATGATGTTTGATGAATGATTAAACTTACTTGTGGTTTATCAGCTTTCAGTGTGCAACATAGCACATACAATATAGACTAGGTTTGGAATGTCCGATTTTTCAAGTTTAAAAGTAATTTGTGACAATTGCCAAGACAATCTTTTTTTTTTTTTCATGTATTCAATTTTCTCGTGTACTGCAGGCTGCAGTTCTGGAAAATCAATGATATACAGTGTAATCTTATGACATGCTGTATTACTTAGAAAACTTGGGGTTATGAAATAAATAAATAAAATTATTACACTAAAGCTAAGTTCATCAAAATCGAGTCTCCGACTGCTGGTACCAGAACACCAGCATAAGTTAATCCATCCTATCAGTCTTATATTTCCGGATTAACAGATGCGGCAGCATTCTTTTCAACTCTCAACTCTCACGGCAAGAAAAATAATAACAAATAATAATCAATATAACCTAATCTTGTTTTGCAGAAGCAAAGTTGCAGCAGCCACAGAAAAAGTAATCATAATCTGAACAAAATAATTACTTCAAAATACCAGCTGCATTATCCAGCGCCTTCTTCACAATCTTAAACTTCCCAATGAAGCCCTTATTTGGAGCAACAACATACTGCTTCACAAAAAACAGAATACTGCTCCTCAAAATCTCAAGCTCAGGCAAACTTGCTATCCTCGTAAAAACATTCCACACCAATGATTCCTCCATGTTAAACACAAACTCAAACAGCATCCTGAAATGCATAACCCGTTTCGGCGTTAGCTGCACAGGATCAGCAAAATCGACTGATTTTAAAACAGCAAGGGAGAGGGAGAAATTAGCAAGCATCTCAGCCGTGAATCTTGCCAAATTCATTGACTGAATCAGTTCCATAGAGTCAAGCTCTTTAAAGTGGTCCCACAAACAATACTGGAGGCTGAACTTGTGGTTTTTGTCATGGCTGCATAGCTTGGAGGCCAGGACAGTGTAGTACTTGTTGAACATTTTCTCTTGTAAGCAACAGTGAACCAGGACCCGCATGATTTCCCTATCCTATGGTTGATAAACAAGAAGAGTTGTCAAAAAATTTAAAAACGAGAAAGCACTTGTGCCCTGCTAACCCTTGACTGGTACATTTTTTTTATGAATTGAGTGCTGAACTTTTATTACATAAATAGGAAATCTTGTTGGAGTAAGGCTATGGTAATATGCATATTACAGATAGACCCATGCTATACATCCATATCTCTATTTTTAAAGTTTGAATGGTTGATCCAAACCGTTAAACATAATCTTCATATCAAAATGTACTTGTAGACCAAATTTTACATTTTTTAGAATTTTTTTACTATTTTTTTAGATAGGTAGAAAATCGCTCCTTTTGGATGGTCCAGAATTTTCAAATCAAGTGACTTTCTACCTATATAAAAAATAGTAAAAAAATTCTAAAAAATATAAAGATCATGTTGAACACTTCAGATTGACTGTTTGAACTTTAAAAACAGAGATATGAGTCCATAGTAGACCGTAGTGTAATATGCATATTACCATAGCCTCACTCATCTTGTTCTCGTTGAACAAATGGTTCAAATAAAAAATGCCGATGCCAACGAAAGCAGCATAAAAGGAAAACGGGATCCCTAAATGCCAAGTTGCCAACATGGACGAAACTGAACAAAAGATTAATCAAAACCAAAGACAAAAGCACCAAGCCATACTACCACAAGCACAAAATTCCAGAAGCACAATAGAGAGCAAACAAAGCAAAGAAAAGAAATTAAATATATTAAACCTGCTTGCCAGAAATGTCAAGTCGGAGAAGCTTCTCAAAGGCATCTAAATAATCCTCCCCACTCATTATAATACAAAATATAGCCCTCCTCAAGTCAGTGTTCATCCTCTGAGAAGATGCCAGCTGGACAAGTTTTTGTGTCTCCAAAGCCTCTGTGCTGAATGTAGTGGCTACAAACTCTACATTCTCTGACGTGTTGGCCAGGTCACCTGACAACCACCACTGCCCCTTCTTGTTAGGATCAAGTAGTTTCTGCCACTTGAGCCCCCGCAAGAGTATCTCATCTGCTCTTAGCTGTTATTGATTGTTCATTAATCAGTGATTAGATTCTATTAGTCCAAATTTCCATGTTTGCTCCTGTGAAACCTTAGAGATTATGCACACTCAGTCATTACATAAATCAGGGAGAATGAGGCTTTTGGCAATACTTCCCTTGCTTTATAGATTACATGTCGCATTTCCAATTTCACAGAGGCAAACAAGATACTTTAACACATTACATGGACAAACATCAGAAATATTCATTACATTGAACATAAAATATCCACCCTCAATGCAGGCCACCTTCAATAATAGAAAAATCAGGGTTCTCAGAAAAACCAAAAGATAATCTAGTTTACCTTTTGCAGCCACTTCTTTAGACGAGTGTGATGTGCTGGGTCCTCTTTGGTCCTTTTTTTGTTGTTTTTGATATCACATATCGTATCCAGCATAAACTCCATCTACATAAACAGTGGGAAAGAAGTATGAAATATCCAATTTGATCCTGTTAGGGGGATAGAGACAGAAAAGCATAGTCAACTCACTCTTTTACTATTTATCTTTGAATTTTCATCTTGTGTCCCATTAGGGCTAGTTTTTATCTCATTAACTCTGTTCTGGATACCAAGCACAAAATCTTTCATGGAAGTTGGGTCATCACTTCTTAGCTTCATTCCACAGCCTATCCATTTTGAAAATAATTTCCATTACATATGAACATAATTATATTATTGCCAACATTTTACCATCACAGCTGGTATGTACTAATACAGATTAGGACACTCCTTTTAACCCTGTTCTCTACTGTCTTATCAGAATTCAGATTAATGTTCAAGGAGGCGAATTTGGTTAAATTGGGCCTTAATTATGCAATTCCATGGAGTAAAACAGTTAATAATGCCAAAATAGCAATCTGACAGTCACTAGTAACAATAAACAAAAGTTGATGCCATAATTGTCGGTATGAACCTAAGAGCATCTCCAATGGTTATTGTTTTTTGGTTTGTAATATGATGTGGCAATTGTTTTTTGGTTTGCTGGGTTGTGAGAGAGTTGGTTAATTAGCAAATATGCTTTAAAAGCAAACGTTTGCTTATTGCCAGCATGGCAAATTGATTGGCTCATATTATTTTCTATATCAAATAATTGCAATTGCTGGGATGGAGTGATAAAGAAATTATGATCCATTTAATTGTTAAATTTGATGACATGGCTAATTTTAATTGCTAAGCATTTGTAGGAATGGGCAATGCTCTAAGAATTCAGAAGGAATATCTAAACGCAAAATGAAGTAAAAAAACTAAGGTACTATAAATGTAAAAATGTGTAAACTCTTTATACAATAAAACAATCAGAATTGGTATGTACACTGTAGGGTAGTCAAGATAGTGGCAACATCCAATTCTGTCAACCGCTTGCTCAATTCAGTCAGAAGATCATACATCAACTCACTGCAGATAAAAAGAAGCTATGTACAATAAGTAATATCAACGGAAACAGCTTGGATTTAAAACTGTTTAACTTTTTCATAAAATAGAAATAACATAAATTCTTAAGATTTACTGGTTAAAAAATATTTCTACTGGAACCTTTTTTAGCATAATATCTACTTTACTGTTTACTATAATAGTTAACATTTGCCACACTTGTAATTCCGAGACAACAATTTAAATAACTGAAGACCAATGTTAAGTCCAGAAAAGGCCAAACTAGCCCTCAGATATTTTACACAACCAAGTTACTTAAATTCATACAAAATTGAAAACTAATCTCTAAACCTGCTTGAATTGAGTATAATTTAATTTGAAAACCAATCTCTAAATTCATAGCAACAGAAGCTCACTAGAGGAAGAGCAAATTAGTCAACACTTAACAAAACATATATCCAATCTGCAAGCACTTCCAAGTATATTGACTGTCAGCTTGCAAATGTGTTATGATTTATATGGTGCAGTTGGCAAGAAACCCAAAATGCATGAAATAATGTACCTGGAAAAGACCCCAAAAATGCACAAGTAGCACAACAATAAGGTCAGGTTCCTAAGAGAGAGACTGTCTTCCTTTGAGTACTCATCCTGAGAGAAAGGGAAAAGAATGATTTACAGAAAATTAAAGGCTTCCGCAGATATGGAAATGTATATTGCCCATACAGTAATAGCCTAATAGTGCAATTAAGGTAGGAACAGGAAACACAATAGACTAGAAATCATATTAAAATGTCATTCTGATCTTATACACCTCAAGGAATTATTAAAATTGATCTGATTTCAATTTAATCTAGGATATGCTTTCAAAGGACCTCGCTAATATAATAGATTTCTTCAGGTCTCTTCTAGACAATATTATATAACCTGGCCCCCATATTTTGAACTTTGAAGCTAGAGGTCTCAATTAAGCGTAAACAAAATGCCAGTTGGTACATATAGGTGTTGACCTGGACCAAAATGGAACCAAAATCACTGACTTGAATAATTTGATCCTAAATCCAAACAATTAAGTTGTACCTGAAATATTTTAGCAAGAGAAGCAAGAAGCTTTGCACCGAAGTCTACTCCAACTAGACAAGCCATACCAGCCACAAAAGCTCCAAACACAGCAGCATACCTAAACAGATAATAAAATTATGCGCTGTATCTGTGAATATTATTAATTTCTCAGAAGTAATTGAATGCGATAATGCAAGTGCCCCGTTAAATTATTGGATCACATAGTAAAACCATGATGTTTTGTCAATGGAACTATGACACAACAAGAAGCATATCTATACTTCTATACCAACTGATATGACACTGCAAAGAGCATATTTATACCAACTTCAATGCCATTCGTATGACTATTAAGAAAACAAGGTCAAGAGAAAAGAGAAAGTGAGCTCACTGTTCATTGCCACGGGGCCCTCTCGAACATGATGCCAGCACCTCCTCACCAATTACCTGACAGCCAATACTCCTAGGCACTGACTGTGGAATATAATTATAAAAAAATATGAAGAACATTTATAGGAAAATTAATTGTAGCAATGTTGACCCAGATCCACAGGCTGATCAGATTTGAATCGGCCAAACTCATTGGCTTAGCAGTTCAGTTCCAGACCAAAATTCTATGGCAGGTTGGGTCATGTTGTACTGATTTTCTTTATACAAATGTTGCTGAGTAAATATGACGTGTGAATACCCCTATGCCTAATAAGCCACAAATTAGCTGTCGGCCAAAGTTCAGATGAACCTAAGAGATAAATCTAATACGATTCTGCACAATAAGGTCCAGCACTATACAATAGCAGGTACTGGAATCCGTTGCTCCGACAGTTATAAAGAAACTACATAATTACAGATATAGATATAGATATAATACCCGAAATATGGCAGCAATTTCCTCTGTAATAGACTCTACATTAGCCTCAGACAGTCGATTTAAAAGACCTGGAATAAATCCGAGTTCATCAAATACACTCATTATATGATAGAAAAAAAGTGCAAAATAAAAAAAAACTAAAAACATACCTCTCACTCTGCGGCGCGTTTGAGCAATCTCTTCGGATTCGGCATTTGCAGTTGCACGCAAATGAGGTGCCACATACTTTGCCTTAACACTTGAGCTCACAACAGGCTCATCTTGTGACATCTCATTCCCTTGTTTTGTTTCTTCGCCTTCTTTAGTCTCCTTTTCAACAACCTTCTTCTTTCTGTTTTGTTTTTTCATCTTACCAGCCTCGGAAGTACTTGCTTCATTAGCTGTATTTCCCTCCTCATTTTGGAGTTTACTGTGCTTTCTTTTCTTTTTTCGTTTCTTATCTGCCTCAGAACTACCTTCATCGGCTGTGTTTTCATCTTCACTTTGGAGTTTACTTTGCTTTCTTTTTTGTTTTTTCTTCTTATCTGGCACAGGACTTTCTGCTCTCACTGGTAAATCTTCATCTGATTCATAATTCATTCCATTATCGGGGCCCATATCAGGAAATAGACCCTCAAATAGAGTATTCATTCCATCATCAGGCCCGGTCAGCTTTCCTTTCTTCACCTTGAGCTTTTTTGCAAGCCTCCTCTCCAGTTCAAGATCTTCCTCTGCAGTGGTAGTTCCACTGCCCATCTCCAATTCAAGAAACTCTTGGAACTTGCTCCTGGACTTCGTCTTCGGACCATTCTGGTGCCTTAACCGAGATTTCTTCTTATCTGAAACCATAAAAAAAACACTTGAGTTGAAATTATATGATGCAAAAGGTGCAATTTTTTCATTGAGAAAAAGGCATCAGCCCAATTGCATTACCAACATAATCCTTACATTTAATAGCTAATGAACTGGAATTAATTCCCAACTAAGAAACCCACTGTGACACTATTTAGCATACCTCAGCTACATACAGAGTTAGACACCGGTACACAGCTGCCACAGCAATTGTGTAGGGTCAAGACTCTTTACCTTCCAATTTATTTTTTGTTCTTTTGCATCAAGGTATTTTGGTGCCCCAAAACTCAATCTCTAATCCCTTTTACAATAACAAAACATACGCAACAATACAACATTTTAAAGAAACAACACAATCCAAAGCAACATAACAGAACTTCAACTTATTACAAGAACTTTTCAGAATTTTTATTCAACGACTGGCAGTGGTGAAGCCAGGAATTTTGTTAGAGGTAGGCGAACATATATGGTTGCAAAAACAAAAATTCAACATAACAAAATTGTTACTGTAGTAAAATAAGTAAAAATTAAAGTTTAATATGTACTTTTTGGGACTTTGCTCCTTCAGAATATCTGACACAATATTTGACACAATTTTTTTTTATTTGAAGCCCATAGGCGGATTTCATTGAAATTAAAAGTCTCATACAAAGGTTACAGTGTACCAGTAAAATAAAAGGCTAATAAAACTTGAATTAAACACTGGTCTGTACCAGTAATCATCTTAAAGAAGTGGGAAAAGCTGAAGCTCAAATAAATTAAAATCCTCTCGGAATTTGACAAATTCTGCTCCCAATCAAGGGGTGGAATCACTTGATTTTCTGAGCCTGGATACCTACAACCAAGATAAGTATCATGCTTAATCAATCCATATTATTGACCCGATAAACTCTTTAAACCTCAATTATGAAATTAGGTCTCAATAGTTACCCTCGGTGTGAAATTAAACTCCACACCAAGAAAATAATCAAGGCCAATTAGTACGGCCCTAGAATGTTGTCAAACCAGCAATTTCTACTTGAATCCACTGTGTCAGACAATAGACATTTTTAGGGAAAAAAATTGTGCATGGAAAACAACATATGAATTAGACAAATCAAATTGAAACTTTATAGATAGGACAATTTAGCATTATTAGTATGGTGTAATATGAAAGTATACTGGCACTTCGATTTTCACCCCCTCATGTGCAACTAACCCTCCAATTTAGCATTCATTAACCTCAATTCTAAAAGAAGACTCCAATTTTTTTCCCGTAACTGTGACATTAAACACCAGACCAATACCATTGGATTCAAGGTTGAATCATGCTCTGCCAAAGAATACATTCAAAATCTCCAAATTTCACAAAAGAGGGGAAATTGAAGCAACTCAACAAAGGTATTTGTACAAGTTACAAAACCAACACAGGTCAAAAAGGAAAAATCAGAGGTTCGTGAGATTACCGGGAATTTGTTACAATCGCTGACTCTGCTGACTACTGCGCCACCTCAAGTTCCCAAGCATAAGTGACCAACAAAAATCCAACAACTGTAATTAGGTTGAAATTCGAAATTTTAACTCAAATGAATGACCATGACTAGTTTGACAAGCTGATAAGAAAAAACATTTACTAAATAATAAAAAAAAAATCAGAAGAGAGGGACTAACATGGAAGAACAACTCTAAAACAAAACTAGACACCAACAAAAGGTCAGAGAGAATCGGAATCCAGAGAAAATCAATTAAAGACAAACAAGTAGAAAAAGCTATGAAATGGTATTGGGTGAAAAAGGGACCCTGTAAAGAAGGCAACTTTACAGTGAATTAAATTCGTTAGCCTTAAATTACTGTTCAAAGTTGAAACCTATTCCATCTAATACTGGTAATTTACTAATTTACCAAACAAAGACAACAGTAGAAGGCGATTTACCGAACAGCAGCGGCTAGGGCCAGCGGGCACAGGCGGCGCGGCGATCCTTCTTCTTCGCGCAGGCGCAGGCGCAGGCGGAGGCGACGGTCTTTTTTTTCTTTTCTTTTCTCGCGTAGTATCGCACTGCTCTGGCTCTCTGCTAGCGGAGGGTTGAGAGTATTTTTTTCATTTTTAATTGACCTGGGCTCTGAATTATGAGCTTTGGGTTATGGGCTCTGGGTTAGCCAAGCCCAACAATCTGAGGTAAGCAAATCCATAAAAAAGTCCGGTCCAAAAAAAAAAATTCCCCGAGTTGCCTACTCCTGGTGTTCACCAGCTTCGCCCCTGAGAATTGATACCATCTCTTTAAAGTTTAAACTCAGGGACTGTTGGCAAAAAGTGCAATCGAATCCTCAAAATACTGCAAAAGGCAGAAAACCTATCGGAATTTTCACCTACCCATGATAGATTGGTAGTGGAAGTCAGAAGCAAGCCATTCCAGATAGGGCGGAGCTAGAATCGGAATACGAGGGAGGAAAAGGACAATTTGGCGGCCACCATCGCCTTCGTGAAATTAGACGGAGTGCGGCGCCTAAACAAGACGTTGGTAATACTGACTCTTTGATCGGAACGTCTTCGTGGGTGATGGAATTGAAAATAGAAATGGATTTGACGACGAATCGTGATCGGAAACGAAGAAGAGGCAAGAGTCGAATTCAATCAATGTGATTTGAAAAGACAAAATCATGCTGCGAAATTGCCTCAAAATTGATGGTATTTGACGCGATTTGTACGAACCACTAAAGAGATGCTCATGACCCTCTTCTCCTCTTTTTTTCGGGAAATATTACATAATGTCTTTTTTTTTTTCAAAACATAGAACAAAATATCCTCTTTTAGGAGTGTCAATGGTACCTTTTTAGTTGTTTATCCGATCCGTATCGTATTCGATAAGACGGGTATGGGTAAGGTTTTTTTTTCGTTAGTTTATTGGGTATGAGTATGGGTAAGAATTTTTTTTCGTTAACCAAATGGGTATGGGTAATGACTATTTCGTACCCGTTACCCTATAGGGTAATTATAAAATCTAAAATTATATATATTCAAATTCAATATTTATTTACTCTTCCATAATTTTATTTTGGTGTCTCTATAATAAAGTTTGAGTAATAATTAGTAATGTGTTTTTGTTATTTAGTAGTGTATGTCTTTTGTTATTATGCTAAACATATTATTTTATTTGCATGGTTTATTATTTTGTTAAATAATTGAATTTTTCGAATAGATATTTATCCTTTTGAATTTTCTTGTTTTATACAAATAATTTAGTTGAAATTGATTGCATATATATTTTTTATTATTTTTATTAGTAATACAATTATATATGTGTGAAATGGATTAGTTTTTTATGTTCTTTTTGTAAAATATAATAAAATTAATTATTATATTAGTATTATCCGTTATTCACCCACTACCGTTTTGTTATCCAATAATATTAACGGGTATGGGTAGGGTAGGATACGGTCAATTTTTAATGGGTAAGGGTAGGGTATGAATAAGGTTAATTTTAATGGGTATGGGTATGAAAATGCCTCCATCCGATCCGTACCGTACCCATTGACACCCCTACCCTCTTTGTAAGATTCTTAACAAAATGTTCTTGTGGACCCCACATTTCCCTCCTCTTCCTCTCATTCC
Source organism: Carex cristatella (assembly GCA_024447775.1). Lineage (NCBI taxonomy): Eukaryota > Viridiplantae > Streptophyta > Magnoliopsida > Poales > Cyperaceae > Carex > Carex cristatella. The sequence goes on from JAJHPF010000012.1 coordinate 3,477,502, forward strand.
TTCCTTCCTCTCATTTATTTCTCTTTACTCTCCATTTATTATTCTAAACTTATACTTTTGTTTTATATATTCAATATTAATATAGTTTCACATTTGACAAAAAAATTATTAGCACTTTGATATTACATAAATAAATATTTTACAAGTTAAAAATTAAACACTTATTTATCAATAGTTGATTTTAAATAAACTTAAAACATGCTAAAGGTCAATAATTAATTAGTTAAAAAATAACTTTTTTTTGTTAATAATTGAATATTCTTAAACAAATAAGGGTGTTGATGCTTATTATTATTATTTCCTTTAATTACTAATTACTTATCTTTATTGAGTTTTGCTGACGAACTTGGTGATAATTGGTACACTGTGACTGGTGAATAAGTTCAGGACAATCTAACTTACGATGCACAAATTCATTTTTTTAAATTAATTATTTGTAATATATGTCATTTTATCTCTACAAATATATATTTAAAATATTTGAAATTTGTCTTTTGTATTATCATAGTGAAATGTTCTATGTAAATTTTTTTTTCATATTCTTGATTCTCATAAAACAAAAATGTTATAATCAAATGTAATAGCCTTATTTTATCATTCTGTTTTAATATATTAGTTATAACAAATTAAAATTAAAAGCATAATAAGACAAAACAAAATGAGCCCTTCAAAATAACTTTTATATCGTTAGTAATATACCATCAAAAATTGATCCTCTAGTCTTACTGCAATGTATGAAACGGTTTTGTTACTTTTGTATCATGGTCAATTATTTAGTTTTATTTTGACTAGAATCTCTCGCTATCCTGCTCTATTTCTATATAGTTTTTTTTTCATATTTGTAAATTATATTGACATTTTAGAGTCTAAATGAAACGAACAAGGAGTTGATAGAAGTCTCTATGAAGTCATTTATATGATTATTGAATTATACCATATTTCATAAGATAGATACATGTAAAAAAAATGTTAGATGCTCCGAATATGTCTAAGAACGTAAGAGATATTAATTTTATACGGGTAATATTAAATATATAAATTATAAGTATAAGCTTAGAATAATAAATGAGAGTAACTAATAAGGAGGAGTGGAAGGGAGGAGGGGAGGAGAGAAAGAGGAGGAAATATGGAGCCCACAAGGACATTTTGTTAAGAATTTTATAATGAGGGTATTTTGTTTTATGTTTTGAAAAAGAAGAGCATTGTATAAATTTTCCCTTAGTATTTGGTCCACAAGAGCATTATTTTGATCCACAAGTTGTGAGCTTTTTTTACCACTCTTAGTATTTGGTGAGTTTAACTCTAGAACTTATCAAATTGAATTCAAATGACGAATCCAAAATAATTAAACAGGTCTACTTGATGAGAGATGTGTTTGCATGCAAATTTTTAAAAAAATTTAAATTAATTTATGTTAAAGTCAAACGGTAAAAAAATCAGAAAAATGAATGTATTGAAATTAACTTATAAATCTTTTTTTTATTGTTTGACTCTATTTATACAAAATTAGATCCAAAATCTATAAATTTTATATAAAAACTTATCACTCATATATATGAGTTTCAATATATATATGAGTTTCAATGATTTGAATACATTATTTGAAGCTAATTTACTAAAATTTAAAGTCAAGTCCACGGCACCCTCTTGGTGAGCTTAAGAGCACCCTAAGTTCTACTCAATAAGCATTGCGCATCGTGTACGAAATGTATATATTACATTAATATAAGTTCAAAAGTATTGATGTTTTCATTGTTCTTGATCTTATATGAAATAATTTAAAAGGTGTATAAAGTATCATGCGTACATTTACGAAGAATAATAGTTATAATTAATTGTTTTGATTCTAGATTTTGAAAGAGTGATAAAAATAGAAGCTGTGTGCTTGAGGCGGCTTTTCAAAATTTAAATGTTGCGGTACTGAAATCCTCTCATATATAGATGTTGAAAATTTGATATTCTAACCGTCTCCTATAATTGACTTTTTTGTTAGCTAGTGTTATTTTGGAAAATAATTAACTGCTTTATCTCCAATTGAGAGTACCATTGACTTCAATTTGAGTACAGAATATTGAAAACGATATTTCGGAAAATAACGAACTGTTCTGGCTTTATCTGTAAAAAACGGTTAAAAAGTAGAAGGGAAAGAATAAACCAGTTATCGCTGTTTTCTCTGGGAAACTTCATTGTGCACGTAGCAATTTTGATTCGGTCACATGCAGATTTTTGACTGAAAGCCTGAAAATCTGAAACAATGGAATGAAATGCGATTAGGCGAAAGTACTTAAATATCCCCGGCTAGGAAATTTATTATCCATAAAAATTATTAAATTGAGATGTACAAAAATAGAAAGAGTGTCTTGTTTTTAACGAATATGGAAAGATCTGACTCATTGAATTCGATTCAAATATATGGATCAGACTCAATGATCCAGATTCATTGGTATTTTTTTGTTTTTTTTAAATTAAGTGCTGATTTAAATATATAGAGAGAGCAACATGGACTATAGCGAGTTGCGAAGTAAGATTTTTGTTTTATTTTACATTTATATCTTTGTTTTTAAAGTCTAAAAAACCGATCTAAATACGATCTCCATATTGATTTGTGATTTGAGATCAAATTTTTCATTTTGAGATGTTTTTACTATTTTTTGGATGGACAGAACGTTGTTTTTGGATAATTTATGAACCATAAAAACAATTATTTAAAAAATTATAAACAAATAGTAATAAATTTCTAAGAAATGTAAAATTTAGTCTCCAAGCACGATTTAATATGGATATCAACTTGTGTGGTTCGGGTCAATGTTTTGAACTTTCAAAAGTAGAAAATATAAGTATGAAGTAAAACAAAACTCTTACTCCGTAACTTACTATAGCTCAACTCCATATATTTGGATCGGACTCGATGAATCAAATCTTTCTATATTTAGAAAACGAAATACTCTTTCTATTATTTCTGTAAGTATGGATATGGATTTAATAATTTCTATGAATAAAAAAAATACCTCCGGCTATTTGGACGGGCTATACGGGGGACCCACAAATCAAAAGCGCAAAACAAGGGATGGTCCAATTACATGGTCATCTCCAAACTATCCAGCTAACCGGATTCCGTCCAATTACATTAGCGGGTATTTTATATTAAACGCTATCATTATCAACTAAACTGTCGTGGCTTCAATTTTCATTATTTAAGAAATCATATGGTCTTTTGAAACACCAAAGCTCCAGCAAGTACACTTGTTATAGAATTGCAAGGTGCAGTTCGGAGCTAATTAAAGAATCACACATTCACACTACAACAAAATCCAATCATAAATGACGAGCTCATAGAATATTATAATATCTTTAAAAAATAGGATTTGAAACGATTTGATAGAAAATTGAGATTCATATTTGTTTCCTATACAAGATAAATTACTTCTGTTTTATACATCTATAGCAATAGAGGATCTGAAACACAACTTTATTTTCCAAGTTATTTTTGGAGGATAATATTTTAAGCCTAAATTTGTAATATTGAGCGCAAGAGAAAATTTGTTACCAATTCTATACTGATAAAGATTATTTGTATATTACTATATTTTCTAAGATTCCGTGAGCAATTAATGCACTATTAAATAAAAAATTTAAGAGTACTAATTTTGTAATTCTATTCTTTCCGTTGTCTGTCTTCGCCCAAAAATCAATTTTAGGGACTACCAACTTAAGAAATATTTTTCGAAACCATAAATAAAGAAAAAAAGATTTTACCAAACCAATTTGAATGTTTTGACTTTTACAAAAACTATAAGAATCGAGATAACATTTCGGTCCAAAGTTTCTTTTTTTTCTGGACTGAATTGTCATTTCAGTCCAAGGTGTTTTCACAAGTTTTACACCAAAAGTTACATCATTTTTTTGCGAAATCTATGAAAACGGTTCGGACTAAAATGACAATTTGGTCTGAAAAAAAAATAACTTCAGATCGAAATGACATCTCAGTTCTTATGATTTTGTAAAAACCAAAGCAATCAAAATTGGTTTAGTATTTTTTTGTTTATTTATGGTTTCTAAAAAAAATTCCCGACTTCATCTAGACCCACACCGCATTTGTTGCTTATTTATGCTAAAATTTGTTGATAGTTCAAGGCGTCCGATTTTTTTTATTAATCGAAATAAAATAAAAAAAATATCGAAAAAGGGGTTAGATGCTGGGTTTTTTTGAAAAGCAATAAGGACGTTAAATTTTTTAGCGTCTCTACGGACGGACTAAAAATTAATGTCCGTGCTAATTACAATCCCTCTAACTAATCTAAACTCTGAAAAAAAAAAATTCAGGGACGTTGAATTTTTCAACATCCGTGAACAATAAAAAAAAAAAAAAAACTTAGGAAAAAAAAATTAGGTTTGATTTTGGTTAAATAAAAAAAAAACTTAGAAAAATTATGTTTCAACTATAAAAACAATAATTTTTTTTTTCAACTAAAAAACAATAATTTAGTTTAGTCCTATTTTTAAAAATAAAATTTATATTTAAAATTTAACATTATAGACACGATTTATATTTTAGATATTATGTCTATCAATACGATGAGATTTGATTTATGTTTTAGCTAAATCAAATGACTTGAGAACTCCATTATTAATCAATCAATTTATTAATCAATAGTTAATGTAGTTCTCAAAAAAAAAAAAAAAAATTTAGGTTTTTCTAAAAAACATAATTTAGTCATTTGATGTAATGGAGTTCTTAATAAATTAATAATGGAGTTCTCAATAAATTAAATTAAATATAAATATAGGTTTTTCTATATCACCGATGTTGATACATTATTAATCAATAATTAATTGCATTAAATTTGAATTTAATTGGTAGACTATCTATGTGTCCGATAACATAGACATATTTCTCAAGTCATTTGATTTAGTTAAACATAAATCAAATCTCATCATATTGATAGATATAATATCTAAAATATAAATCGTGTCTATAATGTTAAATTTTAAATAAAAATTTTATTTTTAAAAATATTACTAAATTAAATTATTGTTTTTTAGTTGAAAAATAAATTATTGCTTTTATAGTTGAAACATAATTTTTCTAAGTTTTTTTTATTTAACCAAAATCAAACCTAATTTTTTTTTACTGTTCACGGACATTGAAAAATTCAACGTCCCTGAAATTTTTTTTTTTTTCAAAGTTTAGATTAGTTAGAGGGATTGTGATTAGCACGTACGTTAATTTTTAATCTGTCCGTAGGGATGCTAAAAAATTTAATGTCCTTATTACTTTTCGAAAAAACTCAGCATCTAACCCCTTTTTCGATTTTTTATTTTATTTCGATTAATAAAAAAATCGGTCAAGGCGTCACTTATGTTTAATTTTTAAATTCGGTAAATTTAAATTTTTTTATGCTGAATATTTTTATTTTATTATGTTTTTTTTTTCATTTCATTTTTCAAGGATTTAATTAATTCGTGTTACATGTAAGTTTGTTATAGTTTGCTCTTTCTATTTTTTGTAATTGTTGATATTCAACCGTCTAAGTTTTGAATTTTGTTAAACACCTCAAGTCCACACTTTCATTATACGCAATATGTTATTTTGCATTAGGTTGCATTTTTAAACTTATATTCATTGTTTTTGTATGACCACAGAGAATGATGATAATTGTAATTTTTTTATGAAATTCCGGTATGTATAATATTTACTTGATTTTGTTATTTTTATTTGTTATTCAATCAGAGCAAAGCTAGCGTGTTTTGTGCTCACCGAGAGGTTTGATGAGCACAATATAAAAAATCTATCGGATTGAATCTAAATACTAAAATCAATCTATTTCACGAGTGGTGTGTGTATATGTAAAATTTAAATTTTGAAAGTTTTGAAATCTTTTAGTACAAAGTCAAGCGGTAAAAAAAAGTGAACTTTTTGTAATATTTTATGCATTCATTTTTGATTGATTTTTAAGCTTGACTTTGTCGTAAAGGAATTAAAAAAAAAACAAAATTTTACATGTACATGAAAGTAGATCGATTTTAATGGTTAGGATTCATCATTTGAAATAAATCTGATAGATTTTGAGGTTGTGCTTACCAAATTATCTTGAATAAACACACCATACATTAGCTTTGCTCATGTATTTATTTTATTTAATTAGTTGCATGATGACATTAAGTATTTTGTGATGTTTGATTTCATTAAAAAATTATTGACAAACGAAAAATGTTTAATTTGCAACACTAAAATAAATCATACGGAGATATATTTGCATGCTGTTATTACTTCTTAATTTGATAAGTTGCTCTATATGTAAAAATTACATTCTTAGATTCTATTTCCAATAAAGAAAAATAAGATCGGCGTTCTCCATTTAATGCGAAAGATATTTCCTTTTAAAGTGCACTTTACTTAAGCATAATTTAGTTTACAGCTAAATAAAAAGTATTCAATAAGACAGCCGTTATAAGGAAAAAAAGAAGTTCTTTCCTACTCTGAAAAAGTGAAGATTAAAAATTAGGTGACATCCATTATTTATTTCCCTTCTTATTTGGAATTTGTTTTATAAATCATAATTAAAAAAATATTTTTTGAAATAAACGTGATTTTTTTTTGACAAAAATCATAAAAACCGAAATACCATTTTGGTCTGACTTTTTTTTTCGGAAATAAAATGACATTTCAGTCCCATGTAATTTTATAGCTTTTCATTCCAGTGTTTTACAACTTCTAAGAGACTGAAATACTATTTTAGTTCTGCAAAAAAAATAACGGACTGAAATAACATTTCTATTTTTATAGTTTTTATAAAAAAATAATCATGTTAGTTTCATAAAATTATATAATTTTTATATTTTTTAATTATAGTTTATAAAAAAAATTCTCTTTATGTCGGGGGCATTTCCGGAAAATCAACGAAATAGGCGACGACTTACAGGTAAGTCGGGTCCTCGCCTCGGAGAAGGTAAGAATCTTTTTTGTCCAAGCTCGCAGAATTTTTTCTATCTTTGAAAAAATTCCCTCTTTTTTTTTTTCAAAATACATTTTCCTTCAATCACCCTTGGAACTTACAAAAGACTACAGTCACTCCAAAAGACTTTAAGGGTACTTTCGGTATTTGTTAATAATTCCACAAGCTACATAAGCTTCTAGTTATCCACCAAATAAAACACTCCACGCAGCAGCTGGAAAGTGACGGCGACGAAAACGGAACTCAGAATAAAAGAAAAACAGAATCCTTTTTCATTTTTTCATATTTGCTTCTCAATTTAATGGAGGTAATTAGGAGACGTAGCTTCGAATCTCTTTTCCTTCTGTTTCATTTTTGTTGGAGATTTCTAATGGCTTTGTTTTCTATTTGGTAGACACGAACGGTTCAGGTGAAGAACGTATCAGATCTGGCCAGGGAGAGGGAGATTCGTGAGTTCTTCTCCTTCTCCGGCGAGATCGAGCATATTGACCTCAAAAGGCAAGCATCCTTTTATCTTTTCATAACTTTTAAACGATTTTCTCTCTATTTTATGTAATTCTAGAAATTGATATATGAATATTTTTTTTTTCTTTTAACAGTGACGAATCGGGTAGGCGGAGAGTTGCGTTTGTTACTTTTAAGGATCCAGTAGCACTTGAGATTGCTCTTCGTCTATCGGTACATAATATTCCTTCGTTCTCCATTAGTTGATAAAATTTTTCTATATTTTTGTTATTAAAATCATAAATAAGTTCCCTTGCGTGCTAATTGAAACAAGAAGACTACAACTAAAGCAACCATTGGTTGAACCTTTGCTCTGATATTAAGGTGCCTGAGCCTTAGATATTCACATCCACTTGGAAGTATCAGAATGTACACAACACCATTAGCTGTAAATATATGTTGATGCAACAACATAATTTGCCTCGTGCAGGGAGCTACAATTGTAGATCAAATTGTGGATATCAGCCCGGCTGAGAATTACATTTATATCCCTTTAACTTCTCAGGTACTTAATCTCTTTACTATTTGTTCAGCAACTTATAGTTCGCCATTCATATATTCATGCCCATCTATTCTAAATTATACAGCAAGTTGTGGTTCATGAAGAAAGTGAGTTAGGACAGGAGACAAATTCTGATTCGGCTGTAAATTTGACACAAAGAACTGAGGTGGGTTTTAATTCCAGTATACTTTTCCCGAATACTTAAAGAATACGACCTTTCTTTCTTGCTGCAATGTTCACATTATATTTCTGGATCATTTGTGACGTGTGCTCATCTTTCTGAAATTTGCCATTCCACTTTTGGGTTGTTTATAAATAGCATCGACACATTGAATCAGGTTATATTAAGCCAATCACTTCTCTTTACAACTAATTTATGTAAACTTTTTGAACAAATTTTTTATTTATCTTGCATATGCTCAGAGAAAGGGACACTAGATTTTTTTTTAATAAAAGTGGGTATACCCCACCGATTTCATTACGTGAAAGTTCAAACAACAAATTGTTTGGAAGACTGGTACGAACTCTCTGGTACCAGCGTCTTTCCTTACACAGTTCCCTAATATTTCTACCACAGATCTTACAACAAACTACAAGTTCATCCTTACAAATTAGTGCAAAATTATCAATAATTTAATGAAACATTCCTTGACAATGGCCTAATAGTTAGCAAAGCATCACTCACAAATATTTCAACAAATTTTGGCTTGTTGTTGCTAATATAGCAAATATTGCATTGTGTCCACATGTTCGATGAATATAACTTTGTTCTTGGAGTAAATTCAGTAGCAGAAATCGCTAACCCATACCTTTTGCTTTCAAACTACCGGTCCATTCCTTGTGTAGGCTAAAGATGGCCTAAGCCCAGGTAGAGTTTATGTAAGTAAAGCACAAGATGTGGTACATACTATGATACAAAAGGGATCGACACTGGGCCAAGATGCCGTGAACCGAGCTAAGGCGTTTAATGAAAAGCACCGGCTAAGGGCCAGTGCATCAGAAAAGGTCTCGTCCTTTGACCAGCGCATAGGCTTGTCACAGAAAATCAACATCGGCATTTCTGTGGTCAATGAGAAGGTGAAGTCTGTTGATCAGAAGTTACAAGTCTCTGATAAAACCATGGCTGCCATAACCGTTGCTGAGAGAAAATTGACTGATACTGGCACAGCTGTGAAAACCAGCAGGTTGGTTTTTTAATGGTGATTTCTTATGTTGTCTGTTCAACTCCTGTGCTTTTTTTATTTGTATCTGTTATATTTTGTGGGTTTTTGTATGAATTAGGGAAGAAAATGGCAGGTTCTGAACAAAAAACTTGCTGTGCATTGATCAGCTTCAGTGCCTGTATGTTTGTTTCCTGCTATAATGTATACAATTTTTCAAGGATTTGCTCTGGCATAATAGTTAAAAGTTTAAAACCTATCCCCCTTGCTACATTCACAAGTCATGTAATTACTTATACCAATAACTATGCATTGTACACATACTAAATTAACTTTACCTTGTTTAGATATGTAACCGCCAGTACAAGCTGGTTAAATGGAGCTTTTAGTAAGGTAGCGAGAGCTGGTCAATTTGCTGGCACAAAGACCAGAGAGAAGTTTCAGGTTGCTGTGTCTAATCTGACTGCCAAAGTAAGTGACAATGCTATCACTTTGCTATTGTTTACTTGTTTAAAAGTCTATTCAATTTCATGTATTTAACATATAAGTTGGCAACATTTTAGTTCTTCATTAGGCTGGGTTTGGTGAATCTGGTCAGATCTGGTATGGTTGCTTAGGTCTTTAAGGTTGTGCAATTGGGTTGGTCCACTTTTATTCTTTATTTCAATATAATTATGGTTAAGGTAGGAGTTGTTGGCTTGGCTTTGATCATAGTTTACCAGCTTTGTTATTTTGCTCCGAGTATTCTACTGTTAGGTCTTTTTGTTCACTGCTTGTGATTGTCAATACATACTGTAGTGTGTTACATTGGCACCACATCACTGTTCTTAGAGTAGTCTTGCTCTTGCTTTTTTTTTTTTATTATTATTTCTAATTTGAACTCTTTTCCCTATCCAGGATCCTATTGCAGCCTGAGCTTGGTGGATTTGAGTTGCAGGAAAATATTTAAGAAACCTCCAGTCAATATATTGTTTTGAATGTGATTTATCCATCCATCTCCCTGCCCCAGTTTGAGTAAGTGGTTTTGCCAGTTTTTGTGTAAATGTTTGAAGTTATATTAGACAACTTACCATTCTTTCAATTGTTTGTATGTCAAAATGTTGTGGCCAATGATTTATTTTTCTCAAAATGAGAAATAGTATTGTTACCAAAGTAATTTGTTGTCTAAAGGAACTATATTATTTTTCCTGAAATGAATACTCTGTTGTATTTTATTGGAAGTTTTGGAGTTGTTTGATATGGTAAATTGCTCTTCATTACTTCAGTAAGATACACATATATAATATTAAGCTGTCATTCTTTTTTTGCTGCCTGTATCCATGTTGAAAGCTTACTATATATTTTTTCTCCGCTGTCCGTAAAAAATTGTTTCAAACTTTGTAATTTATTTGTAAACCTGTTGATGTTTTGGCAATCCTGAAAGCATTCTTTTGTGAGATTTGAGGAACAATTAACCTGCACATTACATGTTTTATTTTCTCTGGAATTATTCACTTTATGCTCCAATTCCGAGGCATCATTTTTATCAAAATAATTATTACGGTACATTGCTATTCTTCCTGTATGTTTTGAAGTATTGTTACTTTGTTAGCCTAACCTTAGTAATCTTACACATGTTTTGCGATAGGTTGTATTATTTGCCAAAATGTTTGCAGCTGTGACAAGTGACAACCAACATAGAAGTTCGTTGAAAATGAAAAACGAACACTTTTGTTGCGTTCTTGCATCTGAAACATGCGGTTTTTTCTTTTTGGATTAAAGGGCTTGGTACGTTCCAGCATTTTTTAGATGTTATTCTTGAGAATTTAACCGGCGCCTTTTCAAGAGAGACAAAAACTTGTGTTATTGCACTAACCTTGCAGTTCGAAACTTGCATCAAGTTAAAGTACATTTCATGTAGAAATGAAATTCTTAGCATCAAGTTTGCTGCGCTGTGTATTACGTTTATTCCATTTTCTACACTGCGGTCGAAAAATTGGCGGCAATACAATTTATTCCATTTCAGGGCCTGTTTGGCTGCAGCTCGGGAATAGGAATGGGTGAACAGTAAACTGCGTGTTACTGTTCACGTGAGAAAAAAATTCAGTCAACTAAATTTTTTTTTCTCACGTGAACAGTACACGTGCGGGAATACAGCCGAACAGGCCCTCAATGTTTTAAAAAGAAGTTCCGGTTTACAACGTATCACTTTTCCATTTTAGTAGCCGACGTCAGAAATTCTCCAATTACTGTGACCTGATTTTCTAGGATGGGATACTACAGATGTAGGACTTATTCTTGTAATTAAGTGCAAGGGCTTTTACTAGAGGAGATAAGCAGCAGAAGAATTTGCACCATAACAACTAACAAGGCAAATTCACTTCGTGTAATATTTGATAGCGTGAGCCCAGGAATTTTTTGATTCTGTCTCAGAGGATGTATTTTCTCTGCTAGATAAAATATTACCAGTAACTATGTTACAATGTAAACGACCAACCAATTTGGTCCTGCTAATAGAAATCTTCGTCTGCTTCTTCATGTATGGTTGTGTTCTATTGCTACGTTCTACAGCTGATTCTTGTGTTGAAGTATTTAATTCTGTATGATCTATACATGTGTATACCGTATAACTAAATTTATGAGAAAGGTTGCTGAGCAAGAAGGTCAGCTTTGGAGACGAAGAGACCATGGAAACCATATGGTACACGATGTGGAAGAAGCACCTCAGCAACAATGTCGAGATTTGGGGAACGCGCATCCATTACCAAGAACCTCGACTCACCAGTTCCCTCATTATGCACATATGACACCAAGTACCCGTCGTCTTCCTCCTCACTGCCATCATTTGGTACAAAGAAAGGCTCTCCTCCAAAGCATGCCGGGCCAAAGTCACGACTTGCAACGACACAATTCCCTGTGCCAGTCAGTGAGAAGTCGAGCTTTACAACCCCGGAAATTTTGGGCATGGGATCTCCCATTGCTAGATAGGCATACCGGTTTCGCCGGCCCAAGTAGCCTGGATGGATCACTCCGAAATCTAAGTTGCCGGCAGACAGAGGTTTTCTTGAAACTGCCCCTGTATTGAGGTTGATCCGGATCATCTCCACACAGCTGTGCACAAGATCCAGGTTCTCAAGCATGTGCTCGATAGACAGAACGTTCGGTGCCACCAGCACAAGAAACTTTTCACCGGCCGCATTCTCTTCCTCCCATGCATTGATGGAGTGCATCATGTTGAATCCTGGCACTTCAAACCATCTAATCTCAGACTCGTTTGTTGCGTAGCGTGGAAGCACTCCTAGTCGTGGCACCTTGCCACGATCAGAGCCAACAGGCGCGCTATTGGCCATTACCATGTCCATTGGCTTCATCACTACTTGGATGTCATTAAACAACACATAATTTTCGGTGATTGCAAAATCATGCATGAAGGATGGTTGTTGCAAGGAAAAGATGGGGACATCAGCGAACTTATTGCCTGCCGGGTCAAAGCGGAAGTATGTGAGGAAGGGAGGCACAGGCCCGTAACGGAAGGCAAAGGTCTCTCCTGTTACAGGGTCTTTCTTGGGGTGAGCAGTCATCCCCATCGCCAATCGACCACCGAAATCGCACCTTCCGATGGTGGAAATCTCTCCTGTGGCAGGGTCAACTTGCACAGCATATGGCAAGTCTGACTCACCCAAGGCATAAAGGCGGCCCGCAAAGAACACAAGGCTTGTGTTAGCCAAACCAACACCTTGAATAGGGTTCATCTGGCCGGTAAGCACTCTTGCTGCTGTGACAGCACCACGCGCCATTCCAGCGAAGCCATGGAATCCAGAGAAGACGTTGGGCATCACAGGAGTACCAGCATCACGCTCGGTAAGGTACTTGTAGGTTTGGACATAACGGGAGCAGAGTGTGGCATCTCCGTCAGCAGATAGGAGCAGGGAGTGAAGCATGCCATCACCGTCAAACAAGTGATGGGGCCCACGGGGCAGGTATTGTGGGTTGGGTCCATTGCGGATGTAGGTGCCACCAGCGAGGCAGGGGGGAATGGAGCCACGAATGACAGGGCAGCGCGTTGGAGGGAGCTCATCAACAGGAGCAAAGTTATCAAAGAGAACGTTGCGGGGGTCAACAGAGGGACGCAGCACGGGCGGATCAATGAAGGTGTTGATTATGTCTTCGAGGGCATTACAAAATGCCATCGGCAGTGACAAAGGTGCTGCGGGCAGCATTGCTGATTTAGGTCTAGGTCTAGTGACAACTGGAGTCCTTGAAGTTGAACGAGCATCATTTGCTCTCTCAGGGGCAGCTACCTTCGTCGGAGGTGGCGGTGGTGATGATGGAGCTGTTTTTTCTTTGGTTAAAACAGCAGATACAGGGAGGAGGGGTGATCTCTTTGTTATTAATTTGTTGTTTGAAGGGTTGATGGAGAGGTAGGAGTTGGTCGTTAAGGTTTTCATTTCAAGATCTGTGCTTTATAACTCTGGCTGTGAGATTCTGGGAACCACGGTGGTGTATACTATGTGCGAGTTTGATATGAGATTTTTCTCTGTTAATTCACAAGGGAGCTAATGCGGTCCCGTGCTACTTATAAAAGTTGGTTGATTGTTGGTTGCGTGTTATTCTCATGATGTAATTGCTCCAAGATGCAGTTGTGAATTATTATCAAGAAATCTTATAAATTACTCTACTTTTTAAATTTTTTAAACAAAATACCCTTCATTTAAAATAATTAACAAAATATCCTCTCTATCTCTATCTCCTATTTACTCTCATTAAATTTGACACCTCATTATCTCTAATTAGACTTTAATAAATGCATAAAAGATTAAAAAAAAAATATATATAATTCAAATAATAATTTTTGTGTAAACATGCAACAAATTTTTCAGTTAGATAACATATATATCAAATACATACTTTTTTAAAGTATTTATACTAATCTGCATCATGATGAAATTATTTACACGATTATACATTACGTCATTAGAAAAATAAACTCTTAAATTTATATTTTATTTATTTAACAATGTTCATTTAATTAAACTTTCTTATAATCATTAAAAAAATTATAATAATTAAAAAAGAGTGAATTTTTTTTATAAAAATATAAATATTTTTGAGATGTAAATAAGAAAGATAAACTCTTAAATTTATTAGGAAATAGGAGGTAGGACTAAAGAGGGGGAGAAGGAAAAATGAGAGCTCCACAAAAACATTTTGTTAATTATTTTAGAAGAGGAGTATTTTGTTTGAAAATTTTAAAAGGTAAAGCAATTTGTAAAATTTCTCATTATTATCATTTGTTAATCTTAATAATTAGTGGGGAATAGATATATGGTACAGATCGATTGGACAAAGATACTTTCTAGGAAGAATTTCATATATACCACTCAAAAACTATGAAATTACATATTTACCATCTAAAAATCTAATAACTCATGTATTTACTCAATTAATCAAAAAATGAGATTAATTAAGTTTATAATTATATAGAATATATAACTAATAGGTTATTAGTCTCCTCTCCTTCTCTACCCCTTCCTCTTCTGCACACAGATTTCCCTTCCGCCTTTTTTAACTTAACTTTTCCATTTTCACTGAAACTCTCTCCTCATCTCTTATCTCCCACTTGAACTTGGAGAGAAGGGGCAGCAGACTCGGATATAAGAATTCCAACTCCAACTTGATTGTCTAAAAACAAAATAACTGCTCCAACTTTTCTAACAAAACAATTCGTACTAAATTTGACACTAATATCACAACCTATTATCAGAGTAGTAACTGAGTTTGAGAATTTATGTTTTGTTACTGGCTCAGTTTGAAATATTTGTTTTTAATTTTTTATATTGGGTATAAATGAGAACGGTTCTAAGGAAAAAGAAAAGAAAAGAAAGAGATTGTGCTAAGTTAATTCTTGATTAATTATAGTTTTAAGAAAATTAAACATAATTAATCTGAGTTTTGGGTATATTTGATATATACTAAAGTTATATCGGGTATATATGTGAGTTATTATATTTTTAGATGGTAAATATGTAATTACAAAAATTTGAATGGCAAATGTGTAATTTCACAGTGAGTGGTATATATGAAATTCTCCCTACTTATTATGTTCATAATTAGTCTTATTCGACTTTATATTCAACTTTTAATAGACGAAACAAATAACGAGACAAATAACTACTTCAGAATATTTCTGAATATTTCCAACTCCCGAATTTGTTTATGTGGTAGTGAGACCATATTAGCTCTACGATGGCCGTGCAGTTATGACACACAAAATTAACCGTCTGATTTACATCAAAGGTGTACCAAGTGATGTGATTTTTTTTTTGAAATTTTATATAATTGTGAGAGATAACTAACGAAAGGCTAAGATTTCGTGCCATTGTTTTTTTTTGAGATAGAAAGACGGATGTTTAGCCGATCGACTTCTATTTAATTGTTTATAAAAAAATTTCTATTTGAATTTCAAACTCACACTCCTCGTACAGATGTGTTATCTTATTGCTACTAGATTAAAGAGTAATTTTTCTCGTGCCATTGTTATATAATATAGATCTATGAATAGATATAAGTTCCTTAAGAGCGCATTGGACCAAAAAAAATCTATGATAAGTTATTCGCTCTTTGAATAAATGTGAGTTTGAATCTGGACCGTCTGTTATACGAAATTTTATTCAAAATTATGACAAACACATAAATATATTAAACACATCTTGTACGATGATATCATAAGATATAATAATTTTTATTACATTACTTAAGAAAATATAAATTATTAATTAAAAAAGATTAAAAAATTTATAATTAAAATTTCCCCAAATTACTAATTAAAAATATATAAAATTTGATAACTCAATTTTATCATAATATAGAAAATAAAAGAAATTATATAAAATGTTGTATATATCAATCTAATCAAAATAAATCGAATCTATACAGTTATACACAAATAAAAAATGATTATATATAATTTAATATTAATCAATTATCTTATATAATAACGGATACAAAATAACTCTTAAATGTATTCATATTTGCATCCATATCAGATAAGATAATGTAATTTTTTTACCCATACTCATATCTATTAAGTTAATAAATTTCTTTTATTCATATTCATTTTATCGAATACAATAAAAAAACTAAAAACAAAATAAACATGCTCATTAACATCCGTAATAATTAGTCTAAGTCGGATATTTCCATGGATAATAGATATCATAAAAAAAACGATGGCCGTAGAAATTTTATACTGCAGATATTAAATGAAATGAAATGTTGGGTGTGGGACCTACAATGTCCCACCCAATGGTTACAAAGCCTTATCTCAATTTTTGTTGTTGTTGATAATTTTGGCGACTTTGCCCTTTTGTTTAACCCAAAATGAGCGAATAAAATAGAACATGTAAAATTAATTATAAGTATTCAAAAAAATTTTACTTATCGGATTTTAAAATTATAAGTTATTTTAGATAATTACAAAGCTGTCAAACTATAAACTATTAATAAATTTCCAGCCTGATCGGTCGGATCCGACATGATATTAGATGGAAATTGCTTCCGTGCCCGTTAACCCGTCCCAGCTCCAAGATAAAATTGGGGTCACATTTTAATTGAGGACAAGGTGCCAAGGGCAAAATCGATGCTGCTATTTCCTTTTCAATGCATTGAAATTTTGAAATGACACCCCCATCTTGGGTCCCATTTCTCGGTTTGTTATTTCGATCCGTCCTCTTGAATCTCCAATCTGTTTTCATTTCTGAGAACGATCAAAATGCAAATTGAATCCCAATTGCAAATCATGAGAACGAAATTTTGTGATGTTGCGTGACAAAAATATGAGAAATATGATATATAATATATATGTTAGTTGAAAATTCAGAAAGCAATCTATGTTAGTTGAAAATTCATACAGCAATTTTAATTAAACATTTAGAACGATTCGAAAATCCAAAGATAACAATCAAATTTGTCTACAAAAAACAATAAAAAAAGAATTAAGTTGCTACCATAAACTCTGAAGGACTAAAGAGTTTCTTGAGATAAAAATTTTCGTGTGACTAAGTTTTCAACTTAACTTAATTCAAAAATAACTTAAATTAATTTAAAAATTACAATAGCTTACAGCTGAGTCATGCATGATGTGTGATAAAGTGGTACAATAGATTGCTTGTCATATGACAACAATACCTGTGTGGAGCAGGAGCGAAAGACTCAGGGTTGGAACTAGAAAAGATTGGAGGAGGTGGGTTACAAATTATAAAAATATAAAGAATTAAATTGCTAATTTTTAATTTATAGGAGTAGCTAAGCCACCCGTAATAAACACATAATTTTGCCAATAAAAAAAAGTGAGCGGGTTGTGTATATAAGAATAAATATACATGCTGGTTTGGATTTAATATGGAATATTCAATACAATGTCAATAAATACATATCTCAAAATTCAAAAGTTGTATTGAAATGTTGTCTTATTTTTTTTTGGAAAACCTTTGCAGAGGCTGCGAAGTCGTGAGGAGAAATCAAATTCTCGATCTTTGGTCAACTGTGGTACTTCTCCTTTCTCGTTGAAATGTTATATCATTGTCTGTTATTTTTTATCATTGGAAAATAGATAGACAATTACAGAAAATATAGTTGAAATTTTAAATTTTTTCCTTTTTTGTTACTTTTTATTTATTTTAAATTCCTCTTATTTTCTCTTATTATGTATCATTACTTATTTAAATATATTGTCGGCAAATTATTTCTTACCTATCTTAAAAGAAAAACAATACTTGATGCTCAAGCTACACAATTTTTCCTTTTAAAGTAAAAAAAAAATATAAAAGTTCCCCACTCTTGCTAAGCACAAAAATAATCCAAATATTTTATTGAAGAGGGGCATCCAAGTATAGTGCATACGTGAAATTAAGAAGAAATCAACTATTTTATCACTATAGTAAATATTATTAAGAGGAGGGTTCCAATACCTCATAATATTTACATCTCATAAGGTCTCATATTTTATATTTACGTTTTCATAGTTCAAATTGTCAATTTGAACCGCTTAACATAATATCCATACTAAAACATGCTTGGAGATGAAACTTTACAATTTTTGAAATTTTTTTACTATTTTTTAAGATGTGTAGAAAATCACTATTTTTGAACCGTCTAGAAACAGTAATTTTGTACTTATCTTAAAAAATAGTAAATAATTTTCAAAAAATATAAAATGTCATCCTATATATATTTTATTATGAATATTATTATGAACAGTTTAGATTGATAATTTAAACTTTAGAAATAAAGATATAAAATATAAAGTATGATCAGATATAAAAAATTTGGACTTATATTTTATAAACAATTATTTTAGAGTATGGACCCCCAATGTGCCCAATCACAATCCTTTGTCCCACAGTCTCTCTCACACAGTTAATGCGATTGGATCAATTATTACTACCAACAAAATCTAGGAAAATATCTAGATATGATTCAATTTAAGGATAAACTGTAATATCACTTGTGGAATAGATCGTCCAATCCAAGGTTAAATAAATTCCCTCCACAAATGTTATGGTTCTTGCTTAAGAACATATTTTCTGGTGGAAATCCTTTAGTCCCGGCTTCTATTCTCTAATCTCTCACGGTGATTTTTTTTTATGGTCTGTTTTTCTTTCGTCTTGATTTTAGCAAAGCCTCTCTATCTTTTTATGTAATTAGTGTTCACTGTTCAATATATAAAGTTGTTACAAAGATTCCGCACCAATAAGCTTATTGAATATAAGAACATCAAATAGTCAAATCTTTAACTAGATGTACAACTTTAAGAAATCAGATCACCTGCCTTGTAGGATTTTTTGGTTCCAGTATCACTAACAAGTGGGTCCGGATGAATTCAGAAATTTAAATATTGAATATAATTTTGCTCTGGACTCAGGTTTCAGCAATACTGCAGAAGATTCAGTCTCTTTAAATAATGGACATGGCTAATATAAGTATTGAAAGGACAAGTTTTCACACACACTGCGATTGTAACTATAAATATTTAAAAGTCCAACATTAACACCCAACAATTAATATAGATTTAAATATTGATATATGTTTTTTCTGTAAATATCTAGTACGTATATGGTAAACTTAAAGACTGAGGCACAAAATGCAAGTAATGTAACATTTGAATTTTAATTCAAATCTTTAAGGTAATGTACCGTTTGAATTTCAAATCGAATCCTCTGAGATAATGCATAGGTTGAATTTCAATCCGGACTTTCTGATCATAATCTGGATCAATTTAACCTAAGCCTATAATACACGGGGCCTTCAAGATCCATAGTATCCAACGAATGGATCAGATTCAAACTCAAAAATTGAGAATTTGAGATACCTTAGGAGTAGTAGATGTGAATTCGCTATGTTACTTCGATACTCTTATATGGACTCCGTACTCGTATCGGGCACGCATCCGACACCGATATTCATTCGATACATGTTCAATACGTATCGGATACGTCAGCTAGTTTATTGGCCTACATAACTTTTCCTTAACCCCTTAATACGGTCTCCGATACGGATTGACTTGTCTGAATACGGCTGGATACGACATACGGCTATGAGCAGAAGCCTTAACCACCACAATAGTTGACATTTGATGTTAGGATCTACTAACTTTTATATTTAACGTATATCCAAAACTTTTGATATTTAATATATATAATACAATTACTAAACTAATAATATAATATAATAGATGCATTGTATTCTCAATTTTTAAAAATAACCTTATCACCACATCCGTATTGTATCTGATACGATATATGTATCTGTATCCATGCAACTATAGTGAATTTGTGAAAACCCCAGGTGGTGGATGCGAGCATGAGGTGGTAGATATGCGTCTTTTTCATTTTTTAAATGAATGAACCGACAGTATTCTGTTACAATTAGTTGGAAGCCAGAACTGGAGGCGATGCTTAAGATTCTGTAAGCACTCCCCAGTCGTTGTCCTTTTTGCCGTGTATCAGAATCCCTTCTATTGCCATCTCATTGTCCTTGCATTGTTATCTCATTTTCTAAACCCCACTCATTGTCCATTTGGCCGTGTATCAGAGATTCAGAATCCCTGGCACTATTTAAATAGTAAAATTTTTCATAAAATTTTAAAATTTCATTTCTAATCATATTTTAGTATGTATATCATGTTTAGCGGTTCGAATCGATAGTTTGGACTTTGAAAATAAAGATATTATATATGATGTATAATGAGGTATGAAAGACATGAGGTATTGGAACTCTCCTCATATATATAGAGAGAGAGAGAAAGAGAGAGAGAGAGATATTGACTAATATGCTTTTGGTAGTATTTCGGCTGAAGTGCTACCGACTCAAATTTTAAAATTTTATATTCAAAACTTCGAACTAAGTAGCTCAGTAAATTAGTTATATATTGAATTTGTAGAATACCAATTTTTATGATTTTTGGAAATTTTCACGGAATTAAAAGCCGATACAATTTTTTTTTTGAAGAAAAAAGAGCTGGTTACTGGTACAATACTCACAAACATATGTAACAGTGTTCTGGTCGGTGTGTGAGTACAAAATTTGGACAGTAATGACAACGATATAAATGGTTTCTTGTGGATAGAATTGTTAATCACTAGTGTTCTAATTAAGTGATTGATATGGGTGGAGTTTAGAACTAGAATTTTGTAAATCAATTTTTCTTTATTAATACAATTGTTGCCGACATCTCTCTGGCTAATCTTAAAAAAAAAAAAATGGTTTCTTGTATTTTGGAAATCCCAAGTTCAGTCTGACTGATAAGGGATTCACATCTGCTGCGATTCTAAAAGAGTGAACAGTAACTCTAAAATTTCTGCTTTTCTAAATCTAATCGTCTAATAATTTCGTGCACGTATCTCAAAGTAGCTGATTTTTCCTTGCACGAATCTCGAAACAATTTAACAGTTGGATTTAGAAAAGCAGGGATTGTAGGTCACTGTTCATGAGTTAAGAATCGCAGTAGATTCGGATCTGCTGATAAGGATTTTTGGATAGTATTTTTCTTATATAAGTTTTCTAATTGCAAATGTTCATGAGAGAAAATGTTTCTAGTAATCTATCTAATTTCTTTGCATTTGCTCGATTTTCTGTCATCTCTTAATTAGTTAGTATCTGACATTAAGGGCAACTAGACAATTGTATTGCTTGCGTTAATATATTCTACGCTATTATCCTTCTTGCCACACACTCAAGCGACATGTCTATCTCAGGTCCCACTGAACGATCATGATTCATGAATAAAGTATAAACCATCTCAACCTCCGAACTTACAAAAAAATATTATAAGAAAAAGGCGAAAATGAGGATTACATACAATGATACAAGTTTCAAAGCAACTTAAAATGTCCGTTCACGCATACATCTTCTTCTGAGATAATGCAAATTGCAAAGCAAAAGTAAAGCGGAGAGAGATATATGCGGCTGCCAGAGAATTAATTTCGCAGCCCGACAATGATCTGCGCAATTTTTATTTATTTTTAGAAATTAAAAAAAGCAATTTTTATTGATTCGATCTCACTGGAAGTCACAATCACAGTTCTTTTTTTAGAATTTTCTGTGGCGAAGAGATGCTGCAATTTTCAGGGGATCGAATAATTGATATGTACCTGTTGACATGTGTCAGATATATAGTAGGTACCAGTAGGTAACATGCTCGTGTCGTTGCTTGTCACAAAATTATGAATTCAGAGCAGGTCCGATGGATGTAAGAATCATTCAATTACATCAAGATTTGTGCGAACTATATTAAAATCAGTGCAAGTCTGTTTCCATTTCCGTGCGTACAAATCTTAATGCTAATTATACGGTGTTAGAGCTAATTGAACCTAAAAGTGATGCCCATTGGACCTAGGGCTGTCCAAAAAGCTCGGAAGCTCGTGGATCGCTCGTGACTCGCCTCTGCTCGATCGGTAATAGCTCGTTCGATAGTGAACCGAGCTATTAGCGAGCTGGCTCGCTAACAGCCTGAGCCAAAATTAATGAACTGAGCTAATGCCCAGCTCGGTCCAAGCCAGCTCGCCTCTTAATGAGCTGAGCACTATCGGCCGTTAAATTACAGATAGTTTAATCCTACCCGTTTAGATTTAGGGTTTAGCGTTGGACACTTGGACTCTCCTTTTCTCTCCTCCAGCGGCGCATCCGCGCATCTCCCTTCTAACTTCTAAATCTGAAATCTCTCTCTTCCTCTTTCCTCTTTGGCTCTCCAGTGCATCTCTCCTCCTTCCTCTTTGGCTCAGTGGGTCTCTTCTAGCTCTTCTCTTTGGCTCTCTTCGGTCTTTCCTCTTTGGCTCTCTTCTCTTCTCTAGTGACTGAGTAGACCTCCTCTTCTCTCCTCTAGCGCTACACCCTCTGATCGACTCGCCACTCTAGCGCTACACAGCCTACACCCTCCGACTCGCCACTCGCGCACCCCAGTTCCAAACGGCAAGAGTCAGAGACCCACCTCGCGCGCCCCAGTTCCAGTCGCACCACTGATTACTTTAGGTAAAATCAGACTCATTATTTAGCTAATTTCAGAAAGCAAACTTTGGACTTGGATGTGGGCAACTTGGCATGTTGCCTTTTGGTTGATTCTAAATTAATTACTATGTTATGAAACTTTGTTTAACTGTTGGCAACTTGGCATGTTGACTTAAAAGTTTGTATGAACTTCTAAATTAATTACTATGTTATGAAAGTTTGTTTGGCTGTTGGTATGTTGGCTTGAATGTTTGTATGAATATTTGTGAATTTTTGTAATATTAACTGTGTAAATTTGGTTGTATGAATTTGTATGAAATTATGTGAATTTTTGTTATTTTGTATGAATTTTTATATTTAAATGTGTTTGTAATAAATTAATTATTATGTTATGTATGATTATGAATTCTATTAGAATTGATGAATTCTATTATAATTGATGGGCTTGAATTATATAAATAATTAATGGGTTTTCTTATTTAATATTTTTGAATTTGTACAATAGCAAGCTTAGCAGCCCAATAAGCCCTAGCTTTGTTCATCTACCCGTAAAGTACCATTTGGTACCACAGTAAGCAACACCTCTAGCAATTCATCTCTCTTATCTTTCCTTCTATTGCTACTGCCAACGAGTCAGCTCGCCAGCTCGCCGAGTTAGCTCGCCAGCTCGCCGAGTTAGCTCGGTTTGGCTCATTACGAGTTTGAGCTGAGATTTTAGCTCGCGAGCTATTAATGAGCTGGCTCACTAACAGCTCGGGCCAGAATTAATGAGCTGAGCTAAGGTCCAGCTCGGCCCGAGCCAACTCATTTACAGCCCTAATCGGACCTACTCCCATCTCCAAAATCATTAGTAGATACCCCAATTGGATCAAATCATTGTTTCGATTTCATCTATGGGGTCGAAGTAAAAGAAATCTATCTTGTTTTCGATAATTTGATTTTTTAAATTCTAAAGATAAAATATTGTGAAGGTTACAAACGAAATGAATTCCAAGACTATTTGCACCACCACTTGAATAATTAAATTAATCAATATTTGCGGTAGTTTAATTCACCATATATTACATAATTAAGGCCAACATCTGCAGAAAATGGTAAATTAGATGAATTGACAAGGTTTACTAAATTTGAAGTTTTTGGCTATATCCACTAATATTCAATTGCAGAAGCAAAAACCATCACAAGGTTTACTGAATTTGTGAAGTTTTTGACTAAATCTATTAAGATTTAAGAAAGATAATTAATGTAGTAAAAATATCACATTTATGATTTAGCACATCTCTACCAGAATGAATTACTTGATGGCTTCGATCAGTCAGCTTCATGGGGCCTGAATTCTAAACTAACACCGTACTAAATTATTGTTCCATGGTTTCTGTTCTTGACAACTACACATTGCTTAGGTCCTTATCTTCTCCTATTCATGGCACAGAGAGGTTCCATAATGGAAATGTGACCTAAATAAATAATAGGGTCGAAAACTCGAAATCCATGCGTTTAAATCTCCCTACTGTTTGAAATACCATGTGATGAATCTAGCAGATAATCCCACATTCTTTATCTAATAGGGTATTTTAGTATATCTATGTGTACCAATTGGTGCAAGTTACCAGTTCATACCACTACTGATCTGATTAAAAAAAAAAATATTAAGACAACTTAAAAAAAATTCAATTTCCAAAACAATACATAATTATGAAAACAAAAAACATAAATCATGTTCTAAACAACTAAGCACACCTACAAGCTACTAGTCATATTTATTCCCAAATGGCAATCGTAAATTGCCCTGTGCAAACTTTTTTTATTTATTTTTTGGACATGCTCTGGTGCACATCCATGAAAACACAGAGACAAAGTGACCCACTATTTTGATTTGAGAAACAGTGAATACAAAAATATATAGGCACTACAGCAGAGAAGGGCATCAGAGACTGGTGAATTTGGTCGCTGATGGTGATTTCGCCGGTCTCTAATAGTCCACTTGGTCGCTGATGGTGAATTTTGGTCGCTGATGTACCGGTCTCTGAAAGTGTGGTCTCTGATAGCTCTCGGGTGATGTCACCGGTCACTGAATGACGTCATCCCGGTAGCAGATACAGTTTCAGAGACTACAGAACTTTGGTCTCTGAAAAATCACGATGACGTCATGTTTAGTTAACAGAGACCAAAATTTCCGGTCGCTGATAATCAATTTTGTTTTTTTTTTTAATTAATTTGTTTCTGTTGTTTTTTTTTTAATTATTGGTTCCGATTCTATTGGTTTTATTTATTATTGATATTTCGTCGTTTCGGAATTGTTATCAGACGTACAATCGCTTCGATATTCCCATATATAATTAATATTAAAAACAAATAAACAATCACATAGAACAAGAACATAAATATACCAACTATAAATATCCAATCAACATCTGTATACTAAATATCCAATCCACATAAATATGGTAATGAACCTAAACTATAACATTGATAAATATGCATGCCAAATCAAGAAAATCTAAGAAGTACCATATCTGCCGAGATTCTCGCCATCATCGTCGGCATTTCTAATTAAACGAGCAAGTTTCAATCACTAAGCTATTCAATAACAATTCAATACCTATTCAACACTCAAATTCAATAAGCAATCACTAATTAACTAATTCAATACTCAAATTGAGTACACATTCAATACCGGTTAAATTCAATACACATTCAACACCAATTCGATTCAATGCCAGTTCAATAACAATA
The DNA here is from genome assembly GCA_024447775.1 of Carex cristatella. Classification (NCBI taxonomy): domain Eukaryota; kingdom Viridiplantae; phylum Streptophyta; class Magnoliopsida; order Poales; family Cyperaceae; genus Carex; species Carex cristatella. The sequence continues at coordinate 3,502,842 of JAJHPF010000012.1, forward strand.
CTAATGCAATACCAATTCGGGCGGATACCGATTCCTTTTAATACCAATTTAACAACAATTTAATTCAATCCCAATTGAATCCAAATTCAATCTCACTTCAACCCAATTCAATAACAATGCAATCACAATTCAATCACAATTTAATTTAATTAAATTCAATTTCAATTAAATACTTACGGCTCGAGCGAGTAGCAACGATCTTCTCCACCTAAATTGGGATTGAATTAAAACAAATTAAAAACAGAAATAAAAAACAACAAAAAACAGAAAATAAAAATAAAAAACAGAAAAAAGAAAAACGAAAAAAAAAATCTGATTAAAAACAGAAAAACAGAAAAACAGAAAAAAAAATGAAAAACAGCAAAAAAGGGGAAAAAACACAAAAAAAACAGACAAAAAAAATAGAAATAAAAACCAAAAATAAAAAAAAACAGAAATCACAAAAACAGAAATAACAAAAACAGAAAAAAAAAACAGAAAAAAAAGCAAAAAAAACAGTAAACAAAACAAAAAAAACCGAAATAATGCAAAAAAAAAAAAAACTAAAAACAACAATCAAAAACTAAAAACTAAAAACTAAACTAAAAACAAAAAATAAAAAACGAAACTAAAAATGAAAGAAAATCGGTGTAAGGACAACATCATACCGACAGAGAAGATAGGCGACGGCTGAACGGCGAGACGGGGGCAGAATCGGCGGAGTCGGCGTGCGGAATCGGCGGAGCAAAAAAACCTAAAATTTGTAAACACGCGGCAGAGAAAAGAAAAAGGAAGGGTTTCGCGGTTTTCAGCGAAAAGTTTCAGCGACCTGGTTAATTTCGTCTCTTATCGTATTGTCGCCGGTCTCTGAAAGTGTTTCAGAGACCACTAATTTCGTCTCTGATAGTAATTGTCGCTGGTCTCTGAAAGTGTTTCAAAGACCACTAATTTCGTCTCTGATAGTATTGTCGCCGGTCTCTGAAGGTGTTTCAGAGACCACTAATGTCGCCGGTCGCTGATAGTCGTCGCTGAGAAAGCTGGTCGCTTTTTTTTGGCTGAGTTTTTTTTTTTTGAAGAAAAAATGAAATGCGACCAAGTAAAGCGCCGGTCGATGATAACGGTCGCTGATACTCAATTCTGCTGTAGTAAGGAAAATTTAAGTTTTAGTCGAAAGCTTTTTCAATAGAAACAAGTTGGTCCTTGAACTTTCATATGCATCAACTTGGTTCTTGAATTTAAAAAAAAAAGAACCATATTAGTCCCTTTACTTTTCAAAAGGGACTACATTTGTCCTCTCATCAAACTTTTTGTTGATGTTGATTAATTTATTATACACATGGATATCGATCTGCCGGATGGATAACAATCAAGCACAAAGAATGGGTAATTCTGATTCAGAGTGAAGATTTTTGCTTTATTTTTTATCATATATGAATAATTATAATGAGAGTTTCACATATGATTTTGCTTTAGAATTTTGTTCAACAAAAATAAAATAATTTCAGCCAATTTGCGATACTGGTAATACTGTTATGGATTCAGGGACTTATTTGTAAGGGAAAATGGTATTGGACTATTGGAGGTACAATTCGTTAAAATCATACAAGCTTGCAATTAAAGCTTGTCAGAGGGGCCTTAATGCAAATATTTGAGGGCCGATAAAGGAATTGAAATCTGAATTGAATTGGACTTTCGGGCTTGATTAGAAATTTAAAATGGAGAATTGGACCCCTACGATCTATAATATAAGTATATATAGTTAATATTTGTATTAATATTATTACTATCATTATTAATAGTAATACTATTATTACTATTAGTACTACCACTACTACTACTATTATTATTATTATTTTTTTATTACTATTTTATTACTACTTTGAGTTTGATTTTTAGCAAACCCCAAGATTTAAATGGTTGGGCCTGCGGCCTATCTGGAAAATGTAAATATTTAAACTGAGCCTTAATGCTTTTGGACTAAGGCTTTCAACTTTTCAAGGATTTGCTTGGCATAATTGCTATGAGCCTATGACTTGTCCCCTTGCAGCCCTAGAAACCAATAACAATGCATCCTACACATAATAAATTAACTTTACCTTGCTTAGATACTTGACTGCCAGACTGCCAGTAGAAGCTGATTTTTTTAAGGTTAAATGAGGCTTTTAGTAAGGTAGCAAGAGCTGGTAATTTTTCTGGCATAAAGGCCAGATAAAAGTTTCAGGTTGCTGTATCGAATCTAGTGGCCAAGTTAAGTGACAATGCTGCCACTTTTCTATTGTTTATTTGTTTAGAAGTCTATTCAATTTCATGTATTTCACATATAAGTTGGCAACATTTTAGTTCTTCATTGAGAAATAGTATTGTCATCAGAGTGAGGCTAGGGGACATTGCAAAGTGCAGAATGGTTCGTGCTATGAATCAATATTTCCGTTTACAAAGTTCAAACAATCCATCTAAACAATTCAACATGATCTTTATATAAAACTGCACTTGAAGACCAAATTTTATATTTTGTAGAATTTTTTTTTTTTTTAGATAGATAGAAAATCACCTAATGCTTCAAGGTTGTGCTCTATTGCTACATACTAGCACTCTGATTCTTGTGTTGAAGTACTTATTTTTGTATGATACATGTATAGACAATAGAACTAAAATTTATGAGAAATGTCGCTGAGAAAGAAGCTCAGCTTTGGAGACGAAGAGACCATGGAAACCATACGGTATCCGATGTGGAAGAAGCACCTCCGCCACGATGTCAAGATTTGTGGAACGTGCATCTATTACCACAAACCTTGATTCTCCGGTCCCCTCATTATGCACATATGACACCAAGTACCCGTCATCTTCCTCCTCACTGACATCATTTGGTACAAAGAAGGGCTCTCCTCCAAAGCATCCTGGGCCAAAATAATGACTTGCAATGACACAGTTCCCTGTGCCAATCAGTGAGAAGTCAAGCTTCACAACCCCAGAAGCTTTGGGCAAGGGATCTCCCACCGCTAGGTAGGCATATCGGTTTTGCCGGCTGAGGTAGCCTGGGTGGATCACTCCTAAGTCTAGGTTGCAGGCAGACAGAGGTTTCCTTGAAACTGCCCCTGTATTGAGGTTGATACGGACCATCTCCACACAGCTGTGCACTAGATCCAGCTGCTCTAGCATGTGCTCAATAGACAGCATGTTCGGTGCCACCAACACAAGATACTTTTGGCCGTTCGCATTCTCTTCCTCCCATGCATTGATCGAGTGCATCATGTTGAATCCTGGCACTTCAAACCATCTAATCTCAGACTCGTTTGTTGCGTAGCGTGGAAGCACTCCAAGCCGTGGCACCTTACCTCGATCAGAGCCTATAGGCGCGCTATTGCCCATTACCATGTTCATGGGCTTCATCACAACTTGGGTATCGGCAAACAACGCATAATTCTCAGTGATTGCAAAATCATGCATGTAGGATGGTTGTTGCACGGAAAAGATGGGGACATCAGCCAACTTATTGCCTGCCGGGTCAAAGCGGAAGTATGTGAGGAAGGGAGGCACAAGCCCGTAGCGGAAGGCAAAGGTCTCTCCTGTTACAGGGTCCTTCTTGGGGTGAGCAGTCATTCCCATCACCAATCGACCACCGAAATCACACCTTCCGATGGTGGAGATCTCTCCTGTGGAAGAGTCAACATGCACGGCATATGGCATGTCTGGCTCACCCAGGGCATAAAGGCGGCCCGCAAAGAACACAAGGCTTGTGTTAGCCAATCCAAAACCTTGAATAGGGTTTAGCTGGCCAGTAAGCACTCTTGCTGCTGTGACAACACCACGTGCCATTCCAGCGAAGCCATGCAATCCAGAGAAGATGTTTGGCATCACAGGAGTACCGGAATCACGCTCGGTAAGGTACTTATAGGTTTGGACATAACGGGAGCAGAGTGTGGCGTCTCCGTCAGCAGAGAGAAGCAGGGAGTGAAGCATGCCATCACCATCAAACAAGTGGTGGGGCCCACGGGGCAGGTATTGTGGGTTGGGTCCATTGCGGATGTAGGTGCCACCAGCAAGGCAGGGGGGAACTGAGCCACGAATGACTGGGCAGCGTGTCAGAGGGAGCTCGTCAACAGGAGCAAAGTTACCAGAGAGTACGTTGCGAGGATCAACAGAGGGACGCAGTGCCGGTGCATCAAAGAAGGTGTTGATTATGTCTTCGAGGGCATTACAAAATGCCATCGGCAGTGACAGAGGTGCTTTCGACAGCATTCCTGATTTAGGTCTAGGTCTAGTGGCAACTGTAGTCCTTGAACTTGATCGAGCATCATTTGCTCTCTCCGAGGCTGCTACCTTCCTCGAAGTAGGTTGAGCGGGATATTTTGAATTTGGTAGTGGCGGTTGTGATGATGGAGCTGGTCTTCCCTTTCTTAAAGCAGCAGATACTGGGAGCAGAGGTGATCTCTTTGTTCTTATTATGTTGGCTGAAGGGTTGATGGAGAGGTAGGTGGTCGTTGAGGCCTCCATTTCAAGGTCCTTTTTTTTTTTTTTTTTCCAAACCACGGTGGTGTGTACTGAGTATGAGTTTGAGATTTTTCTGTGGATTCACAAGAGAACCAATGCTTGGTACTTATAAAGGTTGGTGGAGGGTTGTTCTCATGATTTTTGCTTCAAGAAATAATTATGAATTATTATCTTTTATTGATCGTAATAATTAGTCTCATTTCGATATTATTATCATTTTAAGGAATTAAGTTCAATTTTATTGAACATGTTCTTCTTCATAGGACATGATTAATATCTCTGTAATTCTTCGGATTAGGATCTCTTCATCTTATTTTTTTTAAACAATTAAGAATGTTTTCGTAAATCATGCGAACTTGCGAAGTGAACTTTTTCAAATAGAAAAAATATAGATATGTTATTTTTGTAGTATGGCGAGAAAGGTGCAATCGGCCGGATTTTCAATGAGAAATCTAAACCAATTCATGAGCTCTTATGCGAAGTCATAGACCAATAGAGGATTCTAAACAGAAACCGCAACATGACAGTCAGATCAATGATTAAGCAAACATTGGCTCTTATGCAGCTATACTTTCTTTTCTGTTTTTGATCTTTTGCTTTCTTTTTCATTTTCTTCTTTATTTTTCCTTGTTATTTATTTTTCTTTTTTCTTTTCCCGGTTCTCACCACTCGAGAATTCATCCCATGTAAGTATGTAACCAATCAAGGTTAATACAAATGAGGGCTTTACCTCGTTGCTTTTAAAAAAAATCTGGGAAGTGATGACAATAATAATATAAACGTTTGAGTGAGTTTATGTTACTATGCATGCATATTACGGGTTGATCCGTAGTACAGATCAATATTCTTATTTTTAAAATTCTAACGGTGGCCGATCCGAACCATTCAACATGACTCCCATATGAATATGTATTTGTAGACTGAATTTTATATTTTTTTGAATTTTTTTACTAATTTTTAAGATAGATAGAAAAACACTTGATTTGAAATTCTGGACCATCCTAAAATAACGATTTTCTACCTATCTTTAAAAATAGTAATACTTCTAAAAAATATAAATTTCAGTATGTAAGTACATATTCATATGAAAATTATGTTGAACAGTTTAGATTGACTGTTAGAATTTTAAAAACAAAAATATTAATTGATCCGTATTGTGGACCAAATCGTGCTATGCATAGTAACATAGACTCATTCTAAACGTTTTCTTGTATTTTGCAAATCGCAAGTTCAATCTGGCTTGATAAGGATTTTCTGATAGTATTTCTTATACAAGTTATCTAATTGCAAAGGTCAATTTTCTAATTTGAACCATGAGAGAAAATGTTCCGTGATTTTTATTAATAACAAAAAAAAAATATTATTAATAACCAAATCCCAAAATATTTTTACCCATGCTCAAACCGCCCCCGCGGTTTACCTAATTTTTTTTTTTTTTTTAATGCGATGATGTTTATAATTTATGTATTTTGTAATATTATGTTCGAGAATTTGTCAAAATTTGTCAATCATGTTCGAGAAAATGAATTAATGGGTAACTTGACTAATCTGGGCCGTCGGCAAAAGGATTTTCATGCAATTGACTTCTCAGAAATAATTTTCTCCGGGCTGAACTGAGCGGTGCTTCGTAACTTCAGACACCGCTCGCAGGGGGCTGCCGCCCCCCTGCCACCCCCCGCATACTCCTAGAATCAGGCCCACATACATAGCAAAAATGACATGTTAGTTCAATCTGATTTATGCACATAAAGAGAAGTCCGCAAATTGCTATTCAGGCCCACATACATAAACAATAACGACATGTCAGTTCTTCCTCTTCTCAAATCCTAGAAAACATGCAAGAATGCAGTTCCATCACAAGACGGTGAAGGTACCTCTCATGGCGAGTTCAAATAGAAACTAAAAGCCAAAAGGTTCTTTAATCAATAACTTGTTTTTATTTAAGTTTTTTTTCATTGATATTTTATAATTACTCTAATATGTTTTTTTTAGAGTTAGAAGCAAAGGCAGTACGGGAACAAAGAAGAGAGCGTGCACACCTGGAATCTTCAAGCTACTTCAAGAAGAAAATATTTAGATTTCTACTTTATCCAATTATTTTTTGTGTTTTGAATTGGAAGTTATGTGATATTTTGAAATATAATAGTATCTTTTGATGTACAAGGGCATTTGCCGAATAGTTCAAAGTTTATGCAAAGCAAGAAAAAGTTTATGATTTAAGTTCTTATGATTTAAGAGTATCTTTTGATGTACCGAGAATGTTGAGATATGGATATACTTTTTCAATTTTTGTTGATTAGAGAATATATTAGGAATATATCATACCGTCATTTTTATAATCAATGTGTGGTTGTGCACTGGGAGTGATGCTCCATTGCAAGGCCTAATCCAAGTTTGAGGAATTTAGATCTAGTGCAATATTCTTGGAATGCCTCCTAAATGTGATAAATTATAGAAAATAACACATATTAAGGATAGATGCTAGATATTGCACATGGAGATAAACTGAGATTTTGCAGAGTAACATACATTTTTGCTATGTATGTGGGTCAGATTCTAAGAGTAACATTCATTTTTTGTTCGTATTATTTTGCAAAATGATTAATGCACATACCTTATATGTTACTCTGCGAAATTAACACACATGGATAAAAACAAACATAATTCTTGTTTCAGCTTCTGCGCTTTGCCATATTAACATCAGTACATCATTAAGAATTTAAATAAGAATCTCTATTTGATTCAATCAGGCATACATCATTGCCTCGTCTTGCCAAAGTGAAGGTAATGTAAATTGATGAATAGAAATAATGAACTTTATTTCTTGATCGAATCTCTTTGTTACAATCTAGGCTCCTTAAATAAGTCGTGATACTGTGTACCAGATGGCAAGAGATCAGAGAACGTCGGAAACATAGATTACAAGATAGATTGAATCAAGTTGCAAAAGAGAAGAGATGAATAGCGATTGAATGCAGTAACAGAGATACTTGGGGATTGAATTTAGTTGTGTAAAAGGTGAATAGAGAACGCACTAGACTGGTGATTGACTTCAAAATCTCAAGTCTTCTGCATTACTGGAAGCATAGGATTGAATTTATTTTTTTTAAAATTTTATAAATTTCAGAAATAAACAAAAAAACTTATATTGAATGACGGATTTTATATGTTGTTTCAGAAATAAACCAAAAATGTTAATTGCACTATACTGGGGTGGAAAAATCACGAAAGGGGAGTTCGGATGTCAATACTCGAAAGATGCGAGTTACGGCTTCCAACTGAATGCCAATACTTCAATTTATGAAATAAAAGAAGCAATCTTGCAAAAAACCTGTTGGGACCTTACCCGATTTACTGTAGAAATAAGTACCCGAATTAACAACCATCCGACAGGTGACAAACCTTATTATGTAAAATATCCTATAGCAGACTAGGATATATGGATAGCTGTGTATGGTTTTTTTGAGTGCACTTCAATCCCGATAATGGACATATTTTGTAAAAAAGTTTCGATTGAACCAGTTGGTGCCGGGGCTGGACCTTCTACCCATAACAACTTGGACACTGGGGTTGGACCTTCTACCAAGAACAACTTGGACACCGGGGCTGGACCTTATGCAGAGCAGAACTTGGACACTAGGGCTGGACCGTATGCAGAGCAGAACTTGGACACTAGGGCTGGACCTTATGTCGATAATGAAAACCCAGGATATGACAGTTATACCACTGATTATGGGTATGATCACAACTAGGATGTGACCTCACCCCCTCGTGAACCTGTGAAACGAGATAGGTATTTGCATGTACCTGAGCGCCGTACTGCACCCCGGGATGAAACTAGAAGACGGTCATGTGTTGGTCGGGTTGGATATCAATCAGTACCTGAGGACGTATTTGTTGATAACTATTACCGTACCGATTTCCTTTTGCACACCTGGACACCATCATTTCACAGCTACACCAACCAGTACCAGTGGCTATACTATCTTGGGCCTACGGTGGTTCCCGATAAGAAATGAATCAGGAAGGGGAGGAGGAAGCACAACCGGCGAACAATGGATATGGACATGATGCAAGGTCGTCAAGTGGGACATGATGCTAACCGTTCTACTACTGACATGCAGAGGGCAGGTATGTAGATGATCGTACACAACTTAAAATTGATTTGAAATTAAATTTAAATATTGATACTGAATGTTCAATGAAATGCATTGTAGAGGCAATAAACGAAGCCAACGAAAGAGAGAATGCTAGAGTGGTTGCCAATGCCGGACCTTCTGGAAGCAGGCGACCCAGTCAAGAAAGCCACTCAGGGAGTAGTCAGGGCTCTACAACTGCTGGTGTCGCGCCGTCATCTACTTTCAGAAACCTAAGAAGTAGACTTAGTCTGTTCAGCTGCAGGAAGAGTTAATTCAGCATATGTTGTATTTATATTTCTATCTTATATTTCAAACTTATTTGTTCAGTTACGCTATGAACTTATTTAATTAACTTATGTTGTGAACCATTTTCCTTAGATAAAAACTGATAATTACTACAAATCACCTCAAATTGACTAAATTATAAACAAATACATAATATTACAAAATACATAAATTTTAAACATCATCGCATTAAAAAAAAAAAAAAAATTGGGTAAACTGCCCTCTGGGGGGGCGGGTTGGGGGTAAACCGCCCAATGGGGGGGCGGTTTGGGCATGGCTAAAATTTTTTTGGGATCTGGTTATTAATAATATATATATATATTTTTTTTTGGTTATTAATAAAAATCACGGGAAAATGTTTCTAGTAATCTATCTAATTTCTTTGCCAACTTGTTTGTATTTGTGCGATTTTCTCTAAGCTTTTAATTAGTATCTTACATTACTAACACAAGTGTAACCCTATAATTGTAATTGTTGTGTTAATACATTTCAGAGCTAGTATTGTTGTCATCGCTGAAGGATCATGCATAAACCATCTCAATCTCCAAACTTCAAATATATTATAAAAAAAAGGTATTCCATAGAAAATTTGCAGGTAACGTAAAGCTGAATCCAACTCTTCTCTGCCCATCTACTCATACATCTTTGTTGGATAATGCAAATTTCAAAGCAATACTAATACCGTCAATGATATACTAATTAATAAAGATAATGAAGTAAAAACATCACAATTAACACATCACTACAAGAATGAATTACTTGCTGGCTTTGATTAGTCAGCTTCATGGGGCTTGAATACTAATTAATACCGTACTACATTATTTTTTCCATTGCATCTGTTTCTTGGCAACTACGCATTGCTTCTCCTATTCATGTTATAGACTGGTTTCAATATGTGAATATGACCTAAATCTTTGGGTTGAATAAATCCCCGAAATTTTTATTAATAGAAAAATAAATAAAAAAACATCGACTCTAGGAAGGATTTTTGGAAAATTCGATATCTTTCACAACGTCTTGATTAGCAAAACATCAATAAAAAAAAAGTCTGACCGTTATAGACCAGAACGTCCAGATACAACATTCCATTTTTTTTTCTCGCACTGTTTAGTTAATTAGTGGTAATCTAATTTCACTAATCAGGATGTTATTGTCTATAACGTCTAGACCATCACGTTTTTTTTAGATATCGAATTTTCTAGAAATCCTTCCCCATTGTTGATATTTATTTATTTATTTTACTATTAATAAAATTTTTGGTTGAAATCGGCCAGTCTAAATCTCCCTATTATTCCTACTAACCATGGGATACTGACAGCAGATAAAAATCCCACATTCTTACTTTATCTAATAGTGGTTTGCAGTATATCTAATCTATGTATACTGATCTGACTGAAAATAATAATTATTAAGACAATTTAAAGAACTTCCAATTTCTAAAGCAATATGTCATGAAGACAAGAAACACAAACCTGTAAGCAACAAGCACACCTTCTATAAGTCAAATTAATTTCCTAATAGCAATTGTACGTTGCAGTTGCAAAATTTTCTATTCCTTTTTTTAAACATGCTCTGGCGCATACCCATGAAAACACAGAGGCAAAGCAACCCACAATTTTGATTGAGAAACAGTGAACACAAAAATATAGGGAAAGTCAAGTTCTGGTCCTCAAACTTCTAGAAAAGAACCAAGTTAGACCTTGAACTTACATTTGCATATTATTATTTTTTATATGGTTGGCAGAGAACCACCAGCAAATATATATTATTATAAAAAGATTAATTACAAAAGGTCCTAATTACAAACCCTAATTACTAGCTCCTTCTCAATTAGCTATACAAAGTTCCTCACATAATACAAAGGCAAACCAGATTTGCCCGTATCTAAACAGAGCTCATGATCTGTAGAAAGATCTCAAGAGCCGTATCATTTATCAAGCAATGCACCACTCTTTGCTTGTCAGAAAAGAATCTTTTGTTCCTCTCTTGCCATGCATAGAGACCAGGCACCCGTAGCCCATATTACATTCCACCGTGCCTTGTCTTGTGGTGATAGATTATAATGTTCGGCATCAACTTGTTTCTGAATTAAAAAAACAAAAAAAAAATTTAGTCCCTTTTATTTTTCAAAAGGGCCTATGTTAGTCCCTTCATGAAACTTTTTGCTGATGGAGATTAAATTTACTTTACCAGTGGATTTCGATCTGCCACCTAAATAACTATATAATCAAGTACAATGAAAAGGGTAATTTTAATTCAGAGTGAAGACTTTTGAACTAGAAGTTTATGGAGCTTTATTTTTTCATATATGAATAATTATAATGAGAGTTTCACATATGATAGTGCTGTATAATTTTGCCAAAAACAGTAAAATAATTATTCGATGTTTTATACTAAGGAAATGAACACAGCTGCAACTGTAAGTATCATAACCTAGGACCAAACTGAGTTAGATTGAAAAAAAAAAACTTCAATTTAACTTTTGTTTGCACTTCGTTCATATCAAAGTGTCAGCCTGAAGTCCACAAGTTAAATAAGCTAATCCATATCAGCAAAAAAAATCTGATGAAAAAACTTATAACTTAATCTCTTTTGAAAAGTTAGGATTTATTTTTAAAAACTTATAATTTTAAAATTGAGTATAAATGTAAATATTTATTTTTATGTTATATGAGGTGATAGAACTTAGAATTTTGTAACTTTTTCTTATCAATATATTTGTTAGTATTAACCACTAACCATAAAAAAAAATCTCTTTTGAAAAGTTAAGGGACAAATTGGTTCGCTTTTTAAAGTTCAAGGACCAACTTTTAAAATAAATAAACTATGAGATTCAAAATCTAAATTTTCCCTAAAAATATTCAGACCAAAATATTAATTAAAATAGTTTATCAAAGGGAAAATTGTGATAATGCCACTCAAAAACTTAGAAATTGAAAAATTGTCATTCCGAAATAAAAAATTGTGATAATGCCACTCTAAACTAAGTTTAGTCTTAATTTTGCCATTAATACTCCATTCTTATATTATTTTTATAAAAAATGAACTGAAAAATATTTTTTTTGAAATATATATTTTTGTATTTCCAAAAATACTCTTGGTAGGTTTTATTTCTTCTCCTCCTTCGCCTCCTTTGCCTCCTCTGTTAACAATGCTACTTACTTTCTAATAATTTATGTCATTTTCTTCCCATTGTTAAATGAGAATTAACAGAAGCTTAGGCCCAACTGCTAATTAAAGGTCCTTTTGCAACTCAAATCTGGGTTATTTTTTGTTCATTTTTCCAATTTATACATAGTGCGTATGACTGAAATATGCAAATTAATCCTAGGTATAGTGGAGGCATTCGCGTCAATAGGCCATCTTGAGTTTATGTACGACCAAGCACTAGAGAGCATGAGAAGCACTTCCACTGCACTCTTCTGGATGTCAATCTCAGCACTCAGCAGGGAGCTACATAAGCACCATGCTTGTCTCAATCATTCACAAGTACAGCGCGCAGCCCGATGGATCCAATTGGTTACCAGATAATCTCAATAGAGGCAAACTCGATTATTTCTACTGGCTCGTTACACTGCTCGAAGGGTTGAATTTGATATACTATTTGGTCTGTGTTAAGTACTATACGTACAAGCCGTTAGAGTGACAATCTATTGCTCTTTTTTGGGAATAAGGATATTTTTGTCATATTTTTGTTTTTTGTTTTTTTAAGGATTAAATATGTGATAATGGCAAAATTAAGACTAAACTTAGTTTAGAGTGGCATTATCACAATTTTTGATTTCGGGATGGCAATTTTATAATTTCTAAATTTTTGAGTGTGATTATCACAATTTTTCCTTTATCAAAACATATATAAATAAATAAAACAATTGCAAGTAGTTCCAAAAGAATTCAACACATTCAGCTTAAAAGGGTTGGGTAGAAGATGATTGTGATTTTGTGAAACAATAGATCACCTGTTTAATAACATGAGAATAGATGTAAAAGACCAATATACTAGGGATCCACTTGCACCATTTTTTGATGACACAAAATTACACCATCAATTTTTAAAGTTCAAACAGTCGATCCAAACCGTTCAACATGCTGGATATATTAAAATGTACTTGCAGATCAAATTTTATATTTTTGTAATTATTTTTACTATTTATTAAGATGAGTACAAAAATTAAATGGTCTGAAAACAACGATTTTATAAAATACTTAATAATTAGTAAAAATATTAAAAAAAATGTAAAATTTTGCTCTAAGCACATCTTAATATGGAGATCATGTTGAACGGATTTGATCGACTGTTTGGACTATGAAACTTTAAAAATAGATTGTGTAATTTTGTGTCATAAAAAAAAATGGTGTAATTGGATCTCTCCTCATATACTAATTAGCATATTAGAGCAGTTATCTCAATCATTGCAACTATATAAATCATACTAACTTGATAGGACCATGTGTCCACGGCCCATAACAGAGACAAGCCTCGTACCTCTGACTCGGGCTAGACCGAAGCCACGAAGAAAGTTCGGGCCGAAGCCTACTTTCAAAGTACTGCAAGCAATTTCAGGACCGATCATTGCTCAAGCTAGGCTCCCTCGCTGAGACCGAACAGAATGAGCAGTGATCGGCCTAATATCGGCCTGTCAAGGTCCGACCAATGATGAGTCTGAATTAGGCCAAGCCTGGCACTAGCCCAGAAAGGTCCAATTCGGCCTCAGTTTACGCTCACCGTAACTGTCTCTGCCGACAGTAAACACTGTGTTATCACCGCCCGTACGGACAACCAGTCCTATTTAAGGCGCTGAGCTCCATTTATTGCGGGTTGGACTTTTAAAACACTTACTGAGGTATGACAGGTTAGAGTTAAGTATCTCAGAAACACACACCGCACTTGCAACTCCGAGGCAGGTCGAGCCCAGTAGGTAGAAGGTCCAGCTATACTGTCCGTCTGCACCTGGACGAGGCATATCATAACTAACATTAATATATTAGTTACACTGAATAAATTATGTTAACATACAGTTGAGATCGATCAATAGCACATGCATGTTGGATCATTTAACAAAACTATCCCAATTTAATTCTCATTATTTATTAACTATATTCATTGTTGGATAGGTTATATTGAGAACAACTTTGCACTTGTGGCAACCGGCTCAACAAGTACCAAAATAAATAAAAAATGAATTAAAAGCATAGATATATTCTCTATGATTTAGTAGGCCACCTATCTAATGAGATGCAATCTTGAAAATGAATGATATGTATCAAGCGAGTTGAAAATTTAATTATTTAATTTATCAGCATTTGATTGATGACCAAAAGTTCAAATTACACTAAATTCACCAAATTTGATACTCAATCTATGGAACTAGTAATAATGAACACACCTAGAAGTTTTTCTTTTTCCCAATTTTTAAGAACTTCCATATTGGTTGTCCCAGCTGTAAAATTTAATTGGCTCCCAATATCTCTCTCCATCAGTAATTGCATGTATAATGTTAACAAAACGTACCATGCACACAAGATATGAACATTGTGGGATAATTCAAATAAGAGTAAAAGAAATGTATCACTGCAATTGTGCAAAATTCATACCTTCAAAGTCATTGGAGGGTTGACATTCGCTGTGGCAGGCTTCAACTCGAGCTATTCGGTTTTTCACCGAACCTGCAATAATTTAAAGAATAACTACTTCAAAATATCATTAAGTTTTTTAGTATAATTTGCAAACTTAAGAAGAAATCTGTTGACGGAGCTCGTGCTTCACTCAATCAGTCACATCTCATGATATATCTAAGAGTGAAAGCAGAAGTAAATTTTATACAAACATGCGTTTGTTTTTTTTTGAGTAAAACATGCGTTTGTTTTTTTTTTGAGTAAAACATGCGTTTGTTCGCTTTCTAAATCATAAATAGAGAAAAATAAAAAGAAATAAACAAGTGCACGAACTCGGAACAAATATTTCGCTCTGGAATTGTTTAAATTGCTCGACGAGATTGAGAGATTAGGAGGGTATAATGGATCATGGAAAAGGCACGTGTAGTTAAAGATACTGCTCGTGTCCGAACTTCTTTTCTTTTTTCTTTTTTTTGTTATATGATAAGGCCTGTTAATAAAGCCTATCAACAGCTGGACTGGGCCTGTACAGAGCCCAGCTTATAATTTATAATTTTTTTTTTATAACAATATGTTTTATAAGCGTCAACGAGTTTGAGTCGAGTTAGGCAAAGTTTAAACTTGACTCATGACAGAACGAGTTGATCTGAGCCGAGTCAGCTCGTTTAAGCTGCAAGCCGCACGTAGATATTCATAGAATGCGAGGTGAAAAAAAAAATTATCTTTTATTTTTGTAATAATTTTCATCCTCTCATATGAGCACACAGAAAATACAAATAAGAGTCGACAAATAACTTTATTTTCTTCTAGTAATGAGCTGAGAAATGAGCCGAGCTAATTCGAATCGAACTGGATCAAACTTAAACTTGCTAATTATGATGACCAAATCATAATCAAGCAAGCTAATTATGAGTTTTCCCAAGCCAATTCTGAGCTAGGGAGCGAAGAGTTTTTGTTTTTTTTGCCAGCTCTAGTTTTATTATTATTGTCATAAAAAAATTCAGTGTTGTACTTAATATTTTTAGAATAATATTTTTGAGACGCGAAAGTTTCGTCATTCAATTTAGAGTTAAAATATCTGTACTTGAAGCAAATTTGATTGATACTGTATTAATAAAAACTTGATGCTTAATTAAGGTAAAGCTTGATGGTTATTTGCCAAGAACTTGAACAATTTAAGAGTTATGCTTATAGTGTGAGCCAAAATTTTCCACCTTTTATTTTACAATAATTAAAACGAACAAACTTCCATTTTAAGAGTCTTTCTGCGAAGAAGGATAAAAAAAATGGATACACTTATTGTTCTTGTCTTACATCTCACAATTGGCACTTAAAAAAAATTACAAATGGTAATGTGGCATTTTTAGAAAGACTAATTTTTTGAACTTGCTTAATTAACATTTGTTCCATTATTATTGTGATTTATTTATGTTTATAATTGTCACATCAATATTTACAATTCTTTTGCAAGTGGGTAAAAATTTAACAAATTTTGTAAATTTTTTAAAAATTATGATTCTTTTCGTTTCAATTTTCTCTTCCTCTTATGGATGAAGAAAAGCATTCATAATTATTTTAGCTCCCGGGCTATGTACTAAAGAAACGAGAGAATGAATGAATGAATTAAGTATATAAAAGGTATTCGTTATGGTGATAATGGATCAGCATAAAAAAATATTGATAATTAATTAATTATATCAATTAGATACAATGGTCCTAAGATCGGTTGAGGATAAGCTTTTAATTAGCATTATTAACTTATGTTGACCAGTAAAATACTTTGACTTAGTCAAAGTGATCAACTGGTAAAATGACAGAAATTAAGGAATTAGATTTTGTCTAAGGTTCTTGACAAATTTTATTAAAATTAAGTTTAAAACATTCGATTTGTGTTGAGATTTATACAAACATATTTAAAACTTAATAAATTTAAATAATCCCGCGAATCTAAACTGTCCTTGTAAATTTAAACAATTCGAGCGGTTACAAAAACCACACCCAAAAATTAAAATAAATTATATTATTTGTTAACAAACTGTAATGTAGATATATATTTTTCTGACATTCTGTTTATGAACCAGATCCGTTGCCCTGCTCTTTCCAAAATAATAATAATAATGATAATAAAAAAACAGTTTTGCATTTAGGAGACAATGCTTCTGTAAAATTTGCGTCAGAATTTGTTATACTATTTCTAGTCATCATCAATTAAGCGAGCTACTTAAAGCTCTGAACCATACGGACATAAATGGAGAACTGGAAAAAGGAAGGTATATTATGGAGAAAAAAAAAAGGAAAGGAAGATATTTCAAGGACTATAGTCGGTTCTTTTTGGCATGCATCATGCATGGCTTTCCAATTAGTATAGATCCCCAAAGTAGAATATTCTATTCTGCCTTAATTAGTAATTAGTATAGATCTCAAGGTATATTGGGTACAAAGATATAAAAATTTAGCACCGACTCAATAACTAAATTGTGCTCTGCTCTCAAAATAGCACCGCTCAAATTGTTAAATGTTTAAATTTAGCAATACTCTCCTGGAAGCAAAAAGATTCCAGCTAGACTATGCCTGTATATATATAAGAATCTCTATATATATTGTTCGTGTGCATCCCAGGGTTCCTCAAGAAACCGAAGGGATCTCTCTCTCTCTCTAAAAGGAGTACCTAAAAGAGAGAAACAGAGATTCCATTAGTTCTTTCTTTTCAAGTAAAAAAAATGTCGACGGCAACCCCGGACTGGCTGAACAAGGGGGACAACGCATGGCAACTTACTGCATCAACCTTCGTTGCATTACAGTCGATTGGTCTCGTCATAATCTATGGTGGCATTGTGAAGAAGAAATGGGCTGTCAACTCGGCCTTCATGGCGCTCTATGCCTTTGCCGCAACCATGGTTTTCTGGAGTCTTTGGGGCTTTCGCATGTCCTTTGGCGATCCCTTGTTCCTCAACATTGTCGGCCGGCCGGACTTCTCTGTGCTCTCCCAAAAATTTCTGCTGGCGCAGGGGTTTACAGGGCAGTACCCCGCAGCCACGCTTGTGTTCTTCCAATTTGTTTTTGCGGCTATTACGCTGGTTCTCATAGCCGGCGCCTTGCTGGGAAGGATGAATTTTAAGGCCTGGATGCTTTTCGTGCCTCTGTGGCTTACTTTCTCTTACACAGTTGGTGCTTTTAGTATGTGGAGCCCACACGGATTTCTTTTTAGTGCTGGTGTAATGGATTTTGCTGGTGGATTTGTCATCCATCTCTCTTCCGGCGTTGCCGGCTTCACCGCTGCTTTTTGGGTAAATCTTTCTTCGGTTCAACCTAATATATATATAGCATTCAAGTTTTGCTTCTTTGTTTTGCAAAATTTTCCTTAGTTTGTATTTATTCTCATCATTTTTGGTTGGATAAATTACCGTAATTAATTCATGTCCCTCTTCCAATATCATAAATTTGCCAGCTTGCATATATTCTTCCTTGCATAAAAACTTTCCAAAGATATTTGGAACTAATTATAAAGACTATCAAAATTCTAAGTCCAGTAAATTCATCATGAATTCTTATCTCGTTGTCTTCATTTATGTAGGTGGGACCAAGAATTGCAAAGGATAGAGAGAGCTTTCCCCCAAATAACATCATCTTGACTCTGGTAGGAGCTGGCTTGTTATGGATCGGTTGGGCCGGCTTCAATGGTGGTGCACCGTATGCCGCAAATACAGACACGTCCCTGGCCATATACAACACTCACCTTTGCACTGCCACTAGCCTCTTGGTCTGGCTATGTCTAGATTTCATGAAGTTTGGCAAGCCGTCCGTTATCGGTGCCGTTCAAGGAATGATCACCGGACTCGTTTGCATTACTCCCGCAGCAGGTACGGATTTTTTTTCTTTTAATTGACCCCTATTTTTATTGAAGTTTGTGTGTTTTCAGGAATTAGATTAACTATTTTGAAGCAAGATAAAAATAGATATATGTATTACAAATAATTAGCATATATTTTCAAATCCATGACAAAAATTGCTAAAAAATGTTAACTATGAAAAGAAACATGCTTGTGGTTGTGGACGAGCGAGATTTTATAACACGGACAAACTGTAGATATGCATATATGCAGTATATTAAAGATAAGATTTAGAATTAAATACATGCTCATTGCTAACATTAAAGCGTTCTCATGTGATGACAGATGCTCATAATTTATTTGTGAACAGTAGTACCATATAGTATATGTTCGAATAAATCAGGCGAGACATGTTGTATTATGTGTCAATAATATTTTTTGAGAGAATATGTGTCAATAAAAATTGAACGATAATATGCTTCCTAGGCAATCAAGCTAAATATCATAATTTTTTTTTTTTGTAAATACAAGTAGCTTTACAACATGTTTCATTAATGTCTTACATATAATAAATATATATTATATTTAAATGAATGAATATGATATTAATAGCGACGTAAAAATGCAGGGTTAGTGCAAGTATGGGCAGCCATGATTATGGGAGTATTCTCCGGCAGCATTCCTTGGTTCACCATGATGGTGTTACACAAGAAAATCAAGTTTCTGAAGTATGTCGACGACACACTGGCCATTTTTCACACTCATGCAGTTGCTGGCACCTTAGGTGGCCTCCTAACAGGCATTTTTGCTGAACCGAACCTCAACCGTATCTTCTTCGGTGACGACCCCAAGTTTGTTGGTCTCATCTACGCCATCAAGAATGGTCGGAGCGCCGCTGGATTCCATCAGATTGGAATGCAGATTGCTGGAATGGCATTCATTTTGGTGCTTAATGTGGTTATGACTAGCATCATTTGTTTGGGTATTAGGCTACTGGTACCGTTAAGATTGAGTGTTGAGGAGATGACGATTGGAGATGATTCGGTGCATGGTGAGGAAGCATATGCGGTGTGGGGCGATGGCGAAACGTTCGAGCAATCAATGCATGGAAATCAACATTACGTTAACAATGTCTGACAAATTAAGAAGAGTGATTGAGAATATGTAAATTTTGGTTACAAATGGGGGTTTCAGATTTATAGTTTGTTTTATAGGGTTTTAATGTTTGCACAATCGTTAGTACTTGGTTCGAAATGTATAATTTAACATGACAATTAGTTGATTTTGAGAACTAGTCTTTGGTGTAGTGTAGTGGCTATGGGTTCGAAACTCAGATGGTGAAATCCTTTGTTATAATAATAAATGTGGTGTAGTGGCTATGGGTTCGAAACTCAGATGGTGAAATTCTTTGTTATAATAATAAATGTATTAAATAGTTGGATGACTTGACTTCCAACTTTTCTAAAAAGAGAAAAAACAATTAGTTGATTTTTAGTTCAAAACTTCAATTCAATTTAGTCCTATAATACATGGATGCTGCCGGGTTCGAAATTTTAATTACTACTTGTTGTTAGAAATATTTTGAAAACACAAAATTTATTTAAATAAATACTTATGTTAATATTAATGTTTTAACTTTATGAATTATGGAGCTAATTGTAAATTATTTTCTTTATCCAATTTCAATAGAGAAACACACTGTTAACTGTCACAGAAAATCAAATCATATAAATATGGTAGAAAGCTAGTCGTCGTCCCTTTGATGCTATTTCTAATTCTTGTCATTTACTCATACAATTAATAGAATTAAATGACAATAACTTGCTCCGTTTCATTTTACTGTATAATTTAAAAAAAAGAAAGAAACAGTAATGCAATGAATATTAATTTTAATATTCATGAATGCACAATTGATTAATATCTATGTTATTTACCTTTAAATAGCTTTGTCATTTGGAGAGTATCATCTAATAATTCACATACTCAGATACTTTCTTGTTCTTTCTCATAGTTCCACAATTCATAAATTTAATTTCTATTTGTCCACAAACAAATATTTTCTTTATAGAAAACATATATTATTTTGCTATCATTGTTGAAAGAAGTTACATCAATTTCTACCATGATTGCGCCCGTAGGCAGAGAAATACCGGCGTAACTTGGGACAAGTTTAACTAATTATTCTTGCGCTTAGGACGGAAAGTTGTCTTAAGTCCGCATTTTGCAGCTCCGAATAATAAAGTTTTAATTTTATTCTTGATTATATTTTTAATATAATTATTATTTATTTTATTGATCAAAATTCATATTTAAAGTTAGTTGGTTAGTTAATATTTTTCCAACACTTATTAGGTATAATGACATTGTGCTCTTATAAGAACCTAATTTTATATATATGGATTCAGATAATAAATATTCAATAGAAAATAAATCAACAAACGATTCATGATTAGAGTTCTCTTGATCGGAACACGTGAAATAATCGGGAGGAATTCACTGTCAAAGAATTCCCAAAGATTCACTGTTTTCACTCGATTAGCATTTTGTCGTTCAAATTGTGAAAAGTAGGCTTCAGAGGATTTAGATGATCGAGTAAGACAGCGAGCGAGACAGCGGGGGGGGGGAAGATGGTCCAGGATTTAATTTGTTCGCTCCTAAAAAAATGTTGATACACATACCAACATTATAAATTAGCATGACTATTATTTAATTTATGGAAAATTTCCAGTGATCCATACAAAAAAAAAAAAAGCCAATTTTCCCATCAAAAAATTATAATATCCAAAATTCCTATAAATTCTTAACATTATTTCTTCTATCTTTTTAGATATTTAATCTTTTATTTAATTATTTAAAAAATTGAATTGATCCATATATCCTTTAATTTTAAATGGAGGTGTCCTTTACTCCGAATTATCTTCTTCCTCACCAATATTTTCTCCTCCTCCTTCAACAGTCGGAGTTGATTTTTTTTTTAAAGATTAAATAAATAAGAAAAATTAAAGTGGATGGTATGAATCAATCAATGACATAACCTAATCTCTATCTCCACCTATTCTCTTGGCCATTCCAATAGAAATATTGAACTTCAAATTTTGTGGGGATAAATAATGTTAAGATTTTGTGGGGATTTTAGATGTTATGGTGTTTCGATGGAGAATTAAGCTATTTCAAAAGTTTGTATGGGCACACTAGAAATTCTGAATTAGTTTAATATATTCTAATGCTAAAAATACTATGTTAACAAAGTTTGATATTAACAATGGTGCTGATTAGTGATCAGTATAATTATACTCTACATTAGTTCGCATAATGCTGTACAATTATCAACATTGCATATTAAAACAAATTATGTTGCAGACTAAACTAAGCTGTCTATTCCGAAATTTTTATAAATATACAAAATCCTAATTTTATTTAATAATCTATACAATTTTTGGATTGAATTTCAAATCTATCCTTACCGCTTACAAAATTGCCAGTTTCAGAGGCCAGAACCGCTCACAAGGTTAGCGGTTCCAGGAAGCCAAAACCACTCACTATGTCACCCTTCCTGGAACCACCGACTGTGTTGCTGGTTTCAGGGTTTGAACCCGCCAACTCTGTTTCCGGTTCTGGATAATTAACTTAGATTAATTGAGATTAGTTATATTAATTAACTTAGATTAATATTTAATTAATATTGATTAATTTTTTTAATTTTTTTAATTCATTTTGAATAATTATTTTAATTAATTAATTTGGAATAATTAATTTTTAATTAATTTGGAATAATTAATTTTTAATTAATTAATTCAGAATTATTAATTTTTAATTAATTAAAATTAATTAATTTCATTTTGAACGTTCAATTTTGATTTGAGTTATTTTATTTTTTGTTTGTACATTGTTAGTTAATTTTATTTCTAATTAATTTTGTAACGTTAATTTTTTTAAATGTTTGTTATCCAGATCAAAGAAAAATCAAATATGATCTGTGTGAAAGTTTTTGTTGGAGGGAACATACAGTACAATGACGAATAAGTCTTCTACAGTACTCGACCCAAATACTTGTTCCCGGTAACTATTAATCATAACTTCGATTATCTCCAAAATGAAATTTATAAACTGGTTGGGTTTACCGCTAGTGAAGCAAATATGGAAATCCAAGCCAAGATTTAATATATCTACTGATGGTCAGCGGGACTATCAATTGGTACCGATAACAAACCAGGCATCGTTCGAAATGATTTTAGAAATTGTTGCGTCATTCCCCCAAAGGGTACCGGTTCTTGAGATGTATGTAGAATTGGAACCGAATCATTCCGGTTTTAATTCTCAGTTGAATCTGAATAGTCAAGCCCCTGTAAACAGACATATCCCTGAATCGAGATCCCGGCCAAGTACGAGTCGAAACCCTGAACCTACGACTGTTCAGACCCATAGGCCAGTAGAGGTACCTGATTATTCCCATTTACCTATCGATGCAATTAATGATGACAGTTTGGAAAGCGGGGATGAGATGATCTCAAATGAGTCAGCAGGGTCCGACGAAAACCTTTCACAGACTAGACAGACACAATCACATTCTGTGTCACAGTCCGGTAGACATTCTGTGTCATAGTCTCGCCAAGCACAATACCCGTTTACTGGCCGAGAAAATATGACACATCCGGTAGACATTTTCAACGACACTTCGGGTTTTCGGGAAGCAGATGTCGATTTTTTCAACCGTACAACAAGAATTGTCGATAACCCAATAGCTGAAGGCCAAGTGTATGAGTCAAGAGAGGCTCTAAGAATAGCAGTTCAGGAGTTTCATATCCAAAAAAATTTCGAGTTTAGGACATAAAGAAGCGAACCTAGGCGTATGGTATGGATATGTAAAGATAAATTGTGCAAGTTCAAGTTATGTGCGAAACCTCAGGGTATCTCAGAATCTTGGATTATTTACAAACAAAAAATTCCTCATGGATGCAGAGTACCGGTAACACGTGAAGATCATGACCAGCTCACGGCAAAGATGGTTGCATACGCCATTGATGGCACAGTGAGAAGGGATGTGTGCGCGAGTATAAATCATATCCGAGATGTTGTGAAGGCAACGTACAAAAATGTGACGCCCAAGTACAACAAATTATGGCGAGGCCGTGAGCTCGCAATTGCAAACATTTATGGGAGTTGGGAGAACTCGTACAACCTACTCATTCCGCTTTTAGAAGCTATAAAGAGAGGCAATCCTGGAACCAAGTATTGTGTGATCTCAACCCCAATTGAGGGATCAAATGATAGACAATTCTTGTACGCAGCTTGGGCGTACGGGCCGTGTATTGCGGCAATACCTTTTATCAGACCAGTGATTAGTATTGATGCATGTTTCTTGTCGGGACGGTATCAGGGTCGGCTGCTGGTTGCATGTGGGTATGATGCTGAAAACCAGTTGCTTCCGTTGGCTTTCACGATCGTGGAAAAAGAACACTCAGATACTTGGAGATTTTTTATGAGATGGTTGCGGTTAGAAGTCATTGGAGATGGTCGATTTTTTGTGTCATATCGGATAGACATTTGGCAATAAAATCCGTGTTCCATGATCCACATCTCGGATGGTATGAGGATAGCGATCTATGTGTGCATCGATACTGTGCTCATCATGTTGCCGAGAACCTCTACAAGTATGTGGGGCGGAAGAGAGAGGTCAGTGATCGGTTCAAAATTGGAGTGAACAAGAAGAAACCTAGGAGGTTACAGGAGATGTTTGAGGACTTCCAAAGTCGTTGCCCAGATGCTATTACGTACCTTAACAAGGTGGGTAGGAGAGACCTCGATGACGAGGACGAGCCTCCACGTCCAGAGAAGCTGTTCCAAGCATATGATGGAGGTCACCGTTGGGGAATAATGACAACAAATGGGTCAGAGTCAATAAACAATGTGTTCAAGACGAGTCGGCGGCTGCCAGTTTGTGCTCTCGTGGAGGAGACATTCTACAAGTTAAATAGATGATTTTTCCAACGGCGGAGCAAAGCCGAAATGATGTTTCAAGCAGGTCAGTTGTGGTCCGACAAGGTAAGCCAGCTTCTGCAAAAACGTATCAACAAATCTCTTAACATGTAGGTGATTCCTTTTGGCAGAAGGCATGGGACCTTTGAGGTCATGGTAAAGGGTGAAAGAATTCCTGCAAGGCGTAATCAGCAGAGATTTGAGTATACCCGGAGAGATTTTGGGTATAAAGTTGTTGTTAAGGATAACAGTAAGGTTGAATGTGCATGTCAGAAACCTCAATTAACCGGCATACCATGTTCTCATTTCATGGCGGTGGTCCGAGAAATGAGATATGACGAAAATTTGTATATTGATCATCTTTATAATGTGTCAATGTTGGTACAGACATGTGGTGCAGAATTCGGACCGAAAGGCAACCAATGTGAGTGGCCTATATACGAAGGTCCGACGATCAAACCAAACCGTAAACTGATTAAGAAAGGGAGGAGAAGACACAATCGAATTGTTATGGAAATGGACCGAATGGAACATCGGAGACTCGGACATCAGGCTTATCGTGAGACCATTGATCGGAATGCCGCAGGTATAATTCAAAACACATGTATTTTTTAATTTATTTTTAGAACTACAGCATATTTCATATTTTATTTGTTCTGTAGAAGAAGCAGCACGACAAGCGGAAGCTGGTTCATCGTCTTCTAGAAGATCGACAAGCAGGCGCTCAACCAGCAGGCGTTAGTCATTTTCTAGTTTATGTTTATTGTATTATATTGAAATTTTCATATGTAATTTGTTTTTATGTTTTGAGTGTTTTTATGCATTGTATTATATTGAAGTTTTCATATGTAATTTATTTTTATGTAATTTGTTTTGTAATTTGTTTTTATGTGTTAATTTTTTTTTGGAAGCTTACTTGATACGTTGAATGTGCAGAATAAAACATACGTAATAGAAATAAAAACATCATAAAAGCGAAAACAGATCAACAATACTTGTCAGCAAAGGCCGGACATGTCTCCAGGGTTAGGGAGGCTCTCCAAGGGTTGGGGGGGGGCTGCGTCGTGAGTGAAGAAAGGAAAGGGACGGGCGGGGTTGAGCCATTCCCAGAACCGCTGACAGCGTCAGCCGTTCCAAGTGCTAAAACCGGCAACAGAGCCAGCGGTTCTGGGTTGGGTGTTTATGTTGCCCAGCCTGGAATCGCTAACCCTGTGAGCTGTTCTGGCCTCTGAAACCGGCAATTTTGTAAGCGGTAATGATAGATTTGAAATTCAATTCAAAATTTATATAGATTATTAAATAAAAATCGAATTTTGTATATTTATAAAAATTTCGGCTGTCTATTATTAGCCACAAAAATTATAAAACCTTAATTGGCAATGGGGTGTTACTGTTCATTCTACATTAACACCCCCTCTGTCTGCCGTCTGATGAAATTTGAATGGATCCAAATTTATTATGCTGACGTCGGCTGATGCCAATCTATTTTTCTCATCTTTCGCCTCTCTAATTTGTCTGAAGCTGTGCAAGCTGTCCTCTCCTCCTCCTTCCACGCCCGCGACAAAGAACAGAGGGAGCTCTGCGAGGCCATGGCAAGAAACACGTAGCAGGACCTATGACAGATGGCCATATTTTTCTTCCTCCAATTTCAGTCCTCTCGAACCATCTGTGTATCCCCCACCCCCAAACCCAAGCCTTTTCCTCTCCCACCACCCCTCTTCCCCTTTTGCTTACCCTCTCTCGGCTCTTTCCCCATGGCTCCACCTCAATTCATACCAAAGCAAATAAATACAGACATAAATCATCAGACCGAGAATAACAAATCCAGGCACTCATCAATGGAGGTGGAGACAGCCATAAAAATACCGGAAGTCATACTGGTGCTCAAGGTCTATCAAACAAAAGAAATATTAGTCATGCAAATTTCTAGCATTGCAAATTATAATTGTGCACAATGGTAATCCGAACAATCAACTCTTCTAGATTCAATTTTAGAATTTTTCACCTTGAATTCTTATAGGAAGCTTGTGACATTTTTAAGTGGGAAAATGTGTAATTCACTTTCTTCCTCAGGCTTGACTCTTCTAACTAGGCAAATGAAGTTGTGTAGTGTTTATCTTCAGCTAATATGTTATAATTACAGTTGAGTAAGGCCGCATGTTTGGAGGAGACTGCAATTGTTGGTGCTATGTTGAGAGAGATGGCTAAATCACAGCATGCTTACAGGCCCTTGTAAGTTAATTATTCTATGATGTGCATTGAAATGTTGGAGTCTTGATTACAAAGTTATTATATTTATAGTGAGAGTAAACCACCTCTATGAAATGTTGGACTCTTGATTACAAAGTTATTATATTTATAGTGAGAGTAAACCACCTCTATATGATTTTACGAAGAAAAGGAAAATTAAGTTGGTTCAATTCAATTTTGTGCTTGTATGGAAGAGCACAAGCTATTGTTTAGGTTGATCAATTTTTCCCACTAATTTGAGGGTCAAATATATATGGTTCTTCTGAATAAAATTACGCTGAGGACCATATATAAGTAATTTTTTTCTGTTTCTTCTTGTACCTCATTTAACTACTCTTTAAAACAGCTTATTTAGAGAGAACATTGTTGGGTGTACTGTCTATTACATAGACCCATCGTGCTTTCTTTTTAATTGAACACAGCCTGAATCCTCTGAAGTAACTTGAAGCAGACGGGACAGTCAGGATCAAAACTTAAAATTTGAGGTACCTTAGATGATATGAATTCCATGGACACATGCACACACAACCCGAGAAAAAGAGAAATTAACATGCCATAGACCCTTGACCCAAAACCTTAAAGCCAAAATTCATGTACATTCATGTACTATTACTCACAATCAGGATTTGTATCCAATACCTTTGTTCTTAACTCTCTAATTGGCATGCATTTTTTATGCAGATTGACGGGTCTGTTAGAACGAGATTTTCATACTGCCCCAGGCGAGACCTGCAGCATAGTTTCCTGGAATAGTATAGTTTTAGATTATTTGGATAATAACCTGTTTGAAGAAGCATTGTTGGTATTTTTCCAAAATGGTCAATGGTTGGTATGAATTGACAAGGTGTTGCCAAAAAATGTCCTAATTGCATGTCCAAAACTATTGTTAGGGCAAGTTGATTAATAAATCATTTACAAAGGATGCACATGTGGTGTTTGATGAAATTCCCCACATAAATGTGCTTTGTTGGGGTGTACTGATTGCGGGATATGTGCAATTTGTTAAACATAGGAAATCCATGGAGTTATTCATGGAGATGCAATTGGCTAGGGTTACACCAGAAGACGCCACTATGGCCTCAGCTATTTCTTCCTGTGCACAAATGTGTGCACTTAAGGTCAGTACATTCTCACTTGATTTTTGTTCGATTCATATTATAAGTTTTACTTCAAGTTTTATATGTTCATTATTTGTAGGTAATTAGAATCCATAGTTTAATAGACAATTAAATAGAAGTTGGTAGGCTAGACTTCCACCTTTCTATATATATAAAAAAGAATCTGTAGTTTCAGAAAGAATAAGTAGGTAGATTTCGTGTTATAATTGTAGTTGACGTGTCAATTGAGATCAGTTGACATGTTTTATTTGCAGTTCATGTCTACTTTATATCAGACTCGGAGCTGCAGTTTCCTTCTAATATCTGCAATTTTAACTCCAGCATAATAGTGGGGAAAATGAATGAATAAAAAAACTAAAACAAGTTGGTTTTGCTTCATTACTGGTTGGTCCTGCTCTGTGTATTCACCTCTAGAAGCTAACTGAGCCTTATTTAGTGTGAAAATCCAAGTTGTATGTTGCTTTCCTATAAATTTATGAGAACCAAAATTTGAAATAAACAAGCAGTTATGCAATCAATAATATAAAAGAGATTTATATTATTGTCTATACTATTTTATTAGATTGCTGCAAATTAGATCTAAATGCTTAATTTTTTTTTCTACCATCGATTTCTAACATGACCAATAAAAAGTAGGAACTCCTCCTTGGCTGTGGCAAACTTCTACTCTCCTCTATTATCTGGGTGTGTTTTTCAAAATCTACTACTGTAGATTAATGCCCTTTGGAATGCTTAAAAAATGATAAATCAAGTTGATGAATGACAGAACTAGGATCTTTTTAGACAAATGCCTTTTGGAATACTTAGAATTAAATTTAAACTATATTCTTAGAATCCAGGATGAATATATTTCACCATCATTTGCAACATTTGTTCACTATAGGCTAAGGTTTGGGAAAGATGTGAAAATGGCCCTAATAATTATGAACTTTCTCAAAAGGGTAAACTTGTCTTAGTCTTTACAGAAAAAACTCTTTTTACAAGTTTAGCATCTTAACGTTGTTCTGTTCTACATGTAGAATTTTCCTATATTCAATTCTCATACTACTTAATTATGTCCTTTGTGCACTTACGGTTCTTTTGGGACAAGACTCTTGAGTCCAGGTTTTTGCTGCAGAAAGCTTTCTCGAGTTCAATAGATTGCCAAGGTATGCTCTTATCTTATCAAAAGATTTACATCAGAATTTAAACCCATTAAACCTTACTCCTATGTTTTTAAATATTTCCAGTATAGATCTATTCGTGGACCGAACCTTTCGAAATCAGTCCTCTATCCAATATTATGGAATTAAAGAATTAGACAAGAAAGTCATTTTATCAAAACTTTTGTTTACCTCAATAATATGAAAGTTCAAATTTAATTTCTTTTGTCCTCCTTGCTTTATTAAGTTTCCTATGCATTTTTATATCTTAATACCTTGTACCAGTATGCAAAAAAAAAAAAAAAAAAAATTAAAAATCAGCTTTTGGTGCATATCTCTTAGCAGAGTAAGTCTACATGTTGGTTGATTTTCTTTTTTATCTTACTCTCTGTCACACCCCCAAACCGAGAATTCCGAATTAGGGCGTGATTACCACCTCAGGGATGTCACACGTCTAATCAGGGATTCCGGATTAGGGCGTGACTGATCCTCGTCTCGTGCTTATTAACTCAATAAACACGCAAGGCTAAACAAATATAATTACAAACAAAATGCAGCAACGTGAATAATCATAATATCAGCATAGTCATACAATCTATAAATAAACATACACATACAATATCCATACAGTCCGAATTAGAATATAAAACACGAACTACAGAAAGGGGTACAAGATCTACCAAGTCCGATATACAAATCAAAAGATCGGATCTCGTAAACCTAATCAAAAGGGTCCTATAATATAAAATCAGCCTGCGTGATCTTCAAGAACAGCTTCCGTTAAATCCTGTTGCAGTACGCCAGACTTCGTACCTAAAACCCACGAAACAACGTGTGGGATGAGCGAATGATCGCCCAGTATGTGACCCAGAACTAATTTCCTCAGGGATCCTCTACGGTCAAAGTACTTTTATTTATAAATCAACGTACAATTATGCTTGTAAGTAAATATGCACCTGTGTGATTCTATCTCAATATCTAATAAAAACGAAAAGTACTTTTAATAATTATCATGATGCGATTACTCTAGTATGCCAACATGCAAAAGTTTCCCAAATAAAATCCAAGTGGAATATAATATCATAGTCAAATCGGAAAAATCAGTATCGGAATACTGAGTGTAGAATTTATATAATAATAGTACGAATAGTAGTCACCCCGTGCTATGCTAATCGGATCAAAGATCCTCAAGATATGTCTAGGAACTGCGATCATAGAGTCTAGTGATACACGGTGCCTAGTGACACCGAGCACTACTCACAAGTTAATAACACGCTAGCCGATGAACATATCTTAATTCGGTGTTTGTTCCTTACTCTAAAACGATCCATAACCAAACATATAAAATAAGAGAAATCATACAATGCAAGTCGTAAAAATTGTCAATCTCATCCCTCATGAGCAGATGAGAACTCTACCGTCTGGCCAGATCAATAGGATTTGGGACTCGAGTCCGGCCTCGTACATCAAGGCTCGAGTCCGGCCTTATGTAATACACACACAATTCCACAAGGGTGGAATTCCGTTCTAGGCAATGTAGCTCCTAATGTAGGTGGAGATCACTCCAGAATCGTTCGTGCCTCAGGGCTCGAGTCCGGCCCGCACGTAATGGTAAAATGATCGAATGAATACATAATCAAGTTTATACATATAATATTAGTCCTAGAAGACCATCCGAAAAGTCAAGTGACACCCCGGCTCAATGGCTGCGAGGCCGACTCGTGTCCCATTTCACAAGTCGGAGCACAGTCATTCGGCCTACTCTCGGCTCTCACACCAATGCATGCGTATAAATATGCAATAATATATTGCCTTCTGCGAGAAGAAGGCAATCTAATAACCTAATATTCTAATAATAATATATATAATATTATTTACTTATCTTACTCCTAATAAAAAATAAATTCTTTATTTATCGGGGTTTATGTAATTTCTACTTACAGAAAGAATAAACATGCTCTACAGTTTTAATGCATCTACTTAAAATTAAAGTGCAGATGTCAGGTCAAGTGGAACGACTTGGTAAGAGTACGCCCACGAAAGAAAATAATTTAGACATCCCACACCTTCAGGCTGAAGACGCGACGGCTAACCCTCAGTGAAGGCGGTAGGATCCGCGTATGCTCCTATCGGTGTGTCAATCGACTCAGTCCACGGATCGGACTCTTACGGGAATTGCGGATCTGAAATTACGTAATTTAAACTAATTAAAATTTACAATAGATTATACTAACCCTCGACCCAATTAAATATGTTTTCGTTAAATCCATGATTATTTCGATTTATAAAATTTTCCGATTCAGTCAGTCAAACTGAACTGTTTTAGTCAGACATTGATCAGTCTCTCTCATGCCATCGAGCTTACCATTAATCTTTATTATTTTAATTTGAAGATAAATTGCTTGTTAGGATTTATCTCGTTACAATGCTCGTGCGATAATTACGTCGTTCACTACGATAGTTTTATAGGAACTTCAATTGCTTTAATTTCAGGTTCTGTCTAATTAATTAAAATAAGTCATAATAAAAAGAATCTGACTGATCAGATTCGGGTTTGAAATCATTCACCATAGTTATTAATTTTACTAGATATTTATTCGATAGAAACACGTGTTACTTAATTACTTATCTATTTTCATAGGTATAAAAATTAGATATACATTTTATTAATTAATTATGCAAAACATTATGACGATTATATTCATTATAATAGTTGTACGATTAAAACATATTACTTAATTGATTATCAAACAAAAATCTATTTTCAACACGAATAACACCAATGTACATTAGTTGTCGGCGATCTTAATTTTTACGTTAATTAGGCATATTTTATATTATATAAAATAGAGGCATGATTAGAAGTCTTAATGACTTTGATTAAAAATAAAATAATTTAAAATTATATTCAACTAC
Source organism: Carex cristatella (assembly GCA_024447775.1). Lineage (NCBI taxonomy): Eukaryota > Viridiplantae > Streptophyta > Magnoliopsida > Poales > Cyperaceae > Carex > Carex cristatella. The sequence continues at coordinate 3,534,584 of JAJHPF010000012.1, forward strand.
GTATATAGAATAAAGATACGTTGTCGATTAATTATACTAGTTAATTAACAACTTAAATTTTAGATTTTAAAATAAACTTCCCAAATTTTATTCTAATTAGTGATCATTTATTTAAACTAAATCTTTAAATTAAAATTTGTATTAAAATTTTTCTTAAGTAACTTAACGTTTTATTAAATTTATATTTTAGTTTAAAACAAGATTTATTACTCTAAAGTTATTATAATAATCATACGATGATTTTTCGTTGTTAATTAATTGTCCTAATTAATTAACAATTTATTAAGTTTAAATTGTAACTACAATCAGTAGTTATTATTCTAATTAAATTCACGAGGTGGCTTGCATTACATAATTTATTTCGTCGGAATATTCGTACAATAGTTATGTTGTCCTCCTACGGTATCTTATTGTAACAGTAAAAGAAATTCGTAAAATCAAATTGTGTTTTATTAATGACAGTACCTCAGAAGACTTCTATTTACAAATATTTAGATTTGAGATTAGTTATAGTACTAAATTTATTTAGCATTCTTACTCGAGAAAAATGTACGCTGTTTCACTACATATACATTGTTAATATGTTATATAAAATAAAAACACGTTTCATCAATTAATTGCCCCTAATTAATTTAACAACATATTCATAATTATATTTTTTATTTTAAAACATGTAATCAAGTTATGTTATTTGACTACGGATCGGGTGGTGATTTATAATTGTTTCTAACTAAGTCGTGCAATTCGTTAATTATTTACTATTCTAATTCTATCGTTAATTCGTCGTTTCAAATCTAAGTACGAAATAATATTTTTCGTTGCTAATTAATTGTCCTTATTAATTCGTAACGAAATTCCGTTTAAGTTTCAACCACAGCATATTAAAAAAAAGTTTCTAATTTATTTAATGTGTTTGGGTGTTTTATTTATACACTCTTTTAAATAAAACAACAATTTTAAAAATCCAATTTTCCTTACTCATAAACTTTTCGGCCTAAGCTTAATTAGATTAGAATTTAAAAACCAGCCCATATATAAACTAATATAAATTAGATTTCAAAAACGAAATGCAAGGTTTTCGGCCAAGGCCGAATCCATTAATTAAAAATACCAATTTCTATTTAGGCCCCTACACTTATCATAATTTAACTAAAGTTAAGATTTTTCACAAAAACCCAAAATCCTAATTTTGCTTGCATTTGGTCCCTGTCATTTCAAGGCCTGGTTACCATTCACAAACCAGACAGCATACACAACCCAGACAGCATACAACACCCAAAACTCCCAATTCACAACAACCCATCAAGACAGAAACATAGCACCAAGGCAAGCACAGCACATATCGCAACCCTACCAGCAGCACAAGGCAGATAGCAAGCACAGAAAAACAAAGGGGCAGCCCCACTGGTACCAAATACCAGTTAACCAAGCAAAAACAGTACCAGATCGGTACCAGCAAAACCAACAAGGCAGCACAGCATAACACACATCCAGTATCAAATAAAAGAGGGGGTGCTCAAAGAAATTACCCGACAGAAGTGGAATCACAAGAAGACAGCAAGAACGGCCGGTACTGAGGAAGCACCTCGCCTCACAGCCGTCACACAAAAATCAGCGAATACCAGCAAGGAACACACCTCCTGGCACCAAAACAACACCATAACAGCACCAACGGCAAAATCGCAAGAAAGACACACCCATTTTGCAAGAAAGACACACCCAAAACCCTAGGGTTTCGGTTTTTAGAAACCAACAGTGGAAAAACAGAAAAGAGAGCGAGAGAGAGGAGTTTCTCAGCACATGAGCGAAATCAGAAGAGGGCACAACACAAATCAGAGAGAAAGAGGAGTGTAAAACCCGGTAAAGAGAGGGTCGTGCAAGGAAGCGGCTCAAGGCGTCAGGATTTCTGACAGGCGTGCAACCAAAGTCATCGCGCACAGAGGCGATGCGACAGGCGTAGGTGAAGCAGCGACTTTCGTACCCAGAGCGGGAGAATCCCTTTGGATTTTCTTCTCCAGGAAGGAGAAAAGAGAGAGCGAAATGGGGGTGGGGGCTTGGGTCAGAGACAAAAGAGGGAGAGGGTTGGGGTTTTCCGACAGAGAGAGGAAAAGAGAGAAAGTGGTGAGGGTTTAAATTAAAAGGGGTGCTTTAAGATTCGTACAGAACATAACAGACGGTTGATATGAATTCAAGGAAATTTGAGAGGTTTCCAAATTGAAATTACCTGCAAATTAATTACGTGTAGTCAAACTAAATTGATGAAAATTTATATTTTTGAAATATACACGAACTTTAGAAGGCTAGTCATAGTAATTTATAAAGACTTGTTATTTTTATAAATTCTCTATTTTCACTAAAATTAAATTTTCAAGTAAGAAAATCTTATTTGAAACTTTTGATTATCAAAATTTATTTATTTTTGCGTTTAAAATCTAGTACGAAAATTTTGAATGTTCGTGATTTAATTTGCCAAACTATTTCTGATCTTCATTAATTATTAAATTAAATTCTTTATTAATATTTGTAACTTCATATAAAATTTCTCTTAATTATAATATGTCACAATATTTGTAATTGATTTTATGACTCTTATTTGTAAACTTTAATTAAATATATATGTGTGTGTGTAATTTTAAGTTAGTTTAATAACAACCTTATATAATTTATGTTATATAATTTAAATCGATGGTCTTGATTTAATTTTAGAAAAAAAAAAATCAATACATTTTGTGACATCAAAATCTTGTTATGTTTTTCTTAACTAATATTTAATTATAAATTAGTTTGTTCGTTGTTTAACAACAAAAAATTTAATTAGTCGTCAATTTGAAATTGGTCAGTTAATTAATGATTTAAAATGTTGCGGCTATAACACTCTCCTTTTGCATTACCGTTTTCCAAATTTGTTTGTCCTTTTTATAGCTTCTATACGACAGGTTTTTGTTTTGGTGTAAATGGTACGTGGTGCCCCAACACTTTTACATAGCACTAGCAAGATACACCAATGCGCTTACTACTTCTCTTCAAGTTTGTCATTGAATTTTGAAAGAAATTACTCATAGCTTTCAATTCATCGAAGACTGTTAGGGTTATGGTATTTGCTGAAGATGCAACTACTAAAGAAGCTTGAACTGCATGAGCTAATGTTGTTGGAGGTGATGGACTCATAGAGGAGATACAAACTGATACACAAACTTTAAACCCAATTTGAAATATATCGTGAAAATAGATTTTCCAATTCTTAGTTGTTTTTATTCTCAATTTTCCTCTTTAACAGTTAGGTTTTATTTGGCTATGCTGACTACCGGATCATTGACATATGGGATGCCAATATACACATAAGGTCGTACATATGCTCTAAGTCTGTTAAGAGAACCAAATAGACCCGAAACTTATTTGGGTATAATTTTAGTAATAAAACCAGAAATTTATGTGGATATGAAGAGAAGGTCATTTTGTTCTCATTTCTACAACTAATGTTACTGTAATGGCATACACACAAGTAATGCCGGGGTATGGAACTCAATAGTGTGGGTGTCCCATTTTTTCTTTCATTCTTTTAGCATGATACTACACTGCCAAATTTAAAAGAGATCGAATTACAATTGTGCATGTTTCCGTCGAGATAGGAGTAGGTCCGATGGGCATCGGACCTACTTTTAGGTTCAATTAGCTCTAACACCGTACGATTATCATTGAGATTTGTGCGCACGGAAACTGAAAAATACTTGCACGGATTTTAATGAGTTCGCATGAATCTTGATGCAGATCTGATGGTCATTTCACCCATCGAAAAAGGAAGGTCCGATGCCGATCGGACCTACTCTCAATTCATTTCCGTCACATTGATGTCTCCACTATCTCCACTATGGATTTAATTTTGATTGATCCATTCGAATTATTCTTCAACAAATTACTTCCAGAACAAGAATATGACATTCTACCTGCAACTCCCATCTGCTGAGGATGAATCGAAGGCTGATAGAAGATTGACATAGAGAAACATGAAATGTAAGTCTTCCATGTGATCTCTTGCTTCTTCTTTTAAAAATTGGCAAAATCTGCCACTGTACTCTTGCTACTTATCAATTTTGTTTCACTATCTCTCTCTTAATAATTCTTTAATCATTCATTCCTTTTTCTTTGGTATTAGGATATTCATAAGATCAAATTGGGTTGCTTTTGTTCACATCTAACTGCACAACAACTTGAGTCGGGTCATTTCGGTACAGATCCAGTGCAGCTTTGGTTAAAGGGTTGGATCAGTTATTGTGTGGTTTTATAAAATTTGTAATGCTGGAAATATATGTATGTAATTGTTATTATCTATAAGATGTAGAATTCCTTATATAGATCACGGTAATAAAATTTGCAGTGTTGAATGTTCAGTATATATTTAATTTGTACATTTTTGACTTGAAAACTATGGAAAAGAATGCCATAAGATATTTCAAGATCTATTGTCATGGTAATTCTATGCAATTACTTACACTTCTATTTTGCCGATTTCGATTCTGGTTCGGAGGGGAGTATTTGCTTAAATAAGTAGACAAAAGAATCGAAAAAAATTGTCACCCATGTACACCTGCATGCACCAAGAAAACGGTTGCGGCGTACGATGCATCTAGTGGGTCATTAATACATAAAAAATACATCATCAATGACGGGCGGATCCGATTTTCGTCAGGAGGGCAAAAAAAATCAAATCGAGTTTAAATAGCTAACTAGATTTAATAAATCCATTAACTAATTTGGTGTTCAATAAAAAATAATACTTTAACTTATACTTTATAATACTCTGATTTGTAATTTATGATATTCTAACTTATAATTATAATTACCAATCATAATTCAATAAATTTATTTTAATTTTAACTATAAATATTATCCGAGTTACCAATTAAACATCCAGGAGAGGGCGGCTGCCCCCCGTATACACTGGATCCGCCCCTGATCAATGACAGTTTTGTAAATTAGTTTAACACAATTCTTTATTAACCACAAAATAAGTCCGACTATCCCGAACACATACTGTTAGATTTAAGTAAGATTACAACTAAATGTAATGCCTAATATTTTTCTCATTTTGATGAACCATACTTATGTCACGGTACCACTATATTTAGCATACTCTAACAAAAGGCGGGTAAATTTCAAAGAAATTGCTGTTAACCTAATGCATATATGTTTAACAGAAACAGGATTAAGACTTAAGAGTCTGTAAATCAAATCCGCAATGTAGCTTAATGCGGCAAGCTTATCCCAAAGAGGTAGCACAACCAAGTAATGCAAACTAAATTTACTATTTTTCCTGAGAAGGTTACAAATAAACTGGTACTATCAAGGCTCAGTACAATATTGCTGACAGGTGCATCCGTATGTGTCTACTTATTAGTTGGTACCAGTAATACAGCATTTTAGTAGCTAGCTCACTGGTTCTATTGTTAAGAGGATGTTAAGCATTTCTCACATCTTTTCTCTATAAAAACAACCCCCCTCTGTTGTCAAACATATCTTCTTTTCTCTCTTCTAATTAAGGTTAGAGCTCTATTATACGTTTTACCGTGGATTAGGGATAGTGCATTAATCCATTCAAGGAAAACAGAGTTTAATTAAAAAAAATTACTATTTGAATCTTTATTTTTTTATTTTTAATTACCTTACATGTATTTTCTGGTACAGGTATAGTTTTTCTCATTAAAATATGGAGGTCTGGCAGAAATTTGTATCTTTCGTAGTTTTACTACTCTGCTGCTCAGCTCTGACCGAGGCAGCAGGGTACGTGAAATACAAAGACCCGAAAGTACCGATCAAGGCTCGTGTCGAAGATCTTCTTCGCCGGATGACTTTAGCAGAAAAGATTGGCCAGATGATGCAAATTGAGCGGCTCAACGCAACATCCGATGTGCTCAAGAACTACTTTATAGGTACAATTTTCCTAAATTCTTCTCAAGGACACATCAATATATAATATAACACCTATGGGGATTTTTTTCCTTTTAACTGTTAAGCAGCAGCTAAAGCATTGTCCTTGGTCTTTGCTCCCAATGCACATTTATCCTTCAAATTTTGAGAAACATTTCTTAATTACTGACATACTTCGCCTACTACAGCTATATTTTGGTAATAATTTTAGAGTTGCGGGCTTGCGGCATGTCTTTTGCTCGACAAATTAATTTTGTAATGGAACTACATTTTAGCAATAGTTTCACTGATAGCCATTATCAACCAATTGATAGAATGCATATGCTTATTTGTTGAACTGAATAATTGATTCGGCAGGTAGTGTGTTGAGCGGGGGAGGAAGTACACCTTCTCCTGTGGCAACTGCTAAAACATGGATCAAAGTTATAAATAATATGCAAAAGGCTGCTCTTTCAACCCGCCTTGGCATTCCGATTATATATGGAATCGATGCGATTCATGGGCACAACAACGTCTATAAGGCCACCATTTTCCCCCACAATGTTGGCCTTGGTGTTACCAGGTTTGAACTTATATGCTTACATAAACTGATACAAAGAAAAACAAAAACTTATATGCTTACATAAACTGAAGGATATCTTTTCTGAATGTTCACAAATTTTAATTTTTATTTATGTAAAAGGGATCCGAATTTGTTAAAAAGAATTGGCCAAGCAACTGCACTTGAAGTTAGAGCTACAGGAATTCCATATGTCTTTGCTCCATGTGTTGCTGTAACTTCAGCTTATAACTTTCTTAATTTAGACTTACATTATTAAATTTATAATGACAGATCTTGCTTAATCTGTTTCTTTAATTTCTTGTTGGGTCAAACTCAGGTTTGTAGAGATCCTAGGTGGGGCCGTTGTTATGAGAGTTACAGTGAAGACACAGAGATTGTTAAGCAAATGACAGAAATTATCCCCGGTTTGCAAGGTGATATTCCAAAGAAAGCTAGAAAGGGTGTGCCTTACTTGGCAGGAGGGTATGATGATATGATCAGAAATGTTAATTAAAATTCCATGTATGTTATTACTGTTACCATACTTCAATAGCTCAATATCAATAATTTGTTAGTTTCTACTATTTACAGGAGAAATGTCGCTGCATGTGCAAAACACTATGTCGGAGATGGAGGTACACATAATGGCATAAATGAGAATAATACCATCATCGATTTCAAGGGGCTTCTTAAAATCCACATGCCTCCTTATTATGATGCAATTGCAAAAGGGGTCTCAACCATCATGGTTTCTTACTCAAGTTGGAATGGTGTGAAAATGCACGCAAACCGTTTCCTAGTAACTCATTACCTCAAGAATAAAATACGATTCAGGGTTAGAATAATAAAAACTACTCACATTAATTTATCAGAGAAATATCAATTATTGTTAAATTACTCCACGAGCAAGCTCTAAAAAAGTATAAATTAAATCCTTCACCAAAAACAGGGATTTGTAATTTCTGATTGGCAAGGGATTGATAGGATCACCGCTCCACCCGGAAACTACACATACTCAGTTCAGGCGTCTATTAATGCTGGTCTTGACATGGTAAACTCTCTATCAGACAAGTGTTTCTCTTCATTTCTTTAGCATAGAATTAATTATTTATTCTGGAAATTCATCAAATGTACTTGGTACATTGCAGATAATGATTCCATATAACTACCCTTTGTTCACAACGGATTTAACCAACCTTGTGGAAAACAAAGCCATTCCCATAAGCCGCATTAACGATGCTGTGCGTAGAATCCTTCGTGTCAAGTTCACCATGGGTTTGTTCGAGAAACCTTATGCGGATGATAGCTTAGCTGATCAAATTGGAGCCGAGGTTATTCCTTTGAGCACTTCACTTCTCTACTCCTAGATTGTTTTAAGTTAAATTCTGGTTGACTGATATTACTGCTACAAATTCTATGCAGGAGCACCGGGAATTAGCCAGAGAGGCTGTAAGGAAATCCCTAGTGCTATTGAAAAATGGCAAATTGCCAATTAAGCCAATATTGCCCCTCCCTAAGAAATCAAACAAGATCCTAGTTGCAGGGACCCATGCCAATAATTTGGGTTTCCAATGTGGTGGCTGGACCCTATCATGGCAAGGAGAAAGTGGCAACAATATCACTGCCGGTACATTTTCAAAATGCTTATATTTCTATTTCAGCCCCTATATAGATCATCTAATCGAAAATAACTCAAATCAACTATCATCTTAATCAATTAGTTGCCTCTGCAAACTAATTTTAAATTATACTTGAATCAGGGACAACAATCCTGAATGCTATCAAGTCCACTGTCGACCCAGCAACTGAGGTTGTTTTCACGAATCATCCAAAAGCAGCAGATGTGAGGTCTGGCAAATATGACTATGCGATAGTAGTAGTTGGTGAAAGACCCTATGCAGAGACAGCTGGTGACAGCACAAATCTGACCATCCCTGCTCCCGGCCCAAGCATAATTAAAAATGTCTGCAAGAATGTCAAGTGCGTGGTCATCCTGATCTCCGGTCGTCCTTTGGTGATTCAACCATACATTGGAATGATTGATGCATTTGTGGCTGCCTGGCTACCCGGCACAGAAGGCCAGGGTGTGGCTGATGTTTTGTACGGAAACTATGGGTTCGCTGGAAAATTGGCAAGGACATGGTTCAAGTCAGTGGATCAACTTCCAATGAATGTCGGGGATAAACACTATGACCCGCTCTTCCCGTTCGGCTTCGGGCTCACCACAGAGCCTAATAAATGATCATAGAAATGTTTTCTCTTGTTAAATACAGGGCAGCATGAGTAACGCGATTACCTAATAATTGTGTTTCATTGATGCACACTTTTTTAGTTGTGTATATTTATCCTCCCAGGCACAAGCATTGTTGAGCATGTATACTGAGACTGGTCAGCTATTGGTTTACCTTAAATAATATGGATAATATGTACTGAAGGTATTCCATCTGCTTTTATTATGATGTTCTTATTGTTGGGTTTTTACTTTTTAACGTGATCAAATTTTATCAGAGCTTGTAATGAAATATTATGCTTGTTTTTTACTTTTTTCCTTTTTTTAGTTAGGAGATTTAAGTTGAGCAAAATCATAGCAGTTGTTGGTTGACCATCTTTTTCGTTATTTTCTAGTAGGAATTTAGAACCTAAAAATGGATTATATACAAAACTTTGATTTTCCCTATTAGTGCTGACAAGAACAAATTCAGAAACACTACCACCTTAAAGACTCAGTAGTAAACGGTAATCATAAGTCTGGGTCTTGCATCAATTGACCTTATGCTTCCAGGTCTATACTGACATGAACTCGACTGGTTAAAGTTAACGGTTTTGATATTGATAGGATCAATTAGCTTAATTAATCCAGGTAATATAAATACATGGCTTAAACTTTTAATTTTCCAAATCCAAAGTTGATTGTTGATTTTGAGGAGGTGTGTAAAACACAACATGTTAATTTATTCCTCAAATATCTGAGGTGCAGGTGCAGTGATCATAAATTAAACCCCTAAATTTAGGCGACAGGCTCGGTTATTAAAATTGGTAAAGCAGAGACCATCACTCTATAAATTAAACCTCTGGTCTCTCTACCAATCCAGATCTTCCGGTCATCACCATTTTATTCTCAGTATGTTCAGCTTGTCCATCTTACAAGAAATGCACCAATTTCAAGCTTAGATATTTTGCATCAGACAGTTTTAGGCACATTGCATTTACCCATTATTTAGAAAATGTCAATCATATTATTTGCTCTTTTGTTTTGATATAATTTTTCTTTTTCTTTTTTAGAAATGGAGCTAATGAACAAGGTCATGACACTTCTGTTTCTGCTAGTTTGCTGCTCTATATCCACAAATGGAGCATTGTACAAGAACCCTAAGTTACCAATCAGGGTTCGTGTCAGCGATCTAATCAAAAGGATGACTCTTGCTGAAAAAATTGGTCAAATGTCTCAGATTGAGCGGCTAAATGCAACAGACGACGTACTAAAAAAATATTTCATAGGCAAGATCCTAATCTTGCTACTAATGTTGATTTTTTAGAATAATATATATGTAGTAATTTTTTTTCAATGAGTTCCAATTTTTGGTGCAGGTAGTGTATTGAGTGGAGGTGGCAGCATGCCTTCACCAAATGCCAAGGCGGAAGACTGGGCCGACCGCATAGATAAGATGCAAAAGGCAGCTCTTTCGACCCGACTTGGTATTCCAATTATCTATGGTATTGATGCGGTTCATGGTCATAACAACGTGCTCAATGCCACCATTTTCCCTCACAACGTTGGCCTCGGTGCTACCAGGTACAAATCATTTCATTCTCATGAAGTAAATAACACCCATAATTTCAAAATAAAGTTTTTTTTCCCCAATAAGTTTGATTTTCTCCATGTTAGGGATCCAGAATTGGTGAAGAGAATTGGGCAAGCCACTGCGCTTGAAGCCCGGGCTACAGGAATTCCTTACGTGTTTGCTCCATGTGTTGCAGTAAGTAATCTCTGTTTCTAATTAAGCTTGTTTGACTATTTCCATCTGCTCGCATTCAATAAAATTACATCTCCTTTCAAATCCTTCTTGAACTTTATATTCTTGTACATAAATCAGGTTTGTAGAGACCCAAGATGGGGCCGCTGTTACGAGAGTTACAGTGAGGACACAGACGTTGTGCGTCAAATGACAGAGCTCATCCCTGGTTTGCAAGGAGATATGCCGCCAGATACACCAAAAGGTGTGCCTTATGTCGCAGGCGGGTACGGTGCTACCCAAAAATTAAGTTCCTACTTCCTAGATCAAATTATAGTAATTGCCATCACATAGAAATTAGATTTTTACTCTTCTACAATATCACAGGAATTATGTTGCAGCATGCACAAAGCACTACGTTGGTGATGGTGGCACACACAAGGGGATAGATGAGAATAATACCATTATTAGTTTTCATGGGCTACTCAGCATCCATATGGCCCCATATTACACTGCTATCAGAAAGGGTGTCTCGACTGTCATGGTTTCTTACTCGAGTTGGAATGGTGAGAAGATGCATGCAAACCACTTCCTTGTCACTGATTTTCTCAAGAACAAACTCCGTTTCAGGGTTAGTACATCAAATAAACCTTAATTTCACAAGATGTTATATGTTTTTTCCATGTAATTGGTGGTTTGTTTCGACCAGGGTTTTGTAATCTCTGATTGGCAAGGAATTGATAGGATCACTTCTCCTCCCAATAAAAACTACACTTATTCAGTCTTGGCTTCTGTTAGTGCTGGCATTGACATGGTAAATAAACTTCAACAACTAGCTCCATTATCATTTTTTTTTCAGTCTCATTTAAAATAAATCAATTTATTATTTACAAGATTACTTCTTCTGAAGTATTAGATTTTTTTCCAGATAATGATCCCTTATAATTACACCGATTTCATCAAAGATTTAACCTTCCTAGTGAAATACAACTTCATCCCCATGAGTCGTATAGATGACGCCGTGAGTAGAATCCTTCGTGTCAAGTTCTCAATGGGTCTTTTTGAGAAACCTTATGCTGATCGTAGTTTAGTCGATCAACTCGGAAGCCAGGTTAATCCCTTTTAAACTTCACATATCATTGCTTGCTACAATTCTAATTATATCATATTCTTGACTAGAATTTCTCTGTCAACCTATTAACAGGAGCATAGAAAAATAGCTAGGGAAGCTGCGAGAAAATCTCTTGTGCTTTTGAAAAATGGAAAGTCGCCAAACGAGCCAGTTTTACCCCTTCCAAAGAAATCGAAAAAGATATTGGTTGCTGGAACTCATGCTAACAACCTGGGGTACCAGTGTGGAGGATGGACAATAGCATGGCAAGGCCTCAGTGGCAACAATGTCACTGCTGGTATGATCAATTATTTGCATAATCAAAGCAACAAAATACTTAATTCAGTAAAGATAATTATGCCCAACAAGAATTAACATAAATCATCATATCCCATTTTTCATTCTTCTTTTTTTCCTATATATCTATTTTTATTTGCAATTAAAAACAGGAACACCAATCCTTCAAGCGATCAAGGACACCATCCATCCCACGACCCAGGTCGTCTTCTCAGAGAAACCAAAATCATCAGAGTTGAAGGCAGAAAATTATGACTACGCCATTGTAGTGGTCGGTGAACTACCTTATGCAGAAACAGCAGGTGACAACTTGAACCTGACACTTCCTGCACCCGGTCCACGCATAATCAAAAGGGTCTGCAAGACGGTCAAGTGCGTGGTCATCTTGATCTCAGGTCGGCCCTTAGTGGTCCAACCGTACATTAACATGATGGATGCTTTTGTGGCTGCATGGTTGCCGGGCAGTGAGGGACAGGGTGTGGCTGATGTTTTGTTTGGTGACTACGGATTCACCGGCAAGTTGCCACGGACCTGGTTCAAGTCGGTGGATCAACTGCCAATGAATGTGGGAGATAAACACTATGACCCGCTTTTCCCATTCGGTTTCGGACTTACCACTGAGCCTACAAAGTGAATTTAGTTGTTTAATTTTTCATGTTTCCTGTAGAAACTTAAATTTGAGGATGGCCATTGGACTCTAGTTCATAGCTAGTGAGAGGACTATTCAATAGCTTTTAGTCCCCGAGCATGGTAGTGCTAAAATGAGGAGAAGTAATAATGGTTTTCTATATTTTGCGGTACTTGTGCTGGATCTATTTCGTGGAGTTAGCTAATCTTTTGATCATTAAAAATTTTGTAGTAGAGACTTTTCTTTAATTGAATAAGTACATTTTTTGAAAATTCTGCTGCGTTTATTTTTGTGATATGGACTGACAGTTCCTATATATAATGAAGCAACTCGAAATAAAAAAAAAAATGTTATTACTTGCATAGTAATTTTTTTTTATCTAGATCAAACAACTGCTATCTTAATGAATTTACAAATATATTAAGGGTGAGGCTGTGGTAATATGCATATTAGAGATCGTATCATGTTATGGACTCATATTTTTATTTCTAAAATTCAAGCAGTTGAGCTAAATATAATTTTCATATAAAAATGTATTTAATTAGAGATCAAATTTTATATTTTTTTAGAATCTTTCTAATATTTTTTAAATCTGTAGAAAGTCGTACTTTTGGAAGGCATGATCTGAATTTTTTTTAAAATCAAGTGATTTTCTATTTATCTAAAATATAGTAAAAATTCTAAAGAATATAAATTTAGTTCCCTTGTACATTTTGATATGAAGATCATTTCAGATTAACTATTTTTACTTTAAAAATAGAGATATGAGTTCATAATAAAAGCGCTATAACATATTACATTCTTATACAAATAATGATTGCATTTTTTAAAGGAAAGCAAATAAAACACCTTAGGATTTCTATCTTAAGTTGACATAACAAAAAAAGTGAATAAAGCATGTTTGGATATTATTACTGTTCGTTTCAATTAAGTCCAAAAGTCCTGCTATCGTACTATGTTTTATTTATGTTAAAAAAATTTGGTGTGAGGTTATGCTAGTTTGCAATGTACATATAGGTTTTTAAATTTAAAATATTCGAATTGAATCTTTTAACATGATTTTCATATTAAAATATATTTATTGATTAAATTTTATATTCTTTAGAATTTTTTTACTATTTTTTAGATATGTAGAAAATCACCTGATCAAAAGATTTTGAACCATTTGAAAATAGTGATTTTTTTTACTATCTAAAAAAATAGTAAAAAAGAAGAAGATAAATGTAAAATTTAGTCCATAAGTAGATTTTCATATGAAGATTATGTTTAGCAATTTATATTGACTATTTAAACTTTAAAAATAAATATATGAATTCATAGCACAAACCGATTCACGTATTGCAAAGTATTATAGCCAGCAGCAGAGTCACATTAAACTAGAGATAGACAGTTGCTTACTCCTAAATTTTTAAAAATAGATACAGTCTATGTATAATCGGACTATAGTCTATCTTGAAAGAAATTTTTGTAAAAAAAATTGATACATTATTTCATGAAAAAAAAATGGCAGCTCTTTTAAAGGAAAAAAAATATAGAAAATAAGTTTTAGATAAATTAACATATTTTTCATTATTTTCTTAATATATAAATCTTAAGATATTTCTTGTAAAGGTGTCGACGAAAAAAAAAATATCTTCATTCCAATAAAAACATGTGGACAAGGAGTCCGTATCCACAGGGTGGTAGACTGGTAGGCGTGGACATGTCCAGCCATACATTTTTTTTTTTGTTTTTGGAAAGCTAGGAGCAATGCGGCCTGCATTTTTATTTAAAAAAAACTATAATTTTTTATTTATAAAAAATATTATAAAATAATAAATAAAAGGAGAAAGAGTATTTTGATATTTCGATGCACAGAATTTTCCAATTTAATTTGGAGTCGCTAAGAATTAAACCGATCCAAAATTTAAATTGGAAAAAAATTTCACCAATTATTTTATGCATCAAAATACGAATTCACATCCTCTGAGATAACTCATATTCTGCATGACTGAAAAATCTCAACCGTTAAAATACCTATCCTTGTCTTTTCAAATTCAGTATGTCATTTCAAATTCAGTATGCCAATAATTCTGTGTATGTATCTCAAAATATCTGATTTTCTTTATATGAATCTTAAAATAATCAACAGTTGAAGTTGAATTTGAGAGAGTAGAAGTTGTCGAATACTTCGAGCAGATTTGGATCCATCCCAGTAAGCAGCGGACACGTTGGTCCGCAAAATACAAGATATCTCATTGGATACGTACTCTCAAAATATTAAGGTACTCTTTTTCTTTTTCTTTTCTTTTATAATATGCTCTATAAATAAAAAATCTAAAAAAGAAGACTTGAGAGTAGGTCCACTGGGCATCCGACCTACTTTAGTTCGACGGGTTCAATTATCATTAAATATGTCATCTGATTCGTGCCAATGCTTTAAATTTCGTGTTGTATGCTTTGATTTTCGTGCGTACAGCTTTTAAGACGAATCAAACGGTCATGAAGTTTGTTGAATATAAAAGTAGGTTCGATTGGCATCGGACCCACTCCGTTCTCAAAAAAGAAACCTGATGAGCAGTGAGCTGTACGTGAAAATATCGAAATAGAGGAGAGGATTTGGTTTTTTTCAAAAACTAATAAGGCCGGAATTAACTACAACGTCCCTACGGACGGAATAAAGAAAAACGTCCCTCTTAATTATAATTCTTACCCGCGTTAGAACTTAATCCAAAAACAAAAAAAATTCAAAAGACGATTTAGAATGAAACGTCCTTCATGGACTATGTAGACAACCACGTCCTTTATGGACTATTTAGAAAACCACGTCCCTAGAGACTATTTAGAAAAAAAAAACGTCCATGTGGCGCATTGCTATATTTAGCCTTCAGAGTTCCAGCTTGTTCAGTGAAAGGTTAACTGAGTTGGGAGCAAAAAATTTTTAATCATAGTTGCAGCTTAGATGCACATCTTCTAGCGAGTCACAGGTAAAAATTGAATTTATGTCCGAATTCTACAATTATTCAGAAGAAACTCAACAGATAAAACCAATAACGCTACTGTACTTGTACCATCTTTTAGTGCTTAAAGAAATTAATACAGAGAGTTACTCCTTCGGTGCCTTTAGTTTGAAAGTAGAAGCCATTTAAATCTGTAAGTTGGTTTATTTGAATTAATTCATTTGCAAAATCTAAAATTTGTATTTCAATTTTAATTGGGGATTAACAGATGGATGTTGGCTCTCCGTTAAACATGCATATAGAATCTAAAATTCGGCCAACTAAAATTGAAATACAAATTCATTCATCTAAAATTCTTTCAAATTCTTATAAATTACAAATTCTTATAGTTATTCGGAGTGTGTTCTCTCTGCAAGTTAGTTTTTCGTCCCAAAGTTTCTCGCTCCTTTGTCCTTCTAAAGTTCGAAAATCAGAAACAGGTAAACTTTTGTATATATTAATCAATCTATTTTTTTTGGAACAATAAATTATACGTTATTTATTCATTATTTTGTAGGCTATTGATTAAAGAAATTAATCATGTTAATATTGAGAATTCATTTTGGTGGTAAAATACAATACGATAAAAGTGGAGTACGGTATAGTACTAGCTCTCAATTTGCATTGAGCGTAACTGGTGAACAATCTCGGTATGATGTGAAAGGTGAAATTTATCGACAACTTGGATATTCCGAAAGTGAGTACAACCTGAAAGCACATGCACGGGTTAATGTTAGTACAACAACCAAACGTTATTATGAGAGCATGTTAAAGTGTTGTCGCCCACAGACGCGGGAGAAGAAATCGTCCCACAGGGACGTTGCTATCAAAATCGTCCTTTATGGACGTTGAAATCTAAATCGTCCCTCTTTTTTTTCTCTCTCCTTCATCAATTTGGATTAAGGCCGAAAGGTGCCGGGATTTTTATTAATCGAAATTAAATTAAATAAATATCGAAAATGAGGAACGATATCGGGTTTTTTCGAAATCTAATAAGGACAGTGACATTGTTAACGTCCCTAAGGACGGAGACATTATTAACGTCCCTCTTACAGCTTAATCAAACCCAACTTAATCCAACGCTTAATCCAAACGACGGACGGTAACAAAATCACTGTCCCTAGGGATGCTAACAAAATCACCATATGTAGGGATGATAACAAAATCACCGTCCATGCACATATAACTCTCTCCCCATCCCTTTCGTGAATCATTTTTCATTCGAAGTACAGACCAGACCATTCGAAGCACAGAGGCACATCCTTCAGGGAAAAAAATTATCAAATTTTAGTTTATGTATTTGTGGTAAGAAAAGTTCAAAAACAGACTATGTTGTTTGCACAGTTTATAATTTGGAGGAAGCGGTGTGCGCGTACATTTACAGAAATTTCCAAGGATGTGACATCAAAGAGGAAGTGCTATGGCAATTAAACTTTCAAACACCACTGCCAACGTACAGAGAAGGAGGGAATTAGATGAACAAATAAGGAACATGATCTCAATACCTGCACTTATTTACTTGGTTTAAGTTTACATTTCTTACTTATTTTAATTTTCTTTTGTTTGCTCAAATGTTTTGAGCACAATTGTTTTTCTCTTTGTAGTTACACACTACGTGTAACAGAACAATTCTATCTTAATTAAATACGGGCTAGACCCATATTTTTCATCAAAAAATGTATTTGTGGTAAGGACTACATATGCAGACTTGTTTGATTTGGAATTGTTATTTAGTTTATGTGTTTATGGTAAGAACTACGTATGTAGACTTGTTATTTAGTTTATGTGTTTATGTATAGAAACTTGAATATAGAAAAAAAAAAAAAATAATAAACATAGTAGATAAGAAAGAAAAAAAACATGCATATCCAATCTGAAATTTACAAAGCTAAAATTGAAAAAAAAAATAAACATGCATATAGGAATACATGAGTCTGATATCATAGTCTCCGACTGTAACTAGAAGAAGGTCATGAAAAAAAGAAGATGAACAATTAAAAAATTGTTGATCCAAATAAGAACAATTAAAAAAATTATCCAAATTTAGAAGATCAACAAACCTGCTGCATGCATGTCAGATGTAGAATGTCTCGCTTGTTGTCTCGCTCTACTACTAGAAGAAGCATCTAAATAAATAACAAAACAACGCAAATTGATATAATTCGGCACAGTACCAGATAAATTGTAAAATACAAATATTTGCAAATAAAATGAAAAAATAGGTAACCTGCTGCACGTATGTCGGATGTGGAACGTCTAGCCTGGTGTCCCACCCTTCTTCCTTGCATTTCGTCCATCGTCATGACTATACGGTTGTGTTTTCTCCTACCCTTTCTAATTTTATTCTTGTCTGGGATAATTTTTGGACCGTCAATGAGCGGCCATTCACATTGGTTGCCAAAGAAATGGAATTCACCACTCCAAGTGGATCATGAACATGTTGGGCCGTACCGAAGAAGTCGACATCTGCCTCTCGGAATCCTGAGATGTCATTGAAGCTTGCCACGGGGTGCCTCACACCACCGTCAGATATGGGATAAGATTCGGTCTGGACAGGTGGTGTATTCTGCGGGATATCCCCTTTGGAATCATCTTCATTATTCCAGTCGTCGTCGTTCTCACAGGAGTCAGCGTCATCTTCGTCATCACTTTGCGGCACATCATCAATATTATCACAAGGATCGCGTACCTCCGGTGGATCAACTCAGTGATTGTACTCATTATTGCTTTCAGAATAAGAACCACCGACCTCCGACGGATCAGTCCATGGACTGTACTGATTATTGTATTCTATCTTAACAGTTTGTGACAAATCGTTCACATCGGGATAAGGATCCGGATAAAGGTCTCGCCTCGGTGTTTGTTGTGTTTGATGGGGTTGGAAGTGACTAGGACCTGCATAGTTATCATTATATTGGGTTTGCTGAGGTTTTGGTTGTGTCAGATGGAGATAAAGGTCTCGTCTCGGTGTCTCTTGTGTCTGATAGGGTTCGAGGTGGGTGGGACCCGAATAGTTAGCACCATATTGGGTCTGTCGAGGTACTCGTTGTGTCTCTGGTACCAATTCAATGTATAAATCGACAAAAGAATACTGAGTCTGAGCAAGCATATTTTGGTTATAAATACCTCTTCAAGTCTGATCGCACACAATTTATATGCTCTCATAATAACGGTTGGTTGTTGTACCAACATTAACCCGTGCATGTGCTTTCAGGTTGTACTCACTTTCGGAATATCCAAGTTGTCGATAAATTTCACATTTCACATCATACCAAGATTGTTCACTAGTTACGCTCAATGCGAATTGAGAGCTAGTACTATACCGTACTCCACTTTTACCGTATTATATTTCACCACCAAAATGAATCCTCAATATTAACATGATTTTTTTTTTATCAATAGCCTACAAAATAATGAATAAATGAATAATTACAAAATAAATGAATAAATGAATGAATAAATAAATAGTTTTTTTTTTTATCAATAGCCTATAATTTATTGTTCCAAATTACAATTCTTACAAAATAAATGAATAAATCACATTTAATGAATAAATAATGTATAATTTTTTAAATTTGTTTTCATAAAATTACAATTCTTACGTAATAAATAACTTAGAGAATATAGATTATGGCAAATAATAAATATAAGAAATCTTAATAAGGAGATAATTTTCATAAAATATATATAATTATTACAATCTTTATCAAATGAATCAATAGAAGCAAAATATTTAATCTATTGGCTAACTACAAATTAAATATAAATTAAATTAAGATACCTTAGTTTTAGATATAAATTAAATTAAATTAAGATACCTTAGATATAAATTAAGATACCTTAGCAAAATATTTAGTTTCCTGAAGGATGCGCCTCTGTGCTTTGAATGGTCTGATCTGTACTTCGAATGAAAAACGATTCACGAAAGAGATGGGGAGAGAGTTATATGTGCATGGATGGTGATTTTGTTATCATCTCTAAGGATGGTGATTTTGTTATCATCCCTACGGATGGTGATTTTGTTAGCATCCCTAGGGACGGTGATTTTGTTACCGTCCGGTTTTTTTTTTGAACTCCATCGTTTAGATTAATTAAGCGTTGGATTAAGCTGTAAGAGGGACGTTAATAATGTCTCCGTCTCTAGGGACGTTAACAATGTCACCGTCCTTATTAGATTTCGAAATAAACCGATATCGTTCCTCCTTTTCGATATTTATTTAATTTAATTTCGATTAATAAAAATCCCGACGGTGAGGCGAAATCAGATTAAGAGGACAGTTTTTTTTGTGCCGTCCCTACGGATGTTGAATTTTAGTCCGGCCTACTCATTTTTGGAAAACATCTGGAATCGTTTCTCCTTTTGGATATTTATTTTATTTAATTTCGATTAATAAAAATCTCCGCTAAAAGCCCCTCGACCCCTTTAACGGCTATATTTCCTACCCACTGCACTACCAACAAATGAACAGAATAGAAGTTGAATACTCTCGAACTATGCGCGTACCATTGAAACACGGTTAATAAAATGTATATACCCCACTTGTCAGTAACACGGTTCTTCGAAATAATAATATTCTAAAATCAGATAAAACTTTTACGCCACGTTCCTTTGTCGGACCGAATCAGTTAACACACAAACGGACAAATCGCCCTTGTCCCATTTTTCTCTACCCGGTCCGTTTTTGCACGTTGATCAAAAATCATCTCCTTTACAAAGTTACTGGAGACATCCAGCAATCCATAAACGATCCGGATTGGATAATCTGATGTAATGAACGGTAGAGATGCAGCTTCCAGAAAACGGTTCGATCGCGAGTATTTCTCCTGGCCACGTTAGCAGATACACGTTCTTCTTACCCAACTCACGATGATCCGCTAATTAATTTCAGTAAATATCACCATTTTCGTCTCCTTCTCCAATCTCCACATTAAATTATTTCTTCCGAACGTTAACTCTTTTGTACTTTATTCATTATTATTGTGACTATAAGTATCTCTTGAGAGTCGTTACACCTCATATTTCAAAACTGAGCACCATTTTTGTTCCAACAGCTTAGTGCCACTCTCTCCGATCCTCTTTCTTTTCTTCGTTGAGTTGGTCTCGGATTTGCGAAGTGAAGAAAAGGCTAATTAACGAAATAGTCTCTTCAATTTGCTTGGTGAGTTCCTCATTTTCTTAGTTTTTGAATTGTACAAAGATCTCTTCTTTTCGCATTGACAAAACTAGAAGCAGCTTAAGGTCTTTGGTTTTCTTTATAAAACTATTGATAATTATCTTTTTAATTACTAATTTAAAGTTTTAAAAATCCAAGGAGGTTAAATATGAGGGGTTTTGTACTTCTTAAGCCCATAACCTCATAAGTCATAGCACATTGTTTCCGTTTTTTTTGTCGCTTCTGTGCTTCTTCGTAAAATACATTGGCAAAAATTGTACAATGCAATTTTCTGTTTTTATGTTAATGTTAATTAATTGGGGCGTTTGCTTGCATTTTTTACAATTTTACCAAAAAAGTGTGAGGCCAATCACACGAAACCCGTAGACAAATTCTTACCTACTTACTGAATGGTGTGAACTTTAGGCAACCTTTTTTCTCTCTTCCTTTTGTAAGTTTTTTCTGTGTAGATCAGATTAGGCCATCTGAATTAGCAACCTCATAAGAAAGTCGTGCCTCAAATGCATACAGTTCCCACTGCTTGTTTTAATGGTTTCTAAGATGTTCACTTCTCCTCTATGTTTTGCCTTTTACAAGCTTGGGCAATTTTAGATTAGAAATAGGACCACAAGGAAAAACCACAAAGGTTATATAGTGGAGGTGAAATTTACTGTGTTCTCCACTCCGGTACTTGTACAAATTGTGGACATTGATTCAGTCTCTCTCTGAAAGGTTAAGCATGGGATCCTAATAAACTATAATATCCTCCTGTCAAGTTGTTATTTAATAATTCGTAATAAATGCAACCACAATACTTAGAAAAAAAGAAATGGAAAGAGTCTGAGAAGTTAATCCCATATAAGTATATAACCTATTCATGGCTACCACGAGAACAAATGGTCGTCCTTTTCTTAGTTGTTCTCAATGGTAAAGTGCTCTGATTACATGAGCCCCCAAATCGAAAAATATGTAGCTGAATTTTTGAAACATATTTTCAGGAAAAGCGAACCGAATTGGATACAGTGGTTACTCCTCTTTTCAAAAATGGTGGCTCCATTAATACTTATTCCCTTCCTCCTCCTATTTGCCTCTATTGGAGAGGCTGATTACATGGCATATAAGGATGCTACTAAGCCCGTCGAGGTACGAGTCAAAGATTTATTAAGTCGAATGACGCTTGCTGAGAAGATTGGTCAGATGACGCAGATTGAAAGGGTTGTTGCGACTCCGGATGTTTTGAAGAACTTCTACATAGGTACATTTTTGTCATGCATCTTTTATTTCTTCATATATTATTTCGAGCTTTGCAAGTACAATTGGTTGATTACCTGTTCTGTCAGTTGGTCCAGTGTCAGTCTAGTCCACCACTGGTTTGAATATGTGGTGTTCATTTTCCTGGTTTAGACCTGACTGTCACCTGTAGACGATAATTTAAAGCACTCTAGTAAGTAGTAATTAATTAGAATCAGTGATGATTCTTTGATATAAAACCAATGCTTCCATGGTCTATGATTGAACATACTGTTTAGGGTAATTAAAACTTGCTTGGGAAATTGTGATTATTCTTTTAGGAAGCATCTTGAGTGGTGGTGGAAGTGTTCCGAAAGAGCAAGCGACGGCAGCCGATTGGGTGAACATGGTGAATGAATTTCAAAAGGCATGCCTGTCGACCCGTCTCGGGATCCCAATGATTTATGGCATTGATGCAGTTCATGGGCATAATAATGTGTACAATGCCACAATTTTCCCTCACAATGTTGGTCTCGGTGCAACAAGGCAAGTATATTCTAGAATGTTAGCTTACTTGTTTTTGAATTAACCTCACCACTGATTAGACTAGAATGTATAAGCCAGAATGTTGCAATTTGGGTATTATTCGAACTCTTTTTTTTTTTTTTTTTTATAATTTTGGGATTCAATTTTGTAAGAGTACTTATAATTGTTGGTTAATTGAGTATCAATCATCTTGTTTGATGCTCTTCTTTTTTTATCTAACTTTGATGTTCCATTTCAACAGGGATCCTGACCTTGTAAAAAGAATTGGTGCTGCCACTGCTCTTGAAGTGAGAGCTACTGGCATTCCCTATGCCTTTGCTCCCTGCATTGCGGTAAAATAAATATACCACAGAATAAAGATTGATCTGGAAAATTGTTAGCAAACTATGTTTAGAATGCTCATCAGCCTGTTATTGCTATTTCTGTAACTCAGGTATGCAGAGATCCAAGGTGGGGCCGGTGCTATGAAAGCTACAGTGAGGACCACAAAATTGTTCAGGCCATGACAGAAATAATTCCTGGTTTGCAAGGCGATGTCCCGGCCAATTACACCGTTGGTTACCCTTACGTTGCGGGAAAGTAAGGACTAGAATAAATTCATGTTACATTTTTTATTATTTAGTACCTAAGTTTTACTAATGAAAGTTACCCTGCCAATACAAATCCCCCTCAAAAAAAAAAATTGTTGTATAAACTAATGTGCGAGTCTTGCATGAGAACCAGTTATTCAGTTTTGGTAAGAATTAACCTGGGTAAGAATTAGTAATTAAAACTAGGATACTCAATCTTTGCAAACTTAAACTTAATCGTACTAGTTTTTTTTTTCTTTAATTTAACTCACACAAATTCATCTGACAGGAACAATGTGGTGGCTTGTGCAAAGCACTTTGTCGGGGATGGTGGCACGCAAAAGGGCATAAATGAAAACAACACAATCATTGACCGAGCGGGGCTCCAAAGCATCCACATGCCAGCCTATCTCGACTCATTGGCTAAGAGTGTGTCCACTGTAATGATCTCATACTCAAGCTGGAATGGTGTGAAGATGCATGCAAATCGCGAGTTGATTTCTGGGTACCTCAAAAAGCAGCTTCGGTTTAAGGTATAGCAATTTTGGAGCCTCATAAGAACTATACTTATGTATGTTAAATTTCATTTACTTATTAATCTTATCTTTCCTTTACATGGTGTCAGGGATTTACCATCTCAGATTGGGAGGGAATAGACAGAATTACCGATCCTGCTGGGTCAAATTACACATATTCGGTTCAAGCTTCAATAACTGCTGGTATTGACATGGTGAGTACCTCTCTCCAGAGTTCTGTGAATGTTAAATCGGAGAGTCCTGTGAATGTTAAATGGACCAACTGTTTATTCTCTAATTATTTATTATCTGGGGTTCCATGGCAGGTGATGGTTCCGAACAATTATGATATATTTATCAACGACCTGACGAATCTTGTAAACATGAATGTGATTCCCATGGCAAGAATTAATGATGCGGTGAGAAGAATTTTGAGGGTCAAGTTTGTCATGGGTCTATTTGAGAATCCCTTGGGTGATCTCAGTATGGCAGATCAGATTGGGAAGAAGGTAATTTAAAAGGAAATTAAAATATTTTAGAAACAGAACATACAAAATCAATAAAGTTTGTAGAAGTGTATTCAAAAGAAAATTATTAATTTTACATTCGAAAGAAATTGATGAAAATAAAAGTTAAGCTCTGTTAGGTTTCTAATTCATACAATGTTGGTTGTATGTACCACAGGAGCACAGAGACGTGGCCAGGGAAGCTGTGAGAAAGTCACTAGTGCTATTGAAAAATGGCAAATCATCTAATGACAAGCCGGTATTGCCCCTTTCGAAGAAGGCTCCTAAGATACTTATTGCTGGGACCCATGCTGATAACCTGGGTTACCAATGTGGCGGCTGGACCATCGAATGGCAGGGTCTGAGTGGCCGGATCACTTCAGGTAAGTACCTCTTTCGCATTTTCTATGAAGCTAATTTTCTTGTTGGTCATTGAATTTGAACCTATGAACAAGTTGTAAAACAATATTTGTACTTAAAATAAAGAGAGTGACAGTGGCCCTAATAAAAAAAAATGATGTTACAGGAACAACAATACTGGATGCTGTCAGAGCCACTGTCGACCCTTCAACAAACATTGTATTTGCAGAGAATCCGGATGCAGACTTTGTAAAGAACGGCGATTTCTCGTATGCAATCGTGGTTGTAGGAGAGCACCCTTACGTTGAGACATCAGGAGATAGCCTGAACCTGACGCTCCCTGATCCCGGACCCAGCACGATCCAGAGTGTGTGTGGTGCGACCAAATGTGTAGTCGTTCTCATAACGGGTAGACCCGTTGTCATTGAGCCATATGTGAGCACAATGGATGCGCTCGTGGCCGCGTGGTTGCCTGGTTCGGAAGGACAGGGCGTCACAGATGTACTTTTCGGGAATTATGGTTTCACCGGGAAGCTTCCTCGCACATGGTTCAGGTCTGTTGATCAGTTGCCGATGAATGTCGGTGACCCGAATTACGACCCGCTTTACCCTTTTGGTTTTGGGTTGACGACGAACTCCACTGGTTACTAGTTTTAGTTTTAGAATTTTGTAGGAGGAGCTAGATTATTAGCCCAGTCCAATCTTGGATGTTTTATTCCTTTTATTATTTATTATAGCTATTTATTTTTATTTATTTACTTTAGTTATTATTTTTTTGCTTCAACTGAGTTGCAGTTCATTTTTATGACCCTTTGAAAATTGAAGAGTACAAAAAAGTAAAAGAAAAGGAACATTTTTTAGGTCTTGCAAATCAATATCTCTTTTGTTTAATTATACATTTTTTACTTGCTCCCTCCTAATTTTTTTATTGGTAGCATTTAGAAAAAAAAAAATCAAAATTAAAATGCAGACATTATGCGTGCTACCAAAGTAGTGTTCCAGCTGCAAGAAATATCTTTTTTTTTTTTTTTTTTTTTGAAAAAAACCCGTAGATTAGTTGCATTAACTGAAATTGTTGCTAAAGTTACGCTAATCTACCAACCTACCTTAATTTTTACATTTCGTACATTACCATGCAAATTAAGTGTCTAAAAATAAGAAAAAATTCCTCTTGCAGCTCCCTTAGTTCAATTCCTTCCTGTATCGACCACTAGTACGGTGGTCTCTTAAACGTTTGTCCAGTCCTTCGCGCCCAATTTGCTAGGTCATGTGGTCCGTGCAGCTCTTCTTGTTACATGTTGTATCTGCACTTGATCCCTCAAGCAGTAATAAGCCATTGCACACCTTGCCACCTTAATTTTCTGTCGTTTGCCAAGAGGGTAGGTACTCCATGTTACCAATTTCCACCGCTTGTACCAATATTTACAATCTGAGAAGACTGTATATTGATGGCTCCTTCCTTGTACCAATATTTACAGCATTGTGTCTGCCTCCGCCTGGAGTGAGTTGTTCACAATTATTGGCAAACATTGCATATACCTAATCGCGGATATACCTTATGCCATGCTAGCAGTGATAGATATTTGTCCAATTAACTTGCTATCTCCGTAAAGGAAATAACTGACAATTCTTGCACGAGATTCTGAGGGAAAAGTTGCTAAACCCCAGAAGAAGTTTCTTACAATGCTTTTAATCTCATCAAATATTTGTTAATTGTGGCAGCTTTTATGGACATGTAATAGACAAGAAGCGATGTAAGGACGGGTTTTATCATTGTGGCAAGGCCCGCATGAGATAGGAGGTTTACCTTCCATCCAGCAAGCGTTGCTCGATTTTTATCAATCAGTATATCGTGAGTCCGCTTACATTGAGCATTTTCATAAGCTACTACAACCCCTAAATACATTTCCTATTCTGTTGCCAATTATGCTTGGAGCTCAGATCACGCCAAAACATATAGCGAAAATTACTATATTTTATAATGAAAAATGACGAAAAACAAATGCAAAGTAGCTATTTTTCTGATTTATTTATCGCAAACGTGTTTTTGAGTCATTTTAGCAGGTTTTGAAGAAAGTTGCGTATTTAGGACAAAAACAGAGCAAAAATGTCAAATTTAGACGATTATTGAAGATAGCCTCATATCAGGACATTACATGGCGTATGCATCTAAACGAAGTGCACAATAACCAAAATGACGAAATTCTATGAAAATACGCTAAGTTTGGAAGCCGTACGGGTCCGGGTCTATGTTGCATGTGGCATAGCCCAATGGCCGCACGCATCATGGATTCAATTTGTGGACTGTTATTCTGCACCGTTAGATCGACTGATCTCAATCCTAGATTGAAGTCTTTTATAAGGTCCGACCCCTAGTCTTTCCACGTTGTTTCTAGATGGAATGGAGTCCAAGTTTGTTATTTTTGGCGTGTTATTTTCAGCCAATCATGATAGATCATGGGTTGACTCCATGATCCCCACTACTCCCACTATTTCGGTGTACATGTTTACTTGTGATTAAGTCCAGTACTATAGTCATGAATCCTCACCGATTTAAAATTTTTGGCTATGTTAGAGGAGTCATCTAAGGAGTCATCTAGGGAGAGAGGTGAAACTCTTGGAAGTCAAAACAAAGATGAGTCATCTAAGGAGACAAAGTTTTTCTTCTTCAAGAGGGTTGTAATATATGTTCTTTTTATTTTATTTTTCTTTTACCATGGCTCCAAGATGCTTGATCTCTCATCTTTAGGGTGAGAGTTGAACTATGAGTCCTTTAATAATATTTTGATATTTTGTTTATGTATTGTTGTGTGAATTTATATTACGCTTTAATCATTTTATTCTATTCAAGTATACATAGTTTCGTCTATATTATGCCAATAATCCTCTACATAGCAATGGGGAGATCCAATAGATCATTGTGTGAGAATAATAGTATGTAAGTGGTTGAACTTCGACTAACGAGACTTGGCAGCGGTTGAAAGACTTTAGAACCCAAGGGGGGCTCCTTTAGCAGGATAGGATAGAAAGCATCTTAGGTTAGGTTTACTTAGCCGAAATAGCATTAGAAATTATATAGAGATTTGGGATATTTCGAATACAGAGTAGTACAAGAAAAGAATACAATTCTGTACTTAAAATACTTTAGTCTTGGTAGCCCAAAAGTCGATCGAAAGATTAGAAAACCTAACACAACACACAACAGACACCATGGCGCCTTGCGGGTAGTGACAGTGCCGCATGTGGGGCCGCCTACAGATAAAGTCTACGTCGCATGCAGCAGTGATAGTGTCGCATGCGGGTTAGACTAGAGCCATCATTATATTAGATTCATAGAGAAACCTGAACCCAATAGAATCTCTATTACTCTGCCGATCACCTGTAGTGCTACCGCATAACCTTGCTACAACTTTCGACCCTTTGCGGAAGTATCCGTATCCGAGAGAAGTTAACCATATATAATAAATATCCAGATCCATATCTGAAATTATCCGAAATCCGAATTAAACAAAATTATCCTTATCCGAGAGAAGTTAACCATATATAATAAATATCCGGATCCGTAAACGAAATTTATCCACCCTACTTGTACCGTTGTACCTATAATAAAAATGTATCCATTTAATTTGGATTCGGAGCGGATAAATTTCACCCCTACTTGTACCATTGTACCTATAATAGAAACGTGTGCACCTCTTAAAAAATATGTAAAAACCCTCACTTGACAGACGTTGGCTCAAGGGTCAGCCCATTTGGAACTTCGTCGTTTTATTTCCTTTCGGGCTCATTTCTTATACAAAACCAAGATCGAAGAAAGGAGAGGTCAAATGTCTTGATTCATGTCTAATAGGAGAGACCAAATGAGGCCGGTTTGTTTCGTCCTTGTTTGCTAACATTCTGTCAAATATTAAATATACGATCTCTAGTTTGATATAATATTACGAAGATATGAAGTGATTTCCCCTATAACCCGAAATTTTTATTAATAGAAAAATAAATAAATAAATAAAATATCGGCAATGAGAAAAGTTTTGCGGAAAATTTGAAAAGTAAGAAAAGAATGTTATAGACCACAATAACCTGACTAGTGAAATTAGATAAACGCTAATTAACGAAACAGTGCGAGAAAAAAAAAATATACCTGGACGTTCTGGTCTATAACAATCCGACTTTTTTTTTAACGCTGATGAGAAAAGAAAAAAAATTAAAATGTTGTACCTAAACGTTCTAGTCTATAACAGTCAGACTTTTTTTAACACTATTTTACTATAGACAATAATGTTTTTTCTACTTTCAAATTTTCTGTAAAACCTTCTCCATGGCCGATATTTCTTTATATTTTTTCTTATTAATAAAAATTTCGGCTCTGTAACAGTTAGCTTTATCTTCACAATGCTGCTCTAGATTTGTGAAATGCTCTTCAAAGTTCAAACACGAGGACTAAATCTTTTAAAACAAATGAACCCTCCTATTTAATTTTCTAATTTCCCAGTCGATTGTGGAGGCCATGACTGTGAAATGCCAAATCATACAAGCTTGATCTTTGATTGTTTACCTTGCATCACTAAAAGAATGCCACTATTCAAGACCGAACCAAAAAAAAAAAAAAAAAAAAAATTAGTCAAAACACTGATTATAACCGCATCATACACAGGTGCAGATCTTACAATGCAACTCATTACTGAAGAATAGCCTCATTTGCATTATAACAAAAGAGGCAATTTTTGTTACATGACTAACTCTATAGCAAAACATACAACATGTACAAAGTATGACCTTTGCGGTAATTTTGCCATTAGAAACTAAATCCTATTCTTTTACTTCTTTGAATAAATGAGGTACGGATCTTGAGCAATGGTTAACACATCAGGCCTTTCTGCTTGATTGTATGTCAAACATTTACGAATCAGCTCCTGAAAAAACAGATAACCCCATTAAATCAAGCCAATGTGTGTTTTTCATCAATGGTATCAAAAATCAGAAAATTATTCTTTTTGTAAGTTATTAAAAGTTGGATTGAAACTTTCAAAGGGAACCCCTTATAGACAACAAACAACGGTGATAATGGCAAATTCAGCTACATATTGCAATTATCACATAAACTGGGAAGTAAAACTCAATATGACAGGTTGATAGGACAGTAAAAAGAAAATTCCACAGATAACATGCATACCCTTCTATAACTTCTACAGAAATCACCTGGATCTCTTTTACTAGCTACTTCAAAATAATATATGCCCATACGGTCTTGAACCTGGTTTGGACAGGAACAGTCATGGCGCGGTAGTTTGGACATAGTTTAAATGAAAGGGGGGGTGAGAAATATAAATGACTCCCTTCGATGATTATATGTTCTGTGTTGTTGGAGTGTACATCATCTTTATCATTTTCAAGGGAGGCACTAGTAGTGTACAGGACAATCTGAGATTTTGTGGGAATCTAAAAATTAAGTCTCTCAGAAAAATGATAATTCATTGGAGCATAGAAAGGTGGAAGAAACCTTAGCTTCATTAGAGACGGCTGGCTTTGAAGGAAACTCAACCCTCCGTGCATTTATAATAGTATCTTCACGGAGAATTCTCTCCTGGGTCTGGTCATGACCAAATGGTCGTTTCCCAAAGAGCATTTGGTACAAAATTACTCCAACAGACCATACATCCACCTATTACAACAAAGTAAAACAAAAGGTAACTTTATCTCAAATCAAGAAATAAAAATTGTTGATGAGATCACTATACCCAAGAAAATATTAATTTAAATGAAAAAAAGAAAAGTTAATATTGCCATGGCTAACCTTTGAAGAAATGAGAGGTGTCTTGCTAAGATCAAAACATTCTGGAGGCAAGTACCTAGAAATAGAGGAGAGTTTATAACTTCAGTTGTATGCTTCAAAAATCGATTCAATTCAATCAATACAATAAGAGTCAAATTTTAGTTGTAAGCCCAATAACAGCAAAAGTATGTTTTGATCAACTTCACCCCTAACAATTCTGGTATGGTAGATACATTAATTTCTGTATTGATTTGCCAGGACATAACTTGGCTCTCTTATCAACATTTTCTTTTTTATCACGTCTTAGCATGGACCATTTCTCAATTATTTTTGTTATTATGCTGAAAATACGATTTAAATTTGCAATTCAATTTTACTCTGGTTTCATAAAATACCTCCATTCAGAATTTGTATCGTCATGGTGATTTGAAAATACTACTAAACAAAAACAATAAAAAATAAATAAGTAAATAATAAATAAAAAGTAAAAAGTAAAAGAGATCTCACCAGTAAGTCCCGGCACCTTGTGAGGTGAGTTCCATACCCTGAGAGCCGACATCATTTTCTACAATCTTACTAAGCCCAAAATCAGTCACTTTTGCAACTCCCACCTCATCAAACAACACATTTCCTGGCTTCAGATCATAGTGTATTATCCTTTGGGATCGCTTGTTCAGATAAACAAGTCCCTGGAATATCTGGACAATTATTATCCTGGCCTCCTTTTCAGGAAGAACTGGAGTAGCTTTTAGCACAGCATCTAGATCTTTCCCTGGTCATGAGATAGAAGTAAAGAAAAGCATTTCATATCAGGCAATCATAAAGATTAGTGATAAATTTACGACAAGTAAATATAAATCAATTAAAATAGTTAAAAACACAGTTCCATTTGTAGTGATTTGCAAGCACTGCAGTGCAGCATCTTAATACTGTGCCAATGCACAGTTGTAAACTCACTGCTACTAAGCCCTTAAATTTAGGCACAGATTCCAAATGGAAGTATGAGAACAAATATTGCAAAGAATCAGAAAATTTTACCACTACAGTACTCAAGGACAGTACAGAAGGTGTTGTGGTCAATCTCAAAAATGTCCCAAAGCCTGACAATATTTGGATGAACCAAGGTCTTATGTATGTTATATTCACGAATAGCATGGCGTATGTAACTCTGTTTTTTTTCTTCACTCCATTGAGCATTTAATCCATGAAGCTTGCATGCCACATACTTGTACTCCATCAGATCGAAAGCCTGTGTTAGAACAAAGTTGAATCTCCAAAACTATAGGGTGAAAAGTTGCCTCATGCATGACATGACATGTTTCTTGTTTTATTTATGCAAATTAAATCCAACTTTTAATCAAAATTGCAAATGAATTCAAGATTTCCCTTATTTGCAATTCATAGCCAACTACTTTGATGCATTTTCAAATAACATCAACTATAAAACAATCACCGATTCAATAAACACATTATTAGATAGTCCATCATTCCTATTGTTTCAACAAAATCTGTTCGATACTAGTTGGAGAAAATAAGAATCTTAGTTCATTTGGTTTGATTTCTGTTGAATTCAGGCTCACAATATAAAAGGGCAAAACAGTTAAAATTTAACAGGGTCATATTATTTCCATCACAACTTCTCAACTAATGTTGAACTTCTCCGCAATATCAATAAACTACAAATGTTCACAGGACACTCATTTTCCTTTCTGATTTATATAAGATGTTTGTTGAAGTGCTAAGAAGAGAAGAAACACACCTTGTAAACCTCACTAAAACCTCCCTTTCCTAGAAGATTTAAGAGAGCATAACGGTGATTGAGAATCTGAAAGTTGTTAAACCGGGACCCATCCTCATCTCTTATACGCTTCATTTCACGAATTAGCCTTCCCTTTTCCAACTCATACCTATCCCTTTCTCTCAGGTAGTTTTCTTCCTCCTAATTAAATGAGACAAGTATCATCACAACGTAAATCTGGAACTTACCAACAAAAGAATATTAATTTGGGCCTATAAGCTGTGCTTTAAGTCCATAACACAGCACATACCTCATCGGTACAATATAGGGACACTTTTCACAATGTTTGTGTTAAGCCCCAATTGAACCTCATTTGAGTAGCTAAGCATCAACCTACCGATGTTGTCTAATGTTCACGACAACCCAAGAAGTAATGAATGAAAGGTTAAATAATAGCATGTAGCTTTAAAACCCCTACGATGTAACATGGACGAGTCCATTCCATACAGTAACATATAATTGGCTGTCTGGAGGAAGTTTAATTTCAATCTGTGGGAAACTAAAAGGAGATCAAATACTTAACCAATTAGAGTTTTCCATGCATAAACAAAAAATCTTCATGAGCCACATAGGTTGCAGCCCTAAATGGGAGCCAAATTTAATCGATCATACAGTGAACTGTGGTGCTGTTAGACACTTAAATAAAATTGGCACCAAGGCTACACAATTTGTATAATCTATTGTAACATAAGGAAAAAAGTACTGTACCCGCTTGATGCTTGCAAGTCTAGATTTGCATATCTCATCTTGCAAAATCAAATCTTCTTCAGAAGTGCTACCTTCAGCGTCACTCCCGTCACCTTTGTTTTCTAAATGAACAAACAAAGGAATTACTTACAGTCAAATTTGGGAAGAATCTCAGAATGTTATATAACCATTAAGTAATGCTAAAAAAGAATATGAATTTCTGAAATAGGAACATCACCAGATGATTGCCGCTTTTTAAGTGATTTCCTATGCCTCTCAATAGTCTCCTTTGTCTCCAATAAGGATTTCTAGAGAAACAGAATCACAATTAGTAACTGATTGATGAGTAAACATCAAAGGGACTAAATAATAAAATAGAAACTTGTATTGTCACTTGTTATCGAAAAACTTACGAGATGAGAATTGAGGTCCTTTATTGCTTGACCATCCTCCCAAACCTCAGATATGACAGTTCCAGCTCTGTAATTTTAACACAGGCACAAGTGAACTTTATACAAAAATGTGCAACAGTTTAATAGATAATATACAGAAAATTGGCAGTCTACATAGTCTCCAAATGGAAGAACCAAGGAAACACAATATCATGATGGAAACCGGTCCAACTTAACTAATTCTGAGAACTAATTGTTATTAATTTATGCAGCATAATCAGCCAAATAATGGAGCACAACAAGTAAAACAATGCTCTTCTATTGTAATATCTTATACTAGGAATTGTAAATAAAGAAAGAAAGAAAGTCAAACCTCATAACGCCAACATTTCCAAGCCTGAAAGATTCCTGTCTTATTCTCATTCTTGCTTCTTGTCTCTCAGCTTTTGACACCGCTATCAGCAAATCAGAAACAATCTTGATCCTCTGCATGCATACAAAACTAAAAATGATTATTAGTTTTTTTGTAGTTAAGTAACGAATTTCTCTCTTCTATTATTGTGGTTGTCTCAAACTTGACTAAAATTGCGAAGTCGTGACTTTCTGTCGATAACGGTCGTAACATCTTTTACTAAAGCACCAATAGGAATTTTTTTGTTCCATCCCCCACAGGTTAAGCTGAATTTCAAAAGATAAACTGCTAGATGTCTAAATCGCAAAGATAAATAATAAAAGTTAAGACGTGCAGTACAACCTTTGTCTTTATCTGCTGGTCATGCTCTTTGATATCCTTCAACTCCTATCCAAATGTAACAAACAAATTAAAGAAATTGTAGAAAGCTTAAAGCTGGCCACAAAATTGCATCTTAACAACCTGGTACCTTGTCTAACTGAGTACACAGACGTTGATAGTCATCTTTTTCCTGCCGTAACTTTTTTACCTCCTCTTCAAGGGATGCAACTCTACCTCGTAAGGAAAGAACCTCTTCCTACAAAAATTTAATAAATGCTAATACTGGAAACTCAATACAACTTTTCAGACTAGGACTGCATTGTGACAGTGCAAAGGAAAGTTGAGATAGCAGTAACGTGTTCATGTCTTGCCAAAAGCCTATTCCTCATAATGATTTATAAGTTCTGACTGATTAATATTAGTGCTTTCAACTGAGAAAAATAGAAATTGGACTGGGAGGGATCATTTGATGCATGTTAACCGTTCATCAAGTGACTTAAAATTTTAATGGGCCTGAAAATTAACGAGTTTTGGTGCATCGGCAAACAATAATCAAATTGCATGAAATTTTGTTGGTAGACTGTCTATATATCCAACAATACATCAATAAATTTATTTATAATTTTCAAGCTATGAGCAATTGATTTGAAAAATATCGTCAAGATAAACAATTGTCAAGTGATCCCTCCCCAACATGAATAGCACATCACTTATGGATGAATACAGAACTAAAACAAAAAAAATCTGTCTGAAAACAAACGCAAACAAGCAACAGTTCATACCTGGCAAGCAGCTGTATCATTATTGGCAGGTGGTACCTTGGCCATCTGTTCCTGTTGACAGCATAGAGATTAACTCATTTCTGACGGCTGCTTTTTCAATAATCACGGAAAGAAAAATTCATAGGCCACATACATGTTAACCCTATGGAATACCCTATCATAGAATAGGGATTTTTGAGCTGCACATATTATATGAAGGATCAGAAGAATAATGACAAGGACACCCCATTGAAAATAGGTCCGCAAGCTCCAAAGCTATCATTAAATCATTCATTTGCAGGGATAGATTTAAGAGGAGGGATCCACTTACAACATTTGAAAGTTACAACATTCGGTTTTGCGATTTTCAAAGTTCAAACAGTCGATCCAAACTGTTCAACATTATCTCTATATTAAAATGTGCTTTGAGATCAAATTTTACATTTTTTTTTTATTTTTTTACAATTTATTAAGTATTTTATAAAACTGCTGTTTTTAGACAATTCTGGACAGCTGAAAAACAGCAGTTTTGTAAAATACTTAATAAATAGTAACAAAATTAAAAAAAATGTAAAATTTAATCTCAAAGCACATTTTAATATAGAAATCATGTTGAACAGTTTGGATCAACTATTTGGACTTTGAAAATCGCAAAAACGAATGTTGTAACATGTTGTAAGTGGATCCCTCCTCTAGATTTAATTTATCTACTTTATGTCAGTTCTCCCATATATGCAAAGAGGGTAATTAGTTTTTACAGGTGACTCCCATTATACATTTGGTACTGAACCTTACTAACCCCCCCCCTCCCAACCGCCACTCGTCCCACACACACAAAAAAAAAGAAAAAAAAAATCAGCAATCTAGTGTAAACATATGAAGTTAAATTGTGTTAATACCACAAAAGAATGCTTGTCCATATGCCCATTCGATGGGACAACCAAAGCGGAAGACACAGATCTTGTTTGATCAGAGTTCTTTGAACGTCCCCTGCCTGATGAGCTGCGGCCTCTACCTCGGCCTGGCCGTTTCCTGCTTAAATCTTCCAAATTTGGTCTGGTGTCAGCCGGTTCCAAAACCTTAAGCTTTTCCTCAACTACAACCTAATTTGATTGAAACATAAAGCAATCGGCACTATTTAGGTCAAGATTTTGTAATATAAAGCATTCAGTACTAAGAATCTGATTTCAAATGATACTATTAATAAAGAGAATAACTTAGAGAAAATGCGGCTCCAGATTGTTGAGGACCCTGTCAGTATTTTACAAGTTAACCAATGCTCTCTAAAGAGAGTACATTAATAAAAAATATTGCACCTCAGATTGTTGAGGAGTCCTGTCAGTGTCATTTTCTTGGAGTTTGATTCTTTTGTTATGCTGTATCAAAAACTCGTCACCGGTCTATAATTGAAAAAAAAAATACATCAAATCGTGGGAAAGAGAAATGGAAAGCATTTATACAGTTGCAGTACAAAAGACAAAAGTAAAAGGAACAAATGTAGGTAGGGCTGACGTCATCATCATCAGAGGAAGACTCGGGCAACTCTTCCTGCTCCATGAACCTGACAGGTGGAGGTGGTGTTGCAGCCACCGACTGGCTCGGCCATCCGGTCAGAACTGATGGAGAAGGAGAAGAGCTCTTCCCAGCCATGCGCGCTTCCAGCTTGGCAAGCTTAGCGGGTAAAGACGGGTCAGACGGGTTCGAATTCGACTTGGATGACAGTTGTAACACTATGTCATCCGCCATTGCACACTTTCCGATAAGGGATGAAGCGCCAGGCAAGAGAAACGCTCTAAAAGAAGCCCAGCTCACTTCATTGTTGATCTTCTACAGCTGAAGGCTACTAGTCCCACAACAAAGGTTCACAGAAATTCGCGAAATTAATGCTTGAAGGAATAGGAACAGGAATAGGAATAGATTGATCGCGGAAAGAGAGCAAAGCAAACCCTAGAAATTAAATCCAATTGTCGTGCCCCCGCCGTGCTCAAACGCGCCGGTGGTAACAGCCGGACCCGGAAGAACGTAGGAATTGAAGGATGGCTTGAGAGGGAAGGAGGTACTAGGTAGTCAGGTAGGGGTGTTTTCGGGAATAACTAGTGACAAAACAAATTTGGGCTTTCTACAGTTCTACTATACTATCACTAGGATGGGCCCTCCCTGGTATATTTCTTTTTCTTTCATGACCATTTTAGTACTAGTCCCAGAGGAGGAGGAGACGTGAAAATTTGAGATAAAAGCGGTCGCCCGTGGTGTATATCATCCGACAGATTATAAAATGCGCTATTATATTCGCAGCTGGAATTGGGAAAGCAATAATTTGCCAACAGTATCATGATCATAATAGATATGGTGGATTTATTATGATTTATTATAAATTAAGTCAAGATGTCAAATGGCGGTTTTCCTTCTAGGGTTTGGCCATTATATCAATTGGCTAGACAAATGCGCAGTTCAGTGTGCCCTTCTGTTGTGCAAATCCAAAAGTAAAAGAGAGGAAAACCAAAAAAAAAAAAAAGGGCGGAAGGAAAAAGGAAAAACACAAATGCGCAGATCATGGCCCAGGACGTTTGTTTAGGGTACAAGTCAAGCTTTTCGATGCTTGAATTCAAACCCGGCCCACTTGACCGCAATTTCCATAATTGCCCTTTTCTCGTTCACTAGTACTGTCAAGTACTGTGGAGACACAAGTCAAACCCTTTCTCGCGACCCGGTCATGGCGACTAAAGTAGAAGACGACGACGATGCCCCTGCGCTAAGCGCGCACGCACTGGCGGCTCTGCAGGAGTTCATTACGGAGCAGAGAGAGAGGGTGGAAAACGGAGAGGAAGGGGAGGTCGCGCTGGTGTCGGAGGACTGGAGGCTCAGCCAGTTCTGGTACGACCGCCGTACCGCCGAGACTCTGGTGGAGGAGATTCGCTTCCTCTCCGCCTCATCCACTGGTTCTCCACTTCCTTCCGTGGCGTGCATTGCTTGCCCAACTCTTTATGCATATCTCAAGGTCACTCTGTGTGTCTCTGTGCTATTAGAAACACGGATTCTTTGCCTATATATGAAAGAGTTTCATATTGTCTTCTTGATTATGTAAATGATTGTTGTGTTCAACATTTAGGTGAAGTTAACCCTCGATTTAAGATAGCAACTAGTGGAACCAATGAGTAGTTTACTAATCAAAGATAATGATCTAGACAATGAAAACCAGAAAAGAAATATAAAATCAACTTTGTTCCCAATTGCTCGTGTGCACCTTTAGCTCCAGCCTAACCAAGGATAACTTGGGGATACTATGTCACTAGGTTAGGTTGAAAGTTACTAGTATGCTGATTAAAGCTTGATAATAACTATACTGGCATACTTCCATCAAGATGTTTCTATTCTGATTTCTGAAATTCTGTCAATTAATTACACTTTTTTGGGGCAACTTCTTCAGAAAAATGAGCCTGACATCCCAGCGCAAATATTGGAATTTGACAAACGATTTGAAAAATATGGTGATGATTTCATATTTTACGACTATAATCAACCAGAAGAGCTTCCTTCGGCATTAAAGCACAGTTACAAAATTATTGTAGTGGATCCGCCGTACCTGGTTAGTGTTCCATATTTAGTAAATAGAGAACTAACTAAAAAGTTTCTTTATGTTTATGATATGCCTTTTATTTTCTTTGGTTTAAATGTTCAATTTAATTGCAGAAACTTTCTTCATCACGGTGTTTTTTATTAATTTGTATTGACACTTGTGCTTTTGCAGAGCAAGGAATGCTTGGAGAAAGTGGCAAAAACAATTTTCTTCTTAGCTAATCCTCAAGATTCTG
Source organism: Carex cristatella (assembly GCA_024447775.1). NCBI lineage: Eukaryota > Viridiplantae > Streptophyta > Magnoliopsida > Poales > Cyperaceae > Carex > Carex cristatella. The sequence goes on from JAJHPF010000012.1 coordinate 3,572,852, forward strand.
TCATACTTTTACTCACAGGTATTGTTCTTGTGTAAAAGTAATAGGTTGAAGATTTTGTTGTGGAGATTGATCAACTACGTTTATTTAAATATAACATGTCTGTTGTAATTTAATGATTTTAATTACTTGAATTAGGAAAAATATATTAATGAAAAGTAGATTTTGATGGAAACCAAATCTAGAGTTTGAATGATATCAATAAAAAAATCAATAGTGATGATTAGGATTGAATTTTTTGACCAGAAAGCCGAGTTCGAATTAGACTTATAGAGAGAAATACTTGAAAATATCCATTGTTTTCTCCTAATTTCCCCTAAAAATACACTAAAACCCTAGTTTTTGGTTTTGATTGGGCGGTGGTGGTACCTGATTGGAGCCTTATTGGCAATTGGTAGGTCCTGTCTCTAGTGATGCTCTACTCCCTTTAAACAATTGGCAGGGAAGAAGATGAGAATAGAATCGTCTTTCACCTGTGCTCCTATCTTCGCCAGATCCAACCCAAAAAAGCAATTTCACCGGGCCTCTCTTTTCCCACCTGATGCTGCCGATTAAATTAGTTTTTGCCTCTCCTTTCCTTCCAACCACAGATTCTCCTAAAAGGCTCTTGTTTTGGGAGGTTATAACTGGCCGCACAGGTGGGGTTAAGTGTTATTTTGCGGTTTAGGGTTAGGGTTTAGAGTTAGTATTTATACTCTACTGACAGAATCATAGCCGTCCGATCCACGTGATCACCGGCTTACTGAATATGACACATTTTATTTCCTTATATATTTTTTGGTGAATTTCTTTGAAGGTCACTTAACCTAACCCTACATCATAAATTGGTCAGTTTCTCCTAAAACTGTTGTACATTTGATTTGTTTCACTGAAGTCACTTCACCAAGGCAACATTGACTTGTGATGACATGGACATGTTTTGCAAGCTTAGAGAAGTTCTCGTGCTGATATGGACGTACTTTACACATACTTTTTGCTGACATCAACAACAAAATTGGCCCTTGATTTTTTTTTTCAAAAGCCTTTATTCCCAAACAAGTTGAGGTGGGCTACTCGCCAAACCTATCACGAACCAGCGGTCAAAAAACAGCCTCTTTATGAAAATGAAATTGGCCCTTGATTATTTTCTTAAAAGAGAAAAATGACAAAGTGACTTTCACAAATTAAAAGTCCCAAGATTCAGAAGGGCAAATCAAATTTCAGTGACTAATTTGTGATGCTAATTGATATCTAGTGACCCCTGAAGTTCACCCTGTTTTCTTCTTCTTGTATATTATTTTTTTTTTAAGAATCAATAAGGGGCTAGCCCATATTTCATTAGCCATGCTTGGTTACAGGTGTTTGAGTTTTTGGACATTATTTGGACATGTGGAGCTGAATTAGGTTTATTTTACAGTTGTTACTGCACTTGCAAAGGCTGAATTTTGTTTGTTTGACATATGGATCAGGAGAAGTGCAGAAGGAGATAGCACTAGAGCTTTTGAATGTGCAGCCCTGCGTATTCCGGCCTCAACATTCCAATAAGCTGGGAAATGAATTTCTACTTTATACCAACTACGATCCTTGTGGTAGACTCGGTGGCTGGGAATCAACTCTAAAGTGAATGTCTCAACTACTTTTTGAGTTATGCCCCCACAATTTCTGTTAAGATAAATTTGGATTATGCAGTAGGTGGTAGGTAGAATCTACAGTGTGGTGTTTAGTCATTTATCCATATTTTTAAGGTATTTGCTTTGTTTGAGTGTGGACCATGATTTGTAGTTCTTCAGATTGTTCCTTGTGTTTTGTTTGATAGTGTTGCTTAAAACATTATCTGGAATTTTGAAAATGTTTAATTGGGTAAAAGCCCTTATACAATATGGTCACACTTTCTAACTGCATCCTCACTGTTTCATTATCGATAGCTTCTGCCTTTGATCAATGTTTATTTGAAGAGATCGAAGATTGAATCTTTAGTATAAACATCATGGGAGGAGAAATAGCACATGCCTTTGGTAGTTTAACTTGTGTCGAAACGTTTAAACTATATATATGTTATTTTATTGAATAAATATTCCGGAAACGTTTAAACTATATATATGTTATTTTATTGAATAAATATTCCGGAGTAGATCTAGGGTGTTCCTAAATTTATTAAGCTTATTTGTTAATTCAATTCAAAAATTTATCGAATTAATTTCAAATGACAAATTTAAACCGTTGAAATCTATCTACTTTAATAATAATGCATCTACATACAAAATTTTATAATTTTTGAATTAATTCCAAAAAAAAAATGTACTTTCTAATTTTAACAATAGTCATTAGAAAAAGAAACAAATCTCTATCGAGAAAAAGAAATACTGGCAATGGTCATCAAAACTTCAAAAGTGGCTACGATGACTTAATAATCTGGTGCATATCAGTATCCTCCTGTGTGGAATTCACATCCTCTCTTAATGCACAAGGGAATCTTTTACAATTACTGAATCCGGACCATTCATTTTAACTTGGCACAAATCTCAAAGCTCAATAATATCTGCCGAATCTCAAACCGTAAAGTGAGGCCCATCCTCTGTAGTAATATAGAGGATACGGATCGTGTGTGGAGGCATCATAATGTCCTTGAGCACAATTACATTTTCATGCCTCAGATGTCTGATCATCAAAAACAATTTTAATTTTAGCTCATGATTATCATCTCATATTGCTTTTCAGTTTTATTTTTTCTTATTTATGCAAACCACCTAGTATTGACCCAATTTCAAAAAATACCAATGTAATTTATTTGCAGACAGGATCACCAAACTACCATGAGCACCAACTCAGAGCTAAAAGTATGGAGCCCTTTTCTCTTGATTACATAACATCCCGTATAAATTAATCTGTTTTAATTACACTCTAAATTAAAAAAAAAAAAAATTATAATCACACTACGTTCCACCGATCGGTCCAAATTAATCACACACTAAATTAAAGGAGTCCGTATCCTCTGAGATATCTCAATTTTTGCGTGACCGACGTGTCCGGTGCCTATTCGGGGCAGCGTAGGGGGCCAGTTTTATTTTAGCTTTGAGATTCGTGCAGAACGTATTTGAACGATTGAGATATTCCAAAAAGTCACGCAAAGTTTGAGATATCTCAGAGGATGCGAATTCAAATTAAAGGGCCCATACGCTCCAGAATTTGTATCCTCTGCATTAGCTCAAAAGGGAATCTTTTTAGTTAATTCATATTTTCCGTACGATACGCTTTAAGATCCGTGTGGACTATATCCGCGCTAATATTAAAGGTCCCTGTATTAAAATCAGACGGCCCAGATGTATTAACTCAAAAGATTTCAAGTTAATGCAGAGGATACGTGTTCGTACGCTCGGTGGAGCGGTCCGGATTCAAATCGGACAGTTCGGATCCAAACTAAAAAATTGAATTACTTTAGGGATCCGGACCCGCTAAGCTGTCTGTTTCTAATTTGCTTGAGTCGGTCGGGTACCTGGGGTGATCCGAATTCACTCTCCCCGGAACTCGGTTCACCCGAACTATCCTTTCCCCTGACCCGTCTTTCGAACGCATCAATGGAGGACGCGAAACTCTGGTGGATACTGGAATTCGCTGCGCGCGACCTCGAGCTCTCTCAGCCCCTCCTAGTCTCTCTCATCCATTCCCTGCCATCCCCCATAAACCCCAAGCCACCCAGACACATCCAACGCCTCTTCCTCCTCCGCCATCTCCTCTCCCTCTCCGCCTCCCACCGGCTCCTTTCTCCGCTCACACTCAAGACCCTTGAACGAATCCTCCCTTCTCCGACCTCCCCTCCTTCCCCTTCCCTCTGCACTGCGTACTCCTCACATCTCTTCTATCTCTCCACGGCTCCCGGTTTCTCCCTGGAGGTCGCCGCTGTGCTGTCTCGGTTGAGTAATTACTGTTTTGCTATGAAGCTGCTGGAGCCATGGCGTCGTATGATCGCGAAGCAAGAAAAGATTAGGAACTGTCCGATCAATCGTGTGGTGAGTGCAAGGGACAAGGCGATTTTTGCTCTGAGAGAGTTTGTAGATGAAGAACTTAGAGCCATGGAGTCGCCATTCCTTTTGCGCAGTGTGCAAGAATTGTGCAGAGGTTATTTTAAGTTTTTTTTTTTCTGTTACTGGCTAACAAAAAGAAAGGGAATTTCAAACCCTTAACCCTCCATGTTTAAAGCTGTTTAATAGGTGATTAACTTGTAAAGATGATTGTTTGCTACCTGCTAAAGTGAACCTGAAAAATGCAATCTAAATTTGTGATGTTACATACTAGTAAACTGATAAATTGTATTGTGCACTCAATCGCAATTTGTGCCTAGCATCTCAATTTCATTATAGTTCTAGGCTATAAACAGTCTCTTCTGTGCTCTTTAGGAAAACATCAACCTCATTTATCTCTTCTTTATTAAGTCAAGCAAAGAGATAAATTTTCTTCATTTTAATATGTGGGAACTTATTTGTTTGACTGTACAATTTCTGACAGAGAACCAAAAGGTTGCAAGTCTGGCACCAAGCAAAAAGTCTGACAAAGGAGCAACTCAGAAAGAAACCGAAGCAATTCAGAGAGAAACATCTCCGACCAAAACTGGCAATAAACAAGTTGACGGTACCTGTACCCCAAGAAGGTCTGACAGAGTAGTTACCCAAAATTCAACTCAAGTAAATGAAAAAGAAACATTGCCGACCAAGCCTGGTGCTAAACAAGTAGAAGGTTACTTTACACCAAGTAAAAAGTCTGACGAAGGAGCCAACCAAGCGGAAACATCTCCAGCCAAAAAGGGTGCTAAACAAGCTGATGGCACCTGTACCAGTGCCAGCTCATGTGCCAGTAAAAATGGTATTGCTGGTGTCAAAGAAAACCATATTTGTGGGGAAAATCAGCAGAGCCCAACAAAGTCCTGTGGGAATCATGAACGAAAACAAGTTAGGAGTAAAGAGAATGGCAAAGAGACTCTAAGAAATGCAAATGATGCTTCTACTTTGCATGCAAACAACACAAACGTCGAAATGAATAATCGCTTTAGTCATGTGCCAAGGCATCAATTTATGGATCGAAATCCAACTGCCCATGCATTTGAGGTGTGTGACCTTTACTGTAGCAGTACTATATTGAACGTGTTGCGGTCTTGCCTGGTGCCGGTTGAGCTAATGACCGATCTTCTATTTCTTTCCTTTTTTCTCTCATAAAATTATTATGCATGAAATCTGAATTCAGCAGTGTAAACAGGACAAACAACAATATCATCCAAAAATGCATTTTGCCTACTAATTAAAAAAAAAAAAAAAAACTGCAAAATAGAAGACCTTTCCTGTGGACTGCTTTTCAGTTCGACTATGTTATACCCAGGAGATTTGATCTTATAGTTTGATTCTCTTTTACTTTCTTTTTTTGTGATTTGAAGTGGCATGACTCAATAGATGATGCACCCATAATGGAGAATGCTCAGACTGGTATGCAGAGTAAAAGAACCCAGCAATTACAACATCAAAAAGCTCAAATATCTAAAAGAAGACGGGTGATCAGATGGCAGCCTCATGAGGAAGAGGCCTTGAGAAAAGCCGTAAAAGAGTATGAACATTTTTTATCCTTTTTTTGAGGAAATAATTCTTAACGCTTGTCTGACCTATTATTATTTACGTGGTAATACTTCCCATCCTCCTATGTTTCTGACAAGCTAATTTCATTGTTCCTTTAAAACCTCATGACAATTCACTCATCTATGAAACATGGGATTATTACGCTGTATAAAAGAGTTGTATAAATTTTATATCGGCAATTGTTGATAAAACCCCAGTTTTCCTCTTATCGTTAGAAAATACCCGATTGTCTCCTTCTTTCCTCTTGCACCTCTCTATATTAGTGAGCGAAAGGACAATTTAGATTTTTTTTTTTTAATGAAAGGTGCTTGGTACATTCCTGATCCTATATGGTCAAATAAGCCCCTCTTGTTTTGTTGGTGGTCTAATTAGTAAGTTTCTAACATAATTTTTGTATTTCTCAATCAAGGTTTGGGATAGGCAACTGGAAGGAAATTTTGGATACTTACCAGGATGAATTTACTGGCCGAAGTGCAGTATGATTTTTTCTTTTCTCAAACTAAAGTCAAATCTTCTTTCATGAAGGATGAAATTTTTTTAATATAACAAATATTTTAACGAAGGTTGACTTGAAGGACAAGTGGAGAAACATGACCCGTTATTGAGGTCTATGCTTGGTTGCTGATTTTTCTGTTGTTGTGTGCATGGAGAATATCATAGGAGTGACAGTATGATTTTTTTTCTCACTAAAGTCAAATCTTCTTTCATGAAGGATGAAATATTTTTAATATAACAAATATTTTAATGCAGGTTGACTTGGCTGCTGATTTTTCTGTTTTTGTGTGTATTAGAATCTCTTTTTTGAAATATATGTGTATTATAATATCATAGGAGTAGATAGGGTGTTTGGCCTGTTGTTGTTTCTAAAGCTTTTGGTATAGACGTTGTTCATGGGCTCTTTTTGTTTTCATCCGCCTGTTTTATATTGCTAAAGTTATTTACCATTCCTCCAATAATCCTGCCTCCAATTTTTGTTTGCAAATAGATAGGGTTCGTTATCTCTTGTGAAATTGCAACTGAGAACTAAATCTCGGGTGTTTTTTTTTTATTCCATAGCTATCTTCGCTGTGACCCCCTGCAAGTGGATGTTAGATTCGTCACAGATCCCCTCCTAGTTCTTGAAAACAAGAAAATATGCTACAATCTTTAGCCTAATTAAAGTTTTTTTTTTTTTTTTTTTTGAAAAGTGAAAGCTTCTTCACCAGCTCCCATTTCGTTAAGAAATTGCATCATCCGAGTTAAACTGGTACGAACCTATAATCCCCATTTGCTCAATCCTGCTACGCCAAATATACTTTGATAAAACAACCAAAAACCTGTGATAGAAGGGAATAAAGTTCTTACAAAAACACTACAAGGTGGTCAAGTTCCATAGTACATTGTGCTTCTTTGGATTTCCAAATATCAATGGTGCATCTTGACGCAATCCAATGGTTCAAGAATCAAGTTCTTTAAATTAGCAGTGCCGAATCAAACACTACAAGCGCTGTCCATTATCAGTGTACTATTTACAGTAGTGCTCCTAGAGGTTTGCAGTGGTTGGATCTTAATCAGACGGCTATTATATTGCTTTCAACAGTACAAGTAGGGGTGAAAACGGAGCTGATAGCGGTAAAATCATGTCAATATTTCTTTTTATTTTCTAGATATGGATAGATATCAGATAGATACATTATACATACAAATCCAGATCAGATCGGATATTTATTATAATAATATAAAAATATTAAAAAATATTAAAGCTTATAATATTTATCTAATTATAATGGTGAATAACATAAATTTTTCATAAATTTTTCATAATATATTAAAATATATGGTATATATCAAACATTCGGATATGGATAATTGAAACGTAAAATCTTATCAATATCCTTATCCACACGGATATTCCAATATCATATATTTACATCTAAATTTTTTAATACGAATCGAATACAAATTGAATGTTATTCATACTATTTTCACCTGTAAGTACAAGTTTCACATCTTGTATTCACTATTGAATGTAATTAGTTTCTTTTAATAAATATTTTATCTCTGTAAATACTTGAACTAATTACCTTCCAACACTGAACGGTCTAAAATAGATATTTTAATGTATAATCATTAAAAATATGACTGTATTTTCAACAGAGTAGGGTTAAAATGCACCGTGTGTCTCAATCATACTTCATATCTCTATTTTCATTTTTAAAATTCAAACGGTCGATTCAAACTGCTCAACATAATCTCTATATTAAAATGTGCTTAAATATCAATTTTTTTACTTTTTGAAAATACTTAATTATTATTTTAGATAGGCACAAAAACACTATTTTTAGACCAATTCAAAAACAATCCAAAATCAATTTTTGTACCTATCTAAAAAAATAGTAAAATACTTCAAAAAAAAATATAAAATTTAGTCTCCAAACACATTTTAGTATGAATATTATACTGAGTAATTCGAATCAACCGTTTGGAACTTTGAAAACGAAGATAGAGATATAAAAGATAATTAGAGCACAAAATCAACTGTGGTTATAACCGTACACTTTTAATTTTAAATTAAACATGCTAATTTTTAACAAATATTTTCTTATAAACAATTAGCAAAATTCTTTTAGCACTTATTTTTTGTTAACACTTACAATTTTCATGATGTATATAATTAATTATTACATAGAAATCACTACCATTGTACTCGCACGTAAATCCACCGGTTGATCACCTAACTAGCCACTGCAATAAAAACACCAGATTTTAGATATGGTAATCTGTTTGTTCAAACATAGATGCAACTTTTCTCAGTATTTGCTCTCCCCAAGTGTTTGGATATATATATCATCTCACATATATATTAGCACATTGATCCCAGAAAGTATACAAGTCATAAGATGACATTAATTCTATTACATTTATTTAAATAGCAACTACGACTATTTACAAAGTCACACATGTTGAAGCAGATTACATCATATCCCTCCTATCATTTGTGACTTGCCTTAGGCGGTCTAACTAGCAGGACTGGACATCTTGCATGATGTGTTAAGTAGTCGCTAACACTGCCCAAAAATGCCCTAAAATACATCAAAAGAAATCAGAATCTTACATTAATCACTTTATATTAACATATGAAAAACTGTTTAATGTTCATCAATGAAAGCGCTGGAATAATTAATCAAATACCTCTTGATCATGCCGAGACCGCGGCTGCCTACGACGAGAAGATCGGCATGCAATTTCTCCGCTGCTTCACAAATTGCATCCTTGGGGTCTCCTTCTGCAATAGCAGTCAGGGCATTCACCTAAGGAAACAAGTGATTAATTGAGATCATTGCAAGTGGAATTAATATAATTAAGTAAAAAATAGCCTTCCCAAGTTGTGAATTTTTACCTGTTTAGATTTGCAAATATTAACCGCTTTAGCCATAATGCGCTTGGAGTTCTCCTCATTAGCCTTTCTGACAGCATCTGTCGCTACGGTCGGAGCATAAACAGCTGGTTGTTGTACAGGAAGCAAAATACATATCAGTTCTTTTGGATGCAAATGCACAGCCCACTCATGAAAGCAAAGAGTACTTAGTTTCTTGTACCAAAAATTATTTCCAACTGTACATACTCTATTATATTGGACAATGCGAGGAGTTTGAAAAGATGATTTTTTTTTTTTAATTATCTCTAATACTTCCTTTGGATGTTACAGATTTAACTCAGTAAGACAGGATAATAACATCCTCCGACTCAGAAATGCAGAGAAGGGAAAGCTCCCTGCAGGAATTAGACACCCTGGATTGGACCAGACCCATATATAGGATTTAATTAGCTGATTTTCAGAGAGACTTAGCTGAGATAGCAGAAATTGATAGAATTGAGTTCTGAACAGTCTTTCTTTGATAGTAATTATGATGTTTTGTAATTTGATGGATGGATTGTGCTGTATGTTAACTTTTCTAAACTGCCTTAATTAGTTTAAAAAGTAAAAAAACTGTAGTACTTTCGATATTTTTAGTTGTTAGTTACTAGCTATATTTGAGGTGACTTGAGAGTAGGTCCATCGGACCTACATTGGTTCAACGGTTCGATGGGTGATTGCGTTCAATCTGCTTTAAGATTCGTGTGCAATCTTTAAATTTAGTGCGAATTTGCTTCAATTTTCGTGTGCACAGATTTTAAGATGGATAAGATGGTCGTGGAGCTCGTTGATACGATGGGCATCGGACCCACTTCGTTCTCATTTGAGGTACCAGATGCTTGGTAGTTGGTACCGCCCTTTGTCCAATAAAAATTAAAAATAATGATAATAATAAGAGGAAAAGACCAGATTAAGAGCACTTACCATGGCCGGCAACGGGATACATGAAGTTTTCAATCGAGTATTGCGCATGGAGCACAACTAGCTCGCAATCATCTCGGCGGTTCCGAACAATGGAGTCAATAGCCCATGACAAGGCGTTGTAGCTGCTGTCACTGTCATCGACCGCCGCCACCACTTTGAATACCTTCTTCTCAGTGGCCATCGCTGTTGCTACCTCTGGTTCAACTGTTGCCTCTTCCTCCGCCCTAGTGTCGCTCGCTTCCTCCATCACTCGCACTCAGTAGATTCTAGTGACTTCTCGCTCTCCACTTATGGGGGAAGAAAAATAAAAAAAAAATGTGCATATGGAAGTAGATCACCACTGAGTATTAAATAGGACAGTACACGTGTCAACAGATAAGAACAAAGGTTCCCGATCCGCCTCATGCTTATCTGCTTGCCTTTGCGCCATCGGTTTTATAATTTTATACAGGAGCGCCGTTGGTTTTAATAGGCAGTTTCGATGAATGTATGAATGTTAAGGTAATCTAATCCGTCCGATCGCACAGCAAGTTGGAGCCGAAATTTTTATTAATAGAATTTTTTTTAAAAATATCGATAATGGAAAACTCAAAGTGATGTCACATAGATCATAATTTTTAATTAGCAAATCATATTTTGATTAAAAAAAATTACTCTAGAGACTCTTAACTATAAGATTTTTTTTAATATTGTTTCACTAATTATATTTTTATTTTTTTTAACACTGTTTCGATAATCATATTTTGATTAACGGAACTTTATTGACCATCACGTTTTTTTAGATATCGAATTTTCCAAAACTGCTTCTTTATTATTTGATATTTCTTTTAATTTTCTTATTAATAAAAATTTCGGGTTCTAGAGCGTGGTAGAGCTTTTAATGCTTGCATGATGTATTTTAGATTGTCGTTGAAATATCAGAATTCTATTTCTTACTTGGATAAGAGTACAAAATTTATGAAAAACGACAAACGCAAATTTAAATTAACAATTTAAAACCAAGTGTGGTTTTGTAGACTAGTTTAACTTAAATTCAAACACACACAGATGGTACATAGCAAAATCCATGTACTCTAGAAAAAAATGGGAGCAGGGGGCATCCGATGCCCATCGGACCGAGTTTGGTTCGATGAGTTTTCTAGACCGTTTGATTTGTTCAAGATTCGTGCAGATGAGTGTCGCTGGATGATGCCGTTTAAATGAAACGGAATCTTACTAGTTGGCGCGAAGGAACAAAAGAATGTTGATCTCTTGGCTCTCGCTCCTTTTTCCTCTCCTCTTCCACCTCAACCCTCTCAATCCCACCCAACCACCCCCCCCCCGCGCCTCCATCTCTCCCTGTCGTAATCTTTCATGCGGCTTGTTTCGATCCAATAGAAGAGGCATCCTGAGAGCCCATAATCCAGAGAGGAAACCATAGATGAACTCCCACTGTTTCTCCAATCCTAATCGATGTCTCATCGTGTAATTACTATCATTGTGTTGTTCAATATCTATCTATCTTCGTTGACACTTTTCTTGATTAAACCCTAGACTGCTCCTGATGGGCAAGACATCGTGAGGTACCCAATTTCTCTCCCTCTCTCGCTAACTCATGGCACCCTTCTCTCTTTCTTTGAAATTTGAAAGGAATTAAAAATATTATCTAATTGACATGCATAATTAGGGAGCAAAGTTGAGATCTAGATACATTTTTTTTTTCATGCGCCTTATGAAATGGTTAGTTGATATCTGTGGCGCATCCACGGTATTTTTTTTTTATCTACCGTATGCACTAATCTAACAAACTGCAAGATGCAAATTTGATACCAGTAATGCAAAAGAGAAACTCGTATATCTACGTACAAAGCGGCTGTGGATGCGCCCGCAACCCCATCATGTACCCAGAGGTGGAGGTAGTGTAGAACAGGGGTAGGCAAATGCCTACCCCTGAAAAAAAAATTAATTTAAATATAATTCTATAACGAAGTTTGCCTATCCCTGGAATTTAATTTGCCTATCTCTGAAGTTCGAACCCATCTTCACTTATAATTTGGTCTCTCTTTTTCTCTCTGCCATTTTCTTTCTTCCACTTTCGGAGATGCGATCCTCCAATTTTTAGTTGAGCCTAATAAAGAAGAAAACTCTTCTTTATCTATTTAGACTTGGTGTACGTGAACTATTAAAGAATATTGTACATGACCTTTTTGGGTTGGGTCCAAATAACAAGATATGAGAGATATGAGGCAGATCCGACTTATAAATTTGAATGACAGTTGCATCCAACCTTTTTATCTCCTCCCCATTTTATCTCTCATTGGACTCATCCATTTTGATAATTTTTTGCATATTTGCATTTGTTTTTGTTATGTTTTTCCATAATTTATATCACTTTTTGTTTTTTCTTCAATATATATGATTATTTTTTGCATATTTGTATTTGCTTTAGGATTCAACAGTATAGTTTCAATTTTTATCTATCCGTGTGATGTGAAGCAATTTTTCTATTTCACTTATTAGTTTTAGTTATTTTTTTAATATTGATTCTGAAAATTAAAAACTAATAATTAATTTAGCTAATAACAAAACTATACATGCATATGAAATATAATTTTTTGAAAAATTTATTATTTTATCAATTTTCCAATTTTTATTCAAAACAAGGTTATGCTAAAAAGATCTGAGTTTCTGATCCAATTCGTTTGATTCCTACCTATTCGCCCCATTACAATTCTGATTTTTAGAGTCATGACATACACGCAATTCGGTAGGAAGCTCGAACAAAGGCGGGAAGAGAGTTATGGAGGCTATTTGAACCCGAACCTGAACCCGTTTTAAAAAAAGAATCCAAACCCGTTTTTTTGCCTACCCCTGATTCAAATTCTGACTACGCCACTGCATGTACTAACGGGTGTCATGTTCCAACATACTATACGGATACTATACTGATACTAAAATAACACAATTTAACTGAGTTTTTTTTTATAAACCATAATTAAAAAAATTGTTTTTCGAGTTACAGCATGATTACGCAGTTTTTTATTAAAACCGTAAGAACCGAGTTGGCAGTCCATTCCCTACAGTATTTCTACAGTATTTCACAACTAAATCTCTATGGCCAACTGTGTTGCTCATCTAAGAACGGACTACCAATCTCTTTTCCATAGAGAACGGACTGCTAATACGTTCTCCATGAAGAACGGACTAGATCTCGTTCTGTTTTTTTTTTTGGCAAATTTGATTTATTTTATAAGTTTGAAAAGTAAAAAAGCAATTTGAATCAACTGAACATTGAACATGTACGGGGAATATAATTTCGTGTGTTGCTCGGTAGTGTTGCTCGACTGACACTTGTACTCGGAATATAATTTGAATCAACTGACACTTGTACTCAACAAGGTAGTGTTGCTCTGTATTTTAGATTGCAGCGACTTGCTACACAGATATTACATTCATTATCGCCACAGAGGACCTAGCCTTGAAACTATTGTCTGCCAATCCCTCCGAGTTTTTTTTTTTACCTACCGCTATAACGGATACAAAAAAAAAAAAATCAGAACAATTTGGGAACCCAGCTTTTGATCAGGTTAGATGTGGCGATAAATGCTGTGGTCCGAAAAATTGATTAAGAATGAATTGGCAGCTCTGGAGTATAAAATACTATAGGAAACAGACTGCCAACTCAGTTTTTATGGTTTTTATAAAAAACCATACACTCATACTGAAACCCGTATAATATTTTTTTTTATTTATGGTTTATAAAAAAAAAACTCAATTTAACTCGCATGTTTTTTCAAATCAGATCTATTATTGATATAATATATATTTCTTTCTTTTCTTTCTTTAGGCAGAGTGTCTACCTATGCTCTTTCTATCGGATAATTAAGCCATAATAAGTTAATTGCACATCTTGTATTCACTATTGAATCTAATTAGCTTCTTTTAATAAATATTCTATCTCTGTAAATATTTAAACTAATTACCTTCCAACACTGAACAGTCTAAAAAAGATATTTTAATGTATAATCATTAAAAATATGACTGTATGACTGAATTTTTAATATTAAATTAACTAGCTAATTTTTAATAAATATTAACTCTTAAACAATTAGCAAAATTCGTTTAGCATTTATTTTTTGTTAACACTTACAATTTTCATGATGTATATAATTAATTATTACAAAGAAATCACTACCATTGTACTCGCACGTAAATCCACCGGTTCACCTAACTAGCCACTGCAATAAAACACCAGATTTTAGATACGGCACTAATCTGTTTGGTCAAACATAGATGCAACTTTTCTCAGTATTTGCTCTCCCAAGTGTTTGGATATATCATATCACATATATATCAGCACATCGATCCCAGAAAGCTACATAAGTCATAAGATGACATTAATTCTATTACATTTATTTAATAGCAACTACGACTATATACCAAGTCGCACATGTTGAAGCAGATTATATCATATCCCTCCTATCATTTGTGACTTGCCTTAGGCGGTTTAACTATCAGGACTGGACATCTTGCATGATGTGTTAAGTAGTCGCTAACACTGCCCAAAAATGCCCTAAAATATATCAAAAGAAATCAGAATCCAATTACATTAATTACTCAATATTAACATATGAAAAACGGTTCAATGTTCATCAATGAAAACGCTGGAATAATTAATCAAATACCTCTTGACCATGCCAAGACCGCGGCTGCCTACGACGAGAAGATCGGCATGCAATTTCTCCGCTGCTTCACAAATCGCATCCTTGGGGTCTCCTTCTGCAATAGCAGTCAGGGCATTCACCTAAGGAGACGAGTGATTAATTGAGATCATTGTAAGCGGAATTGATATAATTAAGTAAAAATTAGCCTTCCCCAAGCTGTGAATTCTTACCTGTTTAGTTTTGCAAATATTAACCGCTTTAGACATAATGCGCTTGGAGTTCTCCTCATTAGCCTTTCTGACAGCATCTGTTGCTAAGGTCGGAGCATAAACAGCTGGTTGTTGTACAGGAAGCGAAATACATATCAGTTTTTTAGGATGCAAATGCACAGCCCAATCATCAAAGCAAAGAGTACTTAGTTTCTTGTACCAAAAATTATTGCCAGTACATACTCTATTATATTGGACAATGCGAGGAATTTGAAAAGATGATTTTTTTTTTTTTTAATTATCTCTAATCCTTCCTTTGGATGTTACAGATTTAACTGAGTAAGACAGGAAAATAACATCCTCTGACTCAGAAATGCAGAGAAGGGGAAACTCCCTGCAGGAATTAGACCCTGGATTGGACCAGACACAGAGGATTTAATTAGCTGATTCTCAGAGAGACTTATCTGAGATAGCAGAAATTGATAGAACGAGTTCTGAACAGTCATCCTCAACTCCTCTCCAATATTGTAGATGGGCTTTGAGATTAAATTTCACCGCTTTGGTATTCGGGCTAGTACAGGGGGGCAGTATTATTGGGCTTTGAGATTCGTGCCAAGTTAAAAAGAATGGTCCGGATTCACTAATTGTAAAAGATTCCCTTGTGCATTATTGGATAGTATGTGAATTCAGTTGGTGACGCCCTTTGTAAGAACCAGTATTAAAAAAAAAAAAGAAGAAGCAGAAGACGAAAAGACCAGATTGAGAGCCATTACCATGGCCAGCAACGGGATACATGAAGGTTTCAATCAGATGTTGCGCATGGAGCACAACTAGCTCGCAATCATCTCGGCGGTTCGCAATAATGAAGTCAATTGCCCATGACAAGGCGTAGTAGCTGATGTCACTGTCATCGATCGCCACCACCACTTTGAACACCTTCTTCTCAGCGGCCGTCGCTCCTGCTGCCTCTGGTTCAACTGTTGCCTCTTCCTTAGCCCTAGTGTCGCTCGCTTCCTCCATTACTCGCACTCAGTAGATTCTAGTGACTTCTCGCTCTCCACTTATGGGGGAAGAAAAATAAAAAAAATGTGCATATGGAAGTAGATCACCACCGAGTATTAAATAGGACAGTACACGTGTTGTTATTTAATGCATGTCATGCCCATTTTTTAATCTTTTCCGCATGGTCAACAGATAAGAACAAAGGTTCCCTCAGAGGATAGATCATAGATCCGTCTGATGCTTATCTGCTTGCCTTTGCGCCATCGGTTTTATAATTTTATATAGGGGCGCCGTTGGTTTTAAATTTTAATAGACAGCTTCGATGAATGTACGAATGTTAAGGTAATCTAATCCGTCCGATTGCACAGCAAGTTCTAGAGCCGAAATTTTTATTAATAGAAAAATTAAAAAAATATACATATATATCGACAATAAGAAAATAGTTTTAGAAATTTGGATATATAAAAAAATGTGATGGTTTATAACATCGTATAGACCACAACGTTTTAATTAACGAATCAAATTATTGCTAATTAATAGAATAGTGCGAGAAAAAAATATTCGAAAAATTTACTTTGAATGTTTTTAATTATAATGTTTAATTTTTTTAACGTTGTTTTGCTAATTATATTTTAATTAATGGAACGTTATAGACTATTACGTTTTTTTTTTTTTTAGATATTGAATTTTTCAGAACTGTTTCTTTATTATCGATATTTTTTTATTACAAAAATTTTGGGTTCTGGAGCGTTGTAGAGCCTTTAATGCTTGCATGATGTATTTTAGATTGCCGTTAAAATATCATAATTGTATTTCTTACTTGGATACGAGTACCAAATTTATAAAAAAAGCAACGAACGCAAATTTAAATTAACAAGTCACTTGGTTTTGTAGACTAGTTAACTTTAATCCAAGCACACGTGGATGGTACATAGCAAATTCCAGGTACTCTAGAAATGCCGGAAAAAAAATTCTAGCATCCTGAAAATTCCAGTCGAATTTAAATAAATAGAATCCGGACTAACATTTTGTCAAACTTGACACTCTCGCAGACTCAATCCGCGCACTCAGCATGGTAGATGCACAGACTGAACAGAGGCATGCACCAAAGGGCGAACCTCATGTGCGCGGATTGAGAGGGCGGACCCACGAATTCGCGGATTGAGGGTGCTGGTTTGCGGATCCAGCTCGCGCACCCAGTTTCTGATGCATTTGCAAAGAAAATTTGAAAAAAAAACTCCTTTGCTTCTCCAAACTATTATAAATATGAATTAATTGAGTGTTTGAATTATTAGAGTTATTGTGTTATTAGTTTATGAATTTATTGGAGTTATCGTGTTATTATATTTTGGAATTATTGTATTTTTGTGGAGATTTTATTTGCACTGGCACAATTAAGGAAGCAAAACACTTAGCTATTTGTATGTTTAATTATAGCTAAATAGGAAACAAGCGATGTTTATGTGTTGTATTATTTATCAGCTTATGTAAAAGTAGACGTCATATTTTGTTTACGGCATAACATAAGAAAAATATCTAACAATACAGCTATCAGCACAAATAATTTGAAAAAGCACATCTCAAAAATCTAACTTACGAAATAAAATATGCATAACAGTTCCAACATAAAATCTAAATAAAAATCCCAACACAACCTAACAACATAACAGTCCTAACAGTTCCAACATAAAATCTAAATAAAAATCCCAACACAACCTAACAACATAACAGTCCTAACGCAAAATAGCAACTAAGATCCAAAATATCATCGGGAGACTTGTGTTAATATCACCTTCTTCCTCTTAATCCTCTTGCCGCGTTCCTCCTCTTGTATCTCCTCAAGCTGCTCCTCAAACCTCGACATGTAGGATCGGGAGAGCGGTGACGCCTATGGAGCCTCCTCATGTATCTCCCCAAACAGCCTCTCCTGAGGTCGGCCATATCTGCCTTAGGATCGAATATGATCTCGGGATGTATCGACTACATAACCCTCGGGTCCATACAAGGGATCCTGCTGGGGCACCGGTGCAACCTCCAGCTGTGTGAAGAATGTAGGAGAAAGGTAATCCTGAGAAGGGAAGTCATGCGTGTACTGAGATCCCAGGTCAAACTAAAAGTCCTATGCTGGCTCCTCCTCCTCTTCCCCATCACATAGGCGGCCGTGTATGTCCCTGAAATAAAAAAATAATTAGATTTCACAATGAAGATAATACGACATATCAAATTCGGGCACCATTCAAATTATTCGGACACCATTCGTGATATTCGGGCACCATACAACTATATTGGACACCTACACATATATCTAAACTATTTAACTACAACTAAACAATTAAATAAATAAAATATTACCTTTTTACCGCTGAAGGAGGTGTGGAGCCACTGCTGTGAAAAAAAAAATGGGGGTGCAGCGCTGTTTATAGCACCAAACCTAGGTGCACGCCCTCAATCCGTGAATCAGCGGGTCCGCCCCCTCAATCTGCACACCAGTTAGTGCCCCTGCTCAATCCGCGCACCTACCATTCTGGGTGCGCGGATTGAATCCATGAGAATGTCAAATTTGACAAAACATTGGTCCGGGTGCTATTTATTTAAATCCGATTTTTCAGGATGCTAGAAAAAAAAATCCGCTAGAAATGTTATCATGACAAAGAAAATAAAGGTTAAGATAATAAACCACCCCTACAAACTTCAGTGCAATTTCGATAATTCCAGGTTTCAGTCAAATATCAAAACTAATGTCACACTTCCAACTTCCAAGTAGATACAACAAATTACTATTTCACCCTCCTAAACTTAAAAACTTACATTGTGGGCCTCACGAATAACTTAATATAGACATAAACATAATCTATATTTCTCTCAACCCCAAATGCTAATTCTAGATGAGATACTCGCCAGAACCTGAACTTCAGGTTTTATGGAGGAGACCATTTCCCGGAAATGAACTCCTTGTAGAAGCTTGCAAATTTCTTTGAAACTACAAAGAACACTGCACCGGACAGAAAGCCAAATAATTTGAGTTTTTCAAAGTCTAATCATATTTTAAACAAAAGCATTAATGCTAAACGGGAATAACCCGGGATAGCAGGAATTATGTACTCCTTTTGCTGAAGAATTTCCAGATCAAGAGTCTCTCTCATTTACTTGATCCACTTCCCATGATCCAAGCCTACACATAGATAAAATGACACAAAGATACAATTTGCAATATTGTGTGCATGATAAAGATGCAAGTAAACATGGTCTAAAATATGTACAACACCAGTAAGTTCCTAGTTCAAACATAAAAGGCAAATAAAAGGAAAACGAAAACCAAGATTTGCTTTATCAGGTATCAAACGGGAACTGCGAGCAAATAGAACACCCTTCAGTAATATCAATACAGTTACATGAATCGTAAATGCATGAATATGATGGACTAGAAAATCCACCGGTTCACCTAACTAGCCACTGCAATAAAACACCAGATTTTAGATATGGTAATCTGTTTGTTCAAACATAGATGCAACTTTTCTCAGTATTTGCTCTGCCAAGTGTTTGGATAGATCAGCACATTGATCCCAGAAAGTACACAAGTCATAAGATGACATTAATTCTATTACATTTATTTAAATAGCAACAACGACTATTTCCAAAGTCACACATGTTGAAGCAGATTATATCATATCCCTCCTATCATTTGTGACTTGCCTTAGGCGGTTTAACTATCATGACTGGACATCTTGCATGATGTATTAAGTAGTCGCTGACACTGCCCAAAAATGCCCTAAAATACATCAAAAGAAATCAGAATCAATTACATTAATTACTCAATATTAACATATGAAAAACGGTTTAATGTTCATCAATGAAAGCGCTGGAATAATTAATCAAATACCTCTTTATCATGCCGAGACCACGGCTGCCTACAACGAGAACATTAGCATGCAATTTCTCGGCTGCTTCACAAATCGCATCCTTGGGATCTCCTTCTGCAATAGCAGTCAGGGCATTCACCTAAGGAGACAAGTGATTAATTGAGATCATTGCAAATGGAATTAATATAATTAAGTAAAAAATAGCCTTCCCCAAGTTGTGAATTTTACCTGTTTAGTTTTGCAAATATTAACCGCTTTAGACATAATGCGCTTGGAGTTCTCCTCATTAGCCTTTCTGACAGTATCTGTCGCTATGGACGCAGCATAAACAGCTGGTTATTGTACAGGAAGCGAAATACATATCAGTTTTTTAGGATGCAAATGCGCAGTCCAATCATGAAAACAAAGACTACTTAGTTTCTTGTACCAAAAATTATAGCCAACTGTACATAATCTATTATATTGGACAACGCGAGGATTTTGAAAAGATGATTTTTTTTAATTATCTCTAATCCTTCCTTTGGATGTTACAGATTTAACTCAGTAAGACAGGATAATAACATCTTCTGACTCAGAAATGCAGAGAAGGGAAAGCTCCCTGCAGGAGTTAGGCCCAGGATTGGACCAGACCAGAGGATTTAATTAGCTGATTTTCAGAGAGACTTAGCTGAGATAGCAGGAATTGATAGAATGAGTTCTGAACAGTCTTCCTTTGATAGTAATTATGATGTTTTGTAATTTGATGGATGGATTGTGCTGTATGTTAACTTTTCTAAAAACTGTAGTACTTTCGATATTTTTAGTTGTTAGTTACTATATTTGAGGTACCGGATGCTTGGTAGTTGGTACCGCCCTTTGTAAGAACCAGTTAAAAACCAGATTAAGAGCAATTACCATGGCCGGAAACGGGATACATGAAGGTTTCAATCGGGTATTGCGCATGGAGCACAACTAGTTCGCAATCATCTCCGTGGTTCGCAACAATGAAGTCAATAGCCCATGACAAGGCGTAGTAGCTGATGTCACTGTCATCGATCGCCACCACCACTTTGAACACCTTCTTCTCAGCGGCCGTCGCTCCTGCTGCCTCTTCCTTAGCCCTAGTGTTGCTCGCTTCTTCCATTACTCGCACTCAATAGATTCTAGTGACTTCTCGCTCTCCAATTATGGGGGAAGAAAAATAAAAATAAAAATGTGCATATGGAAGTAGATCACCACTGAGTATTAACTAGAACAGTACACGTGTCAACAGATAAGAACAAAGGTTCCCTATAGATCCGTCTGATGCTTATCTGCTTGCCTTTGTGCCATCGGTTTTATAATTTTATATAGGGGCGCCGCCGTTGGTTTTAACTTTTAATAGACAGTTTCGATGAATGTACGAATGTTAAGGTAATCTAATCCGTCCGATTGCACAGCAAGTTGGAGCCGAAATTTTTATTAATAAAAAATTTAAAAAATATATATATCGATAATAGGAAAACTCGATATATATGAAAAAAAAAGTGATGGTTTATAAAGTCATATAGGCCACAACATCTTGTTTAACAAATAAGATTATTACTAATTAATAAAATAGTGCGAGAAAAATAATCACAAAATTTACTCCCTCTTAATTATAATGTCCATCCTTTTTTTTAATATTATTTTGCTAATTATATTTTGATTTTTTAACACAGTATCGCTAATTATATTTTGACTAATATTAAATTTTTCAGAACTGTTTATTTATTATTATTGATAATCTTTTTTAATTTTTCTATTAATAAAAATTTCGGTTCTAGAGCGTGGTAGAGCCCTTGAATGATGTATTTTAGATTGTCGTTAAAATATCAGAATTGTATTTCTTACTTGGATACGAGTACCAAATTTATAAAAAAACAACGAACGCAAATTTAAATTAACAAGTTAAAAGCAAGTGTGGTTTTGTAGACTAGTTGACTTTAATTCAAACACACATAGATGGTATATAGCAAAATCCACGTACTCTAGAAGAAAATACAGGCAAGATAGTAAACCACCCCTACATACTTCAGTGCAATTTCGATAATTCCAGGTTCAGTCAAATATCAAAACTAATGTCACACTTCCAAGTAGATACAACAATTTTGTTACAACAAATTACTATTTCACCCTCCTAAACTTCAAAACTTACACTGTGGGCCTCACGGATAACTTAATATAGACATAATCTATATTCCTCACAACCCCAAATGCTAATTCTAGATGAGATACTCGCCAGAACCTGAACTTGAGGTTTTATGGAGGAGACCATTTCCCGGAAATGAACTCCTTGTAGAAGCTTGATTTCTTTGAAACTACAAAGAACACTGCACCAGACAGAAAAGCCAAATAATTTGAGTTTTTCAAAGTCTAATCATATTTTAAACGAAAGCATTAATGCTAAACGGGAATAAGTAACCTGGGATAGCAGGAATTATGTACTCCTTTTGCTGAAGAATTTCCAGAAGAGTCTTTCTCTCATTTACTTTGATCCACTTCCCATGATCCAAGCCTACATATAGATAAGATGACACAGAGATACAATTTGCAATACTGTGTGCATGATAAAGATGCAAGTAAACATGGTCTAAAACATGTACAACACCAGTAAGTTCCTAGTTCAAACATAAAAAGCAAATAAAAAAGTTCCTCTTACTATCGTAGGTCTTCTAAACAGTGGCAGATTTAGGGAGGTGCAGAGGGCGGCTAAGCCTTCCCTCTAAATAGATATTAGCAATTTTGTCCTTTACACTTATAATTTTGGCAGGTGCAAATACTTTTTAGCCCCCCCCAAAAAAAAAAAAAATATATATATATATATATATATACTATAGTAGTTTATTCAGCCTTTCCAATCTCAATTTTAGGCTCATCCCTGCTTCTAAACTTAATAAAAACACCAAATTAATTAAATTAAAAGTGACAGAATGCCCATATTCTAGCCAAGTTCCGAACATCAGTAGCATTCATACAGTTGTAGTTCTTGAAACTTTTTTCAATATGCAGAATTAGAGAGAACGGGATAGAAAGAGTGACAAAAAAAAGATTTGAAAGATATACCTTGTGATGACATTGAACCATCATCGGTATCATGCTCTTCATGTATTTCTTCAGAAAGGATGTTAGAAAGTTGACTTGAATCTAAAGTACCTTCAAGAAAATACTTCAGGGCCTCCTTTTTTGGCAATATGTTCCCCATACCGGCCTGGCATCTCTCAACAGTTCAGAAGATAATTAACACAGTTTACCATAACAAAGCAGGAAACTAGAGGCAATGAAGTATAGCGGTCTACTATCGGCACATATACACTATACAGTTGGTTTCAAAAAATGAGTTGGCATAGCGGCCTGCTATCAGTACAGGGCACTGGTATGCCTAGATTAACATCTAGATACCACTCCTTTCACCTCCTTTCAATCATTTCCGTTTAATTCTAATCAGTTGGGTTTTGCAGATTGAGGGGTTTATTGAAGATTCTACTAAAATAACCTTTTTCTGCTTTCTTTGCCCTTGTTATGTACCAATTGAAAATCAATAATTAAAAGAGCCGTTTAAGTAAACAGCCTCAATTCCATGTTATTGACTCTGAGAAACATGGACATAGAAGTGAATTTCGAATCGTATTTGATTCATAAGTTCTTTACGGCTAACTTGACGAGACTCGAAATTATTGAATACAGATGCACACCTGATAGTACAGTTCCACAGCTTCCCGTGTATAAGCATGCCCGCTGTCCCAAGGCAAAGCTGAGCTTTCTGAAAACATGTTTGCATGTTAAGGATATTGCTTATTCATTGTCCAAATGTTGTCGTGTGTGTGTGTGTGTGTGTGTGTGTTTCCTGCTCTTAACACCTCAAAGTATTCCTGTATGATCCTACAAAAAGTGACACAAGCTGTACTCCAACAAGAAATAACAAAGTCATCCTCAATAACCCAATTCAACTATTTTCAGGATCACCCAAAACACCCCTTTCAACCCCCAGTTACTTGATAGGTTAAGTAAGGAGAGTTGCATTTCAGCATTTTTCAAAGAACAAACAAGGGGTAATGTTTCAAAGTTTCATAGGACGTATGGGATATCTTATTTTACAAGAAATGTACATTATAATTTGATATTATAGCATCACACTAAAAATTATTTTTTTAGTTAGTAGTCACGTACATAATACTTAGTTTTATTGGGTATCCAAGAGACTACCACATTACAAAGTGTACATATCAGTGCAATAATAGAGAAGGATATAACATCAAGATGCAATGAAAAAATGTCAGTCTCAGCGAAATCCTCTATGAAATCACTTGACATGGCCTCGGCATAAAGAAAAAGTACAGGCCAGTGAAGAACCCCGCTCTTGTCAAGTGTTGACTTTCTCAGACCAGTTAGATCTTGGTAGAGTGCTTTCCCAAGCCTTAGTCCCCTCTTTTCTATGGCAGACAAAAGACCCTGTGATGAATTTGTAGAATCCATTAGTATATTCACAAGCTTAGGAGGAATTTACTTTAGCTCTTTTCTAGTTGATAAAAAATCAAAAATATAGTTATTTTTTTTTAAAAAAAAAAGAATTTCAAACATTGTAGGGTATGTAGGTTCAATGACAAAAGGTAGAAGCACTTTAAAAATCTTATAAACTTTACAGGCTCTCTCTATAAAGTCTTGCTTATTGTGAGACCAGGGACAACATCGCCACAGAAGCCCATAGAAGGTATAGCCAAACAAGGGTTTGCACGTAATTAGAAGTAGAGGTATAACCACAGGTATAAACCGGAATAGCTTGGCAGACAAAACATGGGCTCTAAAAATTGCACTAACATCAGCACCCTTCTTAGAAATGTCACAGGCATTTAAAGTCATTCTCACAGAAGTTCAGAAATCAGGAAATTGCCAGCCTCTTATTTCTCAAATTCCCAATTGTCAGAATTTTGGTCAATCTGTTCTTCCTTGCTTGGCATTAATTTGTTTCTGAAGTGATGGTACTGTGAGCTATAAGAAAGGATGAATATAAAAGGATGAATTGTTTGGAAAATTGGAAGACATTTGGGTGGAAGTTGCAAAAAGATATATTTCATTTAGTAACCATTTTAATGACTCCTTTTGTACCTTCGCTGTTGACAAAGCTTGTGAGACTTTGGCTTTTCGAAGCTCTTGCTCCGTCTTTACGGAATTAACTTGAGTTAACAATTTTTTAATTTCTTCATTGGAGGGAGATTGCTCAAGACCTTTTTCACAGAAAGATGTAGCCTCAGCAAATAAATTCAAAGACAATGCAGCCTTTGCAGCCCTATAATACGCCTGAATAGAGTAAATTCAATCATATCAATGAGGTGGACAAAGCAAGAAACACAGATACAGACTAGAGGGAAAATGTATATAGGAAAAAGAGGTAAGCTGGTAGGTAGTTTTCTGTTATTGTTAAAAAGAACATATTTTGAGAACCTCTGCAAACTAACGTATTCATTGAAAAGAAAAATGACAGATGCCACAGATACAACTTACCAAAATACCCCTCAAAGAAAATTTTCGCTGCAACAGACTTCAAATTGTAAATGTGTAAAGCACGTGAACATGAAAAAATGACAAATGAAACTGAAAAACATACCTTGGCATTAGATGAACACAGCCTAATAGCCTCCTCCGCATCTGTGAGCGCACGCCGATAATTTCCCAAAAGCAAATTTACATGTGCCCGGTTTGCAAAGAGTACAGAACTTTCAGAGTTGCCTAAAGCCTTCTGATTTATTGCCTTTGTGTAACAATCAATAGCATCTGAATAGTGCTTCTTCCCCTTCTTTACAAATTGATTGCCTTGCTCCTGTCAAGAAACTTCACTGGATGATACATAATGCAAGTCAAGTAACTAGCAAAATCATGCCTGATACTTTACCCAAAAGCCACCTAACGCCTCTCAAATTTGTAATTTATAGTTAAGATACAATATTTTGGGGCAATTTGAAAATGGCATCCAATTGTTCAAAGGTGTGTCAAGCAAATACTTTCTATATCACCAATAAGGATAATCAATTGATGAACACGAGGAAGAAAATAAAATAACTAAAATAACTTGGCCAAAATAATTTATCGCTATACTCTAGTATTAAAACTTGTTTGAAATTCCCAATTTCTTATCATTTATAAATAAATGACTAACACATTAATACTTGTAACTGCCCCGCATTATTTTCCAGCTAATATGTAAACAAGACCTGAAGACCAGACTGCTAAACTGAGGTTAAGTCAGGCAAACAATTCCTAAAATTTCCCCCACAAATTTAATATATGGTTGGTTATATCCTGTGTAGGAACACCACTATATTATTTAAGCAATGAAAAGAAAATCATCTACAAAACCTTAATTGAAGAAGTTAATCTTTTTTTAAGGAAAAAAGAGAGAGAAATTGCTTTGGCAAATCACCTCAAATTTCATCATTTTCAATTAGCACTCAACAGTTTTGGTTGGTCTGTTAATGGCACTCCAAGTTTCCAACACACACAAGCTAATCTTAAGCAATGCAAAAGCTGATTAAATTGCACATTAGTGTTTAACATTACCCCAAATCTCAGATAAACTGATTCAAAACTAGCTCATATAATATTGGCACCCACCATCGACATTAACACTGCTTGGCTTAGTTCGATTTAGGGAAAAAAAAAAAAAAGGCCCACTGGAGCGTGAGCAAGTGACAAGCTTATCATATTTGACACAACAGACGTCTTCCACCATCACATAGACCTCTTGACGAGTATTATCTTTTACAAAATACTCAGAAAAAAAAATACAGAAGAAGAGGTAGAAGAACCTTGAACTCGAGAGCAGAGGATTCTTTGAGAGCGGCGATGGCATCCATGTCGACCTTCTCCTTCTCTGTCACGGGGTCTGCCCCCGCTTCCATCAACAACGCCATCTCTCTCTCTCTCTCTCTTCTCTTTTTCTTTTTATTCAAAAGGATGTTGCTTTGTTTTTAGTTTTCACGGCGCTACCCCGCGACGCGACGAAACTAATTTGCAGCGACTCGTGAAGGCGGAGAACCATTTGTGGAGTAAAGGGGTCAACTCTAGCGATGGATTAGTCTTTAAGATTTGTGCCAGATTGAAATAAAGGGTCCTCTACGGCTTTACCAAATCAGTTATCAGACTGGAACTGATTTCCTTCTTTGAAAATTGCCAGATTGAAATAAAGGGTTCGTATCATCGTATCCGATACAATATACGGATACAGCATAGGTTAAGTGTACATCGAAAAACATAAAGATGTGGAATGTGAGTGAAGTGCAAAAACAATGAGCATTTTAACTCTACTTTTTTAGTGGAAATTATATTTCCAATATTTTATTTTTTTAGGAAAGAAATTATTACAAAAAACTATTTTTTATTTACAATAAAATTACTATTTTTGTTTTCTAATTTTATTTTTATCTGTACACACTTCCAGAGGTAGAATTAGAAAATTAAGATAAGGAAACTAGAAAATAAAGTGTAGTATAATTTTATTTTATAGAGGAGCTTAAAAGTATTAATACATATAAAAATTATAAAATTTAATAGACCAAATTACAAATTTTAACTGCATAGAGATGACTTAGCCCTCTTTTGATTCTATTACTTTCCGTCCCTGTACGCTTTCGAAGTTAAAATTGTATCTATATCTATATATGTATCCATATAAATTAATATCTGTATTGAATTCATATTCAAATATTCAAATATCCAAATATATAAAAGTTTGAATACAGAATCAGATACAGATCAATAATATTTGATCCGTTTGCACTTTGCATCCTTACTTTTAGCACCTCGAGCAAAAATGCATAATTTTGTTCTATTTTGCTAACCCACCTACAATTTTAAGTGCTACTTTCAAATTGCTTTGTGTTTCCTTTGAATTCACATCCTCTCCGTTATCTGAAAAAAAAATCTTTTACAATTAGTGGATTCGGACCGTTCTTTCTAACTTGACACAAATCTCAAAGTCCAATAATACTACCCCTGTGCTAGTTTTTTTTTTTTTTTTTTTAATTCTTGGTAGTAGCTACCTTATTGATCTTGTGTATGTACTAGAACTGCCTTTGAATTTATCTGCAACTGAACTAGTTTAGAGGTAAAGTAAATTTATGAAGGAAAGTTGATCCAAAAATTCTCAAAATACCGATACTAAATAGTTAGATCCTAATAAACCAAACAGTGTGCGTGACCATAGCTACTAACAGATCCACGAAGGAATTGGACTAAGTAATTGTCTATTCTAAATTTGAATTTTTTGTTTCGATCCAGAACTAATTGTTAAATGTAGTGTCTACTCTTAATCCAAATTAGACCAATTGTTCCTTCCGAGCTTTGGTTGATTCTTCGTAGTTTTTTTTTTTTTTTTTTTTTTTATCTGCGATGCTCTATTTCGTAAATAGAATGAAGAAGAACAAGAGAACAAGAAAGGTCTAATGGTGTGACATATCATTACAATCTAAGAAAATGGGTCGACCAAATTTTTTGAGCCTTTTATTATATAATACATATATTTTGGTCAAATTTTATCTAAGTTTTGACTTCAATTTGGTAATTGGCTAGGAACAGTTATACTTTGAATTATGCAAAGAAAATTTTTAAATGTCTTAAGAAAAATATTTCAATTTAATATATATCGATTTTATAATTATAAAAGATTTTATAATAAATATAGTTTTAGGGACTGAGTTACAATTATATACTCAATAAGTTAATAGATTTGAATCCAATTAACTATTTGAATCTGATAAGTATCATGTTCTGACAAAAATTCTGAATCCGCCTGTAACCATAGCTATTAATAACTATACTGTTATGAGCACTCTTTCTCATGATGCCAAATTACCATAACGGGCTAATAAATATAGTCAGATTAAATAAGTAACGCACATTTTTTACGTGTTTGACATAATATATAAGTTTGCGAAGCTTGCAAACTTGGAATGAGAAATAAGTCATTTTATTGTTTCTTTTCCATCAAAATGAACATGCGGATTTTTTAAACATGAAAAACATGAAAATTTACTTTTTATTTTTCTTCATAAAGTTATTTTCCACAGAGATATTTTCTTGAAACTGTTCCTTACAAATGAATATACTTTAAATATTTGTAACATTTCGGAAGAGCACAATTTTAAATCGAGTGAGTATTACCTAAGTAGAATATCCAAGTCAAGAGTAAAATTAATTGCTTTGGTAATGTTCAACAAGTTGGGTAGGATTAAAATTTAAGCTCTGTTAAAGAAGAGGGGTTCAACAATAAAAAGTTAAGAAAGTGCTTGCTTAAGCCATATAGAATGACTCATTAAAACTATGGACAAAATGAGTCTTAAAAAAATGGTATTAAGCTTTACAAAGGAGTAAATATTTAGCAGCTTAAGACCTCTTAGAGTCTACTCCAATTAGGATTACGCGGAGGGAGAGGAAGAAAAATACACTGTGCAGAGGTGAACGGTGCCTCAGCCCGCAGTTACCCGAAACTTTCACTTGCTCTAGAACAGAAAAAATGGAGGTGAACACGTACTGTGCAGAGGTGAATGCTATTGATTTTTGACGAAAATCTTCACCCCCGATTTGGGATGTAAAAATCACTGTTTGGAATAAATTTCACCTCCGACAGTTTCCTTTCCCTCCACTAATGAGGATATTTCACCCTCGTTGTAGAGCACGGGCTTAGTCTCTTAAAGAGTTCTAAAAAACTTTAAAGAAAGTGTGCCCAACATTACCTTTAAGCTTTGCGCCATATTGAAACTGACAACTTAGTTCTCAACTTCTCATTATACTCGGTCAGGTATTACATTTAATCTGAATTTGTTTCAAACTTGCCCTAAATATGAAGTCTGTATTCCGTTAGGCACCATACTGAGACAAAAAATAATACGGTGCCTATTTAGGAGAATTTTTATTTTTGGAAATTATTATTAAGTCCGGCTAGTATGATATTAGTGTCATATGACATCAATTCTAAAACTCATTGAATAAACTTTAAATAACTAATTCAAACCATTCAAACTGGTTTACTTTATGACTGATATGTTTATATGTCAAAATTTTATTTTTGTAAGTTATTTTAGTATCAAGTCAAGCTGTTACAAATATCAAAAAATAAGTACATTGAAATTAACTTAAAACTTCTACATTTGACAGTTTGACTTGATACTAAATAAATTTGAAAAATTTGACTTAATACTAAATAAATTTGAAAAATTATCAATTTGGCATGTGTAAAGGCACAACTAATGAAATAGATCAGTTTGGATCCACCGTTTGAAGTCAATTTAATAGATTTTAGAATTGCTGTTATATAGGCTAAAATGACAGTGATATCATACTAGCTTGACTCATTATTATTATATAATAAAGGAAGAGAAGGGATCAAGTTACAACAAAGTTACAACAACGATTTTTCTCATTTTCAAAGTCCAAATCGTCAATCCAAACCGTTCAACATAATTATCTAAATAAAATGTGCTTCCAGATCAAATTTTACGTTTTTTTGAATTTTTTTGCTATTTATTAAGTATTTTACAAAAACTAGTCAAATTCAGACTATTGAATTTTGTACCCATCTTAAT
This sequence comes from Carex cristatella, assembly GCA_024447775.1. Classification (NCBI taxonomy): domain Eukaryota; kingdom Viridiplantae; phylum Streptophyta; class Magnoliopsida; order Poales; family Cyperaceae; genus Carex; species Carex cristatella. The sequence goes on from JAJHPF010000012.1 coordinate 3,603,055, forward strand.
AAATAATAAAAAAAATTCAAAAAAATGAAAATTTTGATCTGAAAACATATTTTATTTAGATAATCATATTCAACAGTTTGGATCGACGATTTGGACTTTAAAAATGAAAAAAATCATTATTATAACTTTATTGTAACTTAAAATTGTTATAACTTGATCCCTCCTCAATAAAGAAATACATAAATTACATAAAGAATGTCGAAATTTTCTATGACGTAGGTAGATCTAAATTTTGGATCCGAAAAAAAAATTCGAATCCAAAATTTCGGGCTGAACTTTTTTTCGAATCCAAAGTGTTTAATATTTCAGAAATAATTCTACCCGCTCTTTCTGTTTCCAAAATAATTCCAACCCGATACTCTGAAAAAAAATCTTCCCTACTCTTTTAGAAAAGAAAGACAATTTGTACCGAAATTTTTATAAATATATAAAACACGAAATTAATTTAACAATCTATACAAATTTTGAATAGAATTTTAAAACTATCTACACCGATTACAGACTAATCGGTTCCATGGCCTGAAACCGCTGACCTACTCATCGGTCTCAGGATTCCCAAACCGATTACTATGTGATCCATCCCATAATCGATGACATTGTCATCGGTTTCAGGCTTTGAAACCGATTATCTAGTTATCGGTCTATTATATTTCTTTTATTTGTTATATATATTTTTTTATTTGTTAACGGTGCTAACTTTGCATGACCACTGTTACATGGTAAGGTCTCTAAATAATTTATGCATAATTTATCTTTAAAGTATCAATTTGAACCAATAAAAAAATGTGCTGATGACATCTATTTTGTTTCTTGCAGTTTGGCGTCTTCGTTTCATTTTAATTGAACAAATATGGACCGGTGACATTGAACAATATGGACCGATGACTAAATAATCGGTTTCATAGCCTGCAACCGATGACAATGTCATCGGTTTTAGGATGGATCACATAGTAATCAGTTTGGGAATCCTGGGACCGATGAGTGGGTCAGCGGTTTCAGGCCATGGAACCGATTAGTCTGTAATCGGTGTAGATAGTTTTGAAATTCTGTTCAAAATTTGTATAGATTGTTAAATTAATTTCGTGTTTTGTATATTTATAAAAATTTCGGCACTTTGAATCAAAGGAAAAAAAAAAAAAAACAGTTTGAAAGTTAGATTTGAATTTTTTTTTTTTCCGAATCCATCTATACCATAAAAAAACTTCAGCACTCATTCTGTTTTTTTTTTTCTTATTTAATTTAATAATATTTTTATAAAAAAAATTCTCGCTTATTTATGATACAGGTGTCGGATTGAAATTAACGACTCAGATCTCGTTGTACATGAAAAAAATACCCGATCTTAAATTTTTAATGATAGGATATAATTTTTTTTGGAAATAAATGATAGGATCTAAATCACGAGAGCAGTTTGGTCCGATGCCCATCGGACTTAAATTTGCTTCCAATAAGTTTCATAACGGTCCGACTGCTTTAAAATCTGTGTGCACGGATATTAAAGCGGACGTACACGGATTAAAGCGCCGTACACAAATCTTAAAGCATATCGGATGGTTACGGAACCATCGAACTCAGTTTGAGTCTGATGGACATCGGACCCAAACTGCACTCCTAAATCACTAACTAAATGGCGGTTCACAGGCTCACAGCTCTGTAGCCAACGAATTCGCGTCCTCTGAGATATCTCAAACTTTGCGTGACTTTTTGAAATATCTCAATCGTTCGAATACATTCTGCACAAATCTCAAAGTCAAATAATAGTGGCCCCTATGGTTCCCCGAATAGGCACCGGACACGTCGGTCACGCAAAAATTGAGTTATCTCAGAGGATACGCACCCGTAGCCAACGAGGCAACGATGGGTTAAGAGCAGTTGAAACGAATTCGTGCACCAGGTTCATCCATCGATTTGCATGCCCCACTCGCGTTTCGAAACGGTACTAAAATTTGAACTGAGAGAACTAGGTCGTCCGATCAAATCAAATGAACAAAAAATCGTTTTGAACCTCTTCTCTCTCCAAGTTTTCCAAATTGCTATCTGTCTCAGACTCTCAGCTCCTCTCACTCTCTCGGACTTTCTTACTCGCCGTCTCTCCCCGCCCGTTGATATCACTCTTCTTTCTCCCCCCTCACTCCCTTAAAACCCTAGATCCAGCTGTTTCCGAGTTTTGACGCAGTTACGATGGAGAGTTTGAACCCCGGGGTAATGGAGGAAAGTACAGGTACTGATATGAACGAAGATCCTTCCTTCTGGAAGGAAAACAACATACAGGTGCGCTGGATTTGTTTTTTTCTTCATTAATTTATGATTTTTTACTGATTTGTCCTGAAATTCGTGGGCAGGGGTTGGGTTCCTTGTTATCATTGATTTCTACTAGCTGATTTGCCTATGCAATTGAGCTGGTGACGGCATTTTCTCTTCTAACAAAATATTCTCTCTACTTTTTTTTGTTTTGATTTGATTAAAGGTCATAATTAGGATTAGACCTTTGAATACCGGTGAAATATCACTACAAGGCCATAACAAATGCATCAGGCAGGATAGCGGTCAGTCGGTCACATGGATTGGGCATCCAGAGTCTCGCTTCACATTTGATCTAGTTGCTGATGAACACATCACACAGGTAAGTTTTGTGCTATTTTTAATTAAAAGCTCTTTTGAAATATATTTCCAAATTTATTTGAAATTTTAGTCAGCATTGCTTATGAACAACAACAGACCTTTTAAAATAAATAAATTATAAGAAGACCTAATGTGTTTTTGTGACCAAAGAATATTTAAGTCAATTTTGGCCTTGAAAGTAATTTGTAATTGAAGGAAGCTTCTAATCAGTCTCAATATATTGTTATAACTTATAATAAACAAGGCATTCAAAATTTAGCAGTACACATTAACTTTTTTTTTTAGTTTTAGGGTTCCCGACATGATCTTAAAACATTAACGTTTCTTAATAGTAAATATTGTTATATTATGCATTTTGGGGTTCCTTACATGATCTTAAAACATTGTTATTAGTTAATTTTTTTCTGCATAATATTTAAAATATGAGGTTTGAATTGAATTTTTTTGTTGTTGACTACTTCACAGGAGAAGTTATTTAAGGTGGCTGGCGTACCAATGGTTGACAATTGCATGGCTGGCTATAATAGTTGTATATTTGCATATGGTCAGGTAAATGTTGTTGTTATAGCTCTCTTAATTCTTAGCTGTTTCATTCTTAACTTTTTAGAAGGTGAAAAATTTGATTCCTCTTAGTGATATAAAGTCAATATGACGACTCTCAGATTTAGTAATCCAGGATTGCCCTTAATTTTTTTATTCTATCCTTTTGTCTTGATTTTTGTTGGGCATTAATTACTAAATTGCATCCTTGTGCAGTATTTATCTTTAATTAAATAAATGTTCAAAAAGTGATAAGTGTTTATCCTTTCCATGATATCAAATTAAATTAACACAGTTTCTTAACATTTTGAACTTTGGTGTTATATTTTTTCAGACAGGTAGTGGGAAGACACATACAATGCTTGGTGATATTGAGAACGGAACTAGAAGACACAATGCAAATTGTGGCATGACACCTCGTGTTTTTGAGTATCTCTTTCATAGAATCCAAAAGGTAACTTTTTACTCCTTGTTTCAGATTCAGCTTGTTGTTCCAATATCTTCAACTGAGGGCTACATGATTTCTTTTTCTGGTACCAATTTGGATTGGTTTAGTAATTATGTGGTGGGTGATGCTTTATTGGTACTATTTCAGCTATTATGTTGGCCATCTTTCAGCTATTTCAGGCGTGTTTGGAGGCTTTCTTGAGGCATGGTTACATAATTGAGTTAGAAGAATTGAATTGAATTGGAGAACAATTGCAAATTGAATCTTAACAATGTTATTACTTATTAGGTCACACAATTGCATAAAAGAGTATAAATTAAGTATTAGTTTGCCTCTATGTTGCATGGATACGGGTACGAGTTTCGTATCAGATACGATACAGATACAGCGATATGGCACATTTTAAAAATCTAGGATACGATACGCCTATTTTATGTATTATTTTATATTATTTTAATTATAATTATAACTCAAACCAAACTTGTATAAAAAACTGAAGGCTTAACTCAAGTATCTATTAAATATGATAGTACTAGAAGGTATCACATATGATACCTTCTAGTAATCTTGGGCCAACATTATTAATTATTCTGGAAGCAATCTTGGGCCATATCAGACTAGCAAACAAAAATTCATTATTCTGAAAGGAATATTGGGCCGTATCGGACCGGGGAACCAAAATCAGTAAGCGGAGATATTGAAAACCTAAAAATTTGAAACGTATCCATCTGTATCCCTGCCATATCCCGCCCTTATAAGCCGTATCCTATAATGTATCTGAGGGGAAGGGATACGCCATATAACGTATCGGGGCTGTATCCTTATCCGATACGGATACAGGGCCTAAGGTGAAGTATCGGAACATAGGTTTGCCTAATCTGCTAATTGACAATTTGGTAATGCTATTCTATCCTGATATAGTATTAAGTTAGCTTTCTTTCTTGAAATAAATTGCACATTGCAGGAAAAAGAAATTCGAAATGGTGAGAAGTTGCAGTTTATGTGCAAGTGCTCTTTCCTGGAAATTTATAATGAACAGATTTTTGATCTGCTTGATCCTGTGTTGACCAATTTGCAGGTAACAGTTGGAACTATGTCTCAAATACTTATTAATTTTACAATTTTATGCTTAATTTCATGAACTTTATTTATTTGGTTATTTCTTTAGAATTTTTTTTCAATCAGTTCAACTTCTTAAGAGTCAGTATGCAGTAAAACAAGCAGATATCTAACAAAAAGCTAAAAGAAAATTAAATTAAATGATTAACCAAATTGAAAACTAAGAAACAATCAGTATGCAACATCATTTCATCTAGAGACCTAACTGTTGTATGAGTCTACCATTCTGGTAAAAAGAGGAAAAAAAAGGGGAACTGACTGGTGTGAGTGTAAATATCCTACAGACAGATATGCTGATAACCAGCATCAGTAGTAGTGATAGGTCTGTTGGCAACTCTTGTCACTAAATTTAGAGTTCCTAGTTGCTTGCTTGGTTGGATTTCTTGGAAAGCCATATTTCCACAAACCATAGAAACAGATTTTTATCTATTGTTTTGCTATTAGAAAAAAAATATTTCAAAAATAACCCTTTGTGTTGCAGATAAGAGAAGATCCAAAGAAGGGAGTTCATGTTGAGAACTTAACTGAAGTTACAGTTTCAAGTGCGAGTGATGCAATGCAACAACTTATTCAGGTTCTTCTATGGATTTCTCTTCAATTATTAATACGTAGAAGTCTACCAATATTAAAAAAATACAATATAATTTTGTAATAATTTTCAATAGTTGTGAAATGCATCCTCATGAAAATGTAGATGATTTTTTTCTTGATTTTTATTCAAATTACTCGTGAAAATGTAGATCATTTTTTTTCTTGATTTTTATTCAAAGTACTCATGAAAATGTAGATGATTTTTTCTTGATTTCATTCAAATTACTGAATTCTCATTTACTTTATTTTTATTTTCTTTTTAATCTTCAATAGGGAGCAGCAAATCGGAAGGTCGCTGCCACGAATATGAACCGTGCGAGTAGCCGATCCCATAGTATTTTCACGTGCATAATTGAGAGCAAGGTATGAACAAAAAAAACCACAAGTTTTTTTTTTTTTTTTTTTTGTGGCTATTAGTTGTTAAGGACCTTTTTTAAATGCGGCTATCTAATATTTTTATATTCAGTGGGAGAATCAAGGAATAACACATCATCGTTTTGCTCGGTTAAATCTTGTTGATCTTGCCGGCTCAGAGAGGTAAGAAAATATCTGATCCTTGGGATTTAGAACACTTATTTTACATGTGGAAGTTCTCGTGCTCTATTTGTAGCTTGCTATGAAACTTTTGGCCATAATTCATACTAGATTTTCTTTTGGTTCCAACTTAATAATTGTACCCAAATTGGAACAATGAACTAGCTTGACCTTACTATTACATATTGCGTCACACTAAATGTATTTGCACTAGACTTTTCGAGCAATTAATGTAATATTCCTTATTTTCTATTTGCTTAATTATTTTGCTGTTTAAATTTATATTTAGACAAAAGAGTTCCGGAGCTGAAGGAGAGCGGTTAAAAGAAGCTACCAATATCAACAAATCATTATCAACATTAGGGTTTGCTTATTGATTTTTTTTCTCTGATGGCAATATTTTTATTTCATTTCTTGCAAATATGTATATTTTTGCTAACATGTTTTTTCAACTCAAATTTGCAGCCTCGTAATTATGAATCTGGTCTCAAATAAGAAGTCTGCTCATGTGCCCTATAGGGATTCCAAATTGACATTTCTTCTCCAGGTACTTGCAGTTTTACACTTAATGGAAAATGTTCTTATCTTTTCAAATTAAATTTGGGGTTGGAATCTTCAGTGGTGTGAAATTAAGCTAGTTGTGTATAAAAAGGAAAAGTTAGAAATATAGCAGTAGTATTATTATGAAGTTTTGAAGAAGCTTTCAATTGCGAAAATTATAAAATAGTAATGTTCTTTTTTTCTTTTTTTTGCATTTTCTGGCTGACTATATTTATGTGTGAATTATTTTGAAGTTACTAACTCCTATTTTCTTTTTCTTCCAGGATTCGCTTGGAGGCAACTCAAAAACTCTAATGATTGCAAACATAAGTCCCTCTAATAGGTAAAATGCTATAAGAAAATGGACTTTTACATGGGTTGAAATTTTTTTTGATATTCCTTATAACAGTTGTTTTTGTCTTAGCTGTGCCTTGGAGACGGTGAGCACTTTGAAGTTCGCACAACGTGCCAAGTATATTAAGAATAATGTGAGTTAGAACTTTGTAACATGGTTATTCTGTTAATTTGTTTCTTCTAGCCATCACCTGTTTTGAATTTCATTTTCTACTTATATCAGGCCATCGTTAATGAAGATGCATCCGGTGATGTGCTAAGCATGAGGCTGCAAATCCAACAGTTGAAGGTTACTGTCATAAATCATAAAAAATAAATTGCACCACTAGTATGGGACATAGAATTAACATGTACTACTTTAGAATGTCATTGTCAGCAAATTGTCCATCTGGTTACATACAAATAGTACAAATAATTGAGTGCCTTTAGTCTCAGTGCTTCCCTCCATTAAGTCCTCCCGAAGAGAGATTCCTTTCTTATTTCTAACACCAGTGATAGGGTCCAACATGCATGAAATATGTTAAGCAAAAAAAAAAGACGAGGAACTATATAAGGGAGATCCATTCTGATGTCTTTTGCCTGTACTTTTTAATTTTTATTTGTTGAAGTTTGAATTAACTGGGAGTCTAGGAGAAGGCTAATTTTCTTGAGCTCCTTCCATTTTTCCTGCAGAAAGAGGTGACACACCTAAGAGGTTTGCTGCATAATGATTCCTCGAGTTCTGTGCTTGAGTCTCCTGGAATTTTGAAACTGGATGGAAGTCAGGGATATTTTAGTCCTCTCACATTTGATAAACGTCTATCTCAGGTCTCTTCTTTTTCTTGCTTTTGTTTGTCCGTTCTTTTTTAATTTGGATTCAAACCTGAATCTGTTTTGTCTATTACATTGTTAAATACTTCCTATGCTGTAGCCAAACCATGCTACTTGATAAAAAAAAATTATTTTTTAAACGTCTATCTCAGGTCTCTTCTTTTTCTTGCTTTTGTTTGTCCGTTCTTTTTTAATTTGGATTCAAACCTGAATCTGTTTTGTCTATTACATTGTTAAATACTTCCTATGCTGTAGCCAAACCATGCTACTTGATAAAAAAAAAAAAAATTTTAATTGTTTTTTTTTTTTTTTTTTGGGGGTGCTGCTAATTCGTGATAACGTGTAGGTACCAAATTGGTGAAAGAATGAAGTTGTTCTTGCATTAATACCATGCCCAAGTTGTAAATCTTACTTACTCTTATCATGTATTTTTTATTTTAAATGAAATTAGAAGAAGGAATGTGAAGCTGCATTAGTTGCAGCCATTCGAAGGGATCAAGAGAAGGAAGCTACTCTTAGAGCCATGGAAGCGGCTAGGCACACTGCTGAGGATCTGGTTTGTTACAATCAATATTTCGTTTTAAGGTAGAATTATTTGGTGCATGAACGTATTTATAGTAAATGTACTTTGTATAGGCTTCTCAAAGGATGGAAGAGGTGAGAAGTTTGAAGATGAGGTTGCGCTTTCGTGAAGACGGCATTAAAAGACTACAAGCTGTTGCTTCGTCCAAGTTATCTACTGAGTCTCACCTCTTAATGGAGAATCAAGAGCTTCGTAAAGAGATAGAAATTCTCAAGAACCAGCTGGACCGCAATCCTGAAGTGACTCGGTTTGCAATGGAAAATTTGCATCTAAAAGAAGAGCTCAGAAGGTTTGTATAAATTCCTTTCATTTTGTTCTGTTCTTATCAAACTCAAAGCCCTATATTTGTTATTTCTTATAAATAGCTAGCTAATAGCTTCTTGCTAAGTTATGGTTTATTATGTAACATGAACAAAATGTACATGATAGGAATGTACTTCTGAAACTCCAAATTATTTTTATTGCTGAATCAACACCCAACTTATAGTAACAATTTTCCTGTAGACACATGCTTGCTTTCTTATTTTGTCTTGCTTTATGTTCTTTTGCATTGCCCCTCTCTATACTTTATTTGAAGCCAAGGTAGTTGGGAATCATTGATGTTGGAGAAAGCTATCCCATTTTATGCAACGTTTTGGATTGGTTTTCTTCACTACAAAAATGATCAGCACTTGATTTCTCAATATTATACTTTTGTAAATGCAAGTTAAATTATACTTGGTACATTGAAATTAGCAACCCTGATCCTTTTTTGTTCCCAATTTTTCTGTATGTTTTCTTTTACAAGTAATGTCAAAACTAAATTTTGCACAGAAGATCATTTCTTCAAAATACGGTAACAGAAGTACAATATTTGAATGAAGTTCAGCAATTGTTGTAAGAAACAAAAGTTCTATTTGAAATTTTGTTTGTTTAATACTGCCAGATGTCATGATTTCAGGTTGCATTCTTTTGTTGATGAAGGAGAAAGAGAAAGAATGAATGAGCAAATCACTGTGTTACAAGACAAGGTCTTCACTTATGCAACCTAGATCTGACCCAAATATATATATATAAAACCATAACCTTCTCTACTTAAGAATTGTCATTTTCTTTCAGTTACTGGAAGCTTTGGATTGGAAATTAATGCATGATAAAGATCCCTTCTTTGGCCAGGTTAAATTTAACAGAACTTCTAGATAGAAATTTTTGGTTTAATGCTTTCATATCTTGTACCACAGCCGACTTCATTAATTCATGGTACTTTTAAGCGGGCTCTAGCATGGAGTTTAAGCAGCCCAAGAATTATAAACTATTCAAATGAGATATAGTTCTATTTTCTAGTTATTAAAAACCAATATTTTTTTGTATGTAGAGCAATTCATTTTCTTTGGAGTCAGCTGTTAATGAGGAGAACGAGTTCCTTCGCTTACAGGTTTGAATACATAAAGATGCTACTATTTCTCAAATGACTTATGATCAATTATTACCTAAATCATGTACTATTTCTCAAATGCACTTAGTATCCTAATTTGTTATTTAATTACTTTTGAAGGCTATTCAAAATGAGCACGAGATTGAGTCTTTACGCAAAAAGCTAAATCTTGCACTTGAGGCTAAGGGACATAAGGAGAGGTATCTCCTGCTTTTTTTATGGTCTTATTATTTTTAACTTGTAAACTTCGGCATATTATTTTAACATCTGCTACATTTTTGTTAGGTTGTTTCTCTTATATCAGATTTGTTCAAGACATAATTTAGCTGTGTTATTTCAACAAATTATGTAGAATCACTCAAATCCCTTTCTGTACATGTTTTATTGAGGCATTTAAAGTGTAACCTCCGTCAGGGGCGGAACTAGAAAATTTAGAGGGGGGGGGGCTAAAATTTAAAAAATGCATGACGCATGGCTGGGCTTGAACCCAAGTCTTTACAATAACAAATTAGAATCCTAACCACTAGGCTTAACTATATAAAACTTTAAGAAAAATTAACATTCAATACACGTGGTTGAGTTCCCCCTGGGCTGGCTATACATAGATCCACACCTGACCGACCTATAGGCACCTTGGACATTTCTGAGTTGTGTTTCTTTTTCTTTTCTATGCTAAACTGTTGTTTTCTGTCTTTTTATTATTGCAGGTGCATTGAGGAACTGACAATTCAACTGGAGGTTGCAAAATCTTCATTGATCTCAAAGCAAGAAGACTCAGATCCTGAAATGGAGCTAAAGGCAATGGTCCATGCAATATCTGCGGCTAGTCAGAGAGAGGCTGAGGCCCACGAAACAACAATCTCATTAGCCAAGGAGAATGAGGATCTCAAATTGCAGCTGAGTGCAATTATGGAGGACTCTAGAAGAGGAGGTTCTGAGAACTTTGATGTTCAATTGCGTGAAATACACCAGGAGAATGAGAAGCTCTTGGGCCTATATGAGGATGCTATGCACAAGAGAGATGGGTTAGGTATACTGGTACGGGAGATGAAGGAGAGAGAGGAGTGTGTTGTGCATGAGAGAGATAGCTTGAGAAGACTGGTACAGGATATGGAGGAGAGAAACAAGAGTTGTTTGTCTGAAAGAAATGATTTGAAAGAAGTGATAGATGAAAATGTTGACATGTGCATCAACGTCTCAAAGGAAACACTGCAACTTGTTGGAACCAAGTTGGAGTTGGTACAGGATAAGCTTTTGTCAACTGACAAGGCGGTTGGGCAGATGCAACTAATTGAGGATGCAAGCTCTGAGATAGACGAGTTATCAACACTGGTAAAATCAGTGCGTAGAAGTATTGAACCAAAAGAAGAAAGCCTCAAAGCCCTCAGATCAGTTCTATGCCAGAAACAAGGGAAGAGAGTTGAGTTGGAGAACCTATTCTCGATTCTAGTGTCTCAATTGGACACCTCCAATTCAAAAGCATGTTACTTGGAACAGAGAGAAACTTGTGCTATGGAGAAGGTGGTTGAGATAAAGGCACAGCTTAATGAGAAGGAGAAAGAACTCAGATGCCTAGAGACCCGAAAGGAGGAAATAAACTCAGCTTATAAAAAAGCACGTGAGAATGAATCTAAACTAAGAAATAAAATTGACACCCTTAAAACGAGTCTGAAAAGTGCTGATGATTTTAGAAAGGAGACGGAGAAGGTGTTGTTTGAAGTCAACAACAATTTGAGAGCCTCTGACCTCCTCAACTCTGAAATGCAGAGAAACAAGCTTGTGGTTGAGATGAATTGCCTGAGGGAGCAAATGGGTACTGTGCGAAAGGAGATTGCGAGTTTAACCAAATCAAGGGAAGCGGTTGAGTCAAAGATCAAGGATCTTGGAGTACTGATGAGCAGCGGTTCCCTCCTAGTGCGGGAACATGAAAGAATGGTGGAGGAGACAAGGGTTATGGGTTCTACTGGAGGGCATGTGAAAGATCGAATGGAGAAGCTGCTACCTGATTATCAAGAGGTGGTTTTTGAGGTGGAATTGAAAAATGAAGAGATTGGGTTATTTGAGGAGTCCCTACAACAGGAGAGGAGTGCTTTGGATGAGTTATCAGGAAAATTAAGTTTGGTAATTGAGAAGTTGAAGGGGATTCTGTGCCAGAGGAAGTGTGTGGTACCAGCTGTGCATGATTTGAAGGGGGGCAGCATCTGTTTGTCTGAGATGGTTGCTAAGCAGCTGCAAGAAGTATGTGGGCTTGTCAATGAAGCTAAGCAGCTGTCAGTTGTTGGCTATGACTGGTAAGTGTTGTATTTACTGTTAAACATCCAATGTCCGTTGTTGTATGTTACTAACACGAGTATTACCAATTTCAGAGATTGATAAAAAAAATAAGTTTCTTTTTTCTCTTGAGAATGTCGTTTGTGGGTAAAATTAGAAGTTTTTTAGAGGCTTATTAGTATTTCTGATAAACATCCAATGTGGTATTTCTGGTATTTTAGGATTTTTTTTTCCGAAAGAAGTAAGAGTGATTTATAGCACGGACGATAAACTCGAAGCGTTTACATTCAAATTTAGTAATTAATAAACAAATTTTTGTTTAGAATTAACAAATGAACATAACTAAATATAATTTATCTGCGACTGAGTTGGCGTGTTCTATGTCTCTCGTCTTGTATAATGCAAAATGAGTACATTAGTCATTTGATTTTTTGTTATTTTAAAATAGTAATACAAAAATGTCGTAATAAATTTGTGACTACAACAATGTAACCCCGAACCAAATCTAGTCCAAAAATTTAAATGCGACTTTGTTTTGCTTCGTAGTATCAAGAAAGGAACATTCACAATATTAAAATTTTATCTAAAAATGATACAATTTAGCACCAAATAGTCAGTTCTCCATGTCCGGCAAGAAGAAAATAATTTTCCAATACAGATACATTCTTCCCCTCAGTCGAAACAGATGGATCATGGATGTGAACTGTAAAGTACCCCAAGCAATACCCCTCTTAGCAAAAATATCTTTCAGATAATTTAAATTTTGATTAAATTATATGAAAGATATTTTCAGATAAATTATCTTAAATTCCCCTCCAAAAGTATTTGAAAAAGAATTAGGATACAAAGAAGTACACAAATGATAATTTAAATTGGACTAAATCAGAGATTTCCTGAAATTTCAAATCCAAGATCTCAGCCGTTCAACTTTTTCTGTGCACGCATCTTGGAACAGCTGGTTTATCCGTGCACGTATCTCGGAACAGTTCGACGGCTGGATCCAAATTGCAGGGATTTTAGGAACACTGTTCATTCGTCTCGGATTTCAAAAGATTTGAATCCCACAAATGATTAACTAAAAATCTGTCCAAGCAGGCCATTTGTCCACTATGACCCTCTCTTGCACAAGTATATTTACAATCTAAACATTTAAAATCAGTTAAATCAATCTGACAAATGAAGGGATTAAAACGAGACGTATTACTTGTATAAAATGACAATCCAATTTTTGTACTTCTAGTTCTGATTATGTTAATATCAACTCCAATAACCCAAGGCCCAGTACAATCTAGGGCAATATCATCCAATTTAGCCCAAAAAATATTCTTAATCCAGATAAAGCTAACCCATAAACAGTATTACAAATTTACAAGCCCACTGAACTTTATCAGTTTTATTTTCAGAAATGAGTATACTAGAAAAAGTATCAATTATTTGATCCAGTAATTTAATCATAGAATCATTAAACCCATCAAAATAATCTCAGAAGAACCCACAGAAGGGATAACTCGGCAACAACTAAAAAAAAAAGAAATAGTTTCTTAAATTTATGGATGTAACATGTTCATTCTTATTCTAATGGAGACGGAAGGAATATCAATATTTTGATAAAAATTCTTTTAGAAATCTCTGTACTCCACATGTTCACAGATATCAGGAGATACATTATGAAGCATATCAGAAATCAGGAGCAGCCAAATTCTTAGATTCATCAATTAGTGCTTGTAAGTTGTAATCCAGCACATCCCTCACCCAATTCAAAACTTATTTGAATTTTTTTGAGAAAGACTAAGAGTCAAGCCTCAATCTGAGTTTCAAACATGCAATCTGTTTTTGTTACTAGACTAAATGTTGATTCTCTAATTTAACCTCTTAAAGAGATAACTTATGTTTTATGCAGTGTTGTAAATAACGGTAAGCGGTCATCGGACGGACAGGGTACCGCCAAGCAATTAAACAGAAATAATCTCGATTAGTCGAAAAATTTCGTGACGGTTTGTTCACCGCCAACGACTAATCGGCCAATTAATCAATCTAAACGAACATTTTTTACAACACTGATTTTGTGTAGTACATGAAGAATGTTGAATCTCCACAAGATTGGAATTTAGGGCAATAAAAGTCGCATTTTAGACTTGGATTCCATCTGTTCATTTTTCTTTTGTGTGTGTAACGATCTCTTTATTTTTAACTCGTGTCGTTGTAACGCTTGTACTCTTTTCTGCCAACGCACTTAATCTCATAATTATTTGTTTATTATTGTATTTTTTTTTCTTATTCTATCCTCTTTTTTAAATGCTTGGTAGAGTTACCAAGTTTGAATTATTGTTCTATCCTTATCTTGTATTATAATTTGTTGCTAGGTAGGTTAGCTCCTAATAAAAAAAGGTGTGAATCACTAATGTCAAGCATGACCAAAATAATTAAACTAACTTATCAAGCTTTTTATAGGCACAAAAAACTTTAACATAGACCGAATCTTTAAAATCAGAAAATTGACCACAAAATCTAGTTATTAGCATAGGGACCGGCTATTACAAAACTACAACATTTTAGCTATAGTGATGATTGTATTTCTTATAGCTGTTGTAATGGTGTTCGCATAATTTTCGACATGATATAGCCGTTTGAATTTGGTATTGTAGCTATAGCTACTATTTAAATCATTGGCATTGTGTCATTGAATTGATGTACATTCTGTGTTCTGCAAAAAAAAAAAAAAAAAAAAAAAAAAAAAAAAGGAAAAAATAACGTTTGAGATAATTAGGTAGACAAATTAATTGATGATATTTTTTAAAGCAAGCAAGAAAGAAAAATCTGAAGTTTTAGTTAATTAAAATTTTATAGACATTTAATTACCTTTACATATTGGTTGTATATAAAATATCGTGTGATTCATGCATGATTTGATAATCCATTGAAAGTTGTTAAATATGGATCATTATAAATTATAAATTATAAATTAACTTTTCTGTATATGGTACTAGTATATATCAGACATAAATGTGGAATTTTAAATTCAAACATTATTTGTAATTATTGTCAAAAGTTAATCGCTTTTTAATGTGCTCTAACCGTAAGAATAAAGAAAAAGTTAGTTTTGCAGAGGATCCTTTAACGTTGAAAAGTTTTGTGCTTCATTAATTTGCAGATATCAGTAAGACTCTAGATTGATGAAAAAAAAAATTTAATAACATTTTATTTATGACTTGAGCTTGAATATAAATGTTGTGTATATATAATATGAATCATATTATCATATACTAAAAATTCAATACTTAAAATACACAACATTAATTTTATTCCACGTCGCAAGCAATTCATGCATGTACAAAATTTGTAATTTTTTAAATTGTATTATACAAATGAGAGAGTTATAGTTATGTTTATTTTTTTGGAGTTTTTAATTTATTTAAAATAGTTTATCAATTACAAATTTTCTATATAACTAACATATTATTATTATTCATGCAAAATTAGACAGACGCTCGAATTTTTGTCCGTGCTTAAAATTTTGGAATATTAATAAAAAAAAAGGGGTAACAACACGTGGCATCTCAAGGAACAGCTCATTATCTTTTCTTAATTTTTTTTTTCATTTCGTCTATTTGACTTTATGATATTCTAGTGATCTTTTGTCGTCAAGTGAAAACTTGTCAATACTAACCCAATAATTTCAATTAAACAGAGAAAATAGCCATTCAATTTAATTATCTCTTGTATTAGCCTTATGATTGACCCTTTTTTTAATTGGACCATGTTCTATTATTTAAGTCATACGGATATATATTTCTCAAGTCGGCCCATGTGAAAACGCTAATTTAATGTGAACAAATAAAATAGAATAGGATAAATTGTAATTTTCTTTTTTAAACCCTGATAGTGGATGATAAATCGTAAATGTTAGAGGTGGCAATCGGGCGGATCGACCGATCGATCTAGATCCATTATGGCTTCAACCTCGAGGAGAACTAAGGTGCTCCTAAGTTCGCCAAGTTTTTTTGTGAACTCAACTCTAAAATCTATCGGCTTAACTTCAAACGACGAATCTAAACTGTTGAAATCTTTCCATCTTATAAATGATGTGTCTACATGTGAAAATTTTAAAGTTTCAAATTAATTTAACATAAAGTCGAGTAGTCAAAATTAGAAAGTTTATAAATTAATTTGAATGCATTCATTTTTTGGAAACCTTTTGACCACTTGACTTTATACAAATTTTATTTCAAATTTTAAAATTTTTGCATGTAGACGCATCACTCGTAAAGTACAAATATTTTAACAATTTAAATTCGTCGTTTAAAGTTAATCCGATAAATTTTAAGAGTTGAGTTCACAAAAAAAAACTTTGTGAACTTGGGAGCACCCTAGTTCTACTCCCTCAACCTCTACACCAAGCAGAGCAAATCAATTATAGCATGAGCATGCTATAGCGTAAATGGGCCATAACTTTTATAGTCTGAAAATACTATAGCGATGTTATAACGTGTTACTTAGAACTCTGATATAATTTTGTCTTCATCGTCATTACAATTCAACACTTAGTTCTTATTACTGGAAAATTGAAGTGTGAAATGATTAGGATAAATAGAAAATTAAAAAGCATGCAAAAAAAATTGAGAGATCATCACTTGAAAATGGATTGTATTAAGAATTTAGAATTGATCAAAACTCGAGTATTATAAACATGATAATATGATTCATAGAGTAGAACTAGGGTGCTCCTAAGTTCATCAAGCCTCTTGTGAACTTGACTCTAAAGTATATCGAATCGACTTTAAACGATGAATCCAAACCGTTGAAATATTTCTATCTAATGATCGATGCATCTAAATGTGAAAATTTTAAAGTTTCGAATTAATTTGATATAGAGTCAAGTGGTCAAAGGAGTCCAAAAAATGAATGCATTAAAATTTATTTATAAATCTTAAATTTTTGACCACTTGACTCTATATTAAATTAATTCGAAACTTTAAAATTTTCACATGTAGACGCATCACTCATTAGGTAGAAGGGTTTCAACAGTTTGGATCCATCGTTTAAAATCGATTTAATATATTTTAGAGTCAAGTTTACAAGAGTTTTGGTAAACTTAGGAGCACCCTAGTTCTACTCCATATTATATATACAAGGAGGTTCCAATGCTCCCATTTGCATCCAATTCTTTATCTCCTTTATTTTTATTTTGAAAGTCCAAACAGTCAATCCAAACCACTCAACATGATCTTCATAATAAAATATGCCTAGCAACCAAATTTTATATTTTTTAGATTTTGTTTACTATTTTTTAAGATAGGTACAAAATCATTATTTTAAGAAGATTTTGGACCATCCGATAAAGGATTTTGTACCTATCTTAAAAAATAGTAAAAAAAATTCTAAAATATAGAAAATTTGGTCTCCAAGCATATTTTTATTATGAAAGTCATGTTGATCGGTTCGGATCGACTGCTCGGACTTTGAAAATGAAGATAAAGAATTGAGTGCAAATGGGAGCATATAATTTTGGGTGCATTGAAACCCTCCTCTATATATACATAATATTTATAATAAACAAAGAGATTTAATTCATGTTTATTGAATTTATAAATTTCAATGATATCAAAGCAACAATAATTGATGCGTACTTGTATAAATATGAAATCAATGACTTTGATTCATATTAAGATAATGCTCAAATAGTACATGGAACTTAATTGGTAGATTATTTTTATGTCCAACAATATATGATTCAATTTTAATTTTTAAAACTTATACATATTTAAATCAAAAGCAGTATCAAAATTGTGTCATAATTATTTATTATTAAATCAAGAAGTCCATTTGTTTTCTTGCATTGTTTTAATGTTACTTCTACCTCACTCTTGCTTAGTTGATTGCATTAAACTATTAATTAGATATTATTATTTTTCTCATGTCATTATCTGCTCTCACCTATTTATTTTTTTTCCCCTGTGCCAATATTATACATTTTATAGTAGAGATTCTCCTTTGGGGAAAATATTGAGCAACATTATAAAAATAATAAAGAAATTATACTTGATAATTTCTAAATATATTTCTTTTTGTTTAATGATCCTCGTATGCAAAAGAAGATGGATTCATTTTAATTATTTAATTAGCATATTGTTTTGTCCATTACATAAAAAAAACATGCTATGTGAAACTTCTTGTATTGTGATAAAATTATTAGAATTGATTTATGTTAAATGTCAGAGAGATATCTAGTCAGTAAATATACAATAATTTAAATCAAGTAGAGCCATTCAATATATTTTTAAATAAACATATAATTTGAAATTATATATTTATTTCAGTAATAATTGAATGGCTCTACTTGATTTAAATTATTGTATATTTACTGACTAGATATCTCTCTGACATTGTTTAGTATGCATGATTGCTAATTTTGCTTGTTTATCTAGATGAGAAAACAGTGTCTCTTCTTGAAGACTTGGTATTTTTTTTTTATTATGAAAATCATGATTTGGATCATGATAGAATGAGACACAATATTTATAAGTATTTTCTCAATAGCGTGTGGAGTGTCTCAAGTCAATTTATTATGAAGTTTGAAGTTTTCTATTGGGTACTAACATATTAAAGTGCTTCTCCAAAGTATATAGCTAGCTTTCTGTAATTTTATATAATATTAATTATGTTTTTCTTCAAGTACAAGAAAACCCTTGAAGATTTATTCTGTTTGTTTTTCTTTTTCCTTTTCTTATCTTTCTTTTTTCTTGGAAACAACATGCAATGGCAATAAGATCAAAAGCAAGGAAAAGAAGATATAATTTCCTTATGGTTATCTCAACCAAATATCTTTATAAGACTTCAAATGAATTAGTAGCCAATGTAAAATAAAGAGCACCAAAAGTATCACAGAAATGGACACCACATTACAAATTCTTTACATCAATATATTTTTGCAAATTTTTAAATGTTAGTAAAACCCATATTAAAATATTATCTTCTTTTCAGATCGTAGAGGTATGACAAAAATACAAAAAGTAAAATCATTTAAACAACACTCGTATGAGATATGCATTGAAAATAGAAGGCATTATCTCAATTCTTATATTAAGCAAGCATGTAGATATTCTGATCCGTTAATGATTTTGATTGAAATATATAATTTCGAATTGATTATTAGTCCTCTGATAAAATATATAAATTCTAGGCATCTATTTAATGATTTTTATGTGTAGAAATCTAAATTTATTTAGACACATATTCGCCACACGCACTCTTCACATGCAAATTGTATCATCTTTTTTATTAGTTATGATTTATTTCTATTTGTCAAATGTCACCTAAGGGATTTGGAATTGATTAATCATTGTCTTCATTTATTTTTATTCTTGTTATATCATTTAAGGAATGTTATTTGTCATTTAATATGTCATTTAAAAATATTATTTGTTAACTAATTTAAATTTTTTAATGAAAATATGTTATTTTTATAATCATTTTTTTTCTTATAACATCTCTCCATTGCAATGTACGAGCACGATATTATAAATATACTGGCGGAACCAGGAATGAAAATTAGGGGGGGCCATGAATAATTTAGGGCCCATAAGCCAAACAAATTTGGACCAGTATCCTCTGCGGAGGTTTGCTGTGCGGACTGTACGGAGCTGATTGGACGGTCCATATTTACTCTCGACCGGTGAGTGCTCGGGATGATGGAGGGGACAATATTAATTTTGCTTTGAGATTCGTGCCATAGTCTTATTTGGTCTGTCCGATCAAAACGAACGGACCAGATTAAAAGAACCGCACGACCTCTACTGGTAAAAGCTCCGCAGAGGATGTGATTCCAAAAAAATTAAGTGCCAAAGGCCCATAAATAATTTAGGGGGTGCCAGGTGTCCATAAGCAAAAATAAATTTCTGTATATTTTTTGAAATTTTTTATATATTTTCTGAAAATTTCTATATATTTTCTGGACCAAGGGAGGGCCGGGCCTTCCTTGGTTCCGCCTCAGCATATAAATAAAAGAAGAAAACCTTTACAAATATACTAGAAAGGGGTGAATCTAGAAGAAGGGGCAGGATTGTCTAATTATCTATGTTCTTTTAAAAATGAGAAAAAAAAAAAGGTTGTAATTTCAATCTCCCCTCACACAATTGAGCTAAAATAGCAAATGATTGTGAATTTTTTTCCCCTTCTAATTCCTACCTGTATATAAATATAATGCATTTCTAATTTTATGATCTCTAATATTAATTCATCTCATTTTGGAATACTATCTCAATATTTCACATCCTAAACAACTCCTAAATATTTTTCATTTAAATTTGTACATAGTTCATCTTTTCCGACGTATTATAATTTTTACATTAGTCTCGACTCCAAAAAATTTACTAAAATCTTCAACATATTTTTTGATACCGAGCGCGCAAATTTTTAATATCTAGAAAAATCATTTATACACAAATTTTTAATATACTAAAAATAATCATGAACAAATTTTAAATTTATATACAATTCATTATTTTACAACAAAATTCGTAGAGTTCTTAATTTGGAAATTTTTTTAGAAACAATAAATAAATTAAAAAAAATTAGAAAACCAACTTGATTGCTTTTGATTTTACAAAACCATAAGAACCGAGATGCTATTCGGTCCGAAATTTTTTTTTTCTCGTAACGAATTGTAATTTCAGTCCGAAGTATTTTCATAAGTTTTACACCAACAACTATATCATTTTTTTTTAAATATGTGAAAATAGTTCAAACCAAAATAACAATTTGGTTTGAAAAAAAAATACTTTGGATTGATATGACATTTCGGTTCTTGTATTTTTTTTCTAAAAATCAAAGCAATCAAGTTAGTTTAATAAAAAAAATTTGATTTAGGGCATGTTCGGCGGGCTATTGGAAATGGGCATGGGCACAGGAATTGAGCTAAAAATTACTGTTCACGTGGGGAAAAAAAATCGATTGAAATCCATGGTCATGAATAGTAACCCTGCAATTCCTAAAATTCAAGATCCAGCCATTGAATTGTTTTCGAGATGCATGTACAAAAAAATAGATGCGTGTACAAAAAATCAACTATTTTGAGATGCGTGTACCAAAAAAATTGAGAGGTTGGATCTTAAATTTCAGAATTACTGTTCATAAATTTTGAATTTCAGCAGATCTGAATCTCGAAAACAACGGAGCAGTCAGATTGAACCTTATGATTGGTTTTTAGATAAAAGTTCCTTAAGTGGAGCGGCGACCTTCTCGTTGGTTTTTAGAAAAAAGTTCCCTTAATTTGACCACCGGAGAAGCTTTAGACGTCACCCCCAACAAGCGAAATCTTTTATATGTACATTTAGCCAGCATATCTTAGGTTCTCATTTCTTTAGAGTCAGGATCTAGTCACTATTTGATGGACACATCAGAAAAAGCATCGAAAGGCGAACCTTCTTAATAAACAAAAGACAAGTGGGACCCACTTCGAACAATCTAGAAATATAATACATTCAAATTAAATAAATAGGAAGTAGAAAATTCGAACTCGTGTTACGATACGACGACGATCCTACGTGTTATATTTCATATAGGACAAAATGCTATTTAACAAGTCACACCATGTCTGGGACTAACTTGCAACAATGCACAATTTATGATAAGAAATAGATATATTATGTTGATGGGACTACCAATAATACACAGTCCATCATAATAAAATGAATGCTGTTTTACAATTAAGGGAGATAAATGGGACTCGAGATAAATATGATTGGATATGGTCGTTCATATAATATAATCAAATTGATTAAAAAAAATAAGACTTTGTTACTTTGAAGTGCAATGAACAATATTAAATCATACTATAGATTTATATCTTTATTTCTAAAGTTTAAATTAAGGTTCTAAATAGCGTTATAGCGGTTTCAGACTATAAAAGTTATGCGCTATTGACGCTATTGCGCACTATAGCGGCGCTACATGGCAATAGCGTCGTTTTTTCAACTGTTCCGCTATAACGCGATAAACGCTATTTAAACCTTTAGTTTAATATATTCGAACTAGTTAACATGATTTACATATGAAAATGTACTTAAAAATCAAATTTTATATTTTAAGAATCTTTTTCACTGTTTTTTAAGATAAATAGAAAATTATCATTTTTAGATTGTCCTCAATAGCTAAATCTATACGTGAAATGAGTTTTTAACCTATTAAAAGTAAACAAATTCTAGAACATATAATATTTGATCTTTGAATATATTTTTGTATAAAAATAATGTTGAGTAGTTTGAATTCACTGTTTAGATTTTAAAAAAAATCCATAACACAAACCGATCTACTAATTTCAAAATACCATAGTCTTACTCTTAAAAAATAAAATGTTAATTTCTTCAGACGGTAAATTATTATCGATTATTAATACTAAATTATATAATTTCTCTACAAAATAAAGTTTGTACAAGAGGCTGCTAACTCTCTATTTAAGGTAACACACAATTCAAGGTTGAAAGACAATACATACAGATTTTGGCTAAAGATTTTAACAGAGTACTTTTAGCTTCATGCAGCGCACAAACAGTGTGAAAAGCTGTTTGAGATTTTTATAGTCCTTGCGCTGCATGAAGCCAAAACTTCTCTGTTAAAATCATTACCCAGATTTTCTTGATCCGGGACCAATCCAAGAGATGCGATTTTGCCACGGAATTAAGACCGTGTTTATTCCGATGTCTAAGTGTTAATTCGACTTTTCAGTTATCATTAACATCACATGGTCAAACTTATTAAAGAGTTCCAAATTTCCAATGCAGTTTTCCAGGGGCTTTCTATTGGACGATTAAAACATCTAGCTCAGTACTTTTTTGAATGAACAAATAATAATAACGAGCACCAGTTTACTCCCCCAATTATATTTCCGAGTATTTACGTGGCTATCTTCATTTTTTTAATTATAATAGAATGATTTGAAGTATGGTTTAATGACGTAGAGCCTATATTATTGAATTTATTAATGGGATGTAACTAAGCAATTTCAGCCTCTATGACACAATGTACAATGTATTAAAATTATAATAGTGCTTGCTTTGCATTTAAATTTTGATTTGAAATTCAAAAGTTGAACCATTGTGATAACAAGTCAAAATGTTGTCAGAGATAAACCTTTAATGTTTTTGAAGTTATTATTATTTTTTACTAATACAGATTTAATTTAATTCAAATATTAAGACCGTCCAATAGCAGTGATTTTTTTCCTTATTAAAATAAAAATTATCTTAAAATATATTTTTTTAAATGATTTTGATATATGAGAATGACTCAAATGCTTCATTGATTTCATGCCTTAATCATATCCAACATCATTATTTCCGATTTGAAAGTTTACAAAATAGTAAACAATTTCCAAAAAAATATAAATTTTGGTCTAAGTACATTTTAATGTGCATATCATGTTGAGCGGTTCGGATAGTCTATTTGGACTTTAGAATCGGAAATAATGGTGTTGGATATGACTGGAGCATGAAAGCAAATGGGCATTTGAGACCTCTTGATATATAGATCATACTAAGTAGTTCGGATCTTATAAGATATCAATATATATTTTTTTTCTTAAATGATTTTAACAATTGAGAATTAAGCGTAAAAAACTAATATATGGGTGTTTTGTAAAGAATAATAGGCTAATAGCACAATTCATTAAAAGTATACAGATATCTTATGAAGACTACAACAGACTCAAAGACTCTATTTACGTCCACAGAATAGATTAATTATTTCTTAAATTATACCTTTTAATTATTCTTTATATAGAATACCTTCAAACAATTTTCAAGCATTATTAACAACTTGAAAACAGAATATAATTTATCATATAAATATTAATTACATAATTATAATGGAATTTTGTCCAATTTTTTAAGCTTTGTTTAAGATCGAACTAAAGAAGAATTCAGATCTAGTGAAGTAACCCAATCTTTGGGTTTTAAATCGGGACCGTCTGATTCGAATCTGAAATAATCCATCCGAATATGAAGACGGATTTGAATCGGACGGTCTCGATCCGGACCCACTAAAGAATGGATCTGACTCCACTGCTCTCCAAATAGAAGAGTAGAACCCTGTTTTTTCAAATCTAATCATCGAAATTTTTCAGACACAAATCTTAACACAGATAAATTGTTAGATTTAGAAAAACATGCTCCTGCTCTCCTATTTGGAGAGCAGCGGAGTCGTTCCCTAAATAATAGGCTTTATATTTTGTGTTTGTAATCACATCCCACTGGGAGAAAACCTGGAGGAGCCTTTTGATGTGCGCATTGCAAAGATCAGCAGGCAACGAAAAGGACGTGAGATCCGTTTTCCCTCGGTTAATCCAATTACTTGTTCTGTACATTTCAGGCGCTAATTGATTCAGTGCATCGGGTATAAAACTTACAATCGTGTAACTTCCCATAAAGTAACCATAAATTAACTTACCACACGTAAGACATACGAACCCCGACACAAATAAATCGAGGAGTGATGTCATCATCCAATCTCTGTACGTGTCTTCTTCTTTACCTGTTACCATCTCTCGCCCCGCGGCCGCCTTTTCGCATTTTCATCTTTCACCTCTGTCTGCGCTTTGCGTCCTTTGACCTCGCCAAGAAAGCATCTTTTTTAACTCTTTATATCTATTAAAAAAGAGAAAAATGAAAAACGGCAAAATCAAAGCCGTGTAGATCGAATCTACCTCCTTTCGTGTCACGAAAAGCTACCCTCCAGTTTCAGCCCTAACTTCCCTCTTGTAAGTATTAGTACCGGTAGCAAGAACAAATCCAGTTTCTGCCCCCACCTGTCGCCAATTTTATAAACGGAGAGAGGGATCTGGTCCTGGTATTATAAATCAGCGAGGGTTTTTTTGGTGCGTGATAATGATTCACTAATCATGTCCGGGTCGCCTAAACAACCTTCGCCTGATTCCGGGCGGGTGAAGGCGTCGAAGCAAAACGCCGGTGCGGCCGAAACGGCTGGACAGGTAACGGCCGACTGCGCTGCTGTGTGCTGTTGCTGTTCTTTTGGCCTGATCAACCTCTTATACCTCTGCTTCATCAAGCTTCCGACAGGGCTCCTCCTTCGCTCAACTCGTAAGATCAAGCGACGGGCGCGCCGGTGCTGCAAATGCCCCGCCACTACATCATGCTCATGTTCAAGCAAGATGAGGAAGTCGGCGTTGCTGTATTCGTTTGAGGAAGAGAACGATCCATGTTTTGAAGGGGGAGATCAGGCTCAAACCGGGATCATTTGGGTTTTTAATTCGGAACCAACCAAGGAGGTTGTAGAGTTCAAGGAACAGATGTGGAGCCACTTCAACAATTCAGGATTCGGCCGGAGTCTCTCTCGCAGGTACGAGTGATCGGCAAATCTGCACCGCTTTCCTTCGTGATTTGCGGGAAGTCGAACTGCCGGGATGCCGGGTGAGAGATTAATGCCTGATTGGGGATGAATGCATCGAATATCCTCATTTGATTTCTGAGATACCAAAAAAAATTGAGAACTGCTTGCGTGATTAAAGAATGCATTGGGGTACAATACTGCCTGAGTGTGATCACTGGTTTCATATATATCTCGGTAACTCATTCTGTGGTTAAATTTTTTATTGGATTTTCTGGATGGATTTCATTTTGCTTGCGAGGTTATTGAATTTGTTGGTTTATTCTGATGCTTTGGGCATGGAGCATTTGGTAAAACTGTAAATACAAATTAACTGTAGCACTTTAGCTGATTGAATGGAAGAGGAAAAGATTCGTCTTTCGTTTTCTTATTTGTTCTCAAGCAATCAATTCTGGTTAACTGGCAAAATCAAATTGGCTTGTTTGTTTTTCTTAATTGATCAGTATTAATTCCTGGATTCCAATATCTCAAAAAAGAATAAAATATCATTAGAAGTCTTGCTATACTCCTTCAGTACTAATACTTAAAAGAGTAAGACTTAGACCTTATGAATAGCATAAGGTCATTCATGCTACGATCTTAAAAATCTATCGTATAAATTTTAAACTTCAATTTAAGTAGCACAATAAATTAATTATATAATAAACTTGTAAAATATTAATTTTTACTATTTTTTATGATTTACGAAATGTTATAAAAAATAACCTAAAATATTTATAATTATTTCTAAGTTATTTTTCGCCATATTTCATAAATCATCAAAAATAATAAAAATTGATATTTTATAAGTTCATTATATAATCAATTTACTGAGTTACTTAAATCGGAGTTTGAAGTTTATTCAATAGTTTTTTAAGGCCGTAACACGGATGGCGGTATACTCTCTGTAGAACCCAAGCGTTACTCAATACTTAAATCTTATCTACTATGCAATATGCTGGTGCAGTACTAGACAATTGTAGTTATAAATGTATATATGATTAATTAAATATGGCATTGGTACCTATTTGCTTCACTAGGGGGTAAATATATTGACAGAGCAGTATTTACTTTATGCAGCGAATGGACAATGGAGTATTTACGTTATTTGCTTTACTGGTGCACTTCATATCCTCCTGCCCTGCGTAAAGCAAAAACTGCTCTGTCACATATTTACCCATTGTCAACACTTCTCCCCGTTTCTTGTGATCGTTGCAAAACTGAACGAAGAAAGAAAATTGTAATTGTCACCGAATAATAAAGTTGAGGGATATCGTAACCTCTTTAGCTTTTATCAATCAATCAATTTATGGCTTGCTGGAGCTTAACAAGAAAACAACTATGGGGTGCATCAGTAGCTCCTTTTTTTTTTTTCTTTTTCATGAGAATCAGTAGCTGTTGCTATCATTAGCCAAGTGAGAAGCGTACGAGAAAGAGAAAACATTGACACATTCACACGTTTTTATTTTTTTTCAAGATTGTTTCCAATTTTAGTTGTCCGACTAGAACTCATTTGTGCCGACTGCCTCTCCAATTGAAATATAAAATATTTTCATATGATCTAAAATATTAGTATTAGATTTATAATTAATATTCAGATAAAGTTGTTTCCACTAAACTTTGGAACCGGAAGAAACCTACTTCATAACGGAAATACCTTTTTTTTTTTTTTTTCAAAAACTTTAGTATAAAAAATAAGTGGTTAATTTAGTCTCATGGTGGAAACTGGAAAGGTTTAAACATGTCTTATTGATAAATGCGGCCGTATGGACCGCATATGCTTTATGTAGTCAAGTAGTTGTGCTCAGAACGTCATGCAATTTCTCTCATGCAGTTTTGAATATGCAGCCGCATATGTTAATCGCATATGCGAATATGCGGGTGCAAAATTTAGTATGCACGCATGGAACCAAAATTTAATATGTGTTATGCGGATTCAACTCAAAATTTTAAATTTAATATGCATTATGGGAATTAATAATTGTTGCATATATAAGTTGATGATTATACATGAAGCAAGTTCAATTATAATTGTGAAGCAGCTAGCAGTTGATTATTATATAAAAATTTATTGTATTTTTTACATAAAATAAGGCGCATTTTCAAGCTATTTATGTGGAAATAAATTCAAATACATAAATATGAATTCTCATTTAAAATTCGTATATATAAATCTGTATTAAAATTCGCATATGGAGTCGCATACCGTATATGCAGTATGTAGTGACCTTCTGCCTGCATGAACAAAACTGCATATTAAAACATTGCTTATTATTATTTAAATGAGACTAGTTGTTAGGAAGAGAGCAGTTCGATGAGCATCGTACTAAATTCGTTCCAATGTTCGGTCAGAGTCGTTTGATTAGCATGGAGATTAATGTGTGAACAGTTTTAAGATTCGTGTAGATCAACTGTGCGTGAATCTTGATGCAGGTGAACGGCTCCGTCCAATTCAGTCCATCTAACTGCCCCCCACTCCTTCCTATTAATTAATATTGGAAAGCTGAAATTATTTGTGATGGTTCATATCTTTAATGGCGGAGCTTGAGGGTTGAGATAAATAAATGTAGGAGGGAAATTAGATTTTTTTAAAATAGAATCAAATTTAATATTTTTAATTGAACAAGCACTATTGATTTAGTTTTTATAAAAAACAGCTCCATCGATCCGTAATATCGGTGGAGCCATTTTATAATCGGTCTATACAATCTAATCACAAAAAACATTTGCACCGACCTTGCAGATCGGTGGAACAAATGCATTTATGTCTCCTACAGATCGGTGGAGCTGTTTTTTATAAAAAAATCAAATTAATGATGCTCGTTTTGTTGAACTATTTAAAATTGGTTTTATTCTAAAAAAAATCAAAATTAACCACAAACAGGTTTATTGTACTTTAAATTTAAGAGGGGGACTAAAGTGATAAGTTATAACATAATCATAATAACCTCAAATCTCTAATAAAATATAACTAGGTCCCCAATGATGAGGAGAGAAAGGAACATTTTTTTTTTTTGAAAAGTTATAATTTATTACGAATTTAATTATTAAGAGTGTATATTACACAAAAAGGCAAATATCCATTGCAACAATACAAACGTTGTTTTATTCTCTGTTTTCAAGTTATTTCGTATATGTTAATATACACCGACATAAAATTAATTTAACAAATTGTATCAGAACCAACATGCAGTAGGAGTGTAGGACTGGACAATCATATACTCCGATTTATATTATTGGTTTTGTACAACTTGCTTAAATTGTTTTAAAAAAAATTAATCGTATGAAACTCCACAAGTTTTTTCTTCTTCTAGATCCTGCGTGTATTGGACACGTATTATGAATTATGACGGTTTAGATATTTACTATTTTTTTTTTAATTATGAGGAATTTACTTTCTTTTATTCATTATAAGTTCAAAGAGACACGTATTATGAGGTATTTGAAATACATTTCCAAAGAAAATCCAACTTTTAATTTTACACTAGTTGACGTGACGGGGCCATTTAAATTTCACAGGTGACAAAAAAATTGATATTTTTTTTAAACAAATACAAAGATCAAGCCTTCTAATTATAAATATTCATGAGAAATCTTCAAATTGAATTTTAAATGCATACCGCATACCCCACTTAAAAATTAATTATATAAAAAAATTATAAACAGTTTTAAAATTTCGTAAGAACAATTTAAATATGTTCACTTTAGTTGAGCAGTCCATTTTCTAGCATAATAATAAAATTATTGTCTACTTTTTCTAGCATTAATATTTACGTATTAAATCATCATCTATTTTGTAAAAAAACTTTTGACTTACAACAATGAAAATTAAAAATATTATATACACTTTAGATTAAATGCGTGAAGATCTCTTAATTGGAAAGGTTAAATAAATAATTTATTGAAATCATATTTTTGAACTTTCTAAAAAAAAAAATATTTTTAAGAAACTGGCTCTTCAATTTTTCTGTTATTATTAAAGATGATTTTTTTAAACTTCATTTTAATTACTCTCAAGCATATTGAGAGATTCTTTTAACCATACATTACTTTTGTAGATTCAAAATTGACATTTAGAGAAATTTTGCACACTCAGAGAGGGGGGGGATGGAGCAGTAGCATATTTGACTAGAAAAAAAATTCTAAAACGGTTGAATATTCAAAAATTAAGAGTTTGTGACCCACTGACAACATCTGGGAAGCTTTCAAGGAGAGAGAGGGGGGATTTTGCATGATCTATCATGCATGTGTCATTTGGATATTGATTTAAATATGTTTAGAATTAAGTGAACAAACCTAAATACAATCTCTCTCGTGTATAGAAAAATAGTCAAAAACCTTTAGATAACAAGTCTATTTTTATATTTAAATAAGAAACTTCAATAAAGAGATTGAAAACAAATATTCACATCCATTACGTTACATATAATTATGAATTTTGCAATAAAATATAAGAGAAAATCAATATCAATGAGATTGTTATATTATTAGTATAATAATTCTCACGTGAAAACATCATATCCTAAATTATTATTCTTACTTATTTAAAGAGCAAACTGGTCATATGAGATGTAATTATTTTTATCTCTTATTTTTTATTTCGTTTTTATTTATTTTTTTGTTATTTTTCTCTCTTCTCTTTCCGCAATATAGGTTGGGTTTTTTAAGAATATTTTTTCTTGGTTTGTTTTTATATAGGTTGGTGCTATTTTAGAAGTAATAATTAGATTATTGAACAAAAATAAATTTTGTTTTTTTATATCTAATTTATTTATTTATAGATGTATCATAATAACTATGTGGTAATTTTTTTTTATTAAAAACTTTATGTATATTCAATATTTTTAGATATTATTTTAGAGAATTAAACATGCGATCTTTTTATAGAGAGACAAAATTTATATCACTGCACTAAGTCTGTAGTTTTAATTTTATTGTGATATAAATAAAATGAAATATAAGAACCCATGTAATTCAATATTTACATGAGAATTTTGACATGTAGTTGTCTTGTATACAAAACCTATGTTTCTATTATTCTTAAATATACTAAAGGAATTCATTGAAAATACTAATATTTAATGCAAGTCATGCATATTGTTTTAACAGCTGACTTTTGTTTACTGTGAAGTATTACTTCGGTTAATTTTATGAATTATTAAGTTACATGTCTAAAATGACTCATAAATCAAAGAGGCTACAAAAATATTGGGTATCCATAAGAGATATTGTCGGTATAATACTTTTATCGTTAATAAAAAAAATATTTTTTATCGGTATACTCTCGCGAATTCTTTTTCATTTTTGTGGTAAAAAGTTTCCAAACCGATTTTTTGTCTGTTCTTCGTCCCTCGATAGAAAGAAAGATATTGACAGTAGTACAAAACACAAATCATGTATTTTTAACATTTTGATTTTTGTTTTTCGTACGATTGCATGAAATGAAAATTAATAACATCGTTAGTAGTCATAAGTTTTGTGATGACAAGAAGATTAAAAGAAATCTAACTTCCAAGAAATTATTTTATAAAGGTTTGTATTAACTTATAAGAAAACATTAGCATAAACAAGATTAATCTGATATTACATGATGTATAAAATGAGTAGAACTAAAGTGTTTTAAATAGGAGTGTCAATGGGTACGATATACGGGTAGGTGAAAGTATCTTCATATTCATATTCACTAAGAGTTGACTTTACCCATAACTTATTCTTGCCCGTTAAGAATTTATCTTATCCGAACTTACCTGTACCCATTAAGAACAATACTAATATAATCGTTTTATTATTTTTACAAATGGACCATTAAAACTCATGATGTCATACATATGCGATCACAAGTACTAATATAAAAATCAAAATATAAATATGCAACCAAATCTAATTTTTTATAAAGAAAAAAAAACACAATTATCTCTTCTAACGAATTCAAAATTCAATTTGCTAACTAAATAACAAAATATTCAAATACAAAAGCAATATGTTTTACATAATATTCTTCGTACAACAAAAGACATATATTTTCTCATGGAATAACTTTGATACAGTGTTATAGAAAACAGAAAATTGAATATAATATTTATATATCTACATATAATATATTTTATATAATTATCCGTTACTTAATTGGTACGAATTAGTATTTATCCGTATTCATATCCGTTTATCTAACGGAAATAAATTCTTGTCCATACCCATATCCATCTTATCCATCTTATCGAAGTGGATGAATTTTAACGTTTAAAATTTATTGTTAGAAGTTAAATAAATATGTTTTCAAATTAAGTTCATAAAAAACCTTGGAAACTTAACAGCAACATAATTATACCCGTACAAAGTAACGAATAAGATGCGCCTTTGGAAATTGAAATTTGCCTTTCACCATTACATAATAAATTATCTTAAAATTTTAAATTAGTTACTCCGTGGTCCGTGCTACCCATGTAAAAATGGGTGCATTTAACTTTATGAAGTTCATTTAGAAAATTATTTTACCGATAATATATGATCTTAAAATTATTTTATGAAGTATAAGAGGAGGGTTCAAATGTATAGGTTATTTTTTCTTTGCGTTCATATAAAAATATCACATTTTAATTTTATTTTTATGTGAATTTAAAAGCTAAAAAATTAATGCTTAGTAATTAACCACATTAGTATATTTTTACAAGGTCTTGATGACAACTAAAATAAAGTTGAAATATCATTTTTTTTTACACATGTATAGATAAAATAATGTAGATAATAATATCTAACTATTTTATTTTAATCTTTAAGTTATAAATTTTGAGTTGAAAGTTTTAAAAATAGAAACATGACAGAGAAACAAAAAATGAAAGCATTTCAACTATTCCGGAAATAAAAATAAGTGCATGATATTCTGTACTACACAAGTGAAAATGGATGCATTTTAAGGTTTAAAATTTATTATATAAAATCCGTCAGATTTGTTTTAAAATTAAGTTTATAAAAAAAAAACTTGTGAACTTAAGAACAACATAATTATACTCGTACAAAGTAACAAATAAGACGTGCCTTTGGAAATTATAATTTGCCTTTCACCATTACATGATAAATAAATTATCCTAAAATTTTAAATTAGTTACACCATACTGCACCAAGTAAAAGTAAGTTTGACTAGTAGGATATGTGTGTCATATGACATCAACTTAAAATTTTATTATAGACTAATTCAAATTATTCAAACCGATTTACTTTATAAGTAATGTTTTTTATATGCAATAATTTTTATTTTTTTGAGTTGTTTTTATTAACAAGTGAAGCGGTAAGAAATGTTAAAAAAACAAATGCATTAAAATTAATTTAAAAATATTTATATTTGACCGCTTGATTTGATGCTAAATAAATTCAAAAATTATAAATTTTGTATGTAAACACACAACTAATGAAGTAGATCGGTTTGAACAGTTCAGATTCATCGTTTGAAGTCAATTTGATATATTTTAAGATTGGTGTTATATAGACTTAAATGACACTGATAATATACTAGTCGGACTAAGTAAAAATAGGTGCATTTGACTTTAGGAAGTTCGTTTAGAAAATTATTTTACCGATGTCTAAGATGTGCCTTTGAAAATTGAAATTTGCCTTTTACCATTACATAATAAATTATCTTAAAATATTAAATTAGTTACGCCGTAGGTAGGGGTGTCTAATTTCATTAAAAAAAATATATACGGTATGATCAATATGCGATCTGTATCCGACTGTTTACTAATTTCGTAAAAAAAATAAACCGATAGTATTATTCATTTATTCATTTTCTAAAAAAAAAATTCATTAAACTGATTGTTGAATGTAATTTGGAGGTATCACGTCCATCTTTCTTTCAAAATATATAAAAAAAAAAACCAAAATTACAATTAATCACTGCACATGAGTTACAATGACAAAAAAATAAATGAAAAATACACAAATAAAGACAAATCTAAGTCTCAATTATTTATTACTACTTGGTGATATTTTCGAAAATAAAAAAATAATATTATCAATTTAATTTATTAATTTTTTATGTTATGAATAAGAAAATCGATAGTTTACTCGGAATTTTTTTAGAAACCATAAATAAAAAAAAAGATTTTATCAAATCCAACTTGATTATTTTGATTTTTGCAAAAACTATAAGAACAGATATGTCATTTCAGTCTGAAGTATTTTGTTCTTGGACTATTTCAGTCATAGGTGTTTTCACAAGTTTTACAACAACATCTACATTATTTTTTTTTTCCAAAATTTGTGAAAACAGTTCGGACTGAAATTACAATTCAGTCCGAAAAAAAAATTCGGACCGAAATGAAATCTCACTTCTTATAATTTTTGTAAATTTTTTTGATAATTTATTTATTTATTTATGGGTTCTAACAAAATTCGTTTACTCGTCCATGAGACAGCACATGTGGCCTATGGATAGGCATCATGGTGGCTATACGGTGAGCGTGACAGTGTGGGGCCCTTTAACCAGGTGTTCAATCGTGTAGAAACCACATGTTACCCTGTTGGAATTGGAATTGACATCTCTTCCTTGTCAGCGGTGTTTAGATTTTATTTCAATGTAACGTGACTAGATTCTATTACCACGTGTGCACATTAATATTGGGTTCTGAAAAAAATAACCCCTACTTTTATGGTTTAAAGACAGTAACGAGTCATGACAATAATAAATGAAACCGTAGTTATGACTTGTGGGTCCTGTTGGTTCCGTGCAAGAAATAGATTTTACTTCTATAATCAATTTGATCAAAACGAAAATGACCTAATTTGTGAAAATTTATAACTGAAAAGTTTGCAAGGAAAGATTGAATAATCAGAATTTATATTCCTTGTGGATATAAGTGCATATAATTGTGCCAATAAGAAAAAAAAAGATATGAATTTATATCTAGATTATTTGGAGTCTCATAAAATGGAGTAAAACTTGGGTGTTCTTAAGCTCACTAAGTCTTTTTTTGAGCTTAATTTAAAAATTTATTGAATTGGTTTCAAACGATACATTCAAACCATTGAAACCGATTTACTTCACGAGTGATGCGTTTACATGTCAAATTTATAAATTTTCAAACTAATTTAGTATAAAGTCAAGCAATAAAAAAATGAAAAGAATTAATTGACAATTCTTTCTTTAGACAATATAGATATGATCTGTAATATCATGATAATAAATAAAGTTTAAATCTGATATATAATATTATGTATATTTTAAAATATGATAAGGTTTTATGTATGTTTTGATTCGAAATTATTAAAATTATTAAAAAAAGAAAAATCAAAACTCCCTTCTCAACTTTATGGGCTCTTTGCCATAGATGTAAAATTTGTTTGTGTGTAATATTGTATTTGTTCCTCTTCCCTCTTATTTTTACATTGACAAAGCTGAGTTAAAATGGGAACAGTAGCAAGACACATTTTATATTGACCCCATCTTTAAATGCTCATATGAGTCCATATCTTAAACAGTAAGAGATATAAATCATAGTAGACAAACTACTCGCCTTCCCTGAAAGTAAATAATTTTCAAGTACCAATTGCTTTGTTTTATTTGCTTTTGTGTACTTGTTGTGCATTAACTTACATGGGGATTGGCGGATTCATGTGTCTGACATCAGTTTAACTTATTTCAACCTGCCTCAGCCTACGGTAGGGGTGCAAACGGCTAGGAAAGTGGTAAATTATATCCGTATCTGTCTTTATTTTTTGAATACATATACGGATACCGATCAAATATTAGACAGATACAGATTAGATATTTAATAGATACGGATATGGATATATATTTTTATAATAGTGAATAACATAATTTTTTTCATAATATATGTTAAACTATATGTTATATATTTACTATTCAGATACAGATAATTAAAGTTTAAAATCATATATGTATCCGTATCCGTACGGATATTCGTATGTCGAATATCTGTATTTAATTTTTGGATATGAATTCATATACTGTCGGATAATATCCGACCTGTTTGCCCCCCTAGCCTATGGGCTTCCACTCCAAAAAAAAAAAAAACTTATTTCCACCGAGTAGATAGAGGCCGGTTTTTTTATTAATATCCAATATTAAATAAAAAATATCAAATATATTCAACTTAGCTGGGTATTTATAAAAACGCCCAGACTGGCTATTTTTCCAATTTTATTCTCACAGATCATTTTTTGGCCGGTCAAGGATTTTTTTTTTAGAAAATGTTATGATTTATTTTTTTATTAAAATATTAGAAATATTTTTCATATTTCTTTGAAAATTGATAGAATGCTTTTATTAGAAGAACTGCAACAAATAGTCCGGATCAACATTTTTCAAGCCGGATTTTTCGAGGATATAAAAAAAATTAAAATATTTCTTTGTGTGTTATTGAAAAAAAATGTTTTGAATCTCAGTTATTAATTCTAGTTCAAAAGTCACTTCTAGATAAATACATAAAATATTGTGATTCTATTTTTTTTTTTTGAACTAGAATCAATAACTGAGATTCAAAACATTTTTTTTTTTTCAATAATAGGTCTTTGTTAGGCCATGATGTCTTTAGGCCGATCTGATAAAGGTTTTTTAATCAAGCTTTGTTTTTATAGCTGAGTAAATTGTTCTCCATCATCTCTGTTGATAATTGTCGAGTGTTCTTACACTTTTGTTGCCAAGATGGTGTTTTTCTTTTTAGTTTAACAAATATAGAAACTAATGATCATTAATGCAATATTTACTAATTGCTATTATGAATTTACTTTGCTCTTTATCAAATTAATATTTTAGATATTGAGAACACCATAACAAAACCCTCAACACATGCAGAACACAATAGCAGAAGTGAAGAGAAAGTATTAGTGGTTTACACAGTTTAACTACTGAAAAGTAAAATAAAGGAGATTAACAAAGTGAATATAGGCATACATACAATTTATGCAAACTGAATGATATAATTGCAATAGTAGGCAACAGAAAATAATTGATCATCCAATAGCTCATATAATTCACATCCCAAAAAAAAAAATCACTACCAAATAAAGAAACTAATTAAACACAATTAGCAGTTAAATAACTTACCTGCAGCAATTCCAAACTTACAAGAATCAATTAGATAGGTGCCAGTGAAACAGAGCAAACCTGTACAAGTATTTTGAAATTAGCTATTCACAAAAACAAATAAAACATTAGAAATGCATGCCTTCCCGAATAGAATTCATTAATACTCAGAATCGACTTAATTTTAATTAAAAAAAAATACATCTGATGTTGTCAGAAGTGGTTTCCTTCAGTTTAACCCCTCTTATTTGTAGAAAAGGCATCAGAAATGTCTTCTGAGGCGTGTACCGACTTATTGCTCTTAAGATCATGTCGTGCTCAACAATTACCAGCAAAGCACAGATTCATTGGATATTGGTACAAAACTGAGGCATGTTTTTTCTGATTGGTATGACTGGCTGTGTCATTATCAATAAATAAATAATATACTTATTTCCCGCCCCGTGAAAAATATTATACGGGTAAAGCGCCTTGATACACATTTATTAATCTAATAAACAATTAACATCAGTAAATAAAACTAAACCCAAAGGAATTTATACTGCTATTTTATGAGCATGGGCTTCAGAATAGTGAAAAACTGCAACCCAATATAATATTAATAATAGTGAGAACTGATTGTTCCGATGAGCATTAGACCGAATTGGATTAGATGTTCAATCTAAACCGTCCACATGAACAGTTTAGATTCATACAGATCTAAACTCGTTCGTACGAATCTCAATGCGGATCAGACAAGTATGCTAACCATAATCTAGAAGCCAGACCTAAAACAAATAGACGGTGCAAACAACATCAAAATCTGAGGATGGAGTTTGTAAATAAAGGAATCATACATTTTAAAACACAACAACAGGATCCAGTTACTACTCTACACCTCCCTTATTTATTTATTTTTCTAATAAACCTAGTTTTATTCAATAAAAAAAGAGCGAGATCGAGGCTGCCAAACCTTATCTCCATAGATTATACAACACTTACAACAACACAAGTTCTACTACATGCTGTAAAGTTTGATTTCTTTGCCACACTTCTGGCAGGGTTCTCTGCATTGTTGGCCACAACCATACCATCCTCACTTCAATTTTTACAGCCTGGCCTATTAACTACTCGACTCACAAAGTATGGATCTCAGAGTGAGAAACAACCGAAGACGATCCGAACTTTCTATATCAATAAACAGCAATAAAGGGCATGAGTACAGATCCGATCCAAAGCTTCCCATCCTTCTCTTCAACCTCACTGACTGCCCGTACCACCTTCCCCTGAGTGTCCTCCAAGATTTCAAGCAATTCGCCATTTGGGCTGTATTTTATGATGACAGCATGAAGTCTGCCACCAATTTGCGTCAGGTAGTGGTACTTGGCAGGGATCGGAAGTTTCATCAGAAACTTCCTTAGTTGGGTCCACTGGCTTAATAAATGTGCGTAGATGGTACGCCGGCAATGGATAGCCACCCAGAATTCACCTTTGTCATTGGTTCTGACATTGTCTGGGAAACCAGAGAGGATTGCAAAGACATCAGTGGTACCGGCTTTCTCTCCCTTCAACCAGTATCTGCTCAGCCTGCATTCATGAATTACAATTGAATCGCTATGTCCTGAATTTTTTCATACCAGGCCCAAGTAATACGTACTGAGTACTGACTATGCAGTCTTAGACAAAGTAACATGCTTAAGGGTATAAGGTATACGAACCTGCCAAGTGATCCTTCACAAAACACGAAGAATGACCCATCCTTGCTCATGGATACGCCATTCGGGAATTGGAGGTCCCGGAGGAGAACTGTTGTTTCTTTTGTTTTAGGGTCATACTTCAAGAGCCGTCCAGAAGGATCAGCCGTGAAGACTAGCTGCATGAAGTTCCTGTAGAAATTTAATTTCCTATTGTTAGCAAGAGATCTCAAAATCAAAGAATTAGAATCTCATATTTGGAGAAAAAAACTTGAAAATTAATTATTGGAAAATATGAGCCAGACCTTATACCAGTATATCTAACTTGTGGGTCATGCCAAAAAACTCCTATTCGTTTTAATTTCTTTTTCTCAGTCTGTGCATAAGAACAGAATTTGGTCCTTTAAGCAAAGCTTCTTTTCAATGTCACAATGCAGGTATAAAATTGAGGATTCATTGAATTCAGATGAGGATTCATTGAAGGGGTTAATTAAGATTTATAATGAATACAGTTGACTCCAGTATGAAACAGCAGAAACTGGCATGTTACATTAACTGAGCATTTTTTTTTCTGTCAAAACCTGTAACAGGAAGCACTACCGTAGCCTAAAAAATTCTGAGCTTTTTTTATTTGAAAAGTAGCTCGGTTGTTGATAAATTACAGGAAAATGCTTTGACAAATTTCAACTGAAAATACAGCCAAAACTTGACTCTTAGAATCCAGCAACTCACACTAAGCAACTTTAACCTTGCCATACCTACCCCCAAAAATATGCACCTGAGAATTGACAATATTTGTGTATCAGATAGGGTGAAAATTTATTGGATATAGATTGGATAGTAGTCAAACTGTATCCGCATCCATTTTAATATTTCGGATGTGGATGCGAATATGGATACACTCGGATAAAGATACGGATCAGATATGGATATGAATATAGTTCAAATACGAGAGTAAAACTTGCTTAAATTTTATAAAAAAACATTGAATTTATTAAAAAGAAAATTTGTCGATACTAATATCCATAAACAAACACAAATACTATAATATAACTAAAAAATGCATACCATGTAATTTTATTATAACGGTGAATAACATAAATTTTTATAATAAGTATTAAATTACAAAGTATATATATATCTTGCTAGTTGAATATCTACATTTTAAAAAAATCTGCTACCACTTTGTAAATTGACTAAATTCAAAACCATATCCTCTTGATAAATCGAATATTGGACGGAATCTAAATTTCCAAATAGCAATCGGATAATATCCGACCCGTTTTCATCCCTAGTTTCAGATTTAAACTATAAATACAATTTGCCCAAAAATTATGCGGTATAAAAATCTGATTTTTGACACGATATATATAAACAAACACTGGAACCATATTATTTTTTATTTTCTGCTACTGCAGCATTTGTTGTGAAACAAGTGCCCTCAGAAAAGGTCATTATATATAATAAGAAATCAAACTTTTAATTCAAGCAAAGCTGATTTACAAATAAAAAATAACCTTCTCTGGTACTTGGTGCTACTGTCAGTGAAATAGATGGTACCCTCCTCGTCAATATCCAGATCGTTGGTAAAATTCAGTGGCACGCCTTCGGCTTCTACGGTCAATGGAGTGGCCAAGCCTCCTTCAGGTCCCACCTTTAACAATCCAAAATAGGCATCGGCAATGTACAAGTCACCAGTCCTTTTGTCGAACCGGAGACCAAGTGGTCGACCACAGATATGCTCATGCTTCAAGTAGCTAAATGCTGAGGGCTTGGGGTCACACAGCTCTGATCTGGAGTTGTAACAGATTTATCAAGTTAGTACTGGTTTATGCTGGTCTAGGTTTTGATTCTTGAACAAGAATCATTACACACCGTTCTACAATTTTTAAAATGTGTGTCATGCATGTGTGATGCCACTAATTAATACGTACGGTGTCATTATGCATGCAAAAAGTAAGAACCACGTTCAACCAAATTATCAGTTCCCATTTTTAACAGAATAGTTGTGCCTAAATTAAACTATCATTTCTGATTCCGCATAACCTGATCATGAGTTTAATTTATTAGTAATTGGCTACTACAATTACAAAAGCCCAAACTTTTGGGGATTCGTATCCTCCCAGGTACTGTAGAGGTTTACCTGCTTTTAGATTCGTGTCAAGTTAAAAATGAACAGTCCAGTTCTACTTATTATAAAAGATTCCTTTATCAGGTAGTGGAGAGGATGTGAATTCAACTTTTGGGGCAAATCCAAGCCTAACAAGCCAAATAGAAATAGAAAATCCCATACCCGTACAAGTACGACAAATCGTAAAGATGGTGCAAAAAGTTGATTCGCTTTTTAGTTTTTACAGTACACAAATCTAAACAAAAATGATTCTTTGCATAAGAGCCCATAAAAGTTAAACATATGCAGTCAAACCCTCTATGGGTATTAAAACGATCAGAGCAAAACTACGAGAATCTGGAGCTTAAAACCCTGATCTATTCCGCCCAATTACAGACAACATCAAGCTCATAAAGATTAATATGAATACAAATTAAGAATATTTTAACTGGAGAAAAAAATATGTACATGCAAATTTAGAATAAACACACACCTATATGGGGATGTATAAGCAAAATCTTTCCAGGTAGAGCCATCCCAAAAGAGAACCCGACCATCAGCAACGCCGGTGTAGGGTCCACGGCCAAGGGAGTCAAATGTAACGCTCTCCGGTCCCTGGACCTGGTTCATGAACCGTATCTCCGCCTTCTGTAGCTTGTTCTCCCTATCCTTGGCCTTAGGAAGTTCTGACCAGTGAGGCAGGTCTGCCGGAAAAACCTCGAAACCCGGAAAATCCGCCATGGAGCCGTGCTTGAATGGATCCGTGGCACAGTACACCGCTAGTGCCACTGCCAAAGCACCTAGCAGTATTGTACAAACACCAGCCATTTGTTTATCTCTCGCTCAAACTGCGTCTGCTAGTGAAGCCCGGAGATGGATTTCAATGGCTTTAATTGCGATTTTATGGAAGCGCCTCTTAAACCTCCAACCTACCCGGAGGTTGCGACCTCTGCAATCCAATCCTATTGCACAGACATTAGAATAATAGAGGAAAAGTCAATATATATATTTTTTATTCATTCATATGGACAATAGAAGAAAATTTTGTTTTTCCAGCAAAAAAGTGAAATAGAATAAAATAAATTTATTTTATAGTTACTCGGTAAATGAAATCCAAAGGCCGAGGCGCCAATATACAATTCTAGCCAACTACCAGGAGCATTCTTCGTGAAATAGTTGGAACATTCTAGAGTAACTAATTAACCTACCTCGCGTACTTGCAAGTCTTCCAACCACCCGGACCCGGTCCTTTATTCCAAAAAAAAAATACTAGGTAATTGGGATAAACTATTTTAAGAACGAAATTTAATTTTATGCCAGGCAATTAAGATATTCCAAAATGAAAGATCAAAATAATAGTTTAAAATTTTATGAACGAGAATGGTTCGAAATATATTAATCATTTTTCTATAAATTTAATTTGTAATTTAGGTTTATTAGATAAGAGAAATCTATAAGAAGATGTGGTCTTAGGTGCACCACAGCACCAGACTAGACAATCAATAGAAAGAA
Organism: Carex cristatella; assembly: GCA_024447775.1. NCBI lineage: Eukaryota > Viridiplantae > Streptophyta > Magnoliopsida > Poales > Cyperaceae > Carex > Carex cristatella. The sequence goes on from JAJHPF010000012.1 coordinate 3,644,594, forward strand.
CGGTGCATCAACGAAGTCAATTGGTACTGAACACCCGGTACACGGCGGTCCTCGTGGCAATTTGACCAACTTTTTTCTAATTTTAGAAATAAAAAAAAAAGATTATCGATAAATGATAGAACTAGGTCAATGATTATGTTATATTGTAAGATGTCAATTAGACCAAACAAATGATTACGTCTCATTAATTTTTACAATTTACCATCCTAATATTAAAAATAAATGAAACTAGATCAATCTCTCAAACGAGAACCGGAGTAGAAGAGATAAAAAAAAGAAAAGGAGAGGACTCACAGATTTCACAGTCTTCATTAAACTGAATATAATATACATAAAGTATTTGATATATTTATTTTTTAATTTAATTTTTAGTATACCCTTACACACTTTTCTAATTATCTATATACCCTCAACACTTAAATATCTAATTTGTCTCTAAACTCTTAAAACTCTTTTTTTTATCCATTACATAATAATACCGAAATTAATCATAGTTAAATTTCTGATTAAAATAATAAAAGAAAAAAATATTCTCGCGCTCTTGAATTTTTTTCTTCGCCTCTTGCTTTTTATACCGCTGGTCCGTTCTCTCTATTTTTTATCTGCGCTTTTCAAATTTATTTTCCAATAAGTATTTTTTTTCTAGCCTTTTTCGTTCCCAGACTCCTTTTCTCTGATGGCCTTTGCATGGCCTTTTGTGCCATTTTCTTTGCTTGGTAGCAATGAACTCATCTTGTCGGGCATTGATTTTCTCTATTATCAATTCCAAGTTTGACTTTTGTGGATATTGATGGTCCGATTGGTGTGTGTTACACAGGTCCAGAGACAAAAATTCAATTAGAGATTAGAGTGATATATATTTGATTTTAGATAAGAACTACCAGAAAATGTTGGAGCCAGTGTAACTTTTATAGTGAATTTTGTACTGAACTGTTTTTGAAATTAATGATGACAAAATAAGAATGAGATACCTACCAACTAGGGGTGAAAACGGGTTGGATATGATCCGATCGTATTTGGATCCGTATTCGAAAATTAAATACGGATATCCGATATCTGAATATCTGTGCGGATACGTATACGAATATGGTTTTAAATTTTAATTATCCGTATCCGGATAGTAGATATATATAATATAATTTAATATATATTATGAAAAAAATATATGTTATTCACCATTAGATAAATATTATGAATTTGGGTATTTTTAATCATATTTATATATTTTTTAATAAATATCCAATCTGATCTGTATCGGTATCCGAAAAAAAACCGAATACGAATATAATTTTACCACTATCCAATCCGTATTCGATCCGTTTTCACCCCTACTACCAATGATTATAAGCAAACTCATGAAAGTGCATTTTCATGCATTCTAGTTCCTGATTAATCATCAGTATCTTCAACAAATTATAAGAAAATAAACAAATAATGTTGATTTTTTATTTTTTATTATCTTATCTGAACATATGAATTCACGCATTAACTCAAAAAATGAGGTACCTTGCGTGATATATATTCACTTGAGGTTTTTTTTGAGACAGATATTCACTTGAGGTTAATTGGTAGGGATGCAAACGGATCGGATAATATCCGACTGTATCCGAATCTGTATCCGAAAATTAGATATAGATATCCGATATTCGAATATCCATACAGATACAGATATGATATTGAATTTTAATTATCCGTCTCCAAATAGTAGATATATACCATATAATTTAATATATAATATGAAAATATTTATGTATATATTTACGGATATCTCACATCCAATTTATATCCATCAAATATCCAATTCATATTCGCATCCAAAAAATAAAAACAAATACAGATATAATTTTACCACTATCTGATCCATATCCGATCCCTTTGCATCCTTATTAATTGGGTTTGGTTGAGTCTAGGATTGCCAATCAGTTAGTTCATACAATTGAATTAGAAGCGAAGGATGATATTGAAGGGGCCCATGCAGCAGAGGAACAAATAATGAAACAGGAGACGTGCAGTGCGTGTATCTACCAATTGAATTACGACCGTTTCGTCTGTTTTCTTTTTCTTTGTCAGTATACAAAAAGATCAAGAAAAAGGAGTAAGGATATAATGAGAAAATAAAAATACTGGCAATACTTAACTATAAAAAATTAACTCTAAGGGTATATAAGAAAATATGTGAAAGAGCAATGTACAATCAGAAAATAAAAATCCTGACAATATTTAACTATAAAAATCCAACACCAGACTTTAGTCTCAAAAAAGTAGGGTAGTCTAAATGAAACCCAATCATAATCTATGGGTTCCATTTCACGAGAAAATAGTTGTTTTTCGACCATTATAACTCGCCAGAGTCGCCAAGCCTATTACGGCTCTCCTCCTTTATTCTGATTTGAAACAGGTTGTGCAAAAATTATAAAAATTATATAATTAGCAAGTACTTATTAAAATTATTCATTATTTATTTTGTTACCCAGTTATCATGACAAAAATAAAGCATGATAAGACAAATATTTAACAGATAAAAACATAAAATATGGATATGAATTCTCTTATTCTTTACCGTATCCATTGACACTTCTTTAAATACTTCTAAGAGTGAACGGCAACTATCAGTTAGAGGTGTTCATCGTTTCGGTTTAGTTGAAATCAAATTGAACTAAGCAAACCAAAATTAAAATTCGGTTTTAAAAATAAAACCGAACCAAACCGAACCAAAATTTTATTTCGGTTTGTTTTGTTTGTTCGGTTCAAACCGAAATATATTATTTTTTTATTTAAAGCAATTGTTTTGTAATAAGCCAAAGTATATTAAGAAATAAACCGAAGTATTTAAAACAATTGATTAAGAAATAAATAGGAGTATTAAGAAATAAACCGGAATGACCCGGACCAAATTCATAATATATAAAAGTTCAGTCGGTTTAGTTATGTTGGGTTTGAAAATTTTCAAACCGAACCGAACCGATCATTGTTTGCTGTTTATTCACTATTTATTCACTAAACCGACTCAAGTTTAATTCGTACTTTACGCTTGTATCTGTTTTGATTTGTATTTAGTTTTCTTCGTTGTCTTAGTTCCCTTGTTTAATTGTGTTAATTTGTTATTAAATAGCTTGAGTTTTATTAATTCGTCTAATTAAAATTTTGGCTAATTCGTGTTCAAGTTCGAGTTTGAATTATGAAATTATTTGGATTGTTCGATTAAGTTCAACCTGAAATATCTAAGCAATAGTATGACATAAGATGTTCACTTCTAATATATTATAAATGTGAAAATATTTCAAACTTAATTTCAAGGTCAGCAAAATATCGACAGTTACATATATTATTTAGAAAAGAATAATTATTAGCAATCTACTTATCTTACCTACTACTAAGAATTTTTGTTGACAAACAACTTCTTAGAAAAGGCAGGCAACTGTTGAGGATGGAGACACTTGTTTCCCCTGCTACTTGTTTGGTAAAGATAAACGACAATCTGGAATAGACTATTCTTAAGGATATGGTTGGATGTAGTGAGAATAGCTAGGATAAGAGGCTATTTGAGAATAGGGGCTGTTCATAATAGTAATGTGCATTCAAACAACATTTTTGCTATTCGGAATAATTAGAATAGTTGTTATTCTATTTTCTTGTAAATGTTGAAATAACTACTATTCGAAAGTGTGAAGAGAAAAAAATACTACTGCCAACACAGTCTCGAAATTGACAAAATTGACACCACTTCTATTATCTCAATATCATGACAATTCATTTGAGACCTCACTTGCCTATCTTTTTTTTTTTTCTTAATTAACACCTTATTAACACTATTATTTATCAATTACAGCTATTCACTATTCTACACTAATATGAAAATTACTATCTTTTTCTATTCTAATTTATTATTTTTGAATAACTTCTATTCCTGCCACATTCAATAGAGCAAGAATATAGCAAGAAAATCAATCTTTTGGATAAATCAAGAAATAGAGTAAGAATAGAGCTAATTTCAAGATTGAGAATAGTAGCTAATCTAATATTTTATTGAGTTAGCATATTAGTGAGAAAACTCACAAAAGACAAACAAAAACTAATCTATATTTGTTAATCCAAATACACCCAAACGTAAAATAGTAGTTCGGAATAGTGTTAATAAGAAAAATGATTTGCTAGGTTAACTTGGTCTCTCTTTTTTCGTTCTTTTTTGCTATTTTTTTTCACAACTCATCCTATTATAACTAACGAGAGAAATATGTTAAATGAAGCAGTAATTGCCGCGATGCACGAAATGTACTATTAATTAAAGTACATTAATTAATTAATTATAATATGTTAAATAGTACTATTATACATTAATTAATTATAATAGTACAAGCCAACAGTACTATTATACATTAATTAATTAATTAATTATTCCCGTCAAAATCAAAGTACATTAATTAATGTATTGAATGCGATGCACGAAATGTACTATTGATTATTTATAATTGCCGACTGACGTAGTCGGGAGATGTAGCCAAGCCAACAGCAGCAAAAGATACCGAATTTTTTTATTAATATACAAAAGAAATAATAAATTTAATAATTTATACAATTTTTTAATGAAATTCGAAATCTATCGAAACCGAAGACAGTGTCATCGGTTTCAAAAGCTAGAACCGATGACAATGTCATCAGTTTCAGAAATTATAACCGATGAGGTTTCAACCAAATTCCGCCAAAAAAAATTGCATAATATATTTGTGCACAATTTTTGATGCAGAATGCACACTTTTTGATGCGAGAATTATATCAGATTAAAATAACGAACGACTCAGATTAAAACACTTTTTGTTGCGGAATTTTTTTTATTTTTTCAAAAATAGAAAGACCATAATATTTTCTATATTTACCTAGAAGTGACTTTTGAACCGGGATCAATAATTCAGAATTAAAGTATTTTTTTTTACCAATAACACAAAGAAATATTTTAATTTTTCTTACAGCCGCGAAAAATCCGATCAGAAAAATATTGATCTGGGTTATTTGTTTAAGTCTTTCTAATAAATCAAATTATATGGTATTCTATCTAATTTAAAAAAATATAAAAATATTTCTAATATTTTAATAAAATAAATAAATAAATAATAATATTTTCTAATTAAATTAATTAATTAAATGAAAAATTATTTTAAATTTAAGCTGATGACATTGCCATCGGTTCTAGCTTCTGAAACCGATGACTTTGTCATCGATTCTGCAATGGATGATATTGTCAGTGGTTTTAATTTTCTGTGACTGACGAGTTTGTGATCAGTTTGATCTTCTGAAACCGATTACACTATCATCGGTTTGGATACTTTTCAAATTATTTATAAAAAATGTATAGATTGTTAAATTAATTTATTAATTTGTATATTAATAAAAATTTCAGCAAAAGTTCATATAAATGTATGAAGTCTCAGGCTTAGAATTTTTTGTTATATTTTTATTTTTTTAGTTAAAATATTTTCATTTTGAAATTTAGTTTAACATTTTTGTTATCCAGATTTAGAATATGATATAAAAAAAATAGACAACCACTAAGATTTATAAATCATCGGTGTCTCATCGTGCTTTTGCAATAAAAAATCAATGCACTTGCACTAAGATTAACTAGGGTATAAAAAATCGGTTCGTCGTTGAAACTTTTACAATAAAATATCGATGCATTGTTCCGAACTTTAAACGGCCATAATTTGAGCGTTTGACCACAATTCGAAGTATTGTAGTTTGATCACAATTACGCTGGTAGAATCCCGATGTAAATATTGATGCATTGTTCCAAACTCAAAAGCCTTCAGACCTTGAAAGAATCAAAATTGCCAAAAAAAAAAAAAATCGTTGAGGGCCTGAAAATTTTATTTGAAGTTGTTTCTAATTCTGTAGTATGCTAATTAGTCATTAAAAATTTATTTTACAATAATAAACATTCTAAAATTGAGTATCAATATTACAAAAAAAAATGAGGATCATCATTTACTTTATTTTTTTTTACTTGAACTAATACAATATTTCTGTATTGTTTTGTCATTTAAGCAAAGTTATATACAGATATATTAATCATTAAAACAATAATTGATGAACAATTATACTTCTCAATTAATACTTTATCCATATGATATTTGTTTGAGAATTTTTTTTTTTTGAAAAAACAAAGAGGGCCAGATTCTAGGCGGTTGTGTAGGAAGTGAACCGTTTTAAAGAAAAATTGAGAAAATTTGTGTAATTTTTTATTTAATTGAGGATATAATAAAATAATTTCGTAGTTCTTCTTCCCTCTATAAAGCAAGACAGATATTATACATGCAATGGAAAGTAAAGTTATAGTTTCATATATTACATGATCGATGCCATTTGTGGGTTGTTTATGTACTTGTTTATAAATTATAACTCAAGTAGAAGTTTGGTAAGATTTTACATCAACATACAATGCCCGCTAACTCTGCTCGATCCCTTTTCATTTCAACTAAATTATAAGATTATTGACAGTTCAAAGATGTATCAATAAACAGCAACAAAGGGCATGAGCACTGATCCCATCCAAAGCCTTCCATCCTTCTCTTCGACCTCACTGACCGCCTTGACAACCTTTCCTTGCCGATCCTCCAAAATTTCTAGAAGTTCCCCTTCTGGGCTGTATTTCACAATGGCCCCATGGAGTCGACCTCCTATTAGTGCAAAATACTGGTACTTCGCTGGGATGGGAAGCTTTAGTACAATCTTCCGCAAACCGGGATGACGACTGAAGAAGTGTGTATACGCATTTCGCATGAAATGAAGTGCTACCCAAAATTCACCTTTATCATTTGTTCTAACATTGTCTGGGAATCCGTGCAGTATTGCAAAAACCTCTGAGGTTCCAGCTTTCTCTCCTTTTAACCAGTATCTGCTCAGCCTGCACTTATAGCATTGTTGGGCATTATTTCTCTGGGGCCAAAATCACATTTCTCAAACTAATACAATTTGACTTTGCTAAAAAAAAAAGCTTGGGTCTTTTTTGTTTCTTTTCTTATGTGTTTTTTTTTCGCAACAGTGAAGGCTAAAGTTGTATTTGCTAGCAGTTATTTGCCAGATTTGAGGTTTTGTAATATAACAGTTGCAAAAACTAAAATGGTCTGATAAAGAGCTTGCTAACCTGCCAAGTGGTCCCTCGCAAAACACTAAGAATGACTTGTCCTTGCTCATGGATACACCATTTGGCATGTAGAGATCCCGGAGAAGAACTGTTGTTTCCTCTTCCTTGGGATCGTACTTCAAGAGCCGTCCTGTAGGCTCGCCTGTTAAAATTTGCTGAACAAAGTTCCTGTAAAATTTTGATTTCTAAATGTTATCATAAGCCATATTCATCACGGCATTGCAATCACATGTTATTGTTAGGATAGGTCTGAAGATTTTACAGAAAAAATAGCAAAATAGCAATATCGGAGTGGCTTATTGCGCCAGGGTATATATCAAATCAAGATAATGCTTGTAACTTGGCAATTGCCGTATATGGCTTTGACTAATTAAATTGTTGCAATAAAATGCTCCAAAGTAAAAGTTCAGGCTTGCTCAAGATAATCAGCCAAATGTCTCACCTTCCGTGTTTTGAAAAATTAAACATTAACGTCCAATAATTAATAAAATACTTGGACTATGCAAGTAATAAACTGTATTAGATCTAGCCTTACATTCCCGCAATTACACCAAAATTAAACATGAAGAAACAGAACATAGCTTAAGGCATGCACCAATTAGAACCTAAGATGTCTTAAATTAATAAATTTGTGAATAGTAAAAAACACTCTTTGACCTCAAGTTTTCCTCATATTCAGAAGTTTTGAGACTGATTAATAAACTTTGATGTGAGAAAATAAGATATTACCTTCTCTGGAATCTGGCACTACTGTCAGTGAAGTAAACATTGTCATCCTCATCCAAGTCCAAATCATTTGTAAATTTGAAAGGCACACCGTCAGCTTCTGTAGCCAGTGATGTGGTTAGACCGCCTTCTGGACCTACCTTCAACAAACCAAAGTAAGCATCGGCAATGTACAGGTCTCCTGTCTTCTTGTTAAACCGCAGACCCAGAGGCCGGCCGCAGACATGCTCGGTTTTCAAGTAGCTGAATGCTGAGGGCTTGGGGTCACACAGCTCAGATCTGCAATATATTTAGGGAATATCAAAATAGAAAGATGACTAACTGATACAACCATGCTGAAGATTTTCTAAGGTCTTTTTTGGGCATAGCAGTACTGCTGAGAGAGAGAGAGAGATTCAATTGGTACAACCCACCAACCCGGTATGGGTCTTTTGATTGACTGAATGGCTCGGTACAACCTGGTAAGGATCTTGGAAATCCCATCCTATCAGTTTTTCTTTTATATCTCTTATAAGCCACTAGTACAATAATTGTGTGTCGGCATGTGTAAAACCTCTCAAGTAGAGGCAGTTAGGCATTAGACCCTTACGGATTAGGAGTTATAATTACATGCCTATCAAGGTTTTGACTGTATTACAGTTTCCTATTTAAGAAATGATGCATTGTTACATTTTCTTTCTTTAAACTGGCGCCTAGGTGCATTTTACTATGTGCACGTAAGGTGTTCGATAATATGTCTGAATGGCACTTGAACTGGTTTATTGGGACCTAACCGTAGTGTACAAGAATACACTTCCTCTCAATTTGTTAAATTGTCTATTTTCTCCTTGAGAGAATCCTCGTTATATTATCTAAGTTACATCAGAACACCTAAATTGCACAAACCTGTTAGGGGAGGTGTATGCAAAATCAGTTATGGAAGAGCCATCCCAAAAGACCACACGGCCATCCGCCAGACCGGTGTATGGGCCACGACCAAGCGGATCAAAGGCAATGCTCTCGGGTCCCTGGATCTGGTTATGAAACCATATCTCCGCCTTCTGTAGCTTGTCTTCGGTGTCTCTCGCCGAGGGCACCTCCGACCAGTCAGGTTGGTACATGAAGTACGTCTCAAACCCTGGAAAATCTGCCATGGAGCTCTGTTTAAACGGGTCTGTGGCACAGTACACTGCCAGTGCCACTACTAAGCCTCCAAGTACAACACTTACAGCACCAGCCATTTCCTCTCTGTGTGCCAATGTGACTTACAAGAAGAGAACTTTATTGTCTATGCCCTTCGATTATTGATTTGGTTACTGGAAAAAAGCAGGCGGAAAGTTCGAGAATTACTTTTTATTATTTGTGCAGGATATCAAAGCACATTCTGATTCGGTATGTATGACAAATTTCTTCCTTTTCTTTTTTCTTTTTGAAATCTTATTTGCTTCAGCAATCATTTAAGATCGGCGCGCTTCTGCAAAGAGAAATGTTTTAGTGGACGATCTAAAAGCGTGAAAGTGAGTGGTGCCTTTAATAAATGGATTTTTATGTTTTGAGGGTGAGGGATTCGAACGCGTATCTTCTGCATTAACGCAATCTTTGAGTTAAAAATCTCCACCGTTGAATTTCATCTACGGTTCAGTTTTGATCAAGGCTTGCCCCAACACTCTGCCCGTAATATTGACTCCTCCGCTTCTCTTGACTCGATTGAATTGCTTTTAGATTATTAAAAGTCGCTTTTCGCGAAGGAGCGAAGGCGAAATGTTCTACCGCCAAACTAAAAGCTTCTCCGCCTAATCCCGCCTAATTCTACCTACGAAGCAAGTTGGAGAGGACGTTCTGAATATTGGGTGAGTTTCGAGCGATGTATTTCGAAAATAAAGCACTTCCTTGGATTTTTTTTCTAGTCTTGTCTTCTTCCTCTTTTCTAGTTTATGAAGGCTGATAGCACAATATTCTCCTCTTTTTTGAGGTACGATGCCCTTCTTTTGAGTTAAGAAATTATTTAGGTAGATGATTAGTGACTAAAATGCTATTTTGGAGTAAATTAAAAAGGGATAAACTCATATGTCTGGTATTGTACTGTAATAGAAATTTGATTTCGTACCTGACACATGATTTTTATCAGCTAATACCTAATACCAGAAATATATTTCTATTATCGTTCTTTAATTTCTATTACCCAGTACCTTTAATTTCTATTATAGTAGATCTTGTATTTTCACTCAAAAAATTTTGCAACCTTCATAGCAAAATTGACTACTATGTGTTAAGAGCTTTTGATTTTATTAGCTGCTGGTGAGAAGCAAGCGCCTATAGAAAAGCCAATTCAAGAAAGTTAATAGTATTGTAGTATATATTGGTGAAATGCTCTATTTAATTATTGATGCCATTTTAATTATGCCTTCTTGCACAATTTTTAGTTAGCATGGATCTAAATGGAGACACAGAGTGGATTCCTCGGATAGGAATCCGATTTGATACAACTGAAGAAGGATGGTTGTTTTGGAACAAATATGCTGGAAAAATAGGTTTTAATGCTAGAAAGTACTACAATAATCGAAGGCATTTAGATGGCAAAACAACTTCAACAAAATTTGTATGTTCAAATGAGGGCTTTCGTTCCAAGGATAAGCGTGACGATCAAACCAAGTGTCCTCGACTTCAAACACGAACTGGTTGCTCGTGTAGTTTGATTTTGAAATTAGTTAGAGAATTGGACAAATACGAGGTTACAGACTTCATTAGTGAGCACAACCATGTGCTGCAATTGCCGCAAGCTTGTTATTTGTTGCCGAGTCAGCGAGAAGTAAGCGTATGCTTTTTTTCAATTGTATTTTTTGGATGTAAATAACAATTAGTAAAGCATATACAGCTAATATGAACTGAAATTGTTGCTATTGATGACAATTTGTAGGTAACTGAAATTGCCGCTATTAATATCGACCTTGCAGACGATTCTGGAATTCGACAAAAAGAAGCACATGAATTGATGGGTCGCCAAGTGGGTGGCGTGCAACATCTTGGTCATACTCGCACGGATATAAACAATTATTTGAGGGATAAGCGTAAAGCAACTCTTGTTCATGGTGAGGCAGTTGCTATTTTAAGTTATTTCTGTGACCAAGTTAGTGAGAACCCTTCTTTTCAGCATGCCGAGCAAATAGATGATAAACAAGAGATTGGCAATATATTTTGGGCCGATGCACAAATGGTAATAGATTATGCACAATTTGGAGATGTGGTTATTTTCGACACAACATTTGGCACGAATAAGGAATCCAGACCATTTGGTGTTTTTGTTGGCCTTAACCATTTTAGAGAAACTGTGATATTTGGTGCAGTACTCTTATACAACCAAAGCATTGAGTCCTTTAAATGGGTTTTTCGTCAATTTCTTAAGGCCCATAGTAGCAAACAACCCAAGAGTATCTTTACCGATCAAGATGCCGCAATGGGTGTAGCTATTGCCAATGTGATGCCGAATATAACACATGGGTTATGTACATGGCACGTAATGAAAAATGCAGCAACACACTTACTTCGTTACAACGACGGTATAACCAATTACGTTGGCCTTTTTGGCGATTGTGTTTACAAGTATGAAGAGGAAGTAGAATTTGAGGAGAAGTTCAAAGCTTTAGAAAGCAAGTTTGGAGGAACTTGGTTCCCTTTCATTTATAAATCAAAGAAAAAATGGGCATATTGTTACATGAAAAACTGTTTCAGCTTGGGGGTTCGAAGCACACAATTAAGTGAAAGCCTCAATAGAGTTTTAAAGGAATATTTAAGGTCGGATATGGATCTTGTTCGATTCTTGAGGCATTTTGAGAGGGTGGTGGCTGATAAGCGAGAGAAGGAGGTTAAATCGGAATATGAGCATAGGAGAAAATTACCAAATGTTAAGATGAATGTTCCTATTCTTATCCAAATGAGCAAACGCTACACACACAAAATTTTTGACATGTTCCAATCAGAGTATGAAATGTCCATGACGGCTAAAATTGAAGGGCCAATAGAAAATCATTTCATTGTCACAATTCATGGAGTAGGTGAAGTTGATACTCATGCGAAGTGTTGCAGAGTTGCTTGGAATGCAATTGAGGAAACAATTTTTTGTAGTTGTAAAAAGTTTGAGAGGTGGGGTGTGTTGTGCAGCCATGCATTAAAGGTACTTGACACAATGAATATCAAGTTTGTGCCTGAAAAGTATGTGTTAGAGAGGTGGACCCGTGAATCAAGAGTTTGCATTGTGCGTGACAATAAAGGAACAACTGTCATTGACACCAAGCTAGATTCAGCTCAACGCAATCGAGATCTTTGTAGAAAGTTCACCAAAATTTCAGCATATGCATCTGCATATGAACATACGACAGCCTTTCTAGATGGTGTATTGGATCAAGTTGAGAAACAAATTATAGAGAAAATACAAAACCTTTCAGAGACATCCAAAAACATTTGCAATACCTCACCAACTCCTACTGTGATGAACATGTACACTCAAAACCCAATTTGTTTAAAGAAAAAAAATGAGAGAAAGGCTGGAAAACGACACAAGAGTTGGATTGAAAATCTCCCCAAGAACAATGTCAAGAAAACTGGTAAGAAACAGCCCCAAAATAATCATGCTCCTTCAAGTGAGATGCCATCCACAATTAATAAGGTAAATTGACAGTAACAAAAGCTTATAGGACATCATTTATTGACTCATAATTTTTTTTGCATTGACTCTTGACATTTTGTATAGGCATTAGATGTACTAGATTCAACTCCTAATTTAGATGGAGGAAAGGAATGGGGGACGATGCCCAACAAACACCCACTCAAGGAAATTATAATGGTGAGTGTCACTGTGATGCATGTAACACTTACATGATTTTGTTTATAAAAATTAAATATTCAAGTGCTTTCTATTGTTGTAGGTTGATCCAAGTAATGTTCCACTTTTACCATTTTATCCTTTGCAAACTGCACCTAGTCCGATGGTATTTTGTCTATTTTTAACCTTTTCAAACTAAAGTTTTTATTTGATCCATGTAAAACTTACGGCTTTTAATTTTTTAATAATTGCAATACTTTATTGCAGGACATAATTACTCCCGGATATGTCTATCCATCTGAAGGAATTTGATGAAAGAAGATGACAACCCAATTAGAACATGGAACTTTTGTATCTCTATAGATAATGATAAGGATAACATTATAAAATTACTAGTGCATTTAGATAGATGGAGCTATTTACTTTTTGTTATATGACTTAGAAAGCTCTCTTTTGGATATATGTTGATAGGCTTACAAGTGTTATATAAATTACAATACTCTCTTTTTTGTTATAGTAAATATGCCTTTTTATTTCTTTTTTGTCATTTATCATATTTTATGGGGGTTTTTTTTTTTATAAAAGTACCACATGGTACATAATTATATTTCAATTTCTCTTTGGATAAAAAAATGCAAGAAGAGTTTTTTATGTGATTGAATTTATGTGTTCAATTATTATTGGCATTTACTTTGCTCTACTTGTAATATATTTTTCTCGTTAGTTTCCATATTATGCTCTAAGACCTTGATTATTATTTGATGCTCACATATAGTTTCTTTGAAAAAAAACTGCACATAATGTTTTACACATTTCTATTATACAAACTCAAAAAAAAAATTACATCAATGTTTCAAGAAATTTCCTTAACCCAACATCAAGAAGTTCAGACTGCTTGGCTACTATTCTTTCTGTGACTCCAAATACTCAAAGCACCACACTGTGTATGTAACAAGGCAAGAAAAATATGAAATCAACTTTCGAGGAAGGCCACCTAATGGGGAGACTGAAGTTATGCAGATCCCAACAGTATTGAACTCAAACCATTTCAACTTCGCGAGCAGTGCAGCAATACTGGTACCGCAACTCACATAGTTCAATCAACTTCAGCACTTTCTAGGACTGAGGCACTGTACCAGCACCAAGAAAAATTGCTAGTTGAAGAAATCAGATCAAAACATTGATATGGCAACATGACTTTTCTTTTAATGTAGCTGTTGTTATTTACATTTGTTCTTTCTTTCAAGTTGTTAGGATTACCTTTTTACTATATCAGATTTTATTTTTATTTTTTTAAGATGTTTCTTTTAGATACTGGTACGACAGGTATCAGACTGGTAGAGAATGTAACATAGTCTTATGTTGTTTAATGCAAGATCTATGCCTACTGGCTTTACCCTCACAAAAAAAAAAAAAAAAAAAAAAAAAAAAAAAAAGACCCCAAATACCGCATCTCCACATATTTCTTTTTCTCATGAACAAATTAAATTCTATTTTTTTTTTATTCTTCCCAAAATTGATGGACAAGAGCATAAATCAACTTACCTGGTGAGAGAGATGAAGTCTGGCCGAGAGAGAGAAGGTCAAGCGAGAGAGAGGAGAGAGATTAGGAGAGATTAGGAGGTCAAGCAAGAAATTGTTTGCAGCGAAGAGGGAGGAGAGCAAACCTCAAAACATTACAACTGGAGAGGACAAAAGTCAATAGAGAGATTAAGTAACTGGAGAGGGCCCAACTGCAAAGAATAAAGGTAATTTGGGGCAGGATCTTTGGGCAGTCCTTGATCAAATCTGAACCGAAGATTAAATTAAACGGTGGAGATATTTTAACTCAAAGATTGCGTTAATGCAGAGGATACGCGTTCGAGGGAAGAAGCACCAGAGGCAGTGGAATTCGCATATCTCAAACTTTGCGTGACTTTTTGAAATATCTTAATTGTTCAAATAAGTTTTGTGCGAATCTCAAAGCTCAAATAATACTGGCCCCCTACATTCCCCCGAACAGGCACCGGACATGTCGGTCACGCAAAAATTGAGGTATCTCAGAGGATACGCACCCGTGGCAGTGGTACCCATTTTAACCATAAAATATCATGGTCAGAGTAGGTCCGATGCCCATTGGACCTACTTTGGTTCGATGGATGTAATGATCATTCGATGTGCATCAAGATTCGTTCGAACCATATTAAAATCAGTATAAGTCTGTTTTACTTCCGTGTGCACAGATTTTAATGCTAATCGTACGGTTTTAGAGCTAATTGTACCTAAAAGTAGCATCGGATCTACTCCTATCGCTAAAATATCATCCTATATATATTCCTATGAATATTTTTTTGTGAAACGCTAAAGTACTAAACTGTGGCGCGCGGGTACAAATGAAATCCGCTTCGTCCGATACATCCTAATTTATGTTTTGAATCAGTTTAATTTTAAAAATAAATTATACTTATGCATTATTGAATTTGTTTATTATTTATTTTGTTTAAAGTAATTTTCTTATTTCTTTTTATATTAATATTGTTGTGATGTTGTCTAATGGAATTATGTTCTTTGTTGTTAGTTAATAATATATAGTGTTAGATTATATAGTATGTTATTGCATGGATTTTATCATATTTAGATTTTTATTAAGAACTTCATTACATTTATTATCTGTTGGATTTATTTCTTTTATAATTTTTCTGTAATGAAATCTGATTCGTAAAATCTAACATCCTGAAAAGTACGGACTCAATAAATATGTTTTATGATAATTGATTATAATTGAAAGTATTATAACCTGATTATTATAAATCAGATTAAATAAATAGATATGACCCCGCAGGAAAACGTTTAGCCCATTCTTTTATTAATAGAAAAATAAAATAAAATAATATCGATGATAATAAGGAACGATTTTGACAAAATTTGAAATTTAAAAAAATCGTTATAACATCCAGATAATAAAAATTAATCAACTTCTAATTAGCGAGAATTGAAAAAAAAATATGGGATGTTATTCTTAATAATGTCCAGAGATCTTGAATGAGATTTGACGTAACTTTTTGCTGGAAGTTAAATTTTGTAATGTCTTTGGTTTTTTGTTGTTGCGTTAGTTAGGAGTTAATTAATGTGAATTATCTGGACGTTATGGTTTAAATCATAACGGTTTTTAGATTTCGAATTTCGTTAAAAATCATTATATTTTTATTTTATTATTCTATTAATTAAAAAATCGGAACGTTTAGGATGGGCCGGGACAACAAAGTTTTATAATAGTAGTATCCTAACTTTTGTCAATACCTTCCAAAGTTCCAACAAAATTAAATTGGTATATACAAAACTTTAGAATAATACCAGAATTATACATAGATTTTATTAAATTTTATAAATAATATACGAATTAGTTACAAAATTTAATAAAATAAAATGTCTTTTTAAGAATTTTATATTTTAATATACTATTAAAAAAAGAGAAATTTGGATATATACCTATCACAACTTCTTAAATTAGATATTTCCCCATCTAAACTTAAGCCTATTTATTAATATACCCATTTTCAATTTTTAACACTAAAAGATATAAATTAATATTAATAAAATATGTAACAGACTATTTTACCCTTCACAAATTCTTTCCTAAACTTCTTCCTAAACTTTTGGCGCGATCAAACTCGCGTGACCTTTCTTCTCCCCCAAATTTGCGCTCTCCTTCTCCCCCAAGTTTGTGCCCTCCCTCTCCCTTACTCGTCCTTTTCCTTCCCCCAGTCAGCCCGCCCTTTCTCTCTTCTTCTCTTACAAAAATAGTTTTTCATGGAGGAAGATTCAAACAATAATAATCCGTTTTCTTCGATTATTATCAATTCTAAGTTCTAACTATAAATCTAGTACTAATTGAGATGACGATGTTTTGAGCAACAAAGACATAATAGGACGTAAGAAGTTGAAGTCGGCGAGAAAGAGAACAAATATGATGGTCAATTGTTCAAAGTATGTAAAATTGAAAAATTGTAAAATTTGATTTGAAGGATGTCATTTTAGATTGGTTTCATTGGGGTTTCATTGGACCAGCCGTAAATGAGCTCTTATAGTTATAGATGTTGCTTTCTTGGCTGCCTCTTAGGTGTTTCCCCCTCTATAATTATCTCAGTTTTGTACCAGTTAAACTTTCATACTATGGCATCGTAACTGATATGAAAGTCGGTAAATCGAACCAACACCGGTCTGACTGAGTATCCAACCAAACCTAGTGGCAAACTTATGTGAACATATCAACTGCGCAACAAATGCAGCTGGTACAGGAAACAGTCTTCATATCAGGCAGTTGATCTTGATAGGATAGATGAAATAGGGTTAAAATGGAGTAAAATAAACTGTATAAGGATTTAACAAAATACAGTGAGTATATTGGTACTTGTAAACGGACACACCGACACATAACATTTTAGATCTTTTTTTAATGAAAATTTGTTTGCGAGCTGGTAAATATGAGTGATATTTCTGACACTAAACTTAGTTTTTACTTGTTATATATATAATTATTAAGGCCGAGATATTCATGGATCACATACTAAAAGGAATAGTCCCGTGCTATAAGCACTTGGCAATTACTATGGAAAGGTCACTTGAAGAAGAAAAGCACAATTTCTTTAAGAAAAATATAAAAAATGGTTCATTTGATAAGCAGCAACATAATATCCATAATAACAGTGACATAAAAATAACACAGGGAAGAAGCACAATTTGTTTAACAAAAATATAAAAAATTTCTTTATAACCTTTTACAATTTCTTTAACAATATCCATTACAATTTCTTTAATTTCACCTCCAAACTTTACAATCTTTAAAAAGAAATTAAAAAGTGTGCTAAAGGTTCCTCAATGCATTTATACGTTTCTACACACCAATAGCTTCGATTATGGTAAGAATTACATGTTTTCTCCATGTATGAGGAGCGGCCTTGGCACTTTTGTTGGATTTTGAAATGTTCAGCGCTTAGCTTTGTTGGCAACCTCAATTCTTCTCTGAAGGATGTAGAGGGTATCTCATTGAAGGTTTTGGAGCCTCTTCTAGCCCAATTTGCCATGTTGTGTGCCGAGGTGATTGCTTGCCTATCAACTTGAACAATCTGTGTTGTCGCCTAGGGTTGTCCAAAGATTCTCACACAATGTGCTGCCGTCTGTGCAACCTTCCATGATAGTAGAGTATCTACATTTACGGAGGTACTTATATATAGAGGAACTTCAGTGAGGCAAAACGTCGAACAGGTGGCGGAGGTGATAAGGAGACCATGCTCTCCCCTGTACCTGCTTCCATTTCTGGTTCAAAACCATCTCCTTTTCGAGCACCCCTCCCCTTTACACTTCTGGTACAAATGGACACCTGTCGTAAAAGTAAGAAAGTTTTTCCCTTCCAACCATTTCAGTGCTCAAAGTTATAAGGTCACTCAAACTTTCACTGAGTTTTCTGATTGAATCAAACTGATTCTAGAACTACAACGGATAATAGTTGACAAAAGTCATGCTCAAGAGATGCCAAATCGTCTTCCCCTTGTCCTTCTCTTGCTTCGCTTCACATGCTTGGCCTGTGTCTGTTGAAATCGATGGTCCTCATCAGAGAAGATTTGAACGTATCTTCGACTGGAATTCTGTAAACAACTTGAATTTGGAGGAAGACTCAAACAGATGTCAGTATGTCACGCAGGAATTAGAAAAGAAAATGATATATTGGAAAGGATTGATAGGGGTAAAATGGTCTGTTAAATAATTTATTAATATTAGTTTATATTTTTTAGTCAGAAAAATTGAAAATGGGTATATAAATAAATAGATTAAGTTTAGATGGGAAAATATCTAATTTTCAATTTTGGATGGATAAATATCTAATTTAAGAAGTTGTGATGGGTATATATCCAAATTTCTCTTAAAAAAATAATTATTTTTAAATTATATTCATATTATCTCCGGTCTTGAATTGTATTTGAATTCTAAACTTAGGAAATAAATCTGCTGCAATTCTTTACCTATGAACAATAATTCTAAAATTGTTGTCTTTTCAAATCCAGCCGTCTAGTATTTTTTATACACATATCTCAAAACAGCTATTTTCTGTGCACGAATTTCGAAATAATTCAACGGTTGGTTTGAAAAAACAGAGATTTTAGAGTACCGTCCATGGATAAAGAATCGCAACATATTCGGATCCCTAAACTTATGGTACCATGTCCTCCAACCAACTTTAAATAGGAATCCATATCATCTGAGGTAACAGAATATGATCACGGTCGTCCAACAGAAATCCCGGTCAATCCGGTTTGAGGTAAAATGCACAGACCACTTTAATAGTCATGTGGATTCTGATTGGACTGTTCAGAAGGAAATAATATTTATTGTTTCCTTACACCTTGTTTGGATGGAGAGTAGAGAAAGGGAGGGAATGGAAAGAAAAGAAAACTTTCCGTCGAATCGTGTTTGGTTGATAAAATTATGTCGGAAGTGAAAGGTACGGGAGATGAAATGTTTAACCTTATATTATTATAATTAATAGAATCGGTTTCCCTTCCGATTTGGGGTGTAACGGATGGAAAGAAATTTTGTTGCAAATATTGTTAGAAAAAATAACACAAATGCCCAACTTTATATCTTACATATATAATTCATATACAAGTTTTTTTGTCACAAACCTACAACAGCCACCGAATTTCTCATTAACCTTCTAAATTTTAATCAACCAAACAAGAAATAGAAAGAAAAGAAAAGTTAAATTTATTTTCCCTCATAAAAAGTTAAATATATTAATCTTCTTTTCTATTCCATTCCATTCCTTTTTATTCTCCCCCTCGCCTTCCTTCCTCTGCTCTCCATCCAAACAAGGTGTTACATGATACGAATTCCTTAAAATGGAAGGGAACTCAAAGAGAAAAAGAAAAAAACCAAACTAATAAATAAAAGAAAGAGCTCATATGGTATATATCTACTATTCAGATATGGATATTTGAAACGTAAAACCATATCAATATTCTTATCCACATGAATATATTCAAATATCAAATATTCACATCTAATTTTTTGAATACGAATCAGATATTATCCATAACGTTTTCACCGCTACCTCAATTTGTTCTATTATTGTTTCTTGAGAGTGTCTTCTATGGACATAAGGACCTATTTGTAAAATGAACATATTTTTATTTTCAAAGTTCAAACAGTCGATCTGAACCGTTCATCTTGTTCTCCATATTAATATGTGCTTGGAGACCAAATTTTACATTTTTCTAAATTTTTTTACTATTTATTAAGATGGGTACAAAAAATATCAAATTTAGACCATTGAATTTTGTACCCATCTTAATAAATAGTAAAAAAATTCAGAAAAATGTAAAATTTGGTCTCCAAGCACATATTAATATGGAGAACAAGATGAACGGTTCGGATCGACTGTTTGAACTTTGAAAATAAAAATATGTTCATTTTACAAATTGGTCCTTATGTCCATAGAAGTCTTTGTCATATTTTAATATATTATGAAAAAAATATATTATTCACCATTATAATTAGATAAATATTATCAACTTTAGTATTTTTAATAATTTTTTATATTATTTTAATAAATATCTGATCCGGTCTGGATCCGTATCCGTATTCATCTGATATCCGCTCCGTATCTGCATCTAAAAAACGAAAAATAAATATGAATATGATTTTGCCACTATCTGCTCCGTATCCTCTCTGTTTTCACCTCTAAATTGAGGGATTCGTATCCTCTCAGGTATTGTAGAGGTTACGGTTTGAGATTAAATCTCAGCCAGTTTGAGATTCGGGATAACCTAGGGGCAGTATTATTGGGCTTTGAGATCCGTGCCGAGTTAAAAAGAACAGTCTGGATCCACTAATTATAAAAGATTCCCTTTTACAATTGAGGGCCACAACATGTGGAAGCCCAAATCTCTTGTTTGTGCAGTTATGCCGTTTTATAGGGTTTTTTTCATTTTCAGGCCATAGTAGAGAATGCCATGCAATTTCCAGCACCAATGAGCCCAAACAGATGCTGTGAAAGTTCCTCGTGGAAAACTAGAAATCAACCCAAACAATTCAATTGGACCAGGCGTAAGGAGCCCAAACCCTTAACCTTCTGTAAAGCACGCAGATTTTAACTGGGAGAATGTATCTGTGCCAAAAGAGCAAAAAGGGAGCACAAAAAAGCACAAATATTCAGGTTTTTTTTTTTTTCTTTTCTTTTCTTGTTAAGTCTGATTAGTAATGAAAAGGCCAGCGTGAAGTGTTCAATTAAATTTTAATCACATTATCAAAAAATCCTGAATGACCTGGAATAATATATGTCTATGCTTGAGCATATTTCACAATCAATTATGCTAAAAGTTAAAACCAAACTAATAAATAAACAGTATACATAACAAGTTTATTCCATTAGCAGCCAGCATTTATTATCATACATTTGCCCAGGAGCAATTCAAATGAACATCAGTTCAGCATCCAAATCAACAAATTTTCAATCTTATACCATGGGATACGATACCAATGTCGCAATACCACACAAGCCCGAATTAGTGTCATCTATTTCGCGCTTCATCCTCACATAGCCTCCCTCTCCCCAGTTGGCACCCCACGAGTTCTTAACAATCCAAAACTTGTTTTCACCATCGGTATCATACCCAACAATGGTCACCCCGTGGTTTAGTTGCGTATCACACGGGCCGGTGAAAACACCCTCCGAGTAAAACTGAAATGCAAAGCTACCAGCATCAATACCTACTGAGATTGGCTGTGAGGCCACAGCTTGAAGCAGGCTTTTCTCATTTGCCTTCACATTGCGGTATCCTGTGATGTTTGCAACGTGGTGTGCTAGCTTCGCGACCTTGCAATCTTCTTGCTGGCCTAAATATGGGTAATCTGACTCCGATGTCAAACCACCGTTCTGAAGAATGAAGTCAAAGGCATCCGTCATGTAACCGCCATAGCAGCCATCATTTGTGCCGTTAATGTCACAGTCCACCAGCTCCTGCTCTGAGAGAGCAACCAGATGACCAGACTTGATCTGAGTGATTCCTTCTATGGCCGCCACTGCGGAGAATGCCCAACAAGAACCTGGAAAACAAGGTACAAAAATTGGTGTAAGAATATGTTGGTACAGGTGAATAGAGAGCAGTGAGCAGATGAGAGGGGGGGGGTTAAATTACCGCAGCGGCCTTGGTCTCTCACTTCTGTAACTGCTCCTTTCTCTCTCCAATCCATCTTTGGAGGAACGTCCTCAAGCATTTCACGGGCTTTCTCGGAATGCTCATCATTTTGTTGTTCATCCTAGCAGAAGTATTTGACTTATTTTAATTATCACTATTATCTTGAAAATATCTTCTTTATATATCTGTATGTTGTTTCCAGAAAACATAATTACAATAAAAATTTCAGTGTTCGAAAATAAACAATGACAGAAAGAGAGTAAACATATTATCAGTACCAGTAATGGAACGCGATCCAAGTTGCCCCTGAAACCCATGTAATGTTCCCTAAATTCAGTGTTCGTAAGATCAGCAAACTTATTATCAGTGAGCTTGTATTCTTTATTAACAGAATTATAGGCATCGATAAGTTCGACATTCGCCTTATATATCTGGAATCGTTTCTCTCTCTGGTTGGCATCCTTGTACGTGCGACCATAATTGACCATCCACTTTTTATACCGCTCTCTTATCAGATCATTCTCACCCTCGCAAGAGCTGGGTCTGGTATTTGCAAAGACAAACAGAATTATTAAACAGGTGATCAGTGCCCAATCAGAACCCATTCTCTGTATGTTTAGGAGAGGCTGGAGAGGAATGAGAATTAAAGAATTTGGAACTATTGAAATAAGACAACAGGAACTTGGAATTTCTTTCGTATGAGAAATAGTTTCCTAACATACAACATGTATGAGCTTCAGAATAGGATCGCCATAAGCTAAGGGTTTCATCAAGTAAAACTTTCACGGCACCAAAACTACAGAATTGTTGCCCAGCACTTCAAAAAACAAAGTTCATGCTTGATTGTAGAGTAAAATTAATGTGGATTAAATTGCTTACTCCATGTTACTCCTCATATTTTATATTTTGTTTGGTAATTGAAATTATGACTTAAATTAATCTACTTGATTAATCTACTTGATATAATGAGATGTTAACAAATATCTCTTTTTATAACAATGGATCATTCAAATAAAATAAATTAATCCACTTAAAATAAGTAGAGTAAGTTACTCCGGATTAAATGATCTCTTACTTCACTTTACTATTATTTTACTTCTTCTTCAACTTCTTAAAACTTCTTAAGTGTAAAGTAAGAAGTTTACTCCACTTCTTGCTCACCACAACCAAACATGACCAAAAGAGGTTTCAGGGGGCGGACAAAGTCTTTCCCTCAAAAGGACTCCCATGCAACAGACTCCAGATGTTCACATGTACTGTGTGAAGTTAAAGCAGATGAAAGAAATTTGCATGCAACTACTGCCCTTTAAGATAGCACCAAAAGGAATATACATCAAAAAAAAAAATGAACAAAACCATCAATCTAGAAATATGAAATATTAAGGACTTTGTTTTCAAAAGAGAGAAGAAAATTAATTTGAATAACACTTGAGCAAAGAAAGCATTTTTTTTTACTGCTTGCATTATTTTTCAGCAACTATACTGTTCAACTAGTTTGCATTGTTATGTTATCCATATATCGAACTAGGACATGTTGCAACATGTACCCTTTATATCTGATTTCTTTCAGAATATCTCAAGGTGAAACTATACTCATCCTCTATATCACAATCTCTCTGTCACAACGGTTGCCTCATCAATTTCACCGTTGACAAGTTTAACAGCCTCATCAATTTCACCATTGCTAAGTTTAATACTAGTTTTAAGTTTCACAATTTCTTGCAAAGTTGCATGGAATTCATCATGCCTGCTTGATTTCTGAAAATTAAACAACGCATCATTAGCATCTGAGCCCCTCTGAGCTGCAGCCATGCTTTCCAATACTTGCTTGAGGTTCTGCATAATAAAAGTTAAAAAACAAAATGAGAAAAAACAACATAAGTTACAAGGGACCCATCAATGACTACACAAGTATCATTAATAAACAAGGTGATTCACACTAATGGAAGTTTCAAGGACCCCATCCAGAAACCATGCAGGACTAAAGAATTATCAATAAACAAGGTGATTCACACTAGAAATAGGATCAACCTTCCAGAAATCATGCAGGACCTGCATCGGTATAGGAATGAAGATATGGTTAAGTTTTAACTACATCTGATCCTCAGATATCCGACTTACACACACACACACAAATAAATAAATTGAGGAGCATTTTTTTCCAATCTGCCTCTGCTCCAGCTCTTTGGTACAGACAACTATTAAGATAACGACCTACTTAAAGAAAACCTAGCTAGATACATGTCGAGCAAAGTTATTCCAAGTAACTAGATGGATATTAGAGCACCATTGGCCCACACTCTTAAATGTGCATGCATCATAGCATAGGGCATGTCAGTTTGTTCGTAAAGATGAAAAGATTAAGCAATAGAGACAATTATAGATTTTCCAGACGGTCAATCAGATTTTACCATATGGGATGGTGTGAAATACTAATGACCTCATATGGCGCAGTCCTAAACATTGTCTTATATTGGATCATAAGTAATTTGAACCATGCATGGTTAGATAACTCGAGTGAAGTATTATGATGAAAATAAGATTATAAGATTGCTAAATACAACAGAACAGACTTCAGTTCTCCGTTGGTCACAGCACATAACGTTCTCTTTTCTATTTATTCTCTAAGGATGGGCTGCAAGTAAATTAGGTAAACTTGCACAAGAGACCCAAATTGTTCGAAATTTATACTTCTCCCAACATTCTTGGATCCATGCATGTTATCAATAAACCGGAAGACATGTAACAACCCACTACTGGAGGTTTTCAAGATAAAGCACTAAATTTTGTCCATATAACTACACCCATCTACCACCTGGAAGTATAAATGAATGTATGGGGATTACAGATTGATTATGTAATGCATGCAAAGTGAATATGAAATTTCATCAAGTGATTTTGTCAGATATTTGAAACGTTATGTTGATAATATTTGGATTACAGATTCCATTCCAGGATACCAGAGAGACAATATTTGGAAAGAGTGCGGAGGAAGAAGTGGCCGGTATTTGGAAGTATTATTCCTGGTAGATAATGCAACAGATACAGTATACAATACTGAACATAGCAAATATCTGCTTTACTGTTTGAGGGGATTGAAGCAAAAAAAATGACATAATTTTCCAGATTCATTAAGAAACCTCATGTAGCTACATAAATAATAAGGCAACGACTTCTATGGACATAAGGACCTATTTGTAAAATGAACATATTTTTATTTTCAAAGTTCAAACAGTCGATCCGAACCGTTCATCTTGTTCTCCATATTAATATGTGCTTGGAGACCAAATTTTATATTTTTCTGAATTTTTTTACTATTTATTAAGATGGGTACAAAATTCAATGGTCTGATATTTTTTGTACCCATCTTAATAAATAGTAAAAAAAATTCAGAAAAATGTAAAATTTGGTCTCCAAGCACATATTAATATGGAGAACAAGATGAACGGTTCGGATCAACTGTTTGAACTTTGAAAATAAAAATATGTTCATTTTACAAATAGGTTCTTATGTCCATAGAAGACACTCTCAAATAATAATACTTGTATTAAGAAAAAAAAATAGACAGAAGAATATCTTGCACCAAAAGAGTAACCAGATACTGACCACAGAGGAGATTTACATGAGGACCAACTTTGCATCTCATTAGAAGTCTAACTCTTTGTTCTTGGAGTGATTTGTAGTCTTCCAAGTGATGCAAAGTTGCCTTTTCCATTTTATTATTTTGCCAAATTTATTCTTACACTGACCTCTTAATTTTCTTCTAACATCCTGACAGTGCTCCAAATCTGGTAACCTAATTAAACTATTTATCAATATTAGATGACATTCTTTACTAAATGGGATGACATGAATAAATTAGTCAAGTTTTATTGAAACGCTGGAACAAAAACAAGGAAACTGAAACTTCGCTTTTAAACGAAAAATTCTACCTTGGCACCAAACAAAATCTGGTAACCTCATTCAAAACTTTCTGTCAGTACCGAACTGACATCAAGGGAACTATTTCAATTTTATTATAACATGGGAACTAAAGCAAGGAAACCAAAACTTGACTTCTAAATAGAAAATTCAAGCTTTGGGCCTTGAACTGTATGTTAAAAGAAGCAAATTGCTCCAGCAACATTAGAAATGAAGCCAAATTAGTTCTGTTCAGTTTTCTCCAGTAACAACTGTGAACAAAGCGGCATGCATTCTCTTTCAGGTCAAAACTCTCTTTAAATTTAACTCCATAAAACTTTTGCATGTCGTCACATTATATTTCCTATCATCACGTTTGTATCTAAAGAAATATGGCGATCAGGTGTGCAGAGAGAGGGACAGAGAGAGAGAGAGAGAGAGAGGAATTAGCTTGTTGAAGAGAAATTTGAACCTGCAAAAGCACAGGACCAAAACTAAAACTGAACAGAAACATGACTAGACTAGGTTCTGAAAGTTGGAGGACAAATTTTATCCAAATGGAAGCTCAACTTTAGATTTCTTTTTCTTTTTTCTCCTTTGATATATAACGGAATAAGCATGAAGTTTTTCATGGAAAATTGTTTGGATACATCTAAATCAACTTCTGAAAAGAAAAGGATAAATCTAGCCATGGGACGCATTGTCTAAGATAAAAAGATTCTCCTAACTAAAACTCTTTTTGAAAGTCTTTCTTAACAGAAGTAGATAAGGAAAATAATAAAAACAAGGAGACTTGTTGTGCATGATTGCACAGTGACATTGGTGACATTGGCCAACAAGTTCTCAGAACTCTTATATAGGCCCAGTTACAGATAACTAGCACACTCTAATTATGAGACATGTTAAAAAGCAAGTATCGATGAGCTATACTTCCCATGCAATGTGGATAGAAGTGAAAGTAAAATTGATGATGGCCACTGTATTATGGTCGCTCAAACTACATACCAATTACTGATAGGATGGTGCATGTCGTTTTTTCTTTCAAATAAAGACAACTCAAACCCATCATGGCAAACACCAAAAGGTAGTTTTTATTGTTATCAAACCAACACTGATGAGCATCAAGCACTACCCAGTACGAAAGCTTATTGTCAGCGTAAAAAGTTCAAGCATACCTCCAACATGATCTGATCAAATTTCGGCACACCGATGTGGCCAACAGTAACAGATCCTAGAAAATTCCCAAGCAATGCTGCATCCGGCACTGTCAAACCCCACAATAACCCCACAATGAAACCGCCAAAGAAGCTATCCCCAGCCCCAGTGGGGTCCACCTGATTTGCATGGAAGGGGGCGACATGCAACTCCCCATCCCTCCAATAAACCCTGCACCCATCTTTCCCTTCTGTCACAACGACACAACTCCACTCACGTGCTTCCTCTATGTCCACAAAAGGTGCCTCTTCTGATGACACCTTGAGGAAATTAATTTTAGGAAGAAGCTTAAAATATGGGGTCGACTTGAGAGGAACTAATTCAACAGTGCCATCAGCTGGATCAAATGAGCGAATCAACCCTTGAACATCAACAAAGACTACTCGGCACAGTTCAAGCAAGCGGTCGAAAGTTTCAATTGCGATCTCCCCAGCTACACCCACCGCAAGGCCAAATTCGAACCTCTCCTTCAAATCCGGGAGATCTGATGGGTAGATCGGGTCGCACGCCTGTACTCGCTTCAAAACACGATCACCATGGTAGCCGGTGTACGAGAGCGAGTCAGGGAAGTACGCGTGGAAAAGAGTGGTGAGAGATGAGGCAGAGACAAGAGGAGGATGCGAGACTGAGTAGGAGAAATCGGTACCGACTTTGGAAATGTAACGAGTCGGAGAAGGGGAGAGGGAGTCGAGCACGTTGGAGATGAAGGCGGTGGCCCCGCCGAGGGTTTCACCGATGATGCGGCCATCACGGTGGAGGACATCGTGGCAGTAGTTCCCGATCACTAGACTACCGGAGATGGGTTCAGTATCGCAATCTCTTGCAAGAACCATTGGATTGCGTAGAAATGGGGAGGAGGAGAAGATGCTCCCATTTTTGCTATTCGGGAAGAAGCGGCGGGTGTAAAAGAGCCGCGACCTGATTCGCGTCAGCTAGCAAAGTGTGCCTCCTGGTAGTACTTAGGTTGGTCATTTAAGATTTTCTGTTCTTATAGACATCAACTTTGTGTGGCGGAAGAGAAGATACCCTTGAAATGACTCGTTACATGTTTTATAGTTATGTACGTTCCGCAGGTAGTTTGCATCCATTAAGCTGATGTTTCTGCTGTTGCAAGTACGGAAGTATCCCACCATTAATGTAGAATGTTGACAAGTGGGACCGCGACGATTAGTGATGACGCAAGTGGGTCCCTGTTTCAGAGTATGTTACACGGTTTGGAATTCAATGCATGGCATAGCAAATTACAGAAGCGAGGAATTTAATGAGGTGACGGTGTTGGATGCAGGAATCGCTTTGGCAGCTAGTTGGTGCGCTCCATGTTTGACTTTGTTCGTTAATTTTTGTCGTTAAGTTTCAGCCGACCAAGGAAGAAAGTAAGGGTATTTATATGTAAAGTAATTTTAAACATTCATCTTAGTTGCACATTAAATTTATATTAGTTTCAAAATCAATTAATTTTTTATCAAACAATATAAAATCTTTAATTGTGGAATTTAAACAATTTTTTTTATAGATGATTAACTAAAGTTGAATAAATTGGCTCAAATTTAAAGCACGTTCTATTTAAATGGGAAAAAGAATTAATTTTTTTTTTTATATTTGAAATCTCCTCATTTTTTAATTACATGAAATTTGATTGTTGAGGAGGGTTCAAATGCACTATTTTTTTGTGCTCTAATATGTTGCACATAATTTATCTCAGTTTTCAAAGTCCGAACAATCGATTCGAACCGCTAAACATGACCTTCATAACAAATATACTTGGAGACCAAATTTTATATTTGTTAGAATTCTTTTACTATTTTTTAGATAGGTACAAAATAACTTTTTAAAGAGATTCTAGACTAAAGTGATATTGTATCTACGTAAAAAAAATAATAAAATTATTCTAAAAAATATAAAATTTGGTCTCCAAGCATATTTATTATAAAGATCATGTTGAACAGTTTGGATTGACTGTTCGGACTTTAAAAACAGAGATAAAATGTGAAGCATATTGGAACACAAAATAATGGTGCATTTGAACACACTTCTTTGATTGTTATAGTATCGATATGTCCAATGACATATGTATACATTTTTTATTTAAAATTCAAGATCAAGATTGTCAAAATAACTATTTTCCAAGTGATCCTCCTTCCCTCCTTCAGAAAAGATAATACAAAAGAATACAGAAACCAATGAACATCATTGCGTCAAACAAATACAAAATATTTTTAAACGATCATACAAAATTAAGTTTGCCCCCTTTAAATGAGCAGTATACCAAATACCTCTATAACCTATGACAGTATCCTGCAAACCTCAGTAAGCAAGTGAAAAGGTACCAGAATCCTCAATTTCCCATCTTCCTTTGAAACTATCTGTGTATGACTGTATGTGAATTATCATTTTTTTGTTAACTAGACATATCGAGAAAAGCGGGATTAGAATAATTTCTGTGATTAAAAGTATTCTCAACTTCTATATCTTGTAATCATCATACAAAAAACTCTCATATCGAGTTCCGTTAAGAGTATGATACACTTCGTCCCAGTTTTCTATTTGATCTCTTACTGGCTTTCTGTGTATCTTTATTTGTTTGCTAAACAACAACTTTTGTGGGACACCTAAGAAATGTTGAACGTCCAAAAGCACCTGCATAAAATCAAACAAGTAACAGGCAAAGTCAATGGTTACAGTACCGGATTTGGATATGTACCAGACAGACTCGTACCACACTCTACCAAGCAGTACTCTGAAATTAGTCTATGATAGATTGCATAGCCATCTTTTTGTCATTATTATGCTTGTCAGGTTCAATGCTGTTAATGCACATCTGTCGAACTTTTATGTGCTTGCTTTGGAACTTTTGTATTAGATGTAATTCCTGCTATGTACTGTAGTTCTTTTGATTAGCTTTATGTTTAAGTTTCGTGTTACAAGGTACCAGATGTTTGGTACCGATTCTTGTAAGAACAGTATGATTTCGTAATGAAATCGGTGGTACTACCATTATTTTCAATAAAAAAAAAGTGCATATCTGTTGAAACAGTATAAGTTCTTTGGTAATTTTTTGGCCATCCTGCTCTATTTTAATATATAGATTCTAAATTGCAAAATTATTGCCACAATCAACATCACAGCTTATAGCTGGCCGCTTATCTTTAGTACTCCCAGCAAGTGTAAACATGTAACCTTAACACTATAGTCAAACTTCTTACCGAGCTATTCTTTATTACATCCTCGTAGTAGACAACAAAATGTGGTATCCGCTTCATTTTATCTATAGCCGCAGTTATATATGCGTTAGTCGAATCCAATTTTGAAACCAAATCAGTCGCATTCATATTGGGTTTGAATTTAGCCAGCAGTTCAGCCTACAGAATATTATATCACTTGTCAAAACCGACGAACTCATGGAGTTAAACAAAATAAAGAAAAAAAAATGTTATTTGCACCTTGCTACATTTCCTTTCACAAGATTACAGTTTTGAGTCCAAGAAAAATTTCAGACATTAGGACTTGATCTTCTGAGGCATTTAGCGTAGCATTTTGCAAATTCAAACATTTTGTATTTAAATGTAAATTCCACTTTTTCACATGTGAACTAGCCTATCTGTTTGTATTGACTATTTGCATACAGACCCAACTGTTAGATTAATGTACATATTCTGTTGATTTTTGACAAGTTCACCCGTCTAACTAGTTATCTCTATACCATCTATCAAAAGAGTGGGTTCAAATCTGGGTTCCTTTTTGTTTCAATTAGCAATCATCTGGATTTCTCCTCCAATATTGGCTGTGTTACTCAAATGGTATTTATTATTAAACTTTAATTAAGAGAATAAAAAATAAGTTAAAGCTCAATGTAATTCATTTACTCTTTACTTAAAGCCTCCTTTAATAGCTGGAAGTAATTTGGAAATGCACAAAAGTATGCAATCATTCTAGACGGAGTGAAACATGTGAAATATCGGGCACAAAACAAGAAGCACGAAAAATAGCAAACCATATCAAAAATGCAATCCCTCCTATTCCCTCAAGTCTAAATGCATCCAATGCCATTTTTTTTAAAATGCTCTGACCTCTTCGATGGTGTGGACATGAGATTTATGGGTCCCGTTTAGTTGCTTGAGATTGCGGTCAAAATCATTTGCTATTCGAGAGACCATCTGCCGGAGTAGGTTTCTTCTAAAAATAAAAATTGCAAAGACGCCCCTTCGGTTAAAATACTCAACTATGTCATCATAATTATCCGTAAGTCCCTGAAAAAATATCATCAGGCAGTTGGGAAAATATATTTTTATATTGAAAAGAATCAAAACTTAATTCAAAACATGTAATTAAGTGATTTTCGAATATCCACATTGGACAATAAACATGGAATGTATGAGAATGGTTGTAGCATCAAGTGTAATCACTTCTAATTTCTAACAATGGTTCAACAAAAGGCCAACAGTAGCAGTGTAGCACTAGTGTAAAAAACACGTCTTTTTTGGCAATATCAAAAAACAATTCAGGGCATAATTGTTGATTACTCTTCCAAATAACGCCTACCTGATTTAGCATCCACTTGAGGCCAACAGCAGCAGTGCATTCATTCTTCGCAGCACTAGTGTAGAAGTCCAAATTATAAACTCTATCTAGAGTTTGTTTTATGGCCGAAATATTACTTCTCCTCTCTACAATTTGGAATATCTCTCCATTTGAACTTATATTTGTATGGCTGTTTAATAATGTCTCAAACCAGCCGCTTCCTGACCTCTGTGTTGAAATAATGGCAAAGTACCTTACCGGCGTGCAGGCACATTCCTCCCTATGATATAAAAAAAAAAATAGGGTAATTCTGTTTAGACTGCTTCAAAAGAAACAGTTGGTAAGTACTCATGGAGCTCTTTCATCCAGTTGGTTTTGATATTGGACTTTATTGTATTTACAAACTGGCCTGTTAACAAAAAATGATCTCCCCCAACTGATACAATACAGTGCTGTTACATATCCTAAACAGTAGATGATATTACAGACAAGTATGACGGAGTTTCACAAACTTCAAAAAAGGAAGAACAAAAGAGCGGCCATGATAATGGTATCAGGCAGCTATGTACCAAGACAAAGAGCACTAAGGTGCCAGTAGGTATCAGTGCATTAACAAACTTGCTACCTTATCAGCATTGTGCCAAATCCTACTATGACCCACTTTTACTCCAGTTAACAACCATATTTATGCTACTTGTCACGACAGGGAGGGGGGGGATGAAATGATTAAAAAGGATAAAAGGAATCAACCCCCAAAAAATGATATCACCTTTTATAATTTGTTGGTTGTGGATAGTGAACATATCGGATTTCAGACTTGGAGAATTGGTATCCATGGCAGGGGGCTTTTGGTGCAGAACTAATGCTAACAAGTCTCAGTCTTTTATCAATTCTAATTTGTTCGAAACAAATTAGTAACATTAATATGCCAGAAATCAGAAGGAAAAATAGAACAAAGATCCTCAGCACAATGGGTGACCTCTTTGGGGGTTTCATTACAAGAGAATCCTGCAAGAATTAAAAGTTAAAATTTAGACCATTTATAAAGCAAATAGGAATGGGTTAAAGAAATTTGATTCACATGAAAAACCATAATTTTGAGCACCTGAGAAACACACACATGCAAAGCCATTGATCTTAGTTCTCCACAACTTTGATCCGTCTGAAAATTTAATAAATTTGGGTAATTAAATAAATTGGAGAATAATACTAAAATGCATCATAAAAATACTAAGATGGATAAATCAGCACATGAAAATAGATACACGGATTCTAAAAAAATTATCAACATAATAGTAGCGTTATATTATATGGAAAAATGCACACGTACGGGCTCTTAATCCCTTTTACTCTATGGAAAAGAGAATGCAGAATGAGAAGGAGACGGTGAGAATAAAAGAAAAAAATAAACGAGATAAAAAAAAAACAGTGAAGAAGCAAACAGAACGAACCTTGTTTAGAAGAAAGCATACTTCAGCTGTACCAGTCTCTCTCTCTCTCTCTCTCACGCTCAAGAGAAGCAATAGAAACCCACTCTCTCTCTCTAGCTCAAAAGTGCAATCAAAACCCACGCACAATCATTAAACCCACCTCGTGACTGTTTAAGCTCCCATTACTTCATTAATGACGCCGCCCAGTCCCGCCACTCTCTCTCTCTCTCTCTCTCTCTGACAGTCTCCAGAGCGAGCAGAGTAAAAAACTGGAAATCGCTAAAAGTGGGAATTTTTTGGTCGGGGAAAAAGGCAGAACAGAGAACGACGTTTATTTGAATAAATAAAACAAAATTTCGCAGGTGTGCCCCCGACATTTATTTTAATTCACATCCTCTCCATTACTGCACAAGAGAATATTTTACAATTAGTGAATCTGGGCCATTCATTTTAACTTGTCACGAATCTCAAAGTCCAATAATACTGCCCCATGTCCCCCCGAATCTCAAACCTTAAAGTGAAGCCCATTATCTGCAGTAATGGAGAGGATACGGATCCATCAGATCTTTTCGTTTATATAACCGCGCTAGGTTGCCGAGTCCGGAGAGAATCCCAATTAATTTGTTCATGGAATTCTTTAAGATTCGTGTCAATATATAATGTTACGGATCAGATTCAAACTCAAACAATAAGATACCTTACATGATTTAAAGTCCAAGACTCCAAGTTGCCACCTTCCATATTTTTCTTGTTCACATGGGAAATGAATATTTTTCTCAAGCCAATTAAGTTAATCATGTGTTTCATCTTTTGCCAGATATATAAATGTTACCATGTGCTATCATGTAAATTCCCAGAATCCCAGCTATTGGGAAGGATTTTTTTTATAAAACGTAAATAAATAAATAAAATCAGAAAACAGTTTGATTAATTTTCAAATTACAAAAATCATCAAAACTGAGAAAAACTTTCAGTTATTCATTCTATGACCGGAAAAAAAATTCGGTTACCTCTTTGTCACTCCATTACACCCTTCGCCACACACATATTTTTTTCACAAATGAAAAAAAATGAGGTGGTACCATAGAGCAATTTTTGTTTACTCCATAGTAACCTAAAATTAATTTCGGTGACCACTATTTTTTTTTTACTCCATATAACCGGAAATTTATTTCGATTACCATAGAGCAAAAAAAAAATTTACTCCATGGTAACCGAAAATTAATTTCGGTTACAACTTTTTTTTAATCGGTGTAACCGAAAATTTATTTCGTTTACCCTTTTTTTTAATTATATGGTGTGACTCAGAGTGCAATTGTGTGACAATAGGGTAACTCAAGAAAAAAAAATTTGGTTACCCATGGGGTAACCGGAAATTATTTTCGTTTCTGATATTTTTGTAATTTGAAGAGTAATCAACCTGTTTTCTAATTTTTTATTTATTTATTTACGTTTTATAAAAAAAAAAAAATCCTATTGGAAATCAATGAATGCTGGTGCTTGCATGCATGCATTGAGGAAAATAGACTTAGCTTTTTGAGCGTGCAACTGAGTAAGCATATTGGATCCCTTTTTATCAAATGCAGAAAGACGACTTAAGATGGAAGCAATGTATTTTCTTTTTCCTTTTTTCTATGAAAGAAGCAATGTATATTCTGTGGAAATGCCAAAGTGCTATCCGAAACCAAAATGTTCTTTAAAAAAAAAAAAAGTTGCTTCCTAAAACAGTACACCAGTACTACCGAGGACACTTTCCTTATTTGATAATTTTTCGTGATCAAGAAGTGAGGGGACCAGTGAAAAATTTTCCTTTTTAAATTTGAGCTTTCATTAAATCTAACGTCTATTTCTTTTATAAATATATATTTTTTTAAATCTTGGCAGAAGCTGCCACGAATTATTTTATAAAAAATTTAAACCTACACTTTTCATAATTTTTATTTTAGAAATACATGAAATATTTTAAAATAGCCAATTTATAATAGAAATACACGGTCAAGAGAGGAAATTTTGAAATGAGAAGTATATTTGTTCATTTGTTTTGTAAGATAATTAAATAAAATATTAAACAAATAAAAAGAAATATTGGATATAAGAGGAGAGATTCACTAACAATACTTATACCTACAACATCTTACAATATAATTTTTTAAAGTTCAAATAGTCGATCCAAACCATTCAACATAATTTCTCTATTAAAATATACTTGAGATCAAATTTTAAATTATTTTATTTTACTGTTTATTAAGATGGATATACAAAATTTAATAGTCTGAAAACAACAGTTTTATAAAATACTTAAACTTGATATAAAACATATTTTAATATAGAAATCATATTGCACAGTTCATAATGAAAGTTTAAACTTTGAAAACAGATATATAACTTGTAAGAAGGGAAAGGAATTTAAATTGATTGCACTTTTAAGATAAACAGATGCAGTAGCAGAACAAAGATATTTCTGCCAGTGGTATTAAACTATTCATAGAAAAGAACTTAAAAAACTTTTTGTTAAATAAAATTCACGATATGCATATACAGTAAAAAGGAATTTTTCCAAAATTCAGAAAGATCAACAGAAGCCCCTTCCCGCACCCCAATGCACAGAAAAATGCCTATCTTGATGCTAACAACTCTTCTAGGAAAATACAAGAAATTTACAACACAACGATAAGGCGAATAATCTGCCCCATGAAACGGAAAGATTTTGCAGCTTCTTTTAGGCACTTATTTTTTTCTTCACGTGTCCACTGCTGCAATTTCAAAAGAAAATAAAAATGATACTTCATTAATAAATTTGGAAAGTTCTAATAAGATGATAGCTTCCTTAAAAATTAGTATTTCATACCATTCCAAGCTTATTAAGCGCATCTCTTACATCCTTCAAAAGCAATTGCACATCACCATCCCAATTGTAGAACTCAAGTTCTCGGTCTCCCAATAGCTTTTGTTTCACCTAATTTCATATACATGCAGTGTAACATAAAAGGTGACTCATGTAGTAATTGAAACCCTGCATCCGCAAAATTTCAATAAACCATACGGCAGGCCAGTACAGACTTCACCGGCAATTAAGAAAACCATGATATAAAAATTTAAGAAAAAATAAAAAGATAACAACATTAATTTAAGAAGGAAATAATCAAGGCAGACCAAGATCAAGGATGATTAACATGTAGAGGAACTTGTAGGGCCTGTCCGCTTGTCACGAGATTGTGTGGGATGGAATTTGACAGGTTCAGGAACTCACTTTTTTATTTGCAGGAATCCATGCTCATAAGTACGATCGGGAATAATTATGGGAATGTACTAAATGGTTGTTTGGTTGTACTATGGGAATAGTTGTGGGAAATTCTACTTTCTTTCTAAAATATTTGATATCAATAAAATAATTATTAATTAAATTACACTAAATCAATTAAACAATACCATAACAATACTTGTACCATAAGCTTGTTATCCAATCACCCAAAAATTATTTAAAATTAAATTAATAAATTGGTCATTTTGGTGATTAATATAAGATTTTCTTTTTTCTTATTTTTTTTAAATTATACAATTATTTTTATTAATAACATTATGATAATGAAATTAAATAAAGTTGATTAAATAATAATATTAAATAGATGAAATATTTATAATAAAAAATATTACTATAATGGGTACAAATAAAATAAGAAAATAATTATAAATAAATTAAAAAAATAAGAAAATAACAGTTAAAAACATTTACAAAAATTAAACATTTAAAAACATTTTACAAAAAATAAAAATTTGTAAACAAATAAACATTTCAAATATGTAATTACAAAATTAGAAAACAAACAAACATTTAAAATATTAATTAAAAATAAGAAAATAACAATTAAAAATATTTTAAAAAATAATGCTTATAAACGAATAAACATTTAAAACATCTAATTAAAAAAATAAGAAAACAACAATTAAAAATATTTTAAAAAATGCTTATAAACAAACAAAATTTAAATATGTAACTACAAACAAAAAAGGTCTGGATCCGGACTATTTAATTAGTCCCACAATTGAAATGGACTAATCTCATTTCTCCTTATATATACATGGAAAGGTGAGAGATAGAATAAGCAGAAGAGAAATGAGCCACGTGTGAAGGTGGAGGCAGAAAAAAAAAATAGAAAGGGTTGTTGAGGTGGGTCCTTGCAAGAGAGAGAAGGTTGGATAAAGTCGGAGTCCGTGTTTTTTAGCACAGCATTTTACAAAGAAAAAGGAATGAGTGGGGTGTTCCCACCGGAATTTTGGAGGAATAAAATTGGTTGCCGAACACTCTCTTAGAAATTTCAGCCCATCAAACCCAAACCCACATAATTCCCAGTTGAAAAAGGGCAGCCAAACAGGGCCGTATAGTTCACAAAGCCCGTGTGCTAAATTGGCAAACCTTATTGACACATGATGAAATGCATGGTCAAACTTGAACCAATGGTAAGCTTCTAAAATTAGAACAAGAAATCCTATAGTTAATCCTACCAAGGCAATTTGATCTTTGTTTGCGGGTTTTTCATTTGGTATTTATTATTTAACAAGACCTGAAACACAAGATTCCAGCCTGAAGTGAAAAGAAAAGAGAGAACTATATTAATACTGCAGTAGCTGTGCCACTCAGTACCCAGTAGGTCAAAAACTAAATCCAGTTGAAATTACCTTTTGGCCAATCCCCACACCACCAGTGGCATGTGCGAAGTACAGGTTGTAGTAATGGCAAAGAAATGAAGGTGCACTGCTTTCAGCCAAGTTCTTTAGATAAGTGGAATATCTCTTTCCAGGAGCACTCGGTTCCGGAATAGTGCAACCTTGCTTCTTAAACCATTCCAAATCTTTCATAAGACTTTCTGTTCTCTCCAACCTACTTTTTCTGAAGTGAATATCTGAAATTGACCCAAAAAAAAAAAAGTAACAGGCCATCAGTCATTGTATACCACATCCATCCAATAGATTTCCATTGTTGATTTTCTTCTTCGAATTTAAGAACAATTAACCTCAATAAAGCAAATTAGACAATGAAAAAGGAGTGAAGCTATGGTACTATGCATAGCGTATATTGGCCTGCGCTATAGACTCAAATGTTCGGTTTGAAAGTCCTAACGGTCGATATGAACTGTTTCAACATGTTCTCCATATGAATATGTACCAGTAAACTAAATTTTACATTTTTTAGGATTTGTTTACTGTTTTTTTAGATGGGTAGAAAACCACTTAATCTGGAAATTCTGGACCATCCAAAACAGTAATTTTCTACCCATCTAAAAATGTAAAATTTAGTTTACATGTACATATTCATATAAAGACCATGTTGAACGGTTTGGATCGACCGTTATGATTTTGAAAACAAAAATATTGATCTGTAGTACGGACCAATCCGCGCTATGCATAGTACCATAGCCTCACTCATGAAAAAGAGTAAACAGCAGATAAAACAAGAGGACAAATAGCAATTCCAATGCATAATATAATTGGTTGGGCATTCATTTCATAACTTATAATCATTCAATCGGGTCATGCAGTAGGAAATATAAACTTAAGATATCTTTCTTCAGAAATTAAAGGTGCCAATTGACAATTACAACATTGGCATTGGAACTTCGAGTCCGTAGTACCACATAATAATAATAAAAAAATAGATGAATATCTCCATAATTGCTAGAAAAAGGGAGTTTACATACATCGGATTTGTGTGATTGTGAAGTCGGGGTAAGTGCGACAAACCTTTCAGGGCTTGTTAGCAAGAGGAATTATTATGCAAAGAAAATAGGATTTATAAACAGAACTCACAAGCTGGATCGTCCGAATCACTGATAATTTGTTCAACAGTCTCGAACACAAGCTTGCTATCAACCAGATACTTGAGAAACCCCTCCAGGCCGGGCTGCCACGTATCCTCATCGCTCTTCGCCTCGCTCGCAGCCTTGTCATCTCTAATTCGCATGGCTACGAACCGAATCTCTTGGGTAATTCCCTCACTCTCGCCGGGATAGAATCTGCGAGGTGCCTTCCTCTTTTTCCGTTCCGGAGCAGTGCTCGTGGTCGGAGAGGTGCTCACGGTGGCGGAGGTAGTGCTGGGGCTGGAACAGTTGAGGGGAAAGGAAATGAATCTAGGGTTAGGGTTTAAGGAGGGGGAGGAAATGAATTTGAGGAGGAGAGAATTTGGGGACGGGCATGGTGAGAGAGAAGACAGCATTGTTGGTTTCTGTCTGAAAAGGTGGAGGGAGCTCGATGCCCATTTTGTACCGATTTTTTTATAAATAGAAAAATAGTTAAATAAATATCGTGATTAGGGAATGGTTCTGAAATTTTGCGAAAAGGGGGAAAACCGTGATTTCGCATAACGGCCAGTGGACGCGAGCCAAAATCGCGGCCCGATTAGCGGAAACCAATTAGCAGAAACCAATTAGCAGAGCGATCTAAGCTTGGGCCGTTAAATGGGATCACGGCCACGGCCCGTTAATTCAGATAACGCCCAAGTGTTCGGCCGTTATTTAAGACAACGGCCAAGAGGGCCGTTAATTAAGCCAACGGCCAGAGGCCGTTAATTTTGTTTTGGAACTCGCAAGGTTCGGCGAGTCAACGAATCAAAAAATTTTCTAGCGGCGGAAATAAATCTGCCGTTATTCCATGGAATAAGTGGTTCCTGTTATTCCAATTCCATCCATTAAAATTCTCCATTCGCAAATCGTAATGAATAAACTTTTTTATACACAAATCTCAATGAAGTTTAATGGTTGGGATCTAAATAATAGGAACCTGCTATTCCATTGGAATAACAGAAGATTTATTTCCTCTAGCAGCAGGGGCTAGGAGCCTAGGAGACTAATACGTAAGAGTTATTATTATTTTGTATATATTTTCTAATCACATGTTTTATGTATACTTTTGTGTAACCATATGTCATCAATGCAAAAAACACTTGCTTGCTTTAATATTTTGTTATTAACGACACACTAAATCTAGCTCAAACTTTTATGCAACGAAAGGCATAATTTAAAAATTAATCCTCAAAGATTATGCGTGGCCGTGTGGGACTTCAGATAATCTTTAAAAATTAATTTAACGGAACCAAGCCTCCTTTTCTATGGCCGCTGTCCAAAATAACGGGCCTATGGCCGTTGTCTTAAATAACGGGCCGTGGCCGTGATCTCATTTAACGGTCCAAGCTTAGGTTGCTCTGCTAATTGGTTTCCGCTAATTGAGCCACGATTTTGGCTCGCGTCCACTGGCCGTTATGCGAAATCACGGTTTTCCCCCTTTTCGCAAAATTTCAGAACCATTCCCTAATCACGATATTTATTTAATTATTTTCCTATTTATAAAAAAATCGGCATTTTGTACCGATTTTTTTATTAATCGAAATAAAATAAAAAATATATCGAAAAAGAGAATAGTGTTATGAATATATTATAAATATGTGGATGTCATTCATATTGTAACTTCCAATATTAATTCTCATTCATTTATTTACTATCCCACTACTATTAGAATTCATGTACACTACTATTTGGAATTCATTATCTTATTTATTATTGTAATGGCTTTTCATGTACAATTTGTTGCCTATAAATAGAGGCATTGTAATGTTATATTGTACACATGAGAATTATATGAATAAAGAGATTGTCGTCTTTTACTTTCTCTCTTATTGTTTATATTTGTTTATCTTTATTTAATAACACGTTATCAGCACGAGAGCTCTACTAGTTGAAGATTCAAGGCAACTTTGATATATTTTATTTCAATTCCATTTATACATATAATACTTCTAATAAGTAATTATTAAATGAAATCAATTATCAATTTATGTATATTTATTTTA
The DNA here is from genome assembly GCA_024447775.1 of Carex cristatella. Taxonomy (NCBI): domain Eukaryota; kingdom Viridiplantae; phylum Streptophyta; class Magnoliopsida; order Poales; family Cyperaceae; genus Carex; species Carex cristatella. The sequence continues at coordinate 3,685,332 of JAJHPF010000012.1, forward strand.
AGATGTGCAATATGTTTCATATTTTTTTATGTTGTACAACTTTTGTCAATAATTTAATGTTCCTGAAGAAGATTTTAAGAAAAAAATAAAATATTTCAAGAAATCTTCTTGAAAAAGATTCATATGATATACAAAAATTAATATGAGAAGATTTAAAGAAATTTTTTTGGAAGAATATTTTATAATGTACAAAATTGATATAAGAAGATTTGAAGATATCTTCCTGAAGAAGATTTATATGATATACAAATTTTATATTGAGAAAATTTCAATAAATCTTCTTGAAGAAGATTTCAACAAAGTTTATATGATGTGCATTTTTTTTTCAATGATTTAATCTTCCTGACGAAGATTTTAAAAAAATATTATGATTTTTCATGAGGAAGATTAATTTTAAGAAATATTAAGAAAAATCTTTCTGAAGAAGATTTCAATAAAATTTTAAGATCATTTATGGGTTATAATTACATTATATTAATCAAATGGCTCGAAGCCATATGAATATAAATTATGTTGATAAAATGGCCCGAAGCCATCTGAATAACGTATATCAAAGTTAAGGTTATAATATGTTAATATCAAATGGCCCGAAGCCATATGTTAAACATAAAATTTATAATGTGAAATTTATTTTCTTCATGTGCAATTTTAGATCTCACAAAAAAAAATTAGAATTTAGACTTATCAATATAAATTTTAGATCTGACTTGTATTTTTTTCAATAGGATTATAAAATTTTGTATTATATATTGTGTTAATTTTATATATATATTTTTTAATTAAGCCATAAAAAGGCCTCTTGTTATGACGTGCCTAAGAAATTAAAATTGTATTATCAAAGGAAAATTGGCCCGAAGCCATAGTATTGACATTTACGGATATCTATTCAATTGGCCCGAAGCCATAGAATTAAATTATTAAAAAGAAAACATTATGTCATAGTGTTCAATTTTAACATATTCATGTTAATTTTTTTTCTCAATAATTCAATCTTCCAGAAGAAGATTTTAAGAAAATTTATATAATTTAATCTTCTCTAAGAAGATTTCAACAAATATTAAGAAGATCTTAAGGAATTTTTCTGAAGAAAATTAAATAGTGCAAAAATTTATGTGATGTCCATTTTTTTTTCTAATTATTAATCTTCCTAAAGAACATTTCTAGAAATAGTTTGAGTAAATTTTTTGTCTTTTATGGTTGAACAACATAATAATTTCACTAGAAATGGAAAATAATATGATGGACAAATTCTTAGATGTGAACATAATAATGAAGAAAAGACACGTTTTTCCACCTGAAGTGGAGAACTAATGAGAAGAAAAATTGAAATAATGGCAAATAAGAGAATTTATGTTATCATTGTGGTGATAAATGTTATTGGCCCCGTATCTGTTGTACGCCGTAATATTTTGTTGATTTACTCATAATAAGGAGACACAATATCTAGAAAGTTTTTGTTTTGTGAATGTGATTTTTATCTTATTCAAATTGAAGTTATTCATTTGAATTTTGTTGATTTTTTTTAAACGAAAAAAGAAATAATCACTTAAGCAATGATAGCAATAAATAAATTATTGTTGATGTCATATTTATTTTGAGATTTGTTAGTCTATTGGTTTTGATTGATCCAGTCTTAGGTTTAGTTTGATGTCAAATTGTACAGTTAGAGTATCGATAGATATCAAAATTGTTTAGCTAATCAGATGAAATTATACTTTATCGATCATTTGACAAAACTAGTATGATACCAAACCAGCAAATTACAAAAAAAAAGGTAGCCGTTGTACAAACCTGCACCATATTCATATTAATTGATACATTACCATAATATTGCAATTGTTGTTATGATTTCGTTCTCATGGTGATATTTTTTATTTCTTACTTTTTGTTAATTGCAATTGTTGTTAATAAAAATATATATATATATTGAAGGCTCCGGAAGAGTTACATTGTTGTTACATGGAGGAACAAAAATTTACATTAATGATACATATATTCTTCTAAGTCTCAAAGGAATTTGTTAAGTTTTAAGAATATCCGCCGAAATGGGTATCATGTTGAGACAACCAATAAAAAATGCATGTTAGAGAAATTGCTTATGTTTCCTCCGGCTTGTACCACGCATATATTAGTACAATTGAAGTACATGTTAATGTAAACCAGAAGTTTACATATAAGAATATGTTTATAATTTGGCATGACTGGTTGGACCATTTCGGATCAATCATGATGTGAAAAAAAATAATAATAGAGAATTCATAAGGACATTCATTAAAGAACTAGAAGATTCTTCAATCTAATGAATTGTCATGTGTTGCATGTTCTCAAGGAAAATTGATTGTTTAACTATCACCAGTGAAAATACGAAATGAATCTCTTACATTTCTAGAACATATACAGGGTGACATTTGTGACCATTTAGATATTTTATGGTTATAATTGATGCATCAACTAGATGGTCACATGTATGTTTATTATCAATTCGCAACCTAGCGTTTGCGAGATTACTTGCTCAATTTATTTGATTAAGAGCATAATTTTATGATTATTCAATAAGAATATACGTCTAAATAATGCTGGTGAATTTGTTTCTCATATAATGCATGTATATTAGAATTGATGTTGAACATCCTGTAGTTTATGTTCATACATAAAATAAGAACATGTTATTTTGTATGCAGCAGAATTAATTCGCATCAGGCCAACTAGTTATAATAAAACTTCTCCTTTACAATTAGTTTTTGGTCACATATCTAATATTTCCCATATAATAATTTTTGAATGTGCGATATATGTTCTAATTGCTCCACCACAACGCGCTAAAATGGGAACTCAAAGAAGGTTGGAAATTTATGCTTGATTTGAATCTCCATCTATAATAAAGTATATGGAATCAATGATAAGAGATTTATTGATGGCTAGGTTTGCCGATTGTCATTTTGATGAGTCAATATTCCCAACCTTAGGGGGAGAGAAAACAAAATCAGCTGGAAAAATATGTTAGTATGAATTATTAGTGTCTCATTTTGATCCTCAAAAGATAATTCATTTGCAAATATTTACTAATCAATTACCAGACGCATTTACTGATTCAAAGAAAGTGACCAAATCAAATGTACTAGCTACTAATGCTCCAATTAAAGTCGATGTCCCTGTTGGGCAGACTAATGAAATTATAACACACATGAAGCGTGGAAGACCAATCGGTTCCAAAGATAAAAATCCTCGCAAAAGAAAATGAGCAAAGAATGAAAATGATCAAGTTGAGGATATGATAATTTTAGATAAAACTCCAGAAGAGAATCGAATTATAAGTAATGTTGGAGTTCCAGTAGAAACTCAGGTATCTGAAATTCATAAAAATAAAGAGATCTCAATAAATTATATCATGAATGGAATAAGATGGAACCGAGATGAAATTGATATCAATGATATTTTTGCATATAATATAGCGCTGAATATAATAAATAGTGAGGATCATGACCCGAAATCTATTAAAGAATATCGACAAAGAAATTATTGGCCAAAATGGAAAGGTGCAATTGAGGCAAAGTTAAACTCTCTTAAAAAAAGAAAAGTGTTTGGACCTGTAGTTCCAATACCTAAAGGTGTAAAACCAATATGATATAAATGAGTATATATGTGAAAAGAAATGAGAAAGGTGAAATTGTAAGATATAAAATGCAGCTTGTAGCCCAAGGTTTTTTTCGCAAAAACATAGAATTGATTATGAATAAACATACTCACCTCTGGTGGATGCAATAACTTTTCGGTATATAAATAGTCTGGCAGTCCATGAAGGACTTGATTTGCACCTAATGGATGTTGTTACATCATATTTATATGGCTCGCTTGATAATAATATTTATATAAAAATCCCTGAAGGATTTAAGATGCCTGAAGCATATAATTTAGGTTCTCGAGAACATTATTCAATTAAATTGAATACATTTTTATATTGATTAAAGCAATATGGATATAAAAATGTTACCTTTTGTATTTTTGTGAAAATGTATGAAAATAATTTTGTTATGATTGCAATCTATGTTGAAAGATGAAACTCCTGAAGAGCTTCTAAAATAAATAATTTATTTAAAGGAAGAATTTAAGATGAAAGATTTTGGGAGAACAAATTTTTAGCCTTGGATTTTAAATTGAACATTTGAGAAGTAATATTTTTATACATCGAGAAAAGTATATTACATGTGTGTTGAAAAAACAATTCATGAAAAATTATTTGGTCCTGAAGTACCATATCTTAGTGCATTATGATCACTTATATTTTTGTTGGACATACAAGACCTGATATATTTATTATTCTAGCAACACACAAAGCTGAGAATGTGTTTGGTTAAGATCTGTGATTCAACACATTCGTCAGATATATGGTTTGTCTTATGGAGAAATGATCCTGACGATCATATATGAAGAAAATATTGCATGTATTATTCAAATAAAATCAGGATAATGTTATTAATGTTCAACAAATCTATTCAAGTGAGAATCTAGCAGATTTATTCACTAAGGCGCTCCTTACGGCAATATTCGAAAAGTTAGTTCGTAATATTAGAGTTTGCCAACTTAAAGGTCTTGATTGATGCTATAATGAGGGGGAGTTAATATGCACTATATTTTCCTTAACCATGGTTTTTTCCCACTGGATTTTCCGGATAAGGTTGTAGTTGTGTATTTAGAAGAATATTGTACTCTTTTTCCTTTACTAGGTTTTTATCCCATAGGGTTTTTCCTAGTAAGGTTTTAATGAGGCATATTCTTATGAATGAGCATCTAAGGGGGAGTGTTATGAATATATTATAAATGTGTGGATGTCATTCATATTATAACTCCCAATATTAATCCTCATTCATTTATCCACTACCCTACTACTATTGGAATTCATGTCCACTGCTATTTGGAATTCATTCTCTTATTTATTATTGTAATGGCTTTTCATGTACAATTTGTAGCCTATAAATAGAGGCATTGTAATTTTATATTGTACACATAAGAATTATATGAATAAAGAGATTGTCATTTTTTACTTTCTCTCTTCTTGTTTATATTTATTTATCTTTATTTATCTTTATTTTATAACAGATAGATCTCAAATTTTTTAAAAAAATAAGTAGGTCGAGGTTAAAACTAACGTCCCTATGGACAGAAATAATGTCCCTTTTTAGATTATGTAATTAAGTGAGTACAGTGCACTTGAGATTAATTAACTTCAGGAGGTTGCAACCGAAGCGGATTGGACTAAATTTAGAGTAATAATATTGACAGAACTATTTCATAATAAAAAAAGACAAATCATAATAAAAAAAATCGCATTAATTACTTGATAGTAATGCACAATTTATTTATCGTTGACAAACATTTATATTATTTTTAGGCCTTGTAATTATCTTAAATCTCCATCACCTTAAATTGCCACATAACTCATGTGCCAGGCAGATGTCAACCCTCAAATGGTATTAAGTCCAGCGAGTATGACATTGGTATCAAATGACACCAATTTTAAAATTAATTGGATAGACTTCAAACAACTAATTTAAAGTGTTCAAACTGATTTATTTTATAAGTGATGTGTTTACATGCAATTTTTTTTTATATTTTCGAATATTTTAGTATCAAATCAAGCGATAAAAAATATTGAAAATTGAATGCATTAAAATTAATTTTAAAACTCACACATTTGACAGCTTGACTTAATACTAAATAAATTCGAAAAATTATAAATTTGCGTGTAAACACAACTAATGAAGTAGATTGATCTGAACAGTTTAGATTCACTGTTTGAAGTCGATTTAGTAGGTTTTGGAGTTAGTGTTATATAGGCTGAAATGACACCGATTTCATATTAGCTTGACTCGTTATATCAACTTAAGTAATACTAAATATACCAACCTTAGCAAAATTAAGTGATAATCTGATTATAATTAAATGTGAATTTAAAATCGATAAATAAAGATGTCGAATTGATATGTTGTTGAGTGTCAATTTTTTTGACATCTAGGATAGAACTTTAGTCTCAAGTGTGGAACAATTAATGCGTTAATTTTGGAATATGAAATACTAGTACCAATAGGAGAATATTCAAATGTCAGGATATAAATATGTGTTCAAATAAATTAAGCCCAAAAGTACTGATATTAATTAGGTGGTCAACTTTGAGCGAAGAAAAATCATTTTTATTTTAAATTTTTGACACAACTGGATTTATTGACAGTGCTAATTTGGCATTACGCAGCACAAGATCATTAGATATAAAATAAAGAAGTACATGACTAGTGCACTGCATATAGTTAAAATAGTTCTGTCAATATTATTACCCTAAATTTAGTCCAATCCTCCTGAGGTTAATTAATCTCAAGTGCATTGTACTCGCTTAATTACATAATCCAAAAAGGGACTCAATTATCCTCAACGTCCCTTGTTTATTTTTTATTTTTTTTGTCATGGACTCAATGATGCTCGCCATCCCTTCTTAATACCGTTTTCTTAGTTAGTTTCGAGCGATTAACAGGAACATTGTAATTATTTCTGTCCATAGGGACATTGGTTTTAACCGGCCTACTTATTTTTTGAAAAATCTTGAGATCTATCCTCTTTTTCGATATTTATTTTATTTTATTTTGATTAATAAAAAATTGGCATTTTGTAAGATCTTTTGGTAATTAAATGACACGTCAATCGACGTTTCGAAGTGTCTGTGTCCGTGTCTGATCTGGTATTCGGAATTTCGGATAGGCGGGCCTGAGCCATGGAATGGGCTGATAAATTCCTCTGGACACGGTGTCGAGAATGAGCACCAGAGCAGAGGCGGAGACAAGCGAGTCCAGAGGCAGAGGTGTTGCCTACAGGGGTGGATCGAGATAGAACCAAAGGATCACTATCTCTTCTGAAATTTAAATAATTATGAAGATAAATAGGTTCAGACTTCAGAATAATTTTGTTACACCTGAAATTTTATTTGCTCTTCTTTGAAATTTTGATTGTAATTTAAATTAAATTTATACTTAAAATTAGAATAAATTGTTTAATTTTTTATTAGTAATTAAAATTAGAAGTTCGATTATTGAAAATTAGAAGTCAGAGTATTGAACTTAGAATAAATTCTTTGATTTTTGATTGGTAATTAAAATTAGAAGTCCGAGTATTGAGGTTATAAATTAAAGAATTGTTATAATAGTATCCAATTAATTATTTAAATTTGATTCGCTATTATTTGGAAGCTATGTATAAGTGAGGAGAAGCTCAGCTATTCTTGTAGGGGTTGTTTGACAACACATGGAAGATTAAATATTAATCTGTGCTAAGGAGGAGCTATTCGGTAAGCTAAAGACTAAAAAAAGGAGCAGAGATTAAGATAGCTAAAGGGAGTGGGGAGGTGCCTTAAGGAAGAGGCAAGAGATTAAGATCCGGGTAAAATAAGGTTAAAGGAGATTGTCTTAATCCGCACTAAGAAACCGGTGTTCATAGGGGTGCAAACGGATTGGATAGTGCTCAATCCATATCCATATTCGTATTTTTTTCCGGATACGGATCGGATGTTAAACGGATACAAATACATATCGTATATTTCGAATATGAATACTAGTATGAATACGAATATAATGTAGATTTCTAATTCAAAATATATATTTAATTAACCTTTTACGCTATATATCTAATTAACCAAAATTCACCAACATAACCACAACTTTACTTAAAATATACCAACACAAAAGATATTCACTCTAAACATATTCTACCACAAAAGATAAATAAACACAAAAGACATTCCCTCAAGTCTTAACACATCAATCGCTGTCACCATCTTCAAAACAAGGTCCATCTTCGGATTCCTCGATAAAATCAGAAATTGAAGCAGCACAACCTGAAATTAAATTAATAATTGAAATTAATATTAAATTTTTTTTTTTAAAGAATCGATATTGTTGTCTCTTGTTCAAATAATATGAACTTAATGCCTATACTATATGAATAAAAAAAGTGTACTATCAGTTTAGAACAGAGATACTTATTTTAGCTCTATTCAAAATTCCAAGTACATTTTTTGTAACCTTTTCATTTATTAATTGTAAAGCTTCTACTACATGTAAAATCCATTATTTAATATATTTTTTAATCTTTCACTAGATATTCTAAAGTACCTAAGCATGAATTTTTTTACTAAGCATGTAAAACTACTGCACCTGTAACTAGAGCCTCAACAAAAAAAAAAAACAGAGACAACAGTAGTCATAAACTAGAAAACATTACACTAACCTATGACTGTATGATCTTCTCCAAATAAAAATATATCTTTCAAGAAGAGACTTCACACAATTTTTTTTTTCATCCAAAATTTCATTAAAACAAAGGCAGTTTTATAAGTTAAAAGAAAAATGATATAATTAAGAAAACAATACCTTCTTTATCTCCTCTGATCCAGTCTTATGCACACGAATGCTTCAACAAGTTCTGAGTCTAGTTTGCTTCTACATGCGTTAATGACACGACTACCGGTGTTGTAAGCCAACTCTGAAGCAACCGTTGAGACAGATACAACCAACACATCTCGAGCAACTTTGGATATTCTTGACCTTTTGTTTTCCACCAACCAAGCACATAAAAATGTTGACCTCGAGACCACGCAGTATCTGCATCCGCATCCAAATCCTCAAAATTTTGAATACGAATTCGGATTCGAACGAGATAATATCTGACTTGTTTGCACCCCACCGTGGGATGGTGGTCTTCTTGGTGTGCATTTTACAGCCATATATTAAGCCACATTCTGATTGTTAATAGTGGAAAAACTAATTAGAGATCAATACCATCATGATTAATTACTTGTTAGCCACATTCTGATTGTCAAACTTTCTTGAACTTCTATTACTTAATCTGATAAATCAGGACAAAAGTAGGGTATACGTACATGGATTTAATTTAGGCGAAGTTAATTGTAATTTGGTTGTTATTAGACCAGATGTTGATATTATCATATTCAGTTTTTTTTTTCCTTGGAACCAGATCCGGATCAAATTTACAAATCTTTGTTCTGCAACCACATTGAATTGAATTGAGTGTTAATCACTGCCACAATTAAATTTATTAAAAATTAAAACATAATCATATGTAGCCTGTAGGTGTTCTATGCTTAGATATACAATACCACAAGAAAACAATTAATTTACCACATCAATGTCATACATATGATAAAACAGAACGTTCCAACATAGTACATTAATGGCAAGTTCAACTCAAAATGATAAACATCAGTGGCTCAGTGCGGTACATTGGGAAACAAATATCCATATATGGGACAAACCTTGCATACAAAAACAATCCAAACAAAGGTAAAACAAAGAAAAAGGATAAGGAAAAATAACAATATTACAGGTTTATTAAGAGAACAAGATGACAAACAGTAAAAGAATCAAAAGTAGCAGCTAATGATCTTTGCCTGGCTACCTTGGGTTGTAATATGGATAGATAGTGTAGAATGTCTGAAGTACTGTAAGAATTAGCAGGGTCACACCTGCAAATACTGAGATAGTAGCCCATGACAGCCCATGGGCTACTGAAGTAGTTCTGTTGCAAGCTTGCCCACTTACGGTTCCAACTTGAGTCGCAGTATTTCTTCACATCTCTAAACAACTCGAAAAAGAAGTGGTCATTGTAGTCGATGAAACAAAAGTTACCAATATCATTGAAGAAAGTGGCAGCCATCTCATGGCTGCTCAGTGTGTTATTGATAACGCCACATTGCTAAAGCAACTCCACATCTTTTTCTGAATCGATGAGTTCATCCGTAAGTTTCAGGTAGCTGCTAAAAGTTCGCATGCTGGGTAATACGGAGTTCTCAAAGGCAATTAGATTCAGTAATAAGGTCGTCTGACTTGAGTCAATCTTCATGCATGGCATCCGCATGGTGCCATTGGAAAAGATAACATCAAAACCATCATAATTTCCTTTACTGTTTAATTTGTTATCACATTCATTGTCTTCCAACTTAAAGTTTGATTTCTCAAATTTTATACCTGCTATCTGGTGAAGTGCGGTGGCATTTGCTATGACCTTTGGCGTACAATTTGGTAGGTTGTATACTGCCTCGGTGGGTTTGTCCCGCTGAAAACAATCTCTCCGAAACTTACTGAGTTGTTTATTTATCTTAGGTGATGAAGAGCATCTCCAGTAGAGGTCAAGCAAATGAGCTGCTCCAGTACTAGACATGCAACCCGGATTGATTCTCCAGGGCATATCGATGCATATAAATGGTTTCAGGACAGTCAAAGGCGGGAAATGCTCTGGGGTCCGTACGGGTAATAAGTAAAAGCCAGTCATACACTTCCCTAATAAAAAAGAGGGGAATTTGATTTTCCAACAGAAGCAAGTCAGATCTAACCTCTTTTATGTTCCTATCAATGATAGGCATGCTCTCTTGTACTGTTTTTGAGAGAGAAAGAATTATTCGGATAATAAAGAAACTGTCAAGAACTAGCATCCTGACAAAATCAACATCACTACAATGGTTGAACTTCTCTTTATAGAAAACACGAGCATATATACCTTTCAAACCTCATAAATTGGGTGCCTATCTTGTGCATGTCGTCAGACACAAGACAGATATTACTGGCACCAGTTGGGTGCTTCTTAAGAAGGTTTGACATACACTGGAGTTTTATTTTTTCCATGGTGTTGAGGTTTTCTCGTCCATGGTAGTACGGGCCAATAGAAACCAACTGTGGTTCAAAATCAGATCCTCTACCGTATTTGTTGTGCGCCGGGGCATGGAAGATAGAATTCCTTGATCGGTATCTTTCCTCTGGCCCTACTACCGGATCCATTTCCATTTAGAGTGAGAAGTGGATATTGATGGAGGGTCTTTTCTTTTGGGTTTTGTTTTGGGTTTTGTTTTGTTTCTAGTTTTATAATCATACGGTTGGGTGTATGGGGTTTATATATATAAGACAAACAAGATCAGGATGCCCGTGCTTTTTATACTAATTGAGGAACATTTTCAAACAGAATTTCAGTAGTTTTGTCTCCATGGATCGTCAAACGCCAAGTCGCCAATATGCAAATTATGGTAAACAATATAAACTTTATTATCAACGGTAACTTATAAGGAGATGATTCGTATTGTCAACGGTAACAGTTACAGCAGAAATAACCTAGACCGTCCGTTTCGAAGTGTAACAAATAATAATAAAGCGACTCGTCAATTTTCAAACTAATTATCGATCGGGATTGGCTCCCTATTATGATTGGATGATCGAATTGACACATATAATAAAGCTAAAGCGACTCGTTAATTTTCAAACTAATATGGATTGGCTCGATTCTGATTGGATGGTATGGATTTTAAACTCAAATTTCATGTTGCTGTAAAGAATATCCAACAATCAAAGAGCTGTCTATTGTTTCTATGAGCTGTTGAGAGAGTGATTGCCCATAATTAATTTAAACTATACGAATGACAAAGTCATATTTGATCAACTTGGAAAACACACACACACACACACACACGTTTCCAGGATTTGTAATTAATTGAATTCTGTCATTCTGTGACAGTCTGAGATATCTCAACTTTTGGGTGACCTATGTATACGGTATCTATTCAGAGTGAAAATTTTTACATAATATCCTTTCTTTAAAAATTATAAAAAAAAAAACTTCTTTTCTAAAATTATTAACAAAATATCTTTATAAACCCTAATATTTTCCTCCCTCGCAGTTACTCTATGAATTTTTCTTTGCACTGCATTTTTTTTCATAAGTTTTCCTATTCTTTTTACCCTCCGTCTTACTTTAATTTTTCTTTTTGCTGGTTTAATTAAATCTTTCAATTAGGTTCACCTGCTTACTCAAAAGGAAATTTTCTTTTGGTACAAGACTTTGTACGAGTTATGTTTTAGTAAACGAATTATGATTATTTGCTTTTGTTGCTCGGTCGGGATTAATATTTGGATTAGTCACGCAAACTCTTTGTTAAAAATAATGGCTAGTTATAATTTTTGAATTGAAACGGTTAGTTAATTATAGGGAACAATGTGTTGCAATTAACAGGTAAGGAGATAGTGGTTAGTAGTTGTAATTAATGGTGCAACAGCTAGTTTTTAATTTTTTTCTATAAATAGAGACACATATTGTAAAGATGAAAAATAAGATGACAATATAATATGTTTTCTTAATTTCTCTTCTCTCTTTTGTCTTACAAAAATAACATGGTATCGGAGTCATAAATATGAAATTATGCACAAGTGTCATCCAAACTAGCAAAGCTAGTATGTACCAGCAATAAAAAGGAGTCAAGAGCCAAGAACTCAATCGGTGTCAAAAAATAGAGTCAAGCGCCAAAGAGCCAATAAATCAATTTATGGATTGAAGCAATCTCCATTAGCATAGTATGACAAGTTTAGCTCTTATTTAATTTCTTATAATTTTAAAATTAGTAATGCCGATCATTTTACTAAATGTGACGGTATCAATACAACTCTCATTTTAGTATATTTAGATGACATCATAAATTCATAATTACTGGAAATAATTTAGAGCAAATCCAAAAAATTAAAAACAACTAAAAAGAAAATTTGACATAAAAGATTTAGGATGCTTTAAATATTTTTTAAGAATAGAGGTAGCCACTTTGAATAAATGGCTTTTATTTCTCAAATAAAATATACACTTGATTTGTTAAAAGAAACCGGTAAGTTATGATATAAACCGACCTCTACCTCAATTGACAACAAATGCAAATTAAATAGTGAAGATGATTAATATTTGAAAGACATAAGTCAATTTCAAAGACTTGTTGAAAAATTGATCTATCTAAGGGTTACTCGTCCAGATATTTCATTATTCATAAGTCAAATTAGTAAATTCATGCATTCACCAAGAATACCACATTTAGAAGTGGTAAATAGAATTTTGAGGTTCTTAAAAAATAATCCCAGTAAGGATATTTGGATGAAAAATAATAATTCTAACAATATATGTGGCTATTCCGATGTAGATTAGGCCGGAAGCATCGATAGAAAATCAACAATCGATTTTTGCACATTTGTAGGTGGAAACCTAGTCACATAGAAAAGCAAGAAACAAAATATTGTAACACGATCAAGCGCCAAAACTGAATATCGTGCCATGGCATCAACCGCAAACGAACTAACTTGGATCAAACAACTCTTATTAGACATGAGATTTAAAACTCAAGCTCCGATGAAAATGTATTGCGACAACAATTCGACACGACAAAAATGTATTACGTGTTTCATAAGCGAACAAAACATATATAAGTGGATTGCCACTTTATTAGAGAAAAGGTTCAAGCAAAAGAAATTGAAACACTATACGTAAAAAATAAAAATCAACTCGCAGATATCTTTACTAAAGGTTTAGTTCCAGGTCCATTTGAAAAAATTACAAGCAAGCTGATGTGTATTTTGGGTATAGAATTAAATAGTCTATTTCGTACACTATTCGCTTTAAAATTTATAAGAACCCTTAATACGCAAAGTAGATTGAATTGCAAGCGCACAATCTATCCTTGTAGTAATTATGGGTGTCGATCCAAAGACTAAGACAATTATAATTTTTACTAAATTAATTAATCCTAAATAAAATGCAAATAAGTAAATTAGGGGGGGTTTGTTGCAAATCACACAATCGTTGGGATTCAATACCCGAGAGGAGTTGGTTTGTAACAAAAGCTGAATTTAAATCAAATAAAGAAAAATGGTTTGCAATCAATTTGACGAAGTCTAAGGACTTTTGATCCAGAATCACTTGGCTAATTCAATGCCCAATATATGATCTTAATTCAAGTTTTGTTTCGATGGAAATTCCAACTAAGTTGACATATTTCTACTTAGAATCAATAATTTTCATGTTTCAAGCCTATCATGTTAATTTACCTCGTATTATGGCTGTCACTACCTAATAGAGTTATTTAATTGAAGGCTATATACTCCACTAATTCGTACCGATTACTAAATATACTCTAAGTCTTCCGATTGAGAAGTATTTGTAAATTAGTTTCCCACAATTTTTCATGTCCAATCTTTGATTCTAATGGTCAAAAGTAGACTAAATTTAGTCCATCTAATCTATTATTCCTAAGGTTATTTGTGTACAAAACTCGATTTTATCTATGTCATAACACCCTTGAAGACAAGAGGGTTGTCACTTCCTCCGCTTGATGTGGTTTCAAAAACACAAATCATGCACGACTTACAAATATATAAAATAGACACAAACATCAATTCAAAACAATCATCATACAAGAGATTATCCAAGTAAATAAATTAACACAAGTTCATGCTACAACCTAAGCCTCTAGAGAGAAAATTAGCCTCTCATAAGTGCAATAACAAAAGCATCCATGACAGAAAATTCAATTAAACTAAGCAAATAAACTAAGTAAATAATAGAAGAAATAAAATATACCAATTCTTGAGCTATGCCTCGGTTTTTTCTTGCAAAGCGTCCTTAAAAAGTCCTTTAATCCACTTCGTCACTTCGAAAATAATTGAAAAAGGTGGAAGGATGAAATTAGGGTTGAGAGAGGAGATGGGATGTAATGAAAGTTGGTTTGATGATCCTTTCCTGGAGTCACTTGCCTATTTTATAACCAATTTCGTGGCTTAGGAAACAATCAGGTGGGATCTAGAAGTGAATCTGGCGATAGATTGCGTCATTAAAACCAAATTTCTTGTGATTTCTTGCATTGGTACTGCCATGAGTACGACCTAGAGGGGTTGTACAAAGGAGTCTACGCTATGGATTGAGGTTTGTGCGGGTAAGCAAGCCGCAATGACTCTCTGACTTTTGCTGGATCCCTTCTTGCATTGTGTGGCCTAGGGTGCAGGCAAAGGGGGTCGTACCAATCAACTTTGGGGTTCTTGGGGGAGTGTGTGGCCTAGGGAGGCCGCATCTTGGGCGATAGACAATCCGAAAGTAAGTTATCATGGATCTCATTTGAAAAGGCGGCGTCGGTCGTAGAGAGTTATAGAGTTTAAGGTAATAAAGTAATTATGAGTGTATATAAGTGAGATTAGAATATTAAAGTTATTTAGAGTAATTTGGAGAATTTTGTGAGAATAAAAATTTAGATTTTGTATTGGAGAGTCATTTGATTCCTTGTAAGCTCGTTTTTCTTATCAATGAAATTGTTAGTTGGCATTTAAAACCACTAACCTTAAAAAAAAAAAATCTGAGTTCTGTCCTACTTGTTAATTTTGTAATTGCATTTCACATAAACCTGAGTTTAGAATCAATTGCTTTTATATCCAGTGTCCATGTTAATATTGCATATTTCTCTACCGATGAAACTAATTAAGCAGACAGGAATACTGCGCACAAGACAGTTAAATTCATATGATCATTTGTGGTAACAAAGATTTTGAGTTTAAATTTGGACTCTTCGATTTACTTTGGCACGAATTTATAAGAACCTTGTGCATTTCACTTTGAATCGGATTGATCCTGATTATGACCAGATTGTCTAAATTTAAACTCAAATATTATGTTAACTTATTGGATATTGACTCAGACGAGACAAGAGATTCTTCTTTTAAAATAGCATCAAATTTATATATTTCAACTAAATAATCATGCCAAATTTGATTTTTATAAAATAGCAGAAACTTTTACTCCATCATGGAGCTATTTTTCATAAAAATCAAATCTAGTGTACACGTTTTGTTAAAATATTTAAATACGATTCTATATATATAAAAAACCAAGACAAGATGTGTCAATTTTTTTAATATCCAACATTATCCAACATTAAATAAAAATTAACATAACTACCCAAGATTTTTTTAAATTTCGCTGGAGGCTAGTTGTTTGTCACGAATTAGTCATTCAAGTTTGATTTGTTTCTCCATAGCCATTGAATTTTTAATTTGTCCCAATTAAGTCATCATGTAACTTTTCCATTCAAAATATTAACGGAATATTCACATTATGCCCAAAATATAACGGAATATGCTTGTTTCATCCAAAAATTTAACGGAATATGCTCATCCGTTCAAAATACTAATGACAAATTAATTTTTTGAATGAAAAAAATATAGGGTGACTTGATTAGGACAAATTAAAAGTTCAGTGGCTATGGAAGGACAAGTCAAACTTAAGTGACAAATGATAGAGTTTAGTGACCTTCAACGAAATTTATCCATTGCATTACAAGGAATATGATAATTGGTGAAATAGTGAGTAATTGTATCACTAGAAGTAACTGATTCAATCATTAATAGGTGAAATAGTGAGTAAATAAGATTGATTTGTAAATTAATTTTCGCATTAACAGTAAAAAAGTTTCTTTGTTTTATTATTTTTCAAACTTGCTTGCTTACAACTTCAGTTATCCTATGTTTTGTAATGTTGGATATGTCTTTAGATTAAAGAGGGGAAGGGTTGACAGAGCTGGGAAGCTCTGTTTTTTCATCTGGTTTTTTAGAGTAACTGGTACGGTTTCTGGTACAGGGGTGGTACAACTTGAGCCAAGGTTGATATCCGTATCGAAACCATAGCACTCAATTCTGCATTAGTGAACTGAATCCATGGTACCAGTACCAAAACCAGCAATTCCAACCCAATTTAAACATATACAGTAAGAAATTTTAAAGAGCTGCTTTTTCTTTCAGCCATCTTTAGTTACATTTTTATGTATAGTCCTGTTACTGCTGTTACAATATATTTTTTTTCTTCATATAGGAACTCTTAATTGTAACAATTTTTTTTCATTCAAATAAGTTAGAATGCTTATTACTTGTAATACTTTCTTTCCATGTATATTTCTCTTTTCTTTTTTCATTTTGATTGTTCAATCAGATATGATTGTGTCCGTGGACTTTTAATTTTTATTTTCTGTTGTACATATATAAGCTCTATCATTATATATTAAAGAGAAATTTTGTTCGTAGACATATTGATGAAATACATTTAATTGCTTTTGATTAAAATTATAACATAATTTGATTAACCAATCATATCATATGACAACAATAAAACGAAGGGCAAAATAGTTTTTCATTTCTTATATATATATTTTTATTTAAATATATACTACAATATTAATCCTTGATGTTTGCCGAACACAAACTTTTTAACACTTTTTAAGCTCTCAAGCTTAATGCTAGTGCTCATTTTGCTCACATTTCTTAAACTTGACCAAATTTTTAAGTCATAGTTTCACATGACTTAAAGTATATTGCCAAACTTAAAATTTTCTTAAAAAAGTTACTTTTTAACTTTATTATCAAACATGTACTTCTTAGTACATCTTAAAATTTAAACTTTATTATCAAACATGTACTTCTTAGTACATCTTAAAATTTAAGCTTCGCGGAATACTATCTTAATTTTTCACTCCTTAATCTAGGTTGACTAAGGAGCAATGGTGCAGACTACATACTCTTCAAATTTTCTTCCGGATGTTCATTCCAATCATCCAATGTACATTCTTAAGTCTTAACCCAACAAAAAATAATATATATATATTTTTTATGAGAAGCTGTTAGGCGAAAAAATCAAGTTTGAATTGAAGCGGCTCCACAAATTTGAATTTTATGTGCCACATTACTGTAAGAGCACTTGTCAGTCTATCTGACAACCAAAACCGTGAAGATGGTTCACGGAAGTACTCATAGACCCAAACTGCTCGCCAGTGATTCCAGAAGCACCTATCTCTGCGTTAAAGACACCGAGTTCAGTCAAAAATTTCTTAAACCCTAATCCCCAGGATCATCAATCGAACGGTCCTAAAATAAAATGCTTAAACCTTCTTCGATTTCTCCATCTTCTATTGCCCTTCCCTCTCTCTTGTAGCAGAGCTTCAAATTCAAATTAGAAAGAGAAGCCCCGAGTGACCATCAATGGCTGCCCTATCACCCTACGAGGAGCTGAGGATAAAGAAACTGGAAGAGAACAAAAGGAAGCTCGAGGAGCTCAAGCTGAACCACCTTTCCGCTTCTCTTCGCGAAGCCATTGCAACCCCTAAACGCTCACCGGTTCCCTCTCTCTCTCTCTGTTTTTTTTTTTTTAAACCTGGCAGAGGTTAATTGCCCATTTCATTGCTGGAACACTCTCTCTCTCTCTCTCTCTCTCTCTCTCTCTCTGGTGCGAAGATAAAGATTCATTTAGCACACGTCCCCAAAACATACTGTTCTGCATAATTTTAACAAAAATTTGGGGTTTTATTGGTTCTAATAGTCTCTTGTTCTATGTTCTCCTCTTCGTAAAAAGTTATCGTCCCTGAAACAAATAATTTTTTTGTTTATATAATTCCGTGCAGCTTTAATTTGGTGAGTTTACCCTTGTGCTACTCTATTTCATACCTATGTACGGAATGCAATTTTCATACATATTTCAAGGTACCGGAATTGGCATTTTCCCTCTTCTTTTGGCATTATACACTTAGGGGATAGTTTAAACTTGGTTCACCAGACAAGTAGAAAGACTAGCAAAGAACAAAACACCTATATGACTGTAAAAATTTTGAGCAGCAAGCTTGCTTTATAATACAAAAGCTAGCAGTTTTAATCAGCTGCAAAGTAAAACGAAGTTAATAAAGTGTATATTATACAATATAAAATTTATGTCGTCTGTCATGGCTGCACTTTCCCTGTAACCAGGCAAAATCGGTGAAAAGAAAAGCACCAGAGCCTGTGTCAATTAGACGATCAGAAAGAGTAGCTAGTCTTCCTGCACAACCTAAGTATCAAGATGTATGATATATATTTTTATGAAACTTTATTTTTTGTATTTGTTTATTTTAAAGTTGCTTTTTGTGATGTTTTGTTTATGTACTCCATTTTTTCCTCATGTCCTTCAATCAAACAGGAGTTTCCTGCCAATGATATTATCAGGAGAATAAGGAGGTACGTTGCTTTTATATGAGTTTCCTGCCAATGCTTTGTCACAATTCAATCAAAAATAAGGTTCTGAAGAGAAATTATTAATCCTGCTTGTTATTCTTTTTTATCTGACCCATAATTAACTATAGCATACTATAAAATTCTCAGATAAAAAGTGTTTACTATCCTCTAAGAAAAGCCATTAAATGAAATCATTATTTTAAACAAAAAAACTTTGATATAACCCGCTTGGTTGGGAACAAAGCATGTGCCAATGAGCATATCTTTAGCACATATTACAAACAACTACTTGGTATATACTATCATCTTAAATCAGCTTTTTATCATTCTTTCATTGTAAATGGCCAAACTTGAAGATCTAATCCAACGAGGAAGGACCTGGCTAACCGAGTGTATGCTACTGATGAAGAAAGAGAATATACAATAGAAAAGGCAACAAAGCTTGAAAATTTGCTGAGCTCCGCATTTTGTACTTTTGTCAAGCCAATGCTCCAATCTCATGTTACCGGAGGCTTCTGGCTGGTCAACTTTTTTTTTTCTCTTTTAATTTAGGGCTGTGTATCCATGAGTGGAACTGGTAGTAAACCAGGCTAGGCTGGATTACCTTAAGTAAAAAAAATTTTTTTTTTTAAAAACACTAATAGGCAAACGGCTGGTTGGTGAGGTTAAAAGGAACTGAAAATGACAGATTTCCCTCTATCTACCCGTTTAATTCTAAACTGCCACTGCCCTTTGTTCCAGTGGTTAGGTCTGAACATAGGGATGAGATGCTACCTCACATGCCAGTGTTGTAAAACATTTGAATTGAAAGGTTATGCTCCGAATCAAACCAGTAAATCTTTCTTACCTCAAAACAAAAACAAAAAAAGACTATACCTATATTCTTCTGTAAGTACCTATAACTCATGAGATGCATATGTGTCCAGTACTGGCAGAGACATTGTTGTTTGCTAGAGCCACCATTAACAGTCGAGAATTAAAGCTTTTCCTTTAATATTTTTATTACCTACCAGCAACAAAAGGCTGGCATAGACCTGCTCAGCCACAATAATCCTAAAGTAATGAATACGAACCTTGCAATAGGGGCTTCCAACAGAGTTTTGCCGGAAACACATGCCAAAAAAAGACACCAACATAACTCTAATAGATGAAGACAAGCTGGAGTTTGACACATTGTACCTTGCAAATAAACGAGGTCTAAGTGCCGGCTGGAGGGGCTTTGCTATAGAACACAAGCTTGTCGACGGAGATACACTTGTTTTCCAACAGATGTCTCTCTCTACTTTTAAGGTGGATTGTTAATGACTCTGTGTGTGTGTGTGTGTGTGCGGCCACTAAAGAATGTTGACATTAAACATGTCATAATTATATTGCTTCATTTTCTTTTTATTGGTAAAGATGATTAAAAGAAATAACAATGACATTTACCTCTGCAGTATAACTCTTTCTTAATTTACCTTTTTTGATGCAGTTTATGGCTTGGTCCACCCCTATAGAGCCATTGCTCCTTTTGTACTTAGTTTATCTTTCAGTTCTGTATGGCTTTTTTCTGCAGTCATTAGCAATGACTTTTTAGTTAGAAGTTATTGCGCTTTCCAAAATTAATCTACTTGTATTTTGCACTGCAAGCAACATCCACCATTTTTCTTTGCTATTTGCAATTTATACATGGGAGATAAACCCATAGTCTAGTTAATCTAAATTATGTCTGTTTCTTAGTATTAAATAAACATAGTTGTCGAATAAGTACCCAGTAGAAAACATCACAATTTCCAAATCTTAATATTGTTGTTTTAGACTTTTAGTCCAATTTTACTTCAATTGAAAAGAACCTCAGTGAAGGCAGGGACAAATCTGTCAACATTTCAGCGGAACGTGCCTTTTACTCAAATAATCGGACATTCTAAGTGTTGAATGCTTTTTCCAAGTATCAAAAGCATATCTATGTGCCAGGCACCTTTTGCAAATGTAACAAATAACTTTTTGATGTAGTTGATGTTGAGATAGGCTGAATCTAAGTAAATTTGTTGTGACGGGGAAGGGGTCTAGCTCTTATTTATGTAGTTGATGTTGAAATATACCTACTTTTAATAAAATTATTGCGAGGGGATCTTATCTAATAAAAAAACAAATATTATTCTTAAATCCCTTGTATCATTACATTTTTATTCCCATACACAATACCACTTTGTTTCAATATTCAATATTTATCTGGTTCGTTTTTAGCTTACTTTTGTGTCAAATCTCTTTCATGCATGCATGAGGACTGACATAAGAGTTGATTTTCAGGTTTATATAATAAGGGCAAGTGGATATCGTGACCAGTGATCGCACTAGTGTAAGGTATGGATTTTTGTTATCTTTCTGAGATATGGGAGATTTTCAAATTATACCCCATTTTGTCCAGTATTAAGCATCAAGTCTTCGAACAAGTAGCATCAACTGTTCTTGTATTAATACCAACTAATAAGTTATGTTTATTTGCAAATGGACCTCAACAATTAAAGTGTTATTTTAACAAAATGAAGTGTATTGTGCCTATCATTTTCATTTTAATCCCCATCACTCCGTCAGATAGTTTCATCTCAAGGTCATCAGAACTTGTGACCCAAAAGATATATAATTTGTTTTAATAGAGTTAGGTTAACAGTAAAATACCTTAACTCGACTTATGGCTTTGAAAGTACATACACACCTAGAAATCAACATAGCATTCCTCGTTGTTTGGTTTTAGACTAATCCAGATTTTGTGAAATTGGCTTGAAGTACAGGCACAAGTCTCTAAATAAATGGAATCCATAATTCTCCTTTTTACTGGAAACTATTTGCAAATCTAACAACAATTGGATGTCAATAACTAGAGTTGGAAATGGGGTTTAAAATGGCACAAAAGATTATCCGTGAAATCTACATCAATAATTTACATGTAGTAGATTATCCATTTTGGTATTTGTTTCCATGCGAGTACGTTACAAGAGGTGCTGACATGGGTATGGCTAATAAATTATAGTTCCTTAAGCGAATACAAATACAGATATTCCAATTTCTGTCAGCCTATTTAAATTCTACTTTCTTTGTTTTCTTTTGTTGAAAGAGTACTTACATATTTTATATACTTGTCTTTTATGAATATCAAATAATATATGCAGATTTGTTCTCAAATCTCAACGTTTTAACTTAAAAAAGTTATATGTTATTACTTCCAAGTTCTTTTTTGTTTTGATATTTGCATAATCCATATTAGTGTCACTAAACATAAGGTACCCAAAGTTGCATTCATGTCCACATTAGTATTGTAAGATTTTGAATTTTGACATACATTTATTATTCATATCCATTTAGTGAAAGGAAGATATGGGTTTAACATTATCCACTTTGTATTTATTCAGTTTTCATCTCTAATTGGAAATGTTCGGTGTTCTATCTAAAGAAAGCCATGTCATTCATCATTGCAATTTACAACACCTAAATCAATACCCATACATCATACTGGATGCATTTAGGTAGGATGTTAGAATTAGAGTTTATATGTAACATTTTTTGTAGTGTTTGCAAATCTTGCATTTACCAGAAAGATAAATTGCACAATTTTCTTACCTTTTTTTATTTTCCTTATTAGGAGGTTTGGTTTCGAGTTTCTACAGCTGTTTTGATTGGAGGAACAAAAGAGGAAACATGAGCAGTTTGATTTGTTATCCTAGAGTCACTCTTGTCCTTAACTTATATGTATGTCTTGAAAATTTTAATTTAATTTTAACATTATGTTGTGCTCTGAACTTTATGGAACAAGTCTTTCTACAAAAGAGCTACCGTGTAAGTTTGTTTATGAGCTCGGTTTATGAGTCATCTTTTCTCTCGGCAAGTTGTCTTAATCTGTGCCTTTTTAAAGCTGAAATCAAAATTATTGCAATTGATCTGCGTAACTTTGTTTTTTTACTATGGGTCCATATCTTTAATTTTAAAATGTCCAAACTATTAAATATGATCTTTACGTGAAAATATATATAGATATATATAGAGATCAAATTTTATATTTTTTAGAATTTTTTAATATGTAGAAAATTGTTGCTTTTAGATGGTTTATAAGTACCAAATGAACATATTCTTTTAACATGATTTAACTTGAAAATTTAACTAATTGTTTTTATGTCAAAATTGAAGTTACTGGCGTTATTTTATAAGTTATTGTAGGCAGAAAACAGGAAAAAGTGAGAAGAAATCGGGTCAAAAACTTTGAGAAAAATGCCTCACATACCTTGAAGGTCGGCCTAGGTTGAAAAGATGTTTCGACCCAAAACAAATGGAGCAAAAACACATCTTTTATATGGGTCAAAACTCGAAACCCCTTTTCAGGCCGGAAAGTGTCAGGTTCCTGATTATTGACAATGCAATTACAATCTCAATTGAGAAGAACCAGCAGCAATTTGAACACAGGAGATAGAAATTCGAACTACAACTAACTATAGCTGTGAACGAATGAAAGAAGAGAATTCACAAAATTTGAGATTTTATTTCATATCTGATTCATTACAGAGTTTGGCCTTATATAGGCGATGAATTTACAACAATCCAATCTAAGATTGGTTTAACGGATCTCGCTAATGACTGTCAGGACGACACGTCAGCAGTGGATCCGACCCGTTATTAACAACTCGTAACTAACTCTTCAGAGGCGATGCTCTTGTGTTTATTCCTGTAGAGCAGGACCTCTTGTCAGGTTAAGTCGCTGGTAGCCCGCCAGTAGCGTTGGTCCCACCTGCAGCGACGAGTTCTTCTTTAAAAGCGCTGCCCGTTCCTTTGCCCTGACCGATTGTCTGACCCTTCTCTTTTAAACCTCCAACGGTTGTCCCTAAATTCAATTGGGATTGTGACACTCCCCCTCCCTTAACACCATTCTCGACCTCGAGAAATTCGGGATACCTCTCCTTAATCACACTATAGTCCTCCCATGTGGCATCATCAACTGATTGATTTGCCCATTGAATCAGCACTTGCGTTTCTGCCGCATTTCCTCTCTTAACCATGCGCCTTGCCAAGAATAGCAATTGGCTAAGTAATGGTGTTTGGCTGTAATCCAAATACTGGTAAGGTAGGTGACACAGCTTGGGCATCATTGATTCTCGTTTTGAGCTATGAAACATGGAAGACTGGATGAAGGGTCGATTCAGCCGGTAACTGAAGACGGTAAGCCACAGTACCGACCCTTTCCAGTACTTGATAGGGTCCAAAAATTTTGGGCTCAATTTTTGGTTTCGCATTCCTCCTATAGTTACTTGCGTGTAGGGTTGGATTTTCAAATATACCCAATCCCCTTCTTCAAAGCTTCTCTCTGTGCGATTATGGTCAACATGCCTTTTAATCATCTCCTGTGCCTTTCTCAGATTCTCTCTTAACTGCCTGATATCTCTCTATTTTGCCTATATTTCGACACCGATTTATACCAAAACCCGTGCCTAAAAGCCTAAAAGTGTGAACATTTTACTTAAATATCTATAGAATGTGGTACTGCTATGTTTTGTTCTTATTTTGCAGGAAACGGGTGAAATTATGGAGCTGACACCTTTCTATACGGCCTGTATAAGATCTGCCCAACCACACAGAAAGTTCCACATAGGAGGCTACCTCTCTCCCACACAAAGGCATGGGTATACTGTTCGTATGGATTTCTATAGGGCCCGTATAAGGCAAATTCGAAAAAACAGGCTGGAATTGGCAACAAGCGCCAGCTGTGCAAACCGAATAGGAAGGCTTTAATTCAAAATTTTGGGCATTAAAGGGGATATTCTAGATCTGAGAAGACATCTCTGGTGCTTGGAAGACAAGGCATAGCTTGGAGAAGAAGAAGAGGAGGAAAAACACGAGTTTGACGACGATTCTTCGATTTCTTCTATAATTTTGCCATTAACTCTTTTATTACTACTGATTTGTGTTATTTTGAGAACATGAGTAGCTAAATTTACTGTTTCTATGGTTAAGATGGAGTTGACGTTTGGTTTTACTTGTATGCTACTTGGATTTGTGTTGAATGCTTAGTTTTCATCTTGTTGTGTAGTATCTTAATTGCTTGGTTTTTGCTTGCTTGAATCGAATAGTCAACCCGTTAGGCGAATGCACACGTCTAAGTCGATAGGTTACAAGTCTATAACATTCAATCCAACTGAACCAAGTATATGAGGTAGGTTTACGAACCAAGGAGTACCGAAAGGCGAAATTTTCCTTGAGGCAAAAGTCTTAGGATACCTTTAGTAAACCAACAAGTGACTTAGATAAATTGGGCCAAAAGGCGAAAGTTGAGGTTTAAGGCACCTAAGAGGGGAGTAGTTGAGTCCGGTAATCGAGTTACTAAGCCAAAATTGCGACAACTGAGGCTAGGAATCTAGGTACGATCGATAGAAATCCTAGACAAAGGCACCAACACCCTATACGGGCCGTATACCCTGAGGCTGAACTGACACGAAGTCTGAAATCCTGGAAACCCTTTTTATTAATTAAAAACGAACTTTAAATCTTCTTTTACTATTTTTAATATTGTTATTGATCAGTAGTTTGATAGAAACAACCACCAAACAACTCTCTTTCACTTTTAGAATTTTAGTAGATTTAAGTAGAGTCCAGTTATTTTCTTACCGTCCCTGTGGATACGATACCCGACAATACCAACGATAGGACTGTGCACTTGCAGTCTCAATCAAAAGTAGAATCGAGGTTAAAAGGTACAGCTTGCTGTACAAAAACTTAGTAGTACACTTTTGTGAACGAACACTGCCACATCACTTCTTGCCTATTTCTTAACAACTCATTTACTGCTTCAACTTGACTTTTGGGGCTACTGGTAATTGAGAGTTGGGGAGGATCATACCCGTAAAGGGCATTAAAGGGAGTGGTTTTCAGTGCTGAATGGTAGGAGGAATTGTACCACCCTTCAGCCAAGGGTAACTATTTCTTCCATTTATTCTGCTGGTTGTAACACATGCTTCTCAAATAATTTTCTAGGCACTGGTTCACTCTTTCAGTCTGCCCATCAGACTGTGGGTGGTAAGCAGTGGTCATGTTGAGCTTTACATTCAACTGGCTCATGAGTTCCTTCCAAAATTTGCTAGTAAAAATGGGATCCCTATCAGAAATAATGGTTTGAGGTAACCCATGCAGTTTATACACATTGTCTAAGAAAGTCTGAGCAACATCTTTTGCTTTAAATGGGTGATTACCTCCTTTCCTTCTGACTTAGGCAATCCAGATACAAAATCCATACCTATGCTTGACCATGCCTTATCTGGTATGTTCAGAGGTTGTAGCAATCCAGGTGGGTGTATATGCTCAGTTTTGTTAATTTGACAATTTTCACATTTTTTAACAAACTGATGCACATCTTCTTTGAGATTAGGCCAATAAAATGACCTTTTTACCCTCTGATATGTAGCTGTTATGCCAGAATGCCCTCTCACTAAAGAAGCATGTAATGCCTCCAGGATTTGCTTCCTCAATTCATCATTTCTTCCCACACAGATCCTCCCTTTTTTTTCTGATAATTCCTTGCTACTGAGTAAGTATTTGCCCTTCCTTAATTGGTGGTTGTGTAGGTGGTTGTGCAGGAGGTTGAGCAGGTGGTTGAGCTTGAATACCTCCTCCTTCCTCTTGCTGTTGTGCACACATCTCCTCTATTTCTTTCTTTAACTTGCTGATCCACTCATCTCCTTTATAACTGTATTGCACTTCCTCCATCCATTGAGGTTTTAACTCACTAATTGCCAATATGTCTGCACCCACTTCCTCATCTCTCCTCACACCTTCTTTTCTTCTTGATAGGGCATCAGCTACTACATTTTTCTTTTCCTTTTTGTACTCAATGACATAATCAAGACCCAACAGCTTACTAAGGCCTTTGTGTTGCAGTGTGGTATTGGCCTTTTGTTCTAGTATAAACTTTAGACTGATGTGGTCAGTCCTAATCACAAATTGTCCACCAATCAAATAGTGCCTCCATTTCACCACGCTGTAATAAGAGCCAGGAGCTCTTTTTCATAAGTTGACAGTGTTCTATTTCTCACCCCTAGCTTCTGACTCATAAAGGCTATAGGTCTCTTCTCCTGAATCAAAACTGCCCCTATGCCAGTATTGCTTGCATCAGTCTCCACAATGAACCTCTTGGAAAAATCAGGTAGTGCCAGAACTGGAGCTTGTGTCATAACCTCCTTGAGTTGTTCAAAGGCTATCTGAGCTTCTGAGTTCCATTGGAATGCATCTTTCTTCAACTGATCTGTCAAGGGTTTTGAAATCACTCCATAATTTCTGATGAATTTTCTGTAGTATCATGTTAAACCCAGGAAACCTTTCAATCCTTTCACAGTTTTAGGCACAGGCCACTCCTTCATTACCTTGATTTTCTGTGGGTTAGTGGCCACCCCATCCATGGTTATCACATGACCCAAATATTCAATCTTCTCTACACAGAAATCACACTTGGATCTTTTCACAAATAACTGGTTTTCCTGCAACACTTTTAACACTTGCTTGAGGTGAGAAGTGTGGGAACTGAGATCTTTACTGTAAATGAGTATATCATCAAAGAAGACCAGAACAAATTTTCTAAGAAACGGCTTAAAAATTGAGTTCATCAAACACTGAAATGTTGCTGGTGCATTTGTGAGGCCAAAAGGCATCACATTGAACTCATAATGCCCTTCATGGGTCTGGAATGCCGTTTTGAACTTATCTCATTTACACATTTTGATTTGATAATAGCCAGCCCTCAAATCTAATTTGGAGAAATACTGTGCCCCTTTCAATTCATCTAGCAAATCATCAATAATGGGTATAGGGAATTTGTTCTTGATTGTATTCTCATTCAGCCTCATGTAATCAATACACATACGCCAGCTTCCATCCTTTTTCTTTACCAGCAATATCGGGGAGGAATAGGGACTAGAAGAAGGTTGAATGAATGAATTTCTCAGCAATTCTTCCACTATTTTCTCTATTTCTAATCTCTGGAAATAAGAAAATCTGTAAGGTCTGAGAGACACTGGTTTTGCATCAAGTTTGAGAGGAATTTTATGATCAATTTCTCTAGAGGGAGGTAAAGCTGTTGGTTCTTCAAAAACCCCATTGAATTCATCTAGTACCTTCTTAGCTTCTAAAGGGCATTCCTGTCCCACTTTCTTTCCTTGTTCATTCACACAAAAAGGTGGGTTATTAGAATTTGATTTCCCTTCTTGTTTTCCTTCTCCACCACCACAGACTTCTCACATAATTTCACCTCAGCCTTCTCTTCTTTAATTTGCAATTTTACAGGTTTACCCTTGTACTTAAACTGCATTATCCCATTCAGCCAATCTACTGTCATGACACCAGTAGTTGCAAGTCAATCAATGCCCAAAATAATATCATAACCCGGGACCTTCATTACTCTCATATCCATGTGAAACTCTTGCTTCTGTATGGCAAACTTAAGATTTCTACGAATCTGTGTTGAACTCATCTGAGTACCATTAGCTATAGTCACCTCCATAGGTTCAGTTTGGGTAGTCCTCAATTTAAGGGTTTGTGTCAGTTCAGGGTCTATGAAGGAATGTGTGCTACCATTGTCAATGAGAGCACAAACTGGTATGTCACCAATATAGCCTCTGAATTTGAAGGTTTTTGCAATCTGTGACTGTAGGTTGGTTTGTAGGTTGGTATGAGTACAAATGGTTATCATTGCTTGTTCCTCCTCTTCAGGATCTTGCTCTTTCTCTTCCTCTTCCACTCGTACTGATTCAAACTCCTCTTCTTCTTGCTCAATTTCAGCTCCTTCACTATCCATTGTGTTCAGCCTTTTGGAATTACATTTATGCCCCCACATGTCATTTCTCCAAACATCTGAAACATAATCCTAATTTTTTTCTTTTGCTCAGTGGTCATGGTTGTTTGATTGGTTGTTAGGGTAGGGTTGTGGTATGGTTTAGGTAACTGGTTTCTGTTGTTATTGCCCTCCCACTTCTTCATCACTACTTCACTACTTCTCTGAGTTTGGTGAATCACAGGTTTAGAGCTGTAATGCACCCTCTTACTACTTCCTTCCAGGGTTACTTCAATTTTTTTCGCAAGCTTAATGGCCAACTTTAAAGTAAAGGGTTCAAATAGATCAAGATTGTTTCTTATCTCTTTCTTTAAACCACTAACAAATGACCCTAAGAAAAATTCCTCATTCGCAATTTGAGTTTTACAAATCAGTCTAGATTTTGCCCTCAAGAACTCCTTTGCGTACTCATCAACCCTCCCTTGCTGTTCGACTCGAAACAAATGGAGCAAAAACACATCTTTTATATGGGTCGAAACTCGAAACCCCTTTTCAGGCCGGAAAGTGTCAGGTTCCTGATTACTGACAATGCAATTACAATCTCAATTGAGAAGAACCAGCTGCAATTTGAACACAGGAGATAGAAATTCGAACTACAACTAACTATAGCTGTGAACGAATGAAAGAAGAGAATTCACAAAATTTGAGATTTTATTTCATATCTGATTCATTACAGAGTTTGGCCTTATATAGGCGATGAATTTACAACAATCCAATCTAAGATTG
The DNA here is from genome assembly GCA_024447775.1 of Carex cristatella. Classification (NCBI taxonomy): domain Eukaryota; kingdom Viridiplantae; phylum Streptophyta; class Magnoliopsida; order Poales; family Cyperaceae; genus Carex; species Carex cristatella. The sequence continues at coordinate 3,714,765 of JAJHPF010000012.1, forward strand.
GTTTAACGGATCTCGCTAATGACTGTCAGGACAACACGTCAGCAGTGGATCCGACTCGTTATTAACAACTCGTAACTAACTCTTCAGAGGCGATGCTCTTGTGTTTATTCCTGTACAGCGGGGCCTCTTGTCAGGTTAAGTCGCTGGTAGCCCGCCAGTAGCGTTGATCCCACCTGCAACGACGAGTTCTTCTTTAAAAGCGTTGCCCGTTTCTTTGCCCTGACCGGTTGTCTGACCCTTCTCTTTTAAACCTCCAATGGCTGTCCCTAAATTCAATTGGGATTGTGACAGAAAGGAAGCAATTAGTTTCAACAAAAAAAACGATTATTTAGCAGAAATTTAGAAATTATAAAAGGAAGTAGAAATTTAGAAATTAATCTTATTTGGACAGGAGCTTTAGGAAGAGGGCAAATAAGAGATCGGCAGTCTAGGGTTTACTCTTGCATCTTACTCTATTTATTAAAGTATTTTTCTTAGCGTTTAGGCATGTAACTCAATACTTTGATTGTTGTTTAATTGATTTTCTTAGAGTAAATTTAATGTTGTGATGGATTTATCTTTGTGATTTTATTGTATGTTTCTGCCTTTAAAAAAAAAATTATTGTATGTTTGTGATTTATCTTTGCTGGTAGCTTCTGCCTTGAAAAAAAAAGATTTTATTGTATGTTTGTGATTTGATTTGAGAATTGTTAAAATTGATTTAGGTGTTGGCCACATCTAGGTTTAGGATAGTAATTACCAAATTGAATTGTTTATATAATAGTATTGAGAGGATACATTTAGACTGTGTTCTAAAAACAATGGCGTAAAGAAAGGGGAAAGAAAGAGAAGGGAGGGATCAGTGCTAATTTCACTCTTGCTACACTCCGATTTGGAGGTGACAAATCTCACAACTTTTATACAACGAACTCATTCTTTCTCCCCTCCGCTCTAATGATTTTTCTTTTCTAGAACAAGGTAACGACTCAATCTGGTTCGGTCTGCTGGCATTTCCTCTCCGCTCCCTTCCCTTTCTTTTAATGAATGATATTTTACCTCTTTTGAAACACAACCTTAGAAATCGGACTTCAAAGATAAACTTAGATAAAATGTGAAGTACCGAGAGGAGAAATCCAATTACATGGTGGAACTAGAAAATATTAATAGGGGTAGCTAAAAATTAAAATGCACAAATTGTGACTAGTGAGAATTGAACCCATGTTTTCCACAATCAAAGTATAAACTCTTATCACTAGACTACAAGCAAATATGTAATATTTATGAGAGATGTTGGACTATATAAATTGTTCTAAAAAAATATTAAATTCAATTAAACTCTAGTACACATAACTAAAATTTTGAAATTATAAGAGTGACTTAGCCACTTTTTGAACGATTACATTTAGGAACACCCAACTATTCGAAATTGGGATCATGAGAGACTTTATAACTAGTCTAGAACTTGGGTAATCATAGAATTGAATGCATCTAGGTATGTTAGTTTGAGAAGATCATTGCCTGGGTAATAATTAGAAACTCTCAAATCAATCAACATAAATTTAATTTAAGTAAATTGATCAGGCAGTAATTAGGTATTGCAGTGAAGCCAAAAACCCTATAAATTTGTAAATCAAAGAACTTCCCTTGTTGAGATTTGTGTTAAATCAAAGAGCGGTCAATGATGCACTTGTTTTGCTTTAAGAGCATCTCTAAAGATTTGCAAATTTAATTTCAAAATTTTAGTTGACACTTTTAAATTTTTTATTGGCACTTTCAATTCACTTTCATAGATGCAATGCAACTACAAATTTTGAAAGATTTCACTAAATGAAAGTTTTCATCTCCGCTTTCACTTTTTCACAACCAATCAAATTTATTGTAGTGTTATTAAAATCAATTGCTAATCAATTGTGCGGATGTAGAAGTTGTGAAATTAATTTTGAATTTTTTTTTACCCTTTGACAATTATTTGAAATTGCTAATCAATTTTATAGATGGTTGCTCTAATAAGCCTCCAATCGCACATGACAAAGTAACCGATCATAGTTCCAAATCTAAAATTGCCATCCATATTTTATTTCCGAGAGCAGTTTGGTCCGATGCCCATCGGACTCAAATTTGGATTCAATGGGCTCCATAACCGTCCGATCCGCTTTAAGTTCATGCGTACGGATATTAAATCAAATGCACACTAATATTAAAACGAAACACATGGATTTTGAAACAGATCGGATGGTTATGGAGCCCATTGAATTCAGTTTGAGTCCTGTGAACATTGGATCCAAACTGCTCTCTTTATTTCCACCTATGAAAGGTGGACAGTGGGGATTGCTACCGCACTACCGCAGCCTATTTTGCATTTAATGAGAGAATTAAACCTTTCTTATACGGAAATAATGAAAGCTATTTGAACTGAAAAAATATTTGATCCAGGTAATACAAGAGCAATAGCTGTGGGTCTGGAACATGTATATCTTTTTAATAAATGGTACAAAGTTAATATATCCAACATGGTACAAGCCAGTGTGGATTGGTACACTACATGGCCCAAATCTAAATTTTGAACCCCGTTATGGAGACATTTCTTAGGGAGTAGTTGGGAGCTTGATTTTACTCTCCCCATCACAATTCACAACTAAAATTATCACTATTAGTTTAGATTTTAGAGTGAGTTTATGGTACTATGCATATCACGGTTGATACGGGTCAATATTTCTATTTTCAAAATCTTAATAGTCGATCTAAATTGTTTAACATGATTCTCATATGAATATCTACTTGCAGACTGAATTTTATAGTTTTTTAGAATTTTTTACTATTTTCAAGATAAATAATTATTTTCATCCCCGCGCTACAGTACCCGCACTGTACATTAAAGGCATGATGTACTATGGTCCCCACTAATTACTTAGTCCCCCCCCCCCCCCCTTTTTCAGTCCCCACACTCGTCCAGCGTCAGCCTTTATAAATATAAATACTTACAAGATAAGAAATTGATACTTACAAAATAAGATATTAATACTTGTGGCGTCACTTAATATGATCACTCCTTTTTTTCAGTCCCTAATGGTCCCCGCGTCAATCTTCCTCAAATGAAGTAATGGGGACCCCGCATTCCTGCATCAACATTCCCTAATCGTCCATGCGTCAATCTTCTTCTAACAAACATAGTTGACCACATAGATGTAAATACTTCAGTGCATAAATATAAATCCTTGTTACTTGATATTAATACTTTCAGATGTTATATTATATAGTGTAATATATTCATTTGTAAAAAGCACTTGCAATATTTCTCTAACAAAAATAGTTGACCACATAGATATAAATACTACAATACATATGTATAAATATTTGTAGTACTTGATATTAATACTTTCAGATATCATCCAGTATCATGTGTAAAAAATACTGCAAGTGTAGGTATAAATACTTGTTTGACGATGAACTCGAAAGTATGTCATCATGGATCTCATTTGAAAGAGAAAATTGTGTAGAAGACGTTAGTGGTTTTAGATTTGTAAAATTCCTCATAGATCGTCAAAAATATGGACGAAAATGAACGGAGAAAAAAAAAACTACCTCTAAAAACGTGTATGGTCTCCCATCTAGTTTGAGTGGTTCCCACCATGCATTTATGGCGTGGGTACGTTTGAGAAATTTAGATGGAAAAATAATTATTTACGTAAAAGTTGTTCATCTCATAGATATAAATACTTCAGTTCATAGGTATAAATACTTCCGTGTATATATATTAATACTTTGGGGAAAAAAATTCAGTCCTGCAGATTTTGCGGTCCCCACAGTTGTTATGGCAGTTATGGTGCGGATACTGATATCAGCTTCCTTTTAAGATAGGTAGAAAATCACTTCATCTGAAAATTCTGGACTATCCAAAAATAGCGATTTTCTATCTATCTTAAAAAATAATAAAAAATATAAAAATATAAAATTTGATCTGCAAGTGCATATTCATATGAAAATCATTTTGAACGGTTTGGATCAACTGTTAGAGTTTTGAAAATGAAAATATTAATATGTATTACGGACTAAATATTGTTCATTTGGTTTCCACATACACATTTGATAAACGTTATTTTGGTTGGAAGCATCAATTGCATTCAAGTGCAAGAATCTGTAAATTTTTCAATACTTCAGCATAGGAAAATAAAGCAAGTATTTGAATGCTTAAATTGGCAACGCTTCAAAATTTTATTCTTTGACCCTTTTTTTGAGGAAAGATTCTTTGACCATTTATTAAGATAAGTCCTTTGTTTCATATGCAAGAGTTTACAATCTATTATTTCAATTTTTGAACACATGCTCGTCAACATCAACAAGAATTTTCCATCTAAATTCTATTTGTTTGCATATAAAGAGGAAAAAGAACAAATCATGGGTTTGCACATGCTTGGAATTTTTGTTCAAATTTTTTTGAACAAAACTTAATTCAAATCGGACCTAAACTGTCTTGTTACGTCAAAATTCGCACAGACAATTTAGATTTACTTGATCATTTAAGTTTATTAAGTTTTAAATTATTAAATAAAATTTGTCCAAAATTTTACGGACAAATCCAATTTCATTGCACATTGCAGAGTTATAAGTGTTTTTTTTTTATATATATATATTTTTCTCATTTCCTATTTCATAAGGAAACCAGAAACTAAGCTTAAAGTCTTAAAAGTAAAGGATTCTACGCCATAATTTGCGGAAAGCTGTTTATGAATTATGATAGCACCCATATTTTATTTCTTATGTTGCACGTTGATCTGCCAGCTTTTGTGGGTAAAAAAGGAAAAAATCAAGGGGAATTCTGAATTCACAGGTTGAGATTTGTATCCAATTTGTTTTAAAAAAAACAGAGAGATTTGTATCCAATCATAGACAAGGGGATTTTTCAAAAGAGAAGATTTCTTTCGCCGGGTTCTAGTATCTCCAAAACCGTGACAATTATCATGTGATTTGTTCAATTATTGAGTCAATCTACAATTATGGACCATAATTGGTAGCCTAGTTCCAATTACTACAAATAGTGGTGGCATAAAAGGTCATAGCTGGTGGCTTAATTGTGACTCACACCTAATTAGTTTGTTACTGGACCGAACTGTTAATGAGCAAGTTCGTCACTAGCTCGATCTAGAATTAATGAGTTCAAGTTAGAGTTTAGTTTACTCGCCAGCTTGCGAGATGGCTCGGCTCGGCATCAATTTGTGAATCTGTATGAATCTATGTGCATTTTATACTGTCTAACTCGGTTCAGCTCGATCTCGCCAGATCTAGCAAGCCAGCTCGTCAACTCGTGAGCTAGCTCGGGCTAGCTTGTCACGATTTCAAGCTGAGATTTTAGCTCGAATGCTTTAGATCCAACTCGCTCAACTGTAGCTCGATCCAGAATTAACAAGCTGAGCTAAGACCTAGCTCGAACTGAGCCAGCTCATTGACACCCCTTGACTACAAACATAAAAAAATGAATTCTCACGCTACAAATGTAAATGTGACCCTGCAAAGTGTAGACGAGACTTTTGGATAACAGGCAGACAAATCCCTAATTATGAAACCTAAATCAACAAATTAATAATCAAAGAAATCATGGCAAACAGCTGGTTGATATAATGATATGTGATACTTAGCGATATTGGATATTGCCTAGACAAATGTGAATATCACTATCAGAACCAACCCCCGCCGTAATAAATTTAATGATAGATAATTTGAATTTAAGTTGTGGACATAATTAAGATTAGGAGGGGCCTACGAAAGAATAAAAGGATATTACCAGGACGGAGGCAGACATTCAAAATAATAGGGGTAAAAAAAAAATATAAATGTAAGATGTTATAAGAACTCAAGCTGTAAATATTGTACAATAGTCTAGGTTTTTTTTTTTTTTTTAAAAGAATGACTGTCAAGCATATAATATTTTTATTAAAAATATGAGGGTTAATTTATGGTGTTTATAACATTTTGCTATAAAATCTATAACAAAATTATATGATAATGATTAGTTTTTGAAAAAATACGGGGGTTAATTTAGGGTGTTCATAGCATTTTGCTATAAAATATATAACAAAATCATATGATAATTATTAGTTTTTGAAAGAAAAAAAATATGGGGTCAATTGACCCCCATTTACTTCACATAATCATATCTGTCCGCCTCTGCATATTACTGTTGCAATTTGCGAATATTCTTATACTATAGTGTTATATCATCGTCGTCGTCGTCATTATTTTTTTATATTTTTATTACTATTTTTATTTTATTATTAACATGCCCTCGGACTTTATTTAGAAAAAAAATATCTATTTTAGGATAAATTAAGTTTTGACAATGATAATTCCTATAAAAGAATATTACAGTCAACGAAGTTTTGGACGTAAATAGATATTTTTTTAATTCTAAAATCCTTTAAAAAATAAATATATGTTTCTTTTTTCTAAAATGAGAAGAGAGAATACGAGAAAATACAAGTCATCCAATCATAATAATTAAGGAGATGGAATAAAATCGGAATGAGAGTGTTGATTATATAATAGTGATAAAATGTCTACAAATTTAATATTCTTTATAAAATATAGATTATTATTATTTTCTGAAAAAATACTATTTTTTATTTAGGAATTATTATAAGTGGTTATCATATCATATCCTCCTCTCGTATTTTGGCAGCCCAAACGCGCTTCCAGGCTAGTAATATTTATATTATTATATTGTAAACGTGATATTATATCTGTAATGTGCCGGTGGTTAGGATTTTATTGTTATTCTGAATTTCTGATGGTTAAGATACTATATTTAATTAAGTATAATTACTGTACAAAGGTAGATTTTTCATTGTCTGACACGTGTGCTCGAGGCAATTATTCAGGTTTCCTTTCCTTTTCTTTTGTAAATTTTTTTAACAGAGATTTTCATTTATCAACTTTTGGAGTAGTAGGGGTGCAAACGGGTCGAATATGGATCGGATAGTGGTAAAATTATATCTGTATCCGTTTTTATTTTTCGGATACGAATACTGATATCTGTCTTTGATAATAGTGAATAACATAATTTTTTCATAATATATATTAAATTATATATTATATATTTACTATTTGGATACGAATAATTAAAATTTAAAATAATATCCGTACCTGTATGAATATTCGGATATCAGTATCTAATTTTTGAATACGAATTCGAATACGATCGGTTAATATCAGATCCGTTTGCACCTTATTTGTAGGTCCTTAAAAGTTATGTCATCTATTAAATGCTATATGGAACGGTTCTTATTAGTGTTGCTTTTGCCGTAATTTACCAACGCATTTGTAAATTCGATGGGCTAGTGGTTTGAATTTTTTCTTACGACTTAAATAGCAATAAATTGTCCTCTTACTTCTTACCACTTTACCAGTACATAAAAATTCTATACTCCATTGTTCAAGTCTACGGCCAAATTCATGCCTTATTTATTTTTTATTTTCTTTAGGAATTAGATTTTGTCGTATGATCTGCGTTGAGATTAGTATGAACAAATTTAAATTTTGACGTGAATTGAACGGTTTAGTCTCAATTTTGAATAAAGTTTTGTCCAAAAATTTTAACAAAAACACCATCTTTTTTTTCTTAATCCATTATCTAATTCATTAACTTTGTCATGCATCTACATCTAAGGAGAATAATTTAAGTCCAATGAGTCATTATACGTCTGTTTGATTCGTTATATAATCCGTACACACTGTTTTAATAGTTATGAAGACAGATTTTGAAATAGATCAAACGGATTTGAAACTCATCATACTCAAATTGTTCTCCTAAAAGGCTAAGGAGAACTGAGAATATGACAATAGGAGAAAAGTTTCGTTTAAGCAAAATTTAAAAACCCCAAAAGCGAATCACAATGCTTGTTCTGTTATTGGCATATCCTCTAATTATTGCGAGTCCGGCTAGTATAACATTGGTGTTATATGACACCAATTTCAAAATTGATTGGATATAGTTCAAATGACTAATCCGAACTGTTCAAACCGATTTACTTTATGAGTGATACATTTACATGCAATTTTTTATATTTTGAATTATTTTAGTATTAAATCAAGCGGTTAAAAATGTTGAAAAATGAATGTATTAAAATTAACTTAAAAACTCAAAAATTTGACCACTTGACTTGATACTAAATAAATTTGAAAAATTATAAAATTTGCATGTAACGCACAACTAATAAAGTAGATCGGTTTGAACGGTTTGGATTCACTGTAGGAAGTCGATTCGGTAGATTTTGAAGTTGGTGTTATATAGGATGAAATGACACTGATGTTATACTAACCAGACTCATTATTGCTTTAGAAAAATATCATAATCTAAGATGTAAGAAATAATTAAATAAAGCAACTTACAAAAAAAAAACCATCCCCAGTTCTTTAAAATATGGTTTTCTGGATGCGAAGCGGTCAAAGAAGATCTGGACTAGACATGCTGCTTGAAATCTGAAAGGAAACGAGTTATGCTATTCAGCTCCCATTTGCACCAACTGTTCCAATGCAAGTAACTAATGGATTGACAAAAAATGTTCTCTCATCACATCAATGTATTAGAATTCTTTTAAAATATTAATAATTTTGCACCACACTACATTTAAGTAGATGTAAACAATATGAAAAATAATACTCTCATCGAAATACCTTAATATAGTACAAATAGTTTTTGTACTTTTTTTTTCAACAAAAATGATTCATAGTTATTGTAATTTTGCATGCGACCTTGAATTATAAAAATATGTATGGTGAGCTAGTTATGTGTGACAACTGACAACTAATATCTATTTTTTAAATTTTGCATTCATCTTTCTTTTCTTTCGATTGTTATCTCATCTTTTACATGTAACTTTTATCATGTGAAATTGAGAGTATTCTATCTCGTTGCTACAAATAATGTTTTCACAACATAAATGTCAATCAATTTTGATGTCATCGGCAAGATTTTTGTTTTTGCATGATATTGAATTAAAGATTAGTATATGTGATTGTTCTCTATTATTTAGAGAAGTCATTATGTTTTGACGAGATGTTAATTTTAATATGTTAAGCAATTAAAAAAATTGAGCATGTTTATATTTTTTTCATGGATGAAACTAATATTTTTAAATGGATCGACTTTGATACATGATACAAAAGAATATTTCTAATTTATTGTTTATATATCAACAAATTTTTAACTATGTTGTTAATGTTATATATTAGTTGTCAAAACAAAATAATGTAAATATTTTTTTTGAAAAAATAATTACTTTGTACAGGTAGAATGCATTAAAGCCTCTTTAATATTAGTGCAGATTCTGATTAAATCCCGATCTAAACAAAAAATATTTTGTCACCTCAGGTGATGTGAACGAATCTGAATCTGCTAAAATCCAAGACCAATGAACAATAATCATAAAATTCTTGCAATCCTAATTGAGCCGTCGAACTGTTTCGAGATGTATTTTTGAAAAAAATTCAACAGCGGGATTTGGATTGCAGGATTTTTTGAGTTACTATTCAATAATTTCGGAATTGCAACAGATTTATTTTCGATATGAATTCACGGGAAGCATTGGGTGTTAATTAACAGCGCTTGTGAAATACTAAAGTATATATCCTTTGGTTTGCAGCTGTCAGTGGAAGCAATTCGGCTCCTTGTTCTTATTTCTTTAATCTGAAGAGTTCTTATTTTGATAAGTTTTTGCAGAATCATATCATTAATTAAAACGAGTTAGCAAATAATCTTCGATTAATTCGACAGCTCAGGATTTTATCTTTCTGGCGCGCACGTTAACCTGATAACCTCTCTTCCTCTTCTCTGCCTTTTATAACTCTCTCCATTGCAAAAAGAAAAGAAGAACTCAGACTAGTAGCCTTCTCTTACCTTTCTTTTAGAGTGGCAATTTTCTTGACCAATTTGTACTATCATTTTGTTCTTTTCTTGAAAAGGACTACCTTACGAGATTAGATCATCTCTCCATTTTTGTTCTATGTTCAAAAAGCTCTCCATTTCCCCCCTTAATCAGTTCCTTCGGCAAGATATTTGCCGAATATTCTGAATCGCGCCTTTCAATTTCTCCTTAGAAATTTTTTTACCCAAATTAGGTGTGATTTTGTGAAGATTTGGAGAATTGGTGTCAAAATGGAGGCAAAGGCGGGAGATATATCGGTACCATTAGCAGTGCTACTGAAAAGGGAAATGTCAAATGAGAAGTGCGAGAAACCAGATTTATTGTATGGTGAAGCCTGCCAGAAAAAGAAAGGTGAAGATTTCACACTATTAAGTGCAGATTCTGAGAGGGTGCAAGAGACTGGCACAGAATCGTTCTCAGTTTTCGCGGTACCAACACCTCTCTCTCTCTCTCTCTCTACCTTATTAGTTATTGTAGTTATTGTACTAAACTGTTATGGTCTGGGTTGAATACCAGCTAGTTGCTGGTAATGCACTATCAGGTAAGGTACCAGTATTAATTTTTTTCCCTTCTATTGAATAACTGATGTCTATACAAATTTGTTTGTTATAGCAATTCAAGGAAAGAAATCCATGAATGAAAAAATATTTTTCAGTTTTTATCATTCTAGGGCCTTATTCATAATATTTTTCTTTATGCTATTTTTGGCTGAAGATTTTTGATGGGCATAACGGGTCAGCAGCTGCTATATACACCAAAGAGAATCTCTTAGACAATGTATTAAAAGCTATCCCACCAAAAGTTAGTCGAGATGAGTGGATATCTGCCTTACCAAGGGCTCTAGTTGCCAGCTTTGTCAAAACCGACAAGGATTTTACTGCTAAAGGTACAAATTTATATTTTCTCAAAAAGTCAACCTCTATTCTCAGAGCCAAAGTTGCCATACCAGGTTACACTATTTCTATTAGCTTAAGGGCTATAACAACAAAAAAGAAAATAAATTTTGGTTTGCCAAATTGAAGATAATTTGTCATGAATTTCAATTAATCCTGACTTGATAATCACCTTTAATTAATCTTTCAGCACGTTCTTCGGGTACGACAGTAACTCTGGTAATAATTGACGGTTGGGTAGTTACGGTGGCATCAGTTGGGGACTCGCGCTGTATACTCGAATCAGCCGAAGGCTCGATGTATGTCTTATCAGCTGATCATAGATTAGAGGTCAATAAGGAAGAGTAAGTTTTTATCTTTTGCCCCTTGGTCTGCACTTATTAAACCTCTGACTAATAAATGAACAAAATAATTCTAGGGTTGAGCGTGTGACTGCAAGTGGTGGAGAAGTTGCAAGAATAAATATAGCAGGCAGTGCTGGGGTATGTCATTTTTTGTCTTTTTCAAATACTACCCTGTGAAATCCTGAAATTGTATGTTTTTGCCTTTGAAAAAGTAAACTTCCTATTTATCCTATAAACTATATAGTTGCCATTTTTTGGGTGTGTTTTGCAACTTGTACAATTATGTTTACAAATGTATCCCTTGTATATGGTTCATTTGCAGATCGGTCCCTTGAGATGCTGGCCAGGGGGGTTGTGCTTGTCAAGGTCAATTGGAGATTTGGATGTTGGGGAATATATTGTACCTGTGCCTCATGTGAAGCAAGTAAAGGTACTTAGAATAACACTTTCAGCACTAGAGTGTGCATTTAAGCACCCAAAAAAAAAAAGTAATGCACTTTGTCCAACTGAACTTATCTTCAATACAATTTTCTATGAAAAAATCGATTAAATCTGTTTTATTGTCCTTTGAAGTTATCAAATGCAGGAGGCCGACTTGTTATAGCAAGTGATGGTGTATGGGATGCTCTGAGTCACGAAAATTCGCTCAGTTGTTGCCGAGGCTTACCAGCTGAAGCAGCCGCCACTCGCATTGTTAAAGTACTCTCTCTCTCTCTCTCGGAAAAAAACACTTTCTCACCCCCCCCAACCCCCACCTTCTCTCCCTCTCAAACCTAAGTAGTACCAAGGAGGTTTGATTATCATGTTTGATGCTTGTTGAATTTTGTGTATTGCAGATGGTTGTTCTTGATAAGAAGATGTTTCTTACTTTGAAATTTGAGTTTATTTACTTTTTAATATCACAGGAAGCAGTTAAAGTGAAGGGGTTGAGAGATGACACCACTTGCATAGTGGTGGACATACTGCCGCCAGAGAAGGTGAGCCCACCTGTAAAGAAGCCAGGAAAAGTAGGTATAAAATACATTTTCCGAAGAAAATCATCTGATACCTTGTCAGAGGATCATATCGACCGTGGCTGCTCAGAACCTGATGTCGTTGAGGAAATATTTGAGGATGGCTCTGCAATGCTCTCTGAGAGGTGTAAAATTTAAGAAGCATTTTAATTAGTTTATTGGTTTTTTTGGGCTGTTGGTTGAACAATGAACTGTTGGTTATGTGGTTAAATTAAGGGGTTAACTAATGCCAAGTTGGCTTATTATTTGAGAATGGTTCTCCCATGCTTTCTCCTTTATTTCAGTTTGGGGATTGGACCTGTATACGCAACTTTTGGCTTATCTGATTCCAACTCCTTTTTTCCCCTTTTTTGTCATTTTGATCTTTGTTGACTTATTTTGCTTAAGTTTGCACAAAGCTGTAAACCACATATCAGCCTTCCAACTCAGTCGAGTTGGCTAGTTTTCACTTTGACAAATTGATCTCAAGATGTGGGTCTTGAGAGCATAATTCTCATTAAAGGATTAGTGTATGCAGAGTTAATGAAGTCATTGCTTAGTTGCTGAATTGAAAGCTTCATTGATTTAACTGAGATCCATTATTTTTTTTTTCAATTTGACAATAGTTGAATTAGATGGAATATTAATTGCATCAAGGTTTTGTGACCTAATGGGCATTTTGGTAAATCTTCACAGGCTGAGCACAGATTGCACGACCAGCATCATCTTTGAGCCATACAATTGTGCTGTTTGCCAACTGGAAATGAAGCCGGGAGAAGGCATCTCAATTCATGGTACCGCCTTCAAGTCAACTGGTATCAAAAGACCCTGGGATGGGCCTTTCCTTTGCATACCATGCCAAGAAAAGAAAGAGGCCATGGAAGGGAAAAACTGCTCTTGAAGTATGCGCTTTTTTTCAAGCCAAATATTGCTATACTATTAAGTCTTACTGTATTAGTGCATATTTTTACCTGATACCAACCCATACTGTGCTTTGGTAGCACCATAATAGTACCTAACAACCTGTTATGTAGAACTACTGGTTCCAAAATAATTCTAATTCCCGAGGAAGTTTGTGCATTTTTCACCAACTTCATTGCATTTTCAATCCAGATTTCGGATCTAGAGTGCCCCAAGAGATATAGCTATCCGTCTTTCATCAATTTATGGGATTGATTTCTCCTTCCAAATTGTTGGATTGTTGGACTACTAACTGATATTGCTGAATTATGACTTCTGATGCAAAAGAACCCTTCAATGATGGGCAATTTGCAAAAAAAGAAAATGATTGCTTCTCATCTTGGCCCACTTGCAGATTCTGCAACAGTCCGGTCTGAGAAGTATTTCATTTATTGATTTATTTATTATTTGTTTATCTACTAATAATTTCATTTGTAACCCAATTCTTTCTAGGTGTTTTTTCGTGTACATAGGGATAAGTGAAAGGATACCTTTTTATCCTGTTGTATCCTTGTTTGTTTTTGTAAGAGTTCTCTCTCTTTTTCCCCCCTTTATACACGGGTTACTTTAATGCTTCATTTCGAGTACTTTTTGAGGTTATTTTGCAACTATGCAATATCCTACAATATGAACATTTTACAGCAAGAATATTGTTTTCTCTTCGTGAGCATGTATACTTGTTTTATTGTCACTTTATCATTTTCAAAATTCAAATATAAATGTTGATTAGTAATATTTCCCCTTCCCTCTGGGTCAATGTTGGAATGATGAAGAACAACAGGAAGAAGAAGCACAATGTAAAAAGTATTCATAAATTTGGAAAGAGTATTGTACTTGAAAAGCAGCACAACATCTTCCAAATATAAACAAAAACTACATACAGAGTATACGACATACATACGAGATACAACAGGTAAATGAAACCTAAAATTATAATAATCAGGACCAGACTGTTATACCAAGATTTTTTTGTGCGAAGGCAATAAGGTTCTCTAACTCTGCATCATCAATAAATCCATTTCGGTTTTTGTCAACCCGGCGAATGCTCCTAAAAGCAGTGATCCGGCCAACACCTTTCCTGCGTAGTGCTTGTCGCAGCTCCTCTCGGCTTAACTGGCCATCTTTATTTGTGTCGAGTTGCTTTAGCCACTCCTTGAATTCTTCAATGGTCATGTCGCTGCTCGAGGAGCTGATCTTGAGTGCCATGGTGTTTTCTGTTTGTTTCTCTTGTGGTTTTATTTTGGATTTCTTGTTGTTTGTTCCTCTTTGGTCTTTTATAGGCCTCACTGCCTCAGAACCAAGGTTCCCAGTTCCTTCCCTGCTTGAATTGTCGTTGTCCCACCCGTTCCATTCCGTTCCGATCCGTTTAAGTAGAAAAGCGAACTATCTATATGTATTGATAAAAATGGTAGAGATTCTCCCTAAAAAAATAAGAACGGGATTTATATATAGGGAGAATCTCTACAATTTAATTCAGACAGGTGTAAGAGGAAACAGAGTTGGCTGCCTAACAGGGTCACTTTATTCCTCTTTATGATCTTTTCTAAATAATAAAACTAAATTATTCACTAGCTTGGAAGTGGGGTTGAGTGCTCACATTGATATATAATTGATTGAAACGAACTTAATTGAAAATTTTGTGTAGTCAACACCGGAATACAAATTTTTTGAAAATAACAGTGCGTATGCTACTTTATAAGCTTCGATTAGCATCAACTAAGCAGTTAAAAAACAATGGAGTAAAAGAAAACAACAAGACACATTGATATTAAGCAGTACGGGATCAAAACTCCACTGGTACATGCCGGCATTATCGGACTGAGACTACTGAAAGCCTGTAAGTTGGCTTGGCTCGGAATCCATACAATAAGATATACGCCAAGTCTTTTTCTCTAGATTATTGCTGGAGGAATATTGAATCATAGAAAGGTTCACAATTATATATATTTCTCCTCCATCGTGCTAAATATGCAAGAAATTGTGTTGACTCAGAGTCCTGGGCTAAATGTCACATTTGAAAACACCTAACTAGAAATCAGATCTCAGATGACTTCTCATTGAAGTGATTAATACAAAAAGTCTTCAATTAATCTTAATTAACCACTTGACAAAAAGCCGAAAAGCACCCCGAAAATTAGAAAAATCCTCTACCAAACATGGGTGGATCACCATCACCCATGCTTTACGGGTATTGCCTGGTGCCTTACAGGTACCATTATCATCAGTGCAACAATTATTTGTGCTATAAAAGAACTTGCAACAACAGAGAAAAAAGAGAGCTGCGGTATGTTCAGAATTAACTCGTATCTTCTTAAAATTTGCTATAGACATAAAAATAGGGCTCTAACTTTTATACACCTTCACATTTGAATTTCTTCAATGCAATATCAACAAGTCTTTCACAACCCCATGCACTACGAACATTACAAGCTGAGATTATATAACTCGACTGGCTTTATTAGTAACAATGCTAAAGCCAACATACTTGCATGTACACAACACAAACATATACCAAAAAACTTTTACAAAAAAAAAAAAAAAAATTAAATCTTAAAACTTGCCCAAAATATCAACGAGCTCCCTCAGCCTTTCTTCGAGCTATGTACATAATAACCCGAGGGAAGAAAGATTTCTTCCTCCTAAGCTTAAGCTCAGCCTGCAAGACCGGCAATTCCTTCTCATGTTGCACCATTTCATGTATCTCTTCTTTTTCTTCCCTTCTGACAGGATCTTTTTGACCTGGACTCTTTATTGGGTTAACGGATCCAGCTCGCGCTGCAGCTTCATTACGTCTCCTCTGCTCATTCTCCGCTCTCCACTTGCGCAATTCCATTTCCGCCCCTAGTTTTCCTTCCTTGGCTCTCTCAGCTCTTTCCAAAGTGACCTTCATACCTTCTCTCTTTGTCTCCATTTCTTTGCAAGCCTCGTGTAATTTCTCCATGCACTTCGATTCAGCTTCTTTGGCCTCTTCCACTTGTGCAAGGGCATTTTCGACCTTCTCATGTGCTGACTGTTCAGCATCGTGTGCCTGTTTGCTCAGAGCATAGTACTCCTCCAAAGGTAAGGTGATACATCTAGGGGATTCAGGTTCTATTACAGTTTGCTCACTCTCTTGGAGTGAATTTATGGCATCTAGGGCTAGTTTCTCCGAAGCTTTGGAGGCCTCAATTTCTTTCAAGGTAGCCTTGAGGCGAATTTCAGCAGTGGAGAGGCTCGATTTCGAATGGTTGAGCTCCTCTCGGGCCTTCTTGAGTTCTTCCTGGGCTGATTGGGCTGCCAATTTGGCATCTTCAGCCTCTTCAGCTGCATGTTGGAGCATTTTGGGGAGCTCCACCATCTTCTCTCTTGTTTCTTTCTCCTTCAACCTCACCTGCAAATGAATTATACCATATATTAAGCTTCTTTTATTTTTCATATTTTTTCCTTCCAACAAAGAATTCCTTGAGCTGATATAATACTGAACAGTATCAGTATCAGTAAATAAGCAGCATATGTGGTCGGTAACCCAAGTTTAGGGCTTTGGGGCTATAAATAGATGGTTGATTATCGATCCCAATATTAATAGAAATAAATAAAATAAAAAAGGGCAATTGGCCATTTGGCCTTAAATTGGTAAGTCTGTACTCTGCACTAATAGCCTGCTAGCACTGCAACGTACCACTTCAAGCTCTTCTTTGGTCCTATCAAGTTCAACCTCAAGGGAAGTAACAGCGATAGATGCCATCCCCTCCCTCTGTTGCAAGGTCA
The DNA here is from genome assembly GCA_024447775.1 of Carex cristatella. Lineage (NCBI taxonomy): Eukaryota > Viridiplantae > Streptophyta > Magnoliopsida > Poales > Cyperaceae > Carex > Carex cristatella. Next base: position 3,731,597 of record JAJHPF010000012.1, read on the forward strand.
GAAGTGAAGCCTTTTCATTATCCAGCTCTGATTTGAGTGATACATTTGCTACCTTGAGTATCTCCATTTCATTTTTTGCCTTCTCCACATTTCCTTTCACTTCCTCCAACTCCTTTTTCGCCTTCTCCAATGCCTCCTCTATTGACCTCTTCATTTCTCGCGCCTCACTTGTACCATCATCTCCCATATTTGCCATCTCCTCAAACAATTTTGTTTCCATGTATGCTGCCAGCTCAGCCTTTAATTTGGCCAGAGTAGATGTGGCTGCATTCAATTTTGATTTCAAATCCTTAGTGGATGCATATTTTTCGTTTAATATTTTTAATTCCTCTTCTCTCTCTTTCAGTTCATTCTCCCATGTGAGACAATCCTGCTCTCTGGCCAGAGATGCCCCAATTCTGTGCTCCTCTGCCTCGAGATGCGCACTGTGAGCTAATTCCAGATTTTCCTTGGCTGAGATAAGCTCTAGGGTTAGCTCCTCCAACTTCGTATCGACCTCTCTACAAGTTGAAACTGCCTCTTCAGCTTTTCTTACTGCTATATCTCTCTCAATTACCAGAGAGGAATATTGCTCTTGCAATTTCAGAAATTCGAGTTGTACTGACTCAAGCTCTGCAACTGCACTTGTGTGGCGCAACTTTGCCAGGTCAGCTTGCGCCTTGGCAGCAACACTTGATTCATCAGTGATCCCTTCTCGAATCTCTTGGGCTCTTAGTTGGGCCAGCTCCGAGTCTTGTCGAGCCTGAGACTCCTCAGTTTGAGCTTTTTCTAGACTATGCTTGAGCTCTTCTAGTTGGAGCTTGGCACTCTCCAGTTCAGAGAGAAGCCTTGACTTCTCCAGTTCAGCTGATTCAGCTCGGGTTTTGTATAGAGGAACTTCTTCATGGAGTTTCTCCAGTTCGAACTTTATCTGCTTGCTTCTCTAAATGATTTCAGAAAGGCAGAGTGAGTTTTAACAGTACCAGAAATTACTAAAGGCAGACCTTAATTGGGTCCTTTTGAGTTATGTTTCTCTTTGTTGAGAGTAATCACGTAATCGAGGCAGGTAAATATGAACCAGTTTTCTTCAGAAGGTAACAAAAAAGACCTAGGGGTATTTGTATAATTGTATATACCAGTTCTGTCCGGGACTGAATTTTACTGACCAGTCAGATATTTTGCCATCCTAGGTTACAGAAAACCTCATATGGTTAGCCTGACAGGGCAATTTTTTAATACTTTTCATATTAGATACCATAGCGGTACCAATAAGTACCCTACAATCAGACTAAATTATACAATACTTGACCCCAAACTGTTTGGAACCTGTATTTAACAGTAGTAATCTACAGAACTATTTTACTTTACTTCAAAACAAAAAAAGCAAAAAAAAGAAAGAAAGAAAGAAGGCTACATATACCTCTATTGTTTGAGCCTTGTGAGCTTTCCAATCAGTTATCCCACCAAACTTTGTAACAGCTTCCTTGACCGACTCAAAAGGGGCTGTGGTGTCAATAAGACCCCTGTTTTGGTATACATTTTTTGCGGCATTTACTGATGCCTTCTTTCTCACATTCTCCACCTTCGCCATTCTGTCCTTGGCTTCTCCAACTCCAGTGATAGCCATCCCCAATTTTGCTCCGTTTTCAAGTTCATTCTTCGTAGAACTTTCCATCGTCATATTCTCTTCATTGATAACTGTCTCTGGTACAGACCCCTTCTGATCTCCATTTTCAGATATATCTTTGACAGGTACCACAGCATGAATTTGGGTTTGCACTGTTGACATTGCAGGAACCTCACCTGATGCAGTATGTGTATTGGGTAAAACATGCTTATCAGTGTCAATTGGTGAGTTCGAAGACTCCATAGTTTGGGAAGATTCTGCAGAACCTGGAGATTCCCTCATAGGTGATTCTGAATTTACATTTAGAATCGGTTCAGGATCTTTTGGTTCCTCCATCACTAAAAACATTATTTAAATGCAAAACAACAAGACAAAATTCCTCATCAGCTTTTATCGACAGAATAGAGAGTAGTATATATTACATAACAAGGGTTACCATATGACATGTAAAAAACAGATTGATCTGGGTATGGATTATACCGATTCTATTGTCAATTTCGAAAAGAAGACAGTACAACGCCACTTGATGCTGTTACTCAGTGCTATAAGTACCATTCTGGTACTAAGATCTACTGCTGGTACATCGATCAAGTTTTACTTGAAGAATGCCTAACTCATAACTATATGATCATCTCAAGAAATAGGTGTATAATTAAAATAGGGAAATTTATTACAGAAGTGTGGAAATCACCTATAAGGATTATGCAATTAAATTAAATTGTCTACATTTGGCACAGATATGACTTCCCCTGAATTAAGTAACCAAATCATTCTTCTTTTATAGAAAGAAAAGAAGAGAGATAGCTTACCTAATCCACTTATGTCTTTTTAAAGAAATAGATGCCTAACCACTTAGGCACTCAGCTCCGTCTACCTCCGTATCAAACTGTTTTAAAAGCGTAAAAACTAAAAACTGTTAAAATACAGCATAAGTACTGTTTAAGAAAAGAAAATACAGAGGATGAAAACCATAACAATCAGAAGGGACGGGAAATTGGAAATCGGAAGAAGCTTGAACTATGCACTACAGTTAATTAAATAAACGCCATAAACAGCGAAATCCAACACAAGAAAGGAAAGAGAGTGTGGGACCTCGCATTACCAGGAGTCAACTCAATGTCTAGAAACCCTATGATCACCCCAAAACCCCAGAATTTTCACTGCCCAAATTGAAAAAAAAAAAAAAAAAAAAGCAATCAGAAGTTCTTCGTTATTTTATGACCTACATCATGGTGTCAAGCAAAATCGATTTAAAAGTCAAGACTAAGCAGGAAAGGCCTAGAACTCAGCTGATAAAACGATTACAATTTACAAGAGAAGAGCAAGCTAGAGAGTTTGACTTACTATGATCTAAGCAGCTTTTCCAGCAAGGAAAAGGTTTAATTCGAAGGTATATCAGATCAAAATCAAAATTGAGAGGTGCAGTAGACTTTCTTCTTGCTCCCTTTCCCCCCTCGCTTTTCTCTCTCTGAGCGCGTTTCACAAATTTCTCGCTATTGGTCTTCCTTGTTTCGTAGAAAAATAGTATTATTTTTCGTGATAGATAGTAATGATGCTGTTACCTTACCATCATAAAGGAAAACAGTGTTAAAGACCCCCTTATCTTTAATTACACAGTTCAATTAGACAATAAATAACCTGCCTTCCTTAATTTGAGTATTATATTATTATATTATATTTGTCTGTTAATAAGCTCAGAGAATTTTATTGAAAAGAGGAGGGACAAAGAGATGCTGTCATGTTGACCACGAGGATAGCAATGCGTATTTCGGATCTGGACCTGGTCCTTATTTAATTAATGGTCCTGCGGATAGTCTGAGCTTTGGTCCGGAATAACTGCTTTAATTTAATAGTTAGGGTGATGAGGTGTTAAGGAAGTGTTAGGAATATTCGTATATAAATATCTAAGCTTGATTTTAGATATAATACAATATTAAAGTCTGAAATACTAATGATAATTAAATAATTTAGAGAAACTTATAAATATGAAAATATTTAAATTAGTGAAAAATGAATACATACGACTTATATTAAAACAAATGTGATTAAAAAAAATTATAAATATCTAAGCTTGATTTTAGATATAATACAATATTAAAGTCTGAAATACTAATGATAATTAAATAATTTAGAGAAACTTATAAATATGAAAATATTTAAATCAGTGAAAAATGAATACATAGGACTTATATTAAAACAAATGTGATTAAAAAAAATTATAAAAAATAATATTAGTTCATATAAAACACATACCGCGCTTATTTGAGTTTTCTAATATTTTTCAGTTATTTGATGATTGAGTTTTTAGATAAATATGCACGGGTTATATTACATGCTCAATGTACTTTGACTTCGAATTTTGATTTTTGAAGTTTGAACATCCTACTCGACTACTCGAGACACTCAGTATGATATAAAAATTATATTTTTTATATTTTTAGCTTCTCTTACTAACTTTTAAAATCTATTGATTTAAATGATATGGATTGTCCGAAATTTATGATTATCTTCTTAGCCGAAGAATACTAAAATTTCTCAAAATAAAAAATAAAAATTCTAATTTTCAATAAGAAAAATAATATGTACATCGTAATGAGCGACTTCGATTGTCTATCTGAATTTTAAACATCAAGATTTGAAACCTAGATACTAATGGTTATTTACTTTGTGAATCCCTAAAATAACTCTACAATTATAAGATTTTTCAACAAAATAGAAAGTTATGAAAATCGAATAATACATGTCATTCTAATTCATAGAAAAGTCTAATTGTGTTATAGAAGTAAATAATGTCTAATTGTTCATTAATTCTGTAGCCAGCTAGATTGAAGAAATGAAAAATAGAACTGGTCCAATCACAAGTTCAATTAAAACGCAATAGGAGAGAGCCTAGTCTTTTTTGTTTTTGCCTTAAAACGCAACAGGGGAGACCAGTCAGCTAACCATTCATCTCCACTTTCGGTATTCCGACATTCTCCAGTTCAGTGAATACTGGAGACTCTCTTCTTTCGTTTCTGGACATAGTTGTTTTGCAATGGAAGAAGAAAGTAAGGTAAGGACGTATCCAGTTTAATTTCCAATGGAGATAATTTATATGTCCGCTTTATTTTATATTTTTTTTGATTTGATGGGTCCGCTTTTAGCCACTTAATCACAAATGTATCCGCACACTTCGATACCTGCCCTGTTAGATCCACCGTTAGATTTGATTTATGATAAGAAATGGACGGTAGATGTAGAGAGCTCAATTGAAGGAGTTTTTTTTTTTTTTTTTTTTGGGAGTTCTATTGGATAGAAACGCCTGCAGGGAGAGAACAAAAGAAGAAGAGAGCAGCTTAGCTAATCTTATTTTGAGAAGTAGAAATGTCACTTGTCTCCGATATATACTCTCAACTATTCCATACTGATGGCGTGGCCATATTGTCAGAATTCAGATCTAGTGAAGTAATCCAATCTTTGAGTTTTAAATCGGGACCGTCCGATTCGAATCCGAGACAATCCATCCGGATCTGGAGCGCACATATCCTGAGAACGAATTTAAATCGGAAGGTCTCGATTCAAAACCCAAAAATTGAGTTACTTTAGGAGATCCGGACCTATATTTTTTACAAACTTATTAACATTCAATGAATAGTTATCAAATAATAAAATTTACAAGTGTCTTTGTTAGGTTAGATAAAAATATATACTAAATTTGGTGCAATTTGAAAACCAACTAATCATCAAGTTTATAGATCTTTGATAGAATGACAATTTGACTTAAATATTGCATTAAATTCGATAATCGGCACATTTAAAATTATAGAAAATATATTTACAATTACCTTTTTCTAGTCTGATAAAAATGGTTGTTCTTATACTTTCCAATTGTTAATTTATTATTCTGAATGATTTTATTCAAAATTTGTTTTTACTTTTGAAAATTAGTGAATACATTATGTATGGAAAAAGGATATACTGACTAGCTAAAATATATATATGTCGAATCAAATTAATCACCCTGGCCTTTAAAAAAATTCCTCGTATATTTATATGAAATATATGTTTAACGTTACCAAACAAATATCTTATATGTTTTATATTTATTTATTATTCCTCTTACCTTTAACAGATTCGTTTAAATTTGTTATTTTTTTAGTGCAATAACGAGACTAAAAAATATTTATAAAAAAAAAACAAAGAACGATCAATCCTGTTCATTATTTGCTAATAAGATAAATTTAATCATTTTGATTCTTCACAGTAATACAAAATGAACTAATATATATTATATACTTAAGCCTACTCTAAAATTAACGTCTTAATCTCAAATTGTATGTCACTGAAATTATCATATAGGCTTTCTACAGAGTCATGAGCTCAAGGTCTATGAATACAAAATATACTTATAAGTCTTTTTCAAATTTAATAATAATAACAGTAGTTTGTATTTAACCAGTACTTGAATTGTTGATATACTTATGAGAAGTCTTTTCAAATTTAATAATAATAACAATAGTCTGTATTTTAATCATACTTGAACTGTTGATATAGTTATGAGAAGTCTTTTTAAAATTTAATAATAACAAAGTGTTCGTCACAAATTCACAATTTGTATGCAGAAATTTTGTGAATATTAAATAGTTCAATGACTTAACTTCTAACAATTACTCAATAAAAAAAATATTAGTCTTTGATTTAGTAATTAAAATCAACAATACGTGTAACGTCTGTGAGTTTGAAATCTGAATTAGAAATTTCTATATATGTATTAAAATTTGAAGAACTTAAGACCTTCGTCTCTCTGACTCTCTCATATAATTCCGTAGGTGTATCTGGGGTACTGTTAAGGGAGCCATAAAAACTGTGACTTGGATGCGCATGTAATCAAGAGCGGCAATAAATGATTGAATGTCTAAGGTGCCGCACCGCAAGATCGATGTTTTCAATGCTCGCGTGCGCAAATCAGGGAATTTAGAGGTCGACAGTACCCCGGGTCGTTGTCTGTGCAGTAAAACGTATGGAAATAAATCTGCTGCGATTTCGAACGATCGTTTTCTCAAATCCAACTATTAATTTGTTTCGAAATTCGTGCATAAAAATTAATTGTCGAGATTTGTGCATTAAAAAAATGTATAATTACTTTTGAAAAAGCAGGAAATAGATTTATTTTCAAAACGTAGGGGCGGACCCGTAGAGATCTAGGGACAGCTGTCCCTCCTGGATTTTGAATTTTAGTGAATATCGAAATGTTCGATCGATTTTGCTCTCCCTGAAATTTTTTTTGCTCCCCTGAATGTTTGAATTATAATTCGAATTAAATTTAGAATTAAAATTAAAATAAATTTTATGAATTATGATTAATAGTTAGAATTATAGGTTACTGACTTTTGCCCCCCTCCTGTCCGTTCGCTCCCCTAATACGGGTACTGATTTCCTGCGTGCCGTGCGAATATGAACGGTGTAAACTGTAATGTTTTAAGGGATGTTGATGAGAATTAGAAAATAGCAATAGCTTTTGATAGCTTTTAGCAGTGTACAGCTAAAATTGTAAATAACAGTATGTGCTTGTTGGACGGACGAGGTATCGTCAAGCGATTAATTAGTATGTGTTTGATTAATCGGAATTATGCAGCTAATTAATTATTTTAATTAAAATTATTTGTGTGTGTATGATTTATTTAACTCATCAAACTTATCAAATAAACTTAATTTAACTTAGTTCTATTATTATAACATGACATTATGCTTATTTGTTCTTAACACATACACACTTTATATGTTGGATTTTCATGATACTTAAGGCAGCGGAATTTCAAAAATTTTGACAAGAAGAGTACCAAAAGATCATTATGTATGACTAAAATTAAACCAAAATCAATTTCCAAATCAATAAGCATCATACCTTTAGTTTCTTGTCTCCAAACAAGAAATGAAAATCCTTGAGATGTAGGGTTGTAGCCTCCACCTCCTTGTTGATCGATGCTAATGGTGGTTGATGCTTTGCAGCGCCCTGGTGGTTGATGTGTGCGTGACCTTGAACGCCTTGTACCAAGATGAGACTCCAAAGTAGAAGCCCTCCACGGTATCCACCAAGAAATTAATTAGAAACCAAACTTTCCTCTTGCTAGAGAGTAGTAATTTGGTCGCTCCTTAATCCCTATCCTCCAAGAGAACAAGATCTTGATTCTAGGGTTTGTGGGTTCTCAACACATGAGAGAGAAACAAGAAAGAGAAAGAGTTTTGGCAGAACTTCAACTCTCAAAACGAATTGCCCTCAAAAGGAATGAAAGAAAGTGCATATATAGTAAATAAGGAATGTGAAATTCTGTTTCCAAAATTAATTTCGTGTTCTACCATGTTTCTGACCATGATCTAATTCGAATTAGATTCTGCTCTCTGAATAAAAGTTATAGATCTATCTTTTACCTTTCTATCCATATGTGGTACGCTCAAAACAAACATCGTATGAGGGTGTTATGGTCAAAATACGAAATATGTGCAGCAGTTTCCAGAACATGGTAGTCTAAATTTAGCACCACGTTTTTGAGCATGATATATTTCTAATTTGGTTTTCTTCCAAAAATACAAAGTTGTAGATTTTTCTATTACCTTTCCAGAAAGATATAGAACGCTAAAAACGGATATCGTATTATAAATATATGGCCCAAATAAGAAATATTGCGCAGCAGCTTTCAGAAAACGTGGTAAACTATTTTGGGCTAACTTTTAATTATGGAAACAATTCTTTAAATAAACATGAGCCATAATTAACAACAGTCATTAGGTTTTGTTTATTAGGCCAAGTTTCACTTTCCTTGTTTGAATTAATCAAATACAATTAATCTAATTAATTGTAGTATCATATATAATTATTTAATTATATTTCTCATGTTTTAGTGGAGAAACCAATTTATTTGTCATGTCATACATGTCAAATAAATTAAGGAGCATTTCTAATTAATTCCTTATTGGTGTGACCCTGTGGGATCTATGTCATTCGGCAATAGAATCTGAAACTCTTTTCGATTCCATAAATTACAAGCGGTACCTAGCAATATGCATTGTAATTACCCAAATGACACAGATGATAAGTAACATACTGTATCACAATCCCTAAGCAATAATTGCCTCGTGTCAATTCCATGTCTCGTGATATCATGAATAGATCCAAGGCAGGAGTGTGTCATCCTTGTAAATCTACTCGTTTCTTGATTCCGAAATAATTCAGTAATTATAATTAACTCCTTAATCATATGTGCACATACTTGTATTATTTCATCAAGGGGCCCAGTGATATCATCGCTCATTATATGAGGGACATTGGTATTCTTGATGATTACTATCTCTCCACATAAGAAACACATGCTGAGATAGAATCTGTATAATTGCCAGTTACGGACAACGTTGGATAATATCCACGAATATATATTCCCATGTAAGAGAAACAATCATCTCATACCTTATAATTCCAGACACAAATAAAACATTAATGACACAAACACAATCCATATTAAATGTTTTACTTTGGTCACGTCCAATCCCCTGATCTCCATCAGGTATCCATTTGATCAGATTGACAACTCCTTGTCATATGATCTCGCGAACATGATCATCATCTAATCCAAATGCTAATCTTATACCGGTAATTAATGTCCCTTGTTAATTACCAAGACTAGGGACACTTTAGAGTATTTATTAACACATGTATAGAGTTCCACAATTCCAAGTCCTCAACCTAAATAATCTATAATTAATAAAATACTCAAGGAACAAAATGATAAACATAATCATTCAATTACATAAACAAAACTTAGAAAACAATCATCCTATGATTGGTTTCTAGATCACAACACTAACATTATATGTGTAACGACATCCATCCAGGGAAGCCTCTCAAGCACTACTACAAAAATAAATTCATAAATTAAGCCTTTTCAAATACTAATAACATATTATTTAAAAGAAATCAAACATTCCAATAAAAATAACTAAATTTAGTTTATGATAATAACTAAATTTCATATATAAACACGTCTTACTAATTAAAAAAATTGCATTAGTAAGCAAGAAAAATATATGTTATATAAATAATAGAAGAATTAAGAAAAAAAACATATATAAAAAAATATTTGATGTTCATTCAAGTACAAATAGAACTACAATACAAGATCTATGGAACTTATTATCACACACAGTCAAAGAAAAAAAAAATGTGAAAATAAATATTCACCAGAACAAACGAAAATAAACGGAATAATCAGAAATAATTGGTCGATTAATAAAAAAACTCATTAACAAACCTTCAATTAGTGTATTCGTAACAGTTTGACTGCTGTTAAGAATTAAACGAGCATTTAATCGACCGTTAAAACTTTTTTTTTACCACACTAGGGCAACACACGGCACACCTGATCTGAACGCGAAGCAATAGATGCTCCAGGACGGTGCGGAATTGCAGATATTAAAGCACAACTTTTCCTCCCGGTTCATAAATTTTGTCCCGCTCCAGCATCTAGATTTTTCGTGGCCAGCATCAATATTAAAGTATCTGGCGGGTCCCTGCACGTTGGACAGGGACAAACGAATAGTTCGGGTTCGATTTGGCGGTGTCAAAAGTTCGTAATTCGAGTATAATTTGAGAATAATTTGGTAAAACAAGGAAGCAAAAAAAAAAATTCACATTTTTTTTGCATTTGCGAATAATTCGTGATTCGCATTTGATTCGCGAATAAAACATATTATACGTTTGTTTGCGTTTTTTTCGGAGTTCGATTCGAGAACAGTAAGGCAAAATAAAACATATTTAATTCACGAATAACTCGTGTATATTGTCACTGTGTGTGTGGGAAACGTTCACGTAAGTACAATACATTAATTGGTTTACTTTTTTTTTTAATTAAATAAGAGTGTATGCGGTACCGTAGAATGAAGTTTCTGCTGATTCATAAGAAATTCGTAGCTGATTAATTAAAATATAGAAGTTCGATTTTAAGATTCGTACAAATTTATATTGAATGGTTCGGATTTAAGTACCTAAACTAATTTGAATTTAAGTGATAAAGGGTCAGAGCCCACTCCGAATGCAAATAAAAATGAATTTTTAATTATCTGCGAACATAATTAACTCGAATTTATCAATAGGTACGAGACATAAATACTTTCTTTTCAACAAGCCAAATGACAATGTATTGCAATACAATTACAAATTATAATTAGATGGTAATTGAATTTTTGTTTTGAGCGATGAAAAATTCAATTTCAATTAAATTTATTATTAGTTGAGTGCAAGTTTGATGTGAGAGAATTTCATGCAGGAATGGGTTCGAGTTGCTTGTTAGAGCTTAAAATTAATTCAGACAAATTAACTAATTTAAATTTCTTAATATATAATTATGGATGACTTCTCCTCGAAAAATTGATGGCATTACGGAATTAAAATATGCAATCATTTAAAAATTTAATCTTTGTTTTTCTATAATTATTTTGAAGTTTTTGATCTGAAATTGTGCTAAAATATGCAAAAAGCTAATCTAATAAAAAGATAATATGGATTTCTGGATTCACATTATTTTCATACTTGAAATTCTTTTTTTCCTTTGTGAGAATTTTTAAATAAGAAAACAATTTTAGTAACATGCTCACTCTATTAATGTGCTAGCTTTACTTTCCTCCAATCATTTTTTCCAAACAAACATACTATAAATACCAAAAATATGAATATAATAAAAAAGATGCAAAAGTTTCAAATTAAGATGAAATAGGTATCTCTCCCAAAAAAAAAAACACAGGAGTTGCACTTGCAAATAATAGAAGATTAGTAAAGAGACAGAGATAAAAAAAAAAGGATCTAACTCTGCTGCTCTTTAAATAGGAGAATAGGACCATGTTATTCTAAATGTAATTGTTGAAATTTTTCATGCACGAATCTCAACACAGATGAATAGTTAGATTTGTAGTAGCAGGGTTATGTTCTCCTATTTGAAGAGTAGCTGAGTCGGATCCTAGAAAAAATAATATCAAGCACAGATCTATGAATTCACATCCTCCCAGATACCTGAAAAGAGAATATTTTATAATTAGTGTATTCGGAACGTTCTTTTTAACTCAGCACGAATCTCAAAATCCAGTAATATTGTCCGCTGCGCTAGCTCAAATCTCAAACGAACTGAGAGTGAACCTCAAACCGTAGAATGAGAGAAATCTTGTGCAGTATCTGAGAGGATATTATCCCAAATCTATGAGGAAAAAAAAAAGTATATTATACTGAAACAAAAGGAGGTATAAGATCTGTCTCGGTTTGTTTTTGGCGCAGATCAATATTTAAAAAATAAGATTAAAGGAACGTGCAGTCAGTACCTTGAGTCAATAGTTTTATTTCAAAAAAACTGACTTCGTCTTTGTATTTGGTGTCACTCTTTTGATTTATTGGTTTGCTTATCTCTTCCGAATAAATTTAGAGTTTGTTCAAGTTTAGTTTAAGCTTGAGCATTTTACTAAAGTTGCTCTTCATTGTCCGAGAATTTTTTTTATAATATTATATTGAATGAATTTTGGACATAATTTCTGTTTTTTTTCAAAGAATTAGTCTTTAGTCTAGTGGCAAAGACACGTGATCTCTATGTAAAAAGTCATGCGTTCGAAATTCAAATAAAAAAAATCATTTAATATAATAACAAGGATATTAAATAATTAAGTGGCTTGATTTTCAACTTTACTAAATTTTTTTTTTGTTTTTTCAAAAAAAAAAAAAGGTTTAAACCTCGTTTTCGGCCAGTAACGAGGTCTCATAAAATTGGGCCTCTAGTTGGGCTTTGAGAGCAGCCCGTATCTTTGGGCCTTCGAACTAGGCCCTATCCCCTTTTGATTTTTAACTGTGCCGAAGAGAAAATTATAGTCTGCTAAGAAAAAAAAAAGGCACAAAACAGACTAAAATGAACTTATGTTGTAATTTCGTATTTTAATTTATTCACCTAAAATGGCTCTTCATTCGAATTGGTTGGAAATAATATATCAAGGATTTTATTTCTTTTATCATTTTAGTCATATTATGTCGTATAAAAATAAATTTTAATTACATGTTGTGATATGATGCGACCACATCACACTTTTTCTTCACTATATCATGAGAGTATTCATGTAATGTGTATATATGACATGGTGATGAATAAAATCTGAGAGAGCATTCTTTTGAGAGAAATTATTTGAGTTGTCAAATTGCAAAGTCAATAAAGACGGATGCTCAGATAGTCGTTAGAAAAAAGGACCCTCTTATAATTATTTGTCGTAATTTAAATTTTATAATTTTTATATTCAGCAATACATTTTAATCTTCTATATAAAATAAAATTATACTACACTACACTAGATTTTTCACTCTACTTCTTCTCAACATTAATTTGTGAAATCAGATCTAAGTAATTCTTCTATCGGCATGGGGATCAAATACACTTAAAAGTAGACGTAAAAGTTCTACATATAAGAATGGGACAGTATCTGTAAGAGATATTGTCGGTATACTCTCACGGATACTCCATCGCTAATAGAAAAAACAGCTTTGTCGACATACCTTCATAGATAGTTACTTTTTACCCTCTCATATATTGTCCCACAAAATTGATTTTGATCGCTGAGATGCATGGTTGACAAACCACTCTAAGATATATCAAGATCGTGTCAATTTTGATGCATAATTTATAACAATTTTCTTAATCAGGTAACCATGATAACACGTGAGCAACATAGAAGAGAGGCATTGGAGGGAGGGTGTAAATAGGAATTATTTTAATTACATTCATGTTTTCGAAAATAAAGTACGATCTTTGGATATGTTATAAGCATATATATCATTATGTTCTTTGTTGAAAATTAGTTCTAATAGAACTAGGATTGATCATCTTATAAAAATACTAAAAATATGAATTTTGATAAATAAAATACTCGTTATAAAAGTTTGAATAATAAAAATCGGCACACTTTCTTCTAGAAAAAAAAAATACTGTATTCATATGTAAGTCTCACCCTTAAACATCACTCAATTATTCTCGCTAATTTTATTCTTTGTTTTTAGAGAAAAAAAGAGATAAATAGTTAAGTGTGCGTTTGAGTGAACGTATATTGTACAGGGAGAGGGGGTGTCCGATGCCCATCGGACAAGAGTCTGTTCGATGGGTGGTTTCTACCGTCCGATCCACTTCAAGATATGTGCGCATCACTTCAATATCCGTGCACACAGATTTTGAAGTGGATCGGACGGTAGAAACCACCCATCGAACAGACTCTTGGTCCGATGGGCATCGGACACCCTCCCCTCCCTATTGTACAATAGTTAGGTGATCATCTTTTTTTTTTAGTAAAGTTGGAGGTCAAGCCACTTAACTATTTAATACTCTTGTTATTAGAATAAATGGTTCTCTTATATGAGTTTCGAACCCATGATTTCCTACATAGATGCCATATGCCTTCGTCACTAGACCAGATGTTAGTTCGTAGTTAAGTGCGCACTTTATCAGTGCTCTGAACACATATTGAGTGTACATAGTAGTTCAAAAGAACAAGTATGTATTATGTAATCACAAGTGTAAATCTTACAATAGTAATAGTTGGTATGTATTTTGAAAATTTGAAAAATAAGTTTGAAGATTCGGAAAATCTTAAAGGCAAAGACTTCTATGGACATAAGGACCTATTTGTAAAATGAACATATTTTTATTTTCAAAGTTCAAATAGTCGATCCGAACCATTCATCTTGTTCTCCATATTAATATGTGCTTGGATACCAAATTTTACATTTTTCTGAATTTTTTTACTATTTATTAAGATGGGTACAAAAAATATCAAATTTAGATCATTGAATTTTGTACCCATCTTAATAAATAGTAAAAAAATTCAGAAAAATGTAAAATTTGGTCTCGAAGCACATATTAATATGGAGAACAAGATGAACGGTTCGGATCGACTGTTTAAACTTTGAAAATAAAAATATGTTCATTTTACAAATAGATCCTTATGTCCATAGAAGCATCACTCTTAAAATATTGTTTTGGCCATGCGTGATATATATATATAGCTGTGAGTGTTGACAATGATGTATAAACTATAATAAACAAGTCTGCATTATACAATAACAAAATTAAGGGGTATTCAAAATAACGAAGTATCTATTATGGAATAGCCAATTAAGTACGCATGTAAGATGGGTGAACAATTTACAGATGATGTTTAGAAGCTGAGATAATCGATAGTTATATGATCCGTTTCATCAATAATTTCACCATATTCTTAACGTTAAAATGGCCAACGAGCTTGTCTATGCATTAAGCCATTAACTATAAACCTTGTGTCCACTTCTCGATGTGACCAATAAATAGTATATGTTAAAAGAGGAGGAATTTACTTACAATATTTACAACATTTGTAAGATATATATAATATCTTACAATAATTTATTTTTGTGATTTTTAAAGTTTAAACTGTCGATTCAAACAATTCAATATAATCTCTATATTAAAATGTGCTTGGATTGTGCTTGGAGATTAAATTTTACATTTTTTAAATTTTTTTATAATTTATTAAGTATTTTACAAAATTACTATTTTTCAGTAGTTCAGAATTGTCTCAAACGACAGTTTTGTAAAATATTCAATAAATAAAAAATTCAAATTTTTTTTATAAAATTTGATCTCTAATCACATTTTAATATAGAGATCATGTTGAACAATCTGAATCGACTCTTTGGACTCTGAAGACAAAATCGAATTGTTATAAGATGTTGTAACTTATAAATATTATAAGTGGACCTCTCATGTTAATAAATATGTTTTAAATATAAAAACTTAGCTAACTATGTTTTAATAGTAAGCTAGTTATATTTCACGTATATATTCATAAATAATGCAACTCTGTGACGGTAAGTTTTTAACATTATACTGGTTATTTTAAAAAAAATATACTGTTTGCATAAATGTTAGCTCTTATTTAGTTCTCTTGAACACACATACAATTACGATTTTGAGAAAATGTTTATTGATGACGCGAAAGTATAATTAATGGTCACCATATAACTTATATATCGTAGCTAGGTACGATTTAAGAATTTGTTCGGCAACACGTAGAATAGTAAAAGAATAAAGAAAAAGTGAAATTTAAAACAGACTTCTACTTGTATTGTACCGGTTGTGTTCCATTGATGGTGAAAAATAAAATAATATTATAAAATAAGTCAATTTTATCTCTTGAAAATTGTCAATTCTCTATTCTACTGCTTTCATAAAATAAAATTAGCTCATAGAGGAACAAATGAGTATAAAGTGTTAAAAAAAATAGAATTTGACCACAAAAATTCAATCCCAATCTCACTTTTTCAGTTCTACAATTTTACTCAATTCTTTTCTTGCTCGGCAGAAACATAACCTCTAATCCTATTTTCCACACTTGCCGGATAACGAATTATAATTTTGTAAGCCTTAAAAAATAATTATGTATATGCAAAAATAAAATAAATTAGAAATAAATAAATTAATGATTTAAATTCAACTAGTTAAAAATTTATTTTTTGATTTGATATATTTGATAAGAAAATTAACTACCCAACACATAAAAAATAGATGCAAAATTGCAAAGTAAACCTTTAAAAAAATGACCTCAAAAATGTTTTCCTTATTTTTTCTACTAATCTTCTCGGTTAGAAAATATTTCAGGTATTTTCTCTTTTAATTTATTTTCCTTTTTTACCATTTCCCGTTTCTCCTTTCCTCGACTTCCCCAGTTCAAGCGTCTGTTCAGTAAATATTTTAACAGAGTAGTTTTGGCTTCATGCAGCGCAGAGATTATAGAATCCAAAAAACTCTGACATGATTCGTGCATTGCATGAAGCCAAAACTACTCTGTTAAAATCTTTACCCCGTCTGTCTGTTGTTGTATACTTGCATCTTCCCCTACGGGCATTTTCCAAAAGGAAAAAAGAAAAAAAAAAAAACTGGAAAGGAAGGGGACGATGGCGTCGGGACAAGACTCATCTGGGACGACGCTGATGGACCTCATAACGTCGGATCCATCGGCGGCGGCGGCGCCCGGCGGCATCTCCAATAGTTCGTCGTCAGGAGCAGCCTCTGGCGCCGTGCCGACGACACTGGGCAAGCCCGTTTCGACCGATCGGAAGTCAAAGAAGAGCACCTTCACTCAGATCCAGAATGAAACCATGTCTGCTGCCAGGGCCATCAACCGCAACCTCCCCCAGCGCCGAAGGAAGAAGAAAAAGGTGCCCCTCTTTCAACCTCATGCTATAATGCAACATTAATTGACATGCCACTGAATTACAATTACTGAATTCCGAACTCTCACACCATTACATTTTCTGAATCAATTTGAATCTAGTATCCTGTCTGTATTACATTTTAGTGTTACTGGATACTGTTGCACCTAGTGATATAGTGGAAGACTTCAGGTCATTTCAATTTAGTTTTTAAGGGGATCTAACTTAGTAATTTCCAGATCTGAGACAATTATGAATATTGTAGACACCAGTTGAGGAGGTTTTGTTGAGATCTGAATAAGAGGTTCATTAACCCTCTTCTTACTCTTCTTCTCTCTCTTATCCCTAATCTGCATGCATTGCTCACCTCGACTGTTCGCATCTTATCATTTAATTTCAGTTCCTGCCCATCTAACTTGACATTTCCAGTAATGTTGTTCTACCATGTGTGGATAATATATTTTTTTTCTGATGTTTCGAACATGTTAGTAGCCTCTGAAGCTTGAGTATGATCACATTTATCTCAATACACAACTCATAGGTGGAGCCGTGGAGGGAGTATGGCAGGAGGAGTCACTTGTGCCCCCCCTCCCCAACTAAAAAAAATAAAGAATGCTTACATTTGTCACAGTTTTTTTGAATTTTTCTTTATAATATGCTTTGCAAGCAAGTCAAAATAATTGTAAGCTCACCCTCCACTATTATATTTTCTGGCACCGCTCCTTGTACAAGGGTTAGAAATGGGATTATTTGAAATGAGAAAAAAGAACAGCTTGATGCAAATCACAGCTACACAAAAACATAAGAACCATATAGTTCTAGCACTATACCATGCATCATGTTGAACTGTTTTCTGGGAAGAAAAGTAGCGTACATGTTTCTTTTTTCCTTTTTGTTTCCTTTTCCTTCAACTAAAACAAATTGTTATCTCATGTTGTACTTAAAATTGCAGCCAGTATCATATGCTGACTTGGTGCGCAAAGTTCATGAGCATGCTGCTACTTGTGATCAGGTAATCTATTACAATGTGCCTGTAATCTATATGAAATGGTTCTTCAGTGTTGATCTATTGATTTTTTTTCTTTTTGCATAGAAAAACTCCCAAAGAGAACTTCTGCGCCATGTGTTCCCCAAGCTTGCCGTGTACAACTCTGTGGATCCTTCTGTTGCTCCCTCCCTCCTCATGGTATGCCTTCTTTGTCTTTACTCTGTCTGCATGATGATATATAATTAATTCATTTATTGTAAAACATGTTAGTACTGAACTGAGATGTGTGGGCTGGCTTGTGTACCAATTCAGCACAATGCAAGTATGATAATGGCCCTTCCCAACCTCATGGGTTTTTACATAAATACATCGGAGTTTCTGTTCAGTGCCTCACTTTATTCAAAGACCTCAAGTTTGCAAATAGTTGAAAGCGGACCAAAAGATCCCTATGAAAGTTGAAACTGATCCTTTCCCCTTGGTTTAGACATATGGTCCATCACTTGTCTCTATCATCGATAAGGTAATCTATATTGTTGCAATGTGATTACAGCTCCATCAACAGTGTGAAGACAGCAACGTCCTGCGCTATGTGTATTACTACTTGGCCAGGATCTTGTCAGATAGTGGGTCCCAGGGATTAAGCCAGGGTGGAATCCCCACTCCTAACTGGGATGCACTTGCTGACATTGATGCTGTGGGAGGAGTTACCAGGGCTGATGTTGTGCCTCGTATTGTTAACCAACTTTCTGCTGAAGCTACTTGCGAAGATGCTGATGGTAAACTTTTCAGCTCATAACCAGCTTCAATTTTTTTTTTCCTTTCTCTGCTTAGCTTCAGATTGTAAAGTCAGTTCATCCTTTGTAGAATGGTCTTCGTTTTATTTATCTGTCTTGTGATGAATTCTCCATGCTTGTTTTACCTGAAATGTTAACTCCTTAGTTATGGCATCATTTTTTTTGTTAGTTTCTTCTCATATATTATTTTCTAACAACCTTAATATCTTCTTCTTATTCAAGTTCATGCACGAAGACTTGCAGCTCTCAAGGCTCTTTCTTCTGCCACCTCAAACACCTCAAACAGCTCGGAGGATTTGGAGAAATTATATGTGATTGTATTTGGGATCTTAGAGAAGGTATTGTTTGCCATCTCAATTGATTTCTCATTGTTGTATTTACCCCTTGTGTTATTTGTACTTGAAAAAGTTTCTTTATTAACTCTTCTTTCAAATTCTATCTTATATACAATGAAAAATATTTCTAAAATTGGGTTGAGAACTTATTGGGAACATTGGTCTCCCATTGTGTTACTTCAGGTTGGAGATCCAAAGCAGAAGCGCAAGAAAGGTATTTTCACCAAGCAAGGTGGAGATAAAGAGGTAATGTCCACATTTCTTATGCTGCATTTTGTTGTTGGAATAATTTGAAATTTTATAAAGAACAAGTACTAGATTAAAT
Source organism: Carex cristatella (assembly GCA_024447775.1). NCBI lineage: Eukaryota > Viridiplantae > Streptophyta > Magnoliopsida > Poales > Cyperaceae > Carex > Carex cristatella. The sequence continues at coordinate 3,750,877 of JAJHPF010000012.1, forward strand.
GAAACTAAGGTTTAATCAGTGATTGAGGGTTGAGCTTTCCTGCAAGTGATGATGAACTCTCTTTTGCTATGGGTAGTCAGTTATTTGAATTTGTAGTGCCAAAGCTCATTTAGTTCTTCATCTTTCGTTCATTGTGATTTTTAGTCAATTATAAGAAGCAACATGCAATATGCATCCATGAGTGCTTTGAGGAGACTCCCCCTCGATCCCGGAAATCCTGCTTTTCTCCATCGTGCTGTTCAAGGGTAAGTATCATTTTTTTTTACAGATGTCTTCATTTGCAGATAGTAGAGATCAGGGATTATTTCTGTTCATCCCTATTCCCACTGATCAGCTTATATACATAGCTATTATTTAGCTAATGCTCAAGAGGTTAAGTGAGTGCTATTCGATATGGATGTTATGCTAATTTGGTAGCAATTATCTGCATGTAGGATTCAATTTTCTGACCCTGTGGGGGTGAGGCACGCATTAGCAATTATCTCTGATATTGCTTCAAGGGATCCATACTCTGTTGCCATGGCTTTGGGTCAGTTTCCTTTAACAATTATGATACTTATCTCCTGATAATTTCTTCTGTTTTTTTTTTGGAGCAAGGAGCTCTCCCATAACTCCGCACAATTTTTTAGTTTTATATTGCTGAGCAATATATTTAAGTTATATATATTTTTTTATTTTTTTTGTCTTTGCAGGGAACCATGCCCAACCTGGAGGTGTGTTTTTTTCTTTCATATTTTTTCCCTTTGGATTTTCAGTTAATCTGGTTTGATCAGACTTCTTTTATTAAATAGTTATATTTGTTTTGATCTATTAGCTAAAGATGTTAATGTATGCATGAAACAGGGGCTTTGCATGATATTCTTCATCTGCATGATGTTCTTGCTAGAGTGTCCCTTGCAAAAGTGTGCCATTCTATTTCCAGAGCCCGGGCGTTAGATGGTACATGCTTTTTGTGATTCCAACAAATCTCCATTTCCTTTTCTTCAACCATTTCTGTAGTGCTAAGTTAATTACAGACGTAAAGAAATAAAAGACTTGGTTGTGCAGAGAGACCGGACCTCAAGGCAGAGTTCAGCAACCTGCTATATCAGCTGCTTCTGGACCCCAGCGACAGGGTTTGTTTCGAGGCAATTCTGTGTGTTCTTGGGAAAGTTGACAGCTCTGAGAGGTACTCACTTATTATAGCAATAGCTACTAGAGATTCGTGCTTAATCAAGTATTATAACAAAAGCTGCTAGCTGTTTATGCTTAATTGTGATTTATGGAGATGTGTTCTTGGGTTGTAGAACTGAGGACAGAGCGGCAGGTTGGATAAGACTAACTAGAGAAATATTGAAGTTGCCAGAGGCACCATCTGTCAAAGACAAAGAGAAACATTCTAAGGCTCGGCGGCCTCAACCCCTTATCAAACTAGTACTAAGAAGGTATTAATATTTGAAATTTCTTATGTTTTCCCATGATTTTTTTTGGAAAATTTCATCCTTGTTTGTCATATCTTCCTTTGGATGAGTTCCAGGAGGGTCATTTATGTTTGGCAACGCAGACCTGACAAAATCCTAACCTGTGTAATATAATTTTTACTGGATATGAAATATAGGCTGGAGAGCTCATTCAGAAGCTTTTCTCGGCCAGTGCTACATGCAGCAGCGAGGGTGGTACAAGAGATGGGGAAAAGCAGGGCAGCTGCACATGCTTTGGGTGTTTATGATGAGGGTGCCCGCCTCCATTCTTATTCCGAGAGCGTTGATTCAATTGATACTTCTGACCTTGAATCCTCCCAATCTGAAGGTGCCCCCCCTCCCAACACACACACACACAGTTCTTTTTGTGCATTATTATTCATTCGTTGCAAACATTAAGTACAATCTACCAATAAGTAAAAATTGTTGACGAAAATAGATAGGAAAGACATTCTCAAGTGTAACAGAAAAAATGCAGCTGACTGTGAGCTTCTCAAGTTTCTGGTATTTGTTCTTTTTCATTTATTTGATTTATCATTTATTATTTTCTCTTGTTCTTTAGGCACAAGGAAGGCAAATCCTTTGTCAAATGGATCAGGAGGCGTGGAAACTGTCGCGAGTTTATTGGCTTCATTGATGGAAGTAGTGCGCACAACAGTAGCTTGTGAGTGTGTATATGTCAGAGGGATGGTGATTAAAGCACTCATCTGGATGCAGAATGCACACGAGTCTTTTGATGAGCTAAAAGAGATAATTGCATGCGAACTGTCTGATCCAAATTGGCCTTCTTCTGTGCTTAATGATGTTTTGCTCACTTTGCATGCTCGATTTAAGGTATTTTCATACTTACTGCAATTGTGTTAATATATGCAATGAGAGTAAGATCCGTCTGTGATAATTTGCAGGGCATTTTTTTCAAGCTCCTCATCTTGCTTGCTGGCTCATTATTGTGTTTTGTTTAATTTTTGTTCTATACCAGGCAACACCGGATATGGCAGTCACTTTACTTGAGATTGCAAGAATATTTGCTACCAAGGCACCTGGAAAGATTGATGCTGATGTTCTCCAACTTCTTTGGAAAGTATGTTTTTACCTCTTTCTTCGTTATTTGTTATTCTTTTGAGAATATCTTTTTGACTAAGCTGTTCCTTCTTCCTTAGTTTCTCTGAGTTCTGCAGAAAATAACATATTGCTTAATAATTAATAAAAGATTGGACTTTTTATATTTTTACTAAGCAAAAGAATGGGCTGTTGTTATGACAGACATGCTTAGTCGGAGCAGGACCAGACGGTAAGCACACAGCTTTGGAGGCAGTGACGATAGTTCTGGATTTGCCACCTCCACAACCTGGTTCAATGTCAGGTCTCACCTCTGTCGACCAGATCTCTGCATCTGATCCCAAATCAGCTCTTGCATTGCAAAAACTGGTTCAGGCTGCTGTATGGACTTTTCTTCTTGTCTCTGATCTTTTTTTCAAGTTTTAATTTCAACTTTGAGAATTAGTCGGTTAATCATCATGAATAATGTGTAGGTTTGGTTCTTGGGTGAAAATGCAAATTATGCTGCATCAGAGTATGCATGGGAGTCAGCCACCCCACCTGGCACTGCTTTGATGATGTTAGATACCGATAAAATGGTTGCAGCTGCTAGCTCTAGGAATCCCACTCTTGCTGGAGCACTCACTCGCCTTCAGAGGTGTGCCTTCAGCGGTAGCTGGGAGGTATGCCATAGTTATTTTTTGCATGACAGTGGAATTTTACATTCTTTTGTGCAATTTTGTTTCAAGGGATGAAGTTTTTGTTTGGACAGGTTCGCATTGTTGCAGTGCAAGCACTAACAACATTGGCAATACGGTCAGGGGAGCCTTATAGACTGCAGATATACGAATTCCTGCATGCTCTGGCACTAGGTGGTGTGCAATCTCAGTTTTCAGAACTGCAGCTAAGTAATGGAGAGATCCAAGGTGCTAGCGGCACAGGCCTCAGCACCCTTATAAGCCCAATGCTGCATGTTCTCGATGAAATGTACCAGGGTCAAGATGATCTTGCTAGGTATTTTCTTTTTTACTATGATATTCAGATAACAGCTTCCTTTCTGGGCTTGCTGTAATATGTTTCAAAGAAGTTGATTACAGAATATGTGCTTAGTAAAATTATCTCTGCGGGTTATTGTTTAGAGATACGCGCAACCATGAGAACAGTAAGCAAGAATGGAGTGATGAAGAACTAAAGAAGCTTTACGAGACTCATGAGAGGCTTCTTGATTTGGTCTCATTATTCTGTTTTGTTCCACGTGCCAAATACTTGCCACTAGGTCCTACCAGGTATGAAATCATTTATTTTCTATAGGTTTATTTCGGTGCTTGTTTTTATTTTATTACTTTTTTATGTGGGGTAGGGGTTTTGGATGAATTATTGAACTGATGACTATATGTAATGCCACTATATTTCAGCGCCAAGTTGATTGACATTTACCGCAACCGGCATAACATAAGTTCATCAGGCGGACTGAGCGATCCGGCTGTTGCAATGGGCATATCAGACCTTGTATATGAGTCCAAGGAGGAAGCACGTAAAGAATCTCCAAAAACTGGCAACCTGATAGACCCTGATCTTGCCATGGCTTGGGCTGCCGGTCTCGATGATGAAATGTGGTCTGGCAATTCAGCGGGCGTTGACAAAGTATGGTTACGTGCATATAGACGTATCATTTGCAAGGTTTTTTTAAAATAAAATCTGGAATTACTAATGTTTTATCTTTTAATTTTCCGCCTAAAATAGGTGAACGAATTTCTTGCTGGGGCTGGAACTGATGCACCAGATGTTGATGAAGAGGAAGAAAATATAACATATCGGCCCTCGGTGACCTATGAAGATATGTGGGCAAAGACCATCCTCGAGGCTGACGAACCTGATGTAATATCATCCTTTGCTCCATTTTTATAGTTTATCTTAGTAGAAGATCCCAGGCCTATGTGTATGCTGGATTTGATGGTTACGTTATTAGATGAACTGTTGACTCTTACTATCTCGAAAAAAAGTGGAGAAAGGTGATATTTAGTATCACTTCAAAAATAAGATGGTATGTTGACCCAACTTATAAGTTCCAGCAACAATACAGAACTTATGAACCTGCAATCTCATTCCTGAAGTGGATATCCTACCAACGATGCTCGATATTTATGAATATCCAATAGTTGGTTACTTAATTGTGGCATATGGTATGCTGCAGGATGATGATGGCAGATCGTCAGGGGGCTCGTCTCCAGAGTCAACGGGGTCAGTGGAGACCTCCATCTCTTCTCACTTCGGAGGCATGAACTATCCTTCACTCTTCAGCTCTCGGCCATCTGGCTATGGTGCCTCCCAGCAATCGGTTAGAGACCTATTCATAGTTGGCTCCCTTTTTCATTGTTCTTACTTCACTCTCATTATTGCTACGAACTTCTATGAATTTTCTTATTGGAAATTTTAATCAATGCAAATTAATGGTGTTGGATTACTCGTAGATTGTTTTGATGGTGGATGTCCAGAAATCGATTGATAATTAATGTTCTACTGCATTTTAGGATCAAAGGTTGTCAGGTTCTGGAAGCAGATTTGGGAGCATGGACAGCCCCATTTCGCCGGTACTTGAACGCTCTGTGATCTCTTAAATTGATGGTTTACATTGATCGATCCATAGTAACTGATTATCATCTGTACTTTTCAGGCAAGGGAAGAACCGCCATCTTATTTACAGAGGTACGAGTCATTTGACAACCCAATGGCTGGTCGTGGAGCCCAGACATCTGGATCTCATGATGATGATGACAGGAGCTCTTCAAACCCACAATTTGGGAGGGCGTTGTACGACTTTACAGCTGGTGGCGATGATGAGGTACCATCTAAATGATCCAACTGAAAAGTTAAGGGGCTTTAAGTGTATTATTATTACTAACCATCTGTTGGCATAATTGCTGTTGGTTTGCAGCTGAGCTTGGTAGCTGGAGAGGAAGTTGAGATTGATTATGAGGTTGATGGGTGGTACTATGTAAGTTGACACTGTTGTGTGAATTTATATCTATCAAACCTTTTGGTACATAATTTTTCGTCATTTAGTGCAAATCACAATTCAGTGCTGAGAATGATAATTTCATGAGCAGGTTAAGAAGAAGCGTCCTGGAAGAGATGGGAAAAGGGCTGGGCTTGTTCCTGTTCTGTATGTCAGTTCAGGATAAAATATATTAATGGCAGATCGAACCATTAATTATGAGATGGCAGAGGCAGTTTCACAATGCGATATCTCTAAATTTCCTTGTTGTTTCTTGGCTTGTTTATTGGGTGAGTGTCCAAGAGCACCATTCTTTCTATTTTTTCTGTATATCGAGACAGTATATCAAATTTCGAGATTTGTTTTTGGTGCAGCTACCCTAGATGGACAGGAATTTTTTTACTTGTTTTGTGATTTGGTGATGTGCATTTTTGGATCGTTTGTAGTTGTGTAAAAATTGTTTGGTTAGTATATAATACGTTTGTGTATTTTGGTGAGGCTGAAGGGACCTTGTACTTTGAATTGGTGTATCACGGTCTTCTGGATTTACGTCACAACTGCAATTTTAGAATACCCTCTTCTTTTCCTGTTTCATACCTATAGGATGGCTATCCATGCCGTTTAGGTTCTGTAAAATATAATTTCTTTTAGAAACCATAAATAAATAAATAAAATATCAAATCAACATGATTGGTTTCATTTTTACAAAAATCATAAGAACTGAAATGGTATTTCGCTTGGAATTTTTTTCTGTACCAAATTGTCATTTCGGTTTCGTGGTAGTTTCACAAGTTGTTAGTTCACAATTATGCGATTTTTCTCCAAAATCTATGAAACTACGTCGGGCCGAAAAAAGAAAAATTCTTTCGGATGGAAATGTTATTTTGGTTCTTATGGTTTATGATTTTTGTAAAAACGAAACCAATTAAATTGGTTTGGTAAATTTTTTTTATATTATTTGTGGTAAAAAAAAATTCGGTAAAATACGCTGCTTCCATTGGGTTTGATAAACTATTTTTCATAAAAAGAAAAGGTCATGCAAGTCATTTCATTACTGAAATGTTAAATACAACGAAATGTCCATATATCTCAACGAGCAACTGATCTATAAAAACAATATATTATTTTATCTCCTATGCTCAAAAATCATTTTTGCATTCTATTTCTATGCTCAACCAAATAACTGGAACTTAGCACTAGCGGTGGTATCTTATCAGAATTCACATCCTCCCAGGTACCTGAAAAGGGAATCTTTTACATTTAGTGGATCCAGTCCGTTCTTTTTAACTCAGCACAAATCTCAAAGCCGAATAATTCTGCCTCATGTGCTAGCTCAAGTCTCAAATAGTTGACTTAAATTATTTCTTTTTTAATTTATTACGATATGCAATAGACACTCTAAAATTAAAATATTAATTTTATGGATAAAAAAGTTTAGAAGCTTTTTATCATTAGTTGCTGAGACGGAGATAGTTTTAAAAAGGACAAAATTAAAACTAGAAAATGAAAAAAGGACAAAATAAAATAAGAGACGCCGTTCCGTAGTTAACTTCGAAAAGGAGAGCCTACCCGTCATAAACTCCTCCGTCCACACATTGACACACCACAATTCACACGTCAGTGACTCGACCGCCAAGGGTAAATCATTACTAATCAAAACCAATCAATTAACAAATATACAATGCCCCATCCTTCACCTTCTAATATTCCCTTGGTCTCTTTTCGCCCTTTCCCCTTTCCCTAAGAAAACCACAGGATCTCCGATCGACAACTTACACGGATGGAATTTCGCAACTTAGACGAGTTCTGGGGCTTTTACATGGGGCAACACTCGAAATCGTCGACCCGGCGGTGGCACTTCGCCGGAACCTTGTGTGCAATCCTGTGCTTCTTGTTTGCTGCCTTGTCGGGGAGGTTATGGCTGATGATGCTCTGCCCCTTGTTCGGATATGGGATGGCGTGGTACAGCCATTTATTTGTGGAGCTCAACTCCCCCGCCACCTTCGGCCACCCGCTCTGGTCTCTGTTTTGTGATTTCAAGATGTTTGGCTTGATGCTCACGGGTCGCTTGGATCGAGAAATCAAGCGTCTCGGCAAGAGGCCGCTAACTAATTAGATTTTACCTTAGTTTTTCTATTATGTTTGTTCTCTGTGAAGATACTTGTATTGTATAAACTCATGTATATTAATATTATAACTGGGGGAGAGAAATAGAATTGATTGTTCTTCCCATCTTGTTCTGATTGCTTTCTGTGGAGAGAATTTGATGAATTCGACATGAGAATTGATGATCCACTTCTTGTGATCTGTCGAATTTGTTCAGACCTTTCTTCTTTTCGTTTCATTTTCCCCAGATCCAATCTAAATCGCTTTGACTTGATTGCTGAGATGCAGCTGAAGCTTCAGCTCTGGCAGGAAATATCCCAAATAGGGGCCAGAATTTGTCGTCCGACCCGAAGAACATACACATTTGTATGGATCTGACACAAGTAAGAATGAGAATCCGGGTGATCCGATGAACATCAAATCGAATATCGGTTTGATGTTCAACTTCCGCAATAGATTTATGTGCACTTAATTTGTATGAATGTTGAAAACTTAGAACTGTCCGATTGCATATCAGACTGAATTTGATCGTCAATAGAACTGCCCTCAATATGATAGATTGAGTCCGTATCTTCTGCAATGGCACAACAACTCTGGCAATCATCTTGATTCGTCTGATTCAGATTAGACGCATTCAATGGGATGTACCTTTGAGATAGGTTTTTTAAATTCCTGTGAAATTTAAAATCGACCACTCAAGTTGCGTGTGAGCGTGTCACAGTATGGCAAAATAGCAACTATAAAAGTTGATGTAATAATAAGAACTTACAAGTACGAGACATAATTTCTGAACTGATTGGGTGACACAGATCAAGCCACAAAACGGTAAAAATGTCCATCGTAACTGAAAACAACACTTGTACTTCAATTAGCCTCAAACCGCCTCGGCCTTCTCCAAACACACCTCTTATTCCAAAACTTCTTAGTTATAAGGACACTAAAAAGGTATCCTATATATATTTTTTCCTCCGTTTTAACCCATAATTGAGAGTACTTTGTTTGATGGGTGTAATAACCATCCGATTTGCATCAAGATTCGTACGACCTACATTAAAATCGATACATATCTATTTCAATTTCTGTGCACGTAGATTTTGATGCTAATCGTACGGTGTTAGACCTAAAAGTAGGTCCAATGCTCAACAGACCTAACCCTATCTCTAACACAAGACCTCAAGGAAGATACAAGATTCGAGACAGGAAGGGTGTTTGTTGAATCTGATTTATTTAGTTTTCAATTGAACTGATAAATTTTGGATTAAATTGTTTGGTTTTTTTTTATAAATAATTTAGTTCGGTTGAATTTTTTAATTACTTTGTGTTTTTGTATTTGATTCAGTTTAATCTCTTTTATTTCGGTTCAATCAAACAAATTGAAGTGTACTTGAATTACTTTACTTTTTTATATTTTGTTTGATTTAATTTACTCTTATTTCAGTTCGACTGATGTATATCTTGATATTTTTATGATCATCAAATGCATTTATATATATATATATATATATTGAGTTTTGACCTCTTGAAATTTAATATCTCTTATTTCCGTTCAATCAAACAAACGAAATTTATTTCAGTTTTTTTAATTCGGTTAGATTTTCGAAAATGAAATAATATTTTAGTTTGACTATTTTAATTCGATTTTAACTAAGTCGACTGTTTGAGCGTCTCTGGAAACAGAAGCGGAAGTAGATTGAGGAAAAGGTATGTATGCTAAGCACCCCTTAAAATTAAAAAATTTCAGTTCGTCCCTTTTATTTAAAAAAATATTATTGTCCTATTATAAAATAAAATTACAAAATACTTATTTATTCAGTTCCATCTCAATTTTCTGATTTTGTCCCTAATTTGAATGTTCATAAATCTTCAATGTTAGTACAAAGGAGTTAAAGTTAATATAAATAGACAATTGCTTTTACAATAGAAAAAGAAGAATGATTACTCAGCTTGGACACTTTGAATGCCGTCATTTTTATCCATGCCTATCAAACCTTACATTTCGCCAACTCTTGCCCATCAAACTCAAATTTTATTAAAAATGCCCAAATCGGCGGCTATACCGCCGGTTTCTAATAGAAATTAATTTTTTTTTTTTGGAAATCTGGACAGTTGTTATATAATTTTTGAGTAATTTGTAAGTATCAAATTCGATCTGAATATTTGAAATATAATTTTGATATTATAGGTTACGAATCGTTTGAAATTATCATTTTTAAGACGATGAATTAACAAAATTAGTTGATTTATTTATTTCAATTAAATTTATTATGACTTTAACGAGAAAAACGAGACGTAAATGACAAACATAACAGATCCAAATGACAAACGATAGAGCTAATAAACAGATTGAAACATAACAAATGACAAACAGATCCAAACATAAATAATCGCAATAAAATTATTACATCACAATCGCAATAAAATTATTACATCATAATCGCAAAAAGTACTATATAAATTGTTGGTAATAAAAGGTACATCAAAATCGCAAAATAATTATTACAGACATTGAAATAATACTACTTCTCAGAACGAGTACGGAATGTACAAGGAATAAAATCATCGTCTGAGTCTGGTTCAGTCGCAGCAAACGAAGAGACAGTCTTACCAGCATCAGCATTTTTCTTTCTTTTGACATCACCGGTACAAGTTGCACCAGGCGAAGAGATAGTCTTATTAGTATTTTTCTTTGGATTAATCGGGTTTGGTTTTTTGTAAAGGCTTTCCTCAAAACCATCATCGTCATTGACTAGGATTTCTTTTTTCCAATGCGAGATTTCTTTTTTCCACCACCAGACGATTGATTTGGTGTGTTTTTGCTCATCGTTCTCGTCTAAAAAAAACTAATATCATAAGCCAAAAATAATATAAATGAAGTCATACAAAGTATATAAGTATATAAGTAAATAACAAATAAATAAAATGAAGTTCACACAAATTACAAGTTCATATAATAAGTTCTCAAAACATACAAAACAATATTTCACAATTACTATTATGTTCAACTTTTTTTCTTGAAACGAAATCCCTTGAACAATTTAGACCAAAATAATGGCTTATTTGATGCCTTTGGTTGCGTATCAGATGGCGCTGCCTGGCTACTAGATGCCCTTGGCTGCCTAAAAGGCGAGCTCCTTGTTTGTTGTACAGGAGCACTACTTGGCTCTACCTGCGCTCCAGATGGTGCTGCTTGGCTAACAGATGCCCTTTCTATCCTGAGAGATGATCGCCTTGGTTGCTCTACATGCGCACCAAAAGATGCTCTTGGCAGCCTGAGAGATGACCTTCTTGGTTGGGTAACGGACGGCTCTGCATGGCTACCACTGGCCTCTCCTGGCACTGAGAAGACTTCTCCCATTGCCTCGGCATACATAATGGATGCATCCAAGGAACTTGTGGCTGTGCTACGCCTTGACATAGATGACCCTCCTGAACCTGTAAGAATTCGCTCATTTTCTTCCGCAGCTGCTGCATTTATTGCCTCTGCATTTCATATGTGTCAGTTAAATCATGAAATTGTAATGATATATAAGATTTTGTGAGTGCTACGTACCTCTCCTACGTCGGTCGGTAGTTGAACGGCGAGCAGTATGCCCCTTTGGGCGACCACTCAACTCATCCATATTCATTTTGAGTCGAGTGTGTTTTCTTCTGCCCTTTCTAATCCATTTCTTGTTATGTATTATTATAGGTCCATCGTAAAATGACCATTTATCTGCATTTCCATAAGGGTGAAACATACCATTCTAAGTACTGAGAAAATAGTTGACACTATACCAATCAGCAATAAACTGGTTCTCATCCCAATTTCGTTTTCGACAAACTGCTAACACATGAACACACGGAATAGATGTTAATTGGATACCTCTGCATGTGCACTCCATATTTCTACTGGGCCCACGAGTCACAGTGTGTACTGGAACTCCCTATGAATAATGTCCATGGTGCCATCAGGGCGCTTACGAGACCGGAACATACTCATTAGGAGAGGAGACTTGGTAAACTCCTTCACCCTGTGTATACGGGACCAAAGTCATCTTTGTAGCTTTCTCCCATCTTTTTGTAAGCTTTTTTTCCACCCGTTCAGACCATTGTTGTTTTGCATCGGCTAGTGTCATGGCTCGGGCTCGCCTCTATACGAACCAGGCATTGCATTTGTAAAATGTTTCCTCAACAATCGTAGCTACGGGCGTCTTCGGCTCTTCTCCGGAATACATGGTTCAATGACTCCGATCCGTTAGTTGTCATGATTCCGAAACAGAAACCTTTATCACATGTCTGGAAGATCTTCTCATAATTGGACAACTCCATCGGGTCATTAGGATCTTTCTTGCCATACTTTTTTCAAATAAATATTGCACTTTGGATTTAGCTGCACAACATTAGGTAAATTATTAAAGAAATACACAATAAATTATTAAAGAATTATGTAAGAAAATTTATAAAATGTACTTACCACAGCGAATTCTTCGAACATCTCCTTCAACCTCCTTGGCTTCTTCTTCTTGGCTCCTCGTCTGAACCTCTGGCCGTACCACTTGTCTCCTCCACAATTCTGGACCAGGTTGGCTGCAATATGCTGTGAACAGAATCTGTGTTTAAAAAGTTCTCCCGACCATCCATATTCTGGAGTAAGCGCAGCTCTAATTCCTAAGTGTTGATCCGATAGAACACATACAAACGTGTTAACTCCAATCACTTCCTTCCGTAGCCACTGTAAAAAAAAACCCCATGTTGGGCCCGCCTCCTTCTCCACAATTGCAAATGCCAGAGGCAGCAACTGGTTCTCGGCGTCATATGCGCAAGCTATCAGAAGCCTCCCTTCATAACGCCCAGACATGAAACATGCATCTATACTGATCACTGGTCTCAAGTATCGAAATGTTGCAGTACATGGACCAAATGCCCAGGCTACTGCAACGAAGTGTTGAACACCTTGCATAATTGCACCTGTGCTTTCTCGGATTGGACTGGTCAGAACTGGTACTTTGAGCCGGGATTCTTATCGTATATACCTCTTAGTAATTTGGCAAGAAGCTGTATGAACCCTCCCAACTCCCGAATTGTCGTGCTATTGCAAGCTCACGACCTCTCCACAGTCGGTTGTATCTCGGTTCACAGTTGTTGTATTTAACCCTCACACAGTTTGCGACTGATTGGATGCTCATAGCCGGGTCCTTTTTAATAGAATCCTCAATGATATCAGCAATAATGGACGCTGTAAGCATTGCATTGTCTGTCTTTGTCGAATCAGTCCTGTATGTGTGAGGATTGTCTTGCTCTGTGATAATCCATGCATCCCCCTCACCCGTTGCTTGAGCTCTGAGTTTGAAACTGCACCCTTTAGCCTTACAAACCACAACCATTCGACTCGTGTCACTTTTTTTCCTTTGAACCCCCTGATTCTTATCAACGTGGTACTCGTTTATCTTCTTATTCAGCTCAGCTTTGTTTTTAAAATATAGCCCGGCTGCCAGCTTCACTACTGTACTCTATCCGGTTACCAAAAAATCCGATATCAGCTTTTTCAAAGCCAGATGTATCATTGAAGCACTCGAACGGGTGCGTGCTGGCTAGGCCATTGAATGGGTTGATGCGAACTGATCCTTCTCCACCCCCTGAAGCACCCCCCGAAGCACCATCTTCACGTAAACCCTCAAAGTTGTCCGAATCCCATTCTCCTTCATATTCATCCGCCGTTTCCAGTGTATATTCTGGAATTTCATTCATGTTTTCAAAATCCGACCCGGCATGCTCATCTGCTGGTACTGGTAACAGTCTGGGGTGAGGTGGTGATTTTCTTAGTGGTGATTGAGGTAGTGGCAATGGAATTGTGTTATGGATTGGTGGTTCGGGGGTTGGCTCGAAATATGGACCAACGGGGTTGTATGGGTCCCTGTCTAGTGATGGGTCCATAACTGGGGCTGGGTGTGGTTGTAAACTTGGACCAGGGTAGCGTATTGTTCTATGACTCGTTCTTGTCCATAGTTTGGCGTCATCGAATTTTGTCCCGAACTACTCCCACCTTCGTCTTTTTTAATTCTTTTCACGTACAGTTCCATAAAAGAAAACCCCTGTTCCTTAAACTTGTTGCACAATTGACTCCAAAATAGATCACAATCTATCGGAACTTGGATATACATTGATCCGTTCATGGCTTGGGTTGCCAGCTTTAAGTCACATCGATTCGGGTTAAAACCCACACAATCATAAATTTGAGACTTCAAGGCCGAAAGTGAGGTACCCTCTTGAACCATAAAAGAATGCGATGGCGGTTTGGAGTAATAAGCTCCTTCTGGACCTTACAGAAACTTCCCATTATAATGTAATGTAACAAACAGCGCCATTACCGACAAACTACATTGTGGTAAATGACAAAACATCTATCAAGTAATCCATTTTTTAGAGCACTGTACAAAAATACTGTAGAGCACTGTACAAAAATACTGCAGATCACTGTAGCAAAATACTGTACAAACTGTAGCAAAATAATGTCGAAAAATACTGTATGTACTGTTTAAAAATACTGTAGACCACTATAGCTTCGCTTTGTCACGTCGTCTCTCCTCGTTTTCTCTTCCTCTCTCTTCTCTTCCTCTTCTCTCTTTCTCTTCTCTTCCTCTTTTCTCTTTTCTCTCCTCTCTTCCTCGAGATATAATGTCTGCCTGAAAAAAATTAATTTCTATTAGAAACCGGCGATATAGCCGCCGGTTTCTAATTTTTATTAGGAACCGGCGGTATGGCCGCCGGTTTGGGCATTTTTAATAAAATTTGAGTTTGATGGGCAGAGTTGGCGAAATGTAAGATTTGATGGGCATGGATAAAAATGACGGCTTTGAATGAATTTGAAGGGCCAGGTCATATTTCTATCTCCAAAAGTCTTTGTCACCTGTTTGTATTCTTATCCAACAACTCGACGAGAAGAATTTGAGAGAAGGAAAAAATGTGCTATGACGGAAGAATTTGAGAGAAAGAAAAATGTGATATGACTTGACCAATACGATGTGATTTGGTCGCCTCACGTCACGGCACGTGACAAATTTATTTTTACGTGATAGTACGTGCTTGAAATAATAAATTACATTCACGTCATACAAATAGTCACATTACGTGTGATCATATTACTGTGCAGTGCATATTGAATAGTCAGATAAATGAATTTTATTTGCCGAAATTTTTATTAATGAGAAAATAAATAAAAAATATCGACAGTGAGGAAGGATTTCTGAGAAATTCGATATCTAAGAACAACGTGATGGTCTATAATGAACCACAATATCCTAATTATTGAAATTAGATTACCGCTAATTAATGAAACAATGGGGGAAAAAAACTGGAATATTGTAGCTAGACATTCTCAACTATAACGGTCAAAATTCTTTTTTATTTTTTAACGCTGTTTCGCTAATCAGGATGTTGTGGCCTGACCATCACATTTTTCTTAAATATCAAACTTCCCAAATATCCTTGATCGCGTATCCTCTGCATTAACTCAAAAGAGAATCTTTTGAGTTAATAAATATCAACCGTCCGATTTGTTTCAAGATTCGTGCAAATTAGATCCGCACTAATATTGAAAAATCTCCTATGTCATAGGCAGGAACCAGATTAGCTCCATTTAAAATCAAACGGTTGAGATTCATTAACTCAAAAGATTTTTTTTTGAGTTAATGCCGAGGATACGCGTTCGATAACCTTCCCTATTGTTGATATTTTTTTATTTATTTTCTTATTAATAAAATTTTTGGTTTTATTGGCACCTGGTAATCCCCTCCTGGTGCAATACCCGTAGCTGATTACCAATTCTCAGATAAATAATTTAAAAACAGCAATCGGTTCGTGTCTCTGTTGTCAGCAGTAGAAAGTACCAACATCAATACGTTCGACTTGGGGCCTTGGAATTGGGGGAGAGGAGGGTGTCCGATGTTTATCAGACCAGAACAGTGTTTGATGGGTGGTTTCTACTGTTCAATTCACTTCAAAATTTGTACGTACGGATATTAAAACATATAGCACAGATATTAAAGTAATGCGCACAGATCTTAAAGTCGATCGGACGGTAGAAACCACCCATCAAACGAGACAACCTCCTCTCCCTGGAATTGGAGATCAAGAAAATAGGACAACGTGAATCACATACGGTATATTTCAGGGAGAATTTCATATACATCCCTTAAAATATTCTAAATTACATATGCTCTCTTTGAAATTTATAATATTATATTTAACTTTCTAAATTTCAAAAATTCACAAATGAGATGTTTATAAAATTCTCATTTGCACATTTTGTTAAAATATAAAATTTTAAGAACATGTAAAAATCCAAGTTTCTAATTGATCGTTTTCCAAGAACAAATGTTTCATTTATCTACTTGTAATGCATATACGTACAGTGACATTTAGACATACGTTTAGTCTGTTTGGGTTGTCCGGACAGGAACTAAACCGACTTACTAGCTTGTGGTAAAGGCCCAGTCGAGTGGTCGTATGAAACCCAAAACCGACTTATAAGCCTATAAATATTCCAAAATTCACTGAGTTCGGAATCCACAAATCCTGCAACACGGGGTACAAAAAAGAATAAAGTTACGTACCTACCGAATCCACAATCAGTTTGATCCGAACACACAAATACACAATAAATACACATTAACAAACACGAACTAACCTCGTTCGAGTTAGGGCGTAAGGGCGTGCTCGTATCAAGCTCCGTGCACTTATTATTTTGGCTCGCTCTAGTTATTTCGGCAATTCTATTATTTTAATTTGTTTCGAAGAATATAATACGAGGATTCGTTAATACTTACGAGGAGATGGTAAAATCATCACAGCGGTATAAATTTGATTTTGGTATATTTATGTCAAATATTTTTTTTTTACAAGAGTGGGACCAAGTCCACCGTTTTCTATTGAAGCAAAGTAGTTCGTATTTATATCAAATAACTGATTATAGAGGAGGTTCTAATACCTTGTGTCTTTTCATACTTCATCCGTTCATTACATCTCATTTGTGATATCCATATTAAAATATGTTCCGGAATGAAATTTTATAATTTTTAAATTTTTTTTAATATTTTTAAAGATAGATACAAAATCGTTGTTTTTATACTATTCGGTAACAATAATTTTCAATCTATCTAAAAATATAGTAAAAAAAATTCCTAAAATTATAAAATTTCACTTCAAGCATATTTTAGTATTGATATCATACTGGAAGGTTCGGATCGATAATTTGAACTTTAAAAAACGAAGATATAAAAAATAAGTTATGAAAAACACAAGTATTATAACTCTCATCGATTATAATATGACAACAGACAACTTCAAACTTACGTGATTTTTTTTTCTTATTGACCCTCGGTTGCATCACTCTTTGTGATGTCAGAAATGAAACAACAAAAGATGTAAATAAATCTCGACAAAGCATTAATTAATAGCCTTTGAAATTATAAAGAAGTAACGATAGAATTATCGATGATAATCGTTAATTTAGATATGAAGTTCAACCACCTTGATATTATGTTAATCGACAACAAATCAGTGATTTGAAAACAATTTAAATCTCAATGTGCAACTTTCATGTTAACTGGTTTTGTTATCTTTCAATATGTGATTGAGCACTCCTCGATTCATATCATCACTCTATATATGTTTTTTTTCACGAGGAGGATTTCAATACTGCATATTTTTCATACTTCATCGTGCTTTATATTTTATATCTTCGTTTTTAAAATTTAATTGTCGATCCAAAGCACTTAACATAATATCCATATTAAATTTTGCTTGGAGACCAAATTTTATATTTTTTTGAAAAAAAATACTATTTTTTTAGATGGAATTCACTGTTTTTGAGCGGATTTATGTTAGAAAACAGTAAAAAAAAGTTTAAAAATACATAAAATTTGCCCCCCAAACATATTTACTACGGATTTATGTTGAGCGGATCGATAATTCGGACTTTGAAAACGAAGATATAAAATACGAGGTATGAAAGACATGAGGCATTTGAAATCCTCCTCTTTTTCATACATATTATGTGATGAATTTAGACTTGAATATTTTTTATAGGAGGATTAAAAAGTCTGTATATTTCAAATCTCTATTTTTAATTATTTTTTGCAACAAAAACACTAAACTAAAATTAAAATAAAGTCGATATATGTAATTTATATTACTTGGCAACACACAAATGTATTTATGACATTTTAATATATTTTTTTTTATCAAATTCAATAATATAAAAAATCAATGTCATAAATTATATGTTTGCAAGCTATGATGTCAGTCAAAATATAGTCAAAATATTTCATCTGTAGAAATATAAATTATGTATATCGCATGCAATGATTTTTATTCAAATTAAGAACGAGTAACTAATAAAAATAGACACAAGCGGAAATATCAAACGGGAAAGTACTTGAAGTCTATTTTTATTCGGTCCGGTGTAAAGTTAAAATTAGTGCTAAGATTCGCGCAACAATTTTAAAATTCGTACGTATCAAAATATGCTTGAATTTTAATATGAATCAGACAGTTTTGACCGAACAACAAACTAAATTTAATTTGATATTCATTGAATCGTTGTCCAATACCCTGAACATCTTGTTTGAATGGTGAGTAGAGAAAGGGAAGAAACGAAAAGAAAATAAAAGTTTCTCTCGAATCGTGTTATTTTGTTGACAAAAGTATATCAGAGGTGAGGAATACACGATGAAAAATATTTAACCTTGAATAATTGTAATTATTAAAATCAATTTCTCTTCCGATTTAAGATGTAACAAATGAAAAATAATTGTTGTAAATATTTGAGGTGAGGAATACAAGATGGAAAATATTTAACCTTGAATAATTGTAATTATTAAAATTAATTTCTCTTCCGATTTAAGATGTAACAAATAAAAAATAATTGTTGTAAATATTTTTAGAAAAAAATAACACAAATATTCAATTCTATATCTCACCTGTATAATTTTCATTCACAAATCTACAACAGTTACTGAATTTCTCTCTAACATTTTAAATTTTAAATAACTAAATAAAAAATAAGATGAAATAAATTAAATTTATATTTTCTCATTAATTATTCAAATATAAAAAAATAAATATATCAATTTTCTATTCCATTCCACTTCATTTTCTTGTATTCAGCACCCCCTCCCTCTCTCTATTCTCTATTCAAGAATCAGACTCCGCTTCTCTTCAAATAGGAGAGCAAAACTATGTTAATCAGATATCAACCGTTCATCTGTATTGAGATTCGTACATTAAAAGAATTCCACGGTTAAAATTTACTGCTCTCCTATTTGGAGAGCAGCGGCAGCTGAGTCGGTTCCCTCCATCAAACAAGATTGGAGTAGAGAGTAATTGAGGAGTCCAAAAAGTGTCAATAGATCAGCATTGTAGAGGACACGGGCGCAGCGAGTCGGTCCTGAACTCCTGATCAATCAACCCGACTCAAGTCGTCTCTAGATTTGCGTTTCCTCTTCCTCTCGTGCCCCACAGCCCCTCCTCTCTCTCTTTCTCCATTTCCTGCCTCTCTTCTCCAATCGATCCACCGGCTCTCCTGACGAAACCCTAACCCTAGCTAGGGTTTCTCCCTCTCTACATGCAGTTTTGGTTCCTGCCCTCCCCATCTCTAACGATCCATGGCTCACCCAGCCAAGTTCGTACCTGTTAACCTGAACAGATCGTACGGCCGAAATTCCTCCATCTCCACCGGCGGTGGTAATACCGCCACCGCCGGTGGGCCCCATGCCCCTCGATACGGTCGCCATGCCAGCAACTCAGGTGGTGGTGGAGGGATGGTCGTTCTCTCCCGACCTAAAGCTGCGCCAAAGCTCTCTGTACCGCCCCCCTTGAATCTACCTTCTCTTAGGAAGGAACATGAGAGGTTCGACTCGAATAATTCGAACTCGAATCCTGGTCGACAGGGTCCGGGGCACGGACCCGGTTCCTCCACTATGGGATGGACCAAGCCTGCTGTCCTTAAGGATTCT
The DNA here is from genome assembly GCA_024447775.1 of Carex cristatella. NCBI lineage: Eukaryota > Viridiplantae > Streptophyta > Magnoliopsida > Poales > Cyperaceae > Carex > Carex cristatella. The sequence continues at coordinate 3,770,469 of JAJHPF010000012.1, forward strand.
CCAGTTCCTGATCCAGGTACCGGTTCTCGGCCAGGGGGACCCAGTCTGCCTGCATCCACATCACAAGGTGTTATTGAGAAAGCTGTTATCTTGAAGGGTGAAGATTTCCCAACTCTACGAGCTGCCACCTACACGCCTCCTTCCAAACAACGAGACGGTTCAAATCGGATTGAGAAGAAGAAGGTTACTGGTGAAGAAGGGTTGGAGAGGAGGCCTCCGTCTCCCGTGTTAATGGATATGCGGCCCCAAATGAGGCCTCCACGTAGTGGTCCAGGCAAATTGTCGGATAAAGGGGAGGGTGCTTGTTTGGAGAAACAGAGGAATGCGGACGAGCCTTTATCAGGTCTGCCGCGGGTCGGCTATAAGTCTGATTGGGAAGAAGACGAACGCAAGATAGGTCTGAGTCTACCTGAAAGAGACCTCAGCGGAAATGCAAAACACGAAGCAGTTCATGACACCAGTGTCCGTGGTGTGGAAGCAGGCGCATCAAAGGAGGTTTACAGAGGTGATCCTTTTGGGAAATATTCTGCCTATGTTAATAAAGATAACCGGGACAATATGTGGAGATCGCCTGCAGTAAATCAGAGAGGGGATCGATATGGGGCCCATGAGTCAGACAGAAATAATGACACCAGACCATACAGTGCTGGGAGAGGAAATAACACTCAGTCCATGTACAGCGGAAACCGGGATTGGCATTCGAAGCGGGAAACAGCGACTCAGTCATACAATCATATGGGTGCTGAAGAACATTCAACTGGTTGGCACAGAGGAAATATATATCAGAACAATTCTGGTCCAAAGCCATATATTTCTCCCCTCAACAGTGGTAAGGGTCTTAGGGCTAGTGATGTATTAGATCTTAGGAGAGAGAAACACACAACCTTGGGCCCAGCCAAGCCAGTTTCATATTTGGAGGATCTTGATGACATTGGAGAGGTCAACGTGAAGGTGCTGAAAAAGAAAAAAGACATGCAAAAGCCAACTGAATTTCATGATCCAGTTAGGGAATCATTTGAGGCCGAGCTAGACAAGATTCTGCGAATGCAAGAGATGGAGAGGCAACGGGCCATGGAGGAACGTGCCCGTGCTCTAGAGATGGCCCACAGGGAGGAGGAGGAGCGAGAGAGGATAATGAGGGAGGAGCGAGAGAGGCTTGCAAGGGAAGAGGAAGAGGCAAGGAGGGCTGCATGGCTGGCTGAGCAGGAGAAGCTTGAGGCTGCCAGACGGGCTGAGGAGCAGAGGGTCGCTAGAGAGGAAGAGAGAAGGCGAATTATGTTGGAAGAAGAGAGGAGGAAGGAGGCTGCAAGGCAGAAATTGTTAGAATTAGAGGCGAGAATCGCAAGGCGTCGAGCGGAGGCCCATGAAAACAACGATAACACTACTGTTCAATTGGAGCCTAAAGATGTGCCAGTTGCTGGTGCGAGTTTTGGTGATAGAGAGGATGGAGATAGGCCGGTTGAGCGTCTGGACACTGGCTCTTCAGATTCTTCCTCTATAAATAGGTATTTTGATACCAGCATCAGTTCTGGTACTGCATCTAGGTGGTCTAATATGAGGGATGTTGTCAACAACGATAACTCTTCCTTATTGGACAGAGGAGAGAGCCATCCATATACTGGGACTCGTAACACTTTCCAAGACCAGGAGTATCCGTACCGAAGTCCTGGTATGGGTGCTGCTCCAGCACGGAGAGATGTCTTCGGACCAGGACCTGTCAGGAGGAGCTACAGTAGGAAAGACCAACAACCCTACGATAGCATGAGGATGCAGAGATGGGAGAACAATCCTGGTTTCAACAGGCCTCAGCTGGATTTTGAATCCGATTATCTGGAAGGAGAACGGTTTGGGGATGCAGGGTGGGCTTCACCTAGCAATTCCGCGGGGAGTCCACATGCACAATATGATACAAGCGGAAGCTTTTCTTCATTCACAAGATACCGGTACGGTTCACGCCAGCCACGGGTGCTCCCGCCTCCTGCTGTCACCTCTATGTACAGGGGCCCGATTACTGAGCGAACAGGTCCCAGTTCCTCATCATCAACAATTGGCAGGGATGATGTGCATTCAATGGGGACAAGTTATGCAGATGCGTATCAGGAGGCCTCTCAATCACACATAACTGAACCATCATTAGTTGAAAGGGATGTGCCTCTTGTTGCTAGTACAACTACCCACATGGTGCAATCAGAAGAAAAGGACAGTGCAAGGTGCGGCTCACAATCTTCACTTTCTGTTTCCAGTCCCCCCGTGTCACCTCCGCATGTTTCTCATGATGAGATGGATGTGAGTGGAGACTTGCCGGCACCGCCAACCTCCGCTGAGACACCACAATCATACAACGAGAATGGAGAGATAGACAGAGCATCAGACTTGTCAAACGCAATCACCGATGTAGAGGATGAAGAGTGGGGCCCAGAGGAGAATGCTGACGTGATGAACCACCCAGCTGAGTATGAAGGGGAGGAAGAGGAAGGGGATGTGGTGGGAGTGATTGAAGGGGCTGATGCAAACCATGACTTGCAGCAGGTTTTGAGGGATGTAGCTGGGGAGGCAGAGCAAATCATTCTTGGTTTTGACGAGGGTGTGCAGGTGCAGATCCCCTGCAACAACAGTGAGTTTGAAAGCCAAAAGATGGCTGAAATACACTCAGGCCCTAGTGCTGCTGTGAAGGATCCTATTAATTTACTTGTTGAGGAAAGAACAATCCTTGGGGAAACAGAGAAGGCAGTACGTAATTTGTCTCTTGATCAACCGATAAAGATCAGTTCCCCACTCATGCCTTCTCAGGATAAATTGGTGAAAGTCTCAGGATTGCCCACTCCAATTGTGCCCCCTGTAAAACCGATCATGCCTCCATCATCTAGCCAAGCTATGTCTTCTCAGGCCGAAGTGCCTCTTAATCTTCAATTTGGTTTGTTTTCTGGACCTTCCCTTATACCGACTCCTATACCAGCCATTCAGATTGGATCGATACAAATGCCAATCCATTTGCATACACAGATGTCACCATCTATGCCTCAAATGCACTCTTCACCAGCTCCTCTTTTCCAGTTTGGTCAGTTGCGGTATGCATCTTCAGTTGTGTCCCAAGGCATCACCCCGGTACCTACTCAAGCTATTCAATCGTTTGTCCACCCTGCTGGACCCTCTAATCCTTATACAGTGAATCAGAATCAAGCTTCCACTAATGCAACTCTGCAGACAAACCCAGGAACTTCAGTAAATTTATCACAAAAGAACATAATACAAGCTTCTCAGTCAAATGTACCTACAATAAATAGCCGAGGCAAAGAATCTGAGGAACCGAAAGAAAGGACCTCACTTACATCTGGTAACAAGGAAGTCCAGGTCCAGTTACAATCCAGCAGTAATTCAATGAGGGGTTCTAATGGTTCAGAAGGACCTATTCTTGTGTCGAATGGTGCGCGAGGAAGGAGATATGGACCTAATAATAATAATTATAATAGTAATCTTAGAGAACCCAATCGATTTACACCTGCTGGTTCGGAGATCTCCCGTAAGGACTTAAGAGGTGGTTATCGGCGGGCCCGCAGGAACATCAGAAGAGCTGAATTTAGGGTTAGGGATAACAGTGAAAGGAGAGAGAAGCCAGTTAGTGAGTTGTCTAATCAAGAGAGGACTTACGAGAGAAATGGGGAGAATGTTAGTGGTGCAAAGGATAACCCCCGACCTAAGGATGACGTCCTAGGAAGCGGAGTTGTTAGAGTTTTTGAGCAGCCTGGAATTGAGGCGCCAACTGATGCTGATGGGTTTATTGAAGTGAGATCAAAGAAACAGATGCTGAATGATAGAAGAGAAAAAAGGGAGCGAGAAAAGGAGAAAGAAATTAGGCCCAAACTAAGAATGCAGAAGGTATGTCTTTATTATTTCATTCTATTTGAGACTGGATTGAGCTGCTATAGGACCTGGCTGGCATGGTAATGGTACCATACTGCTGTGGTATAAATCTAGTATTCCTTTTCGTCCCATGCATTTTGCCATAACTGAATGTCAAATGACTGTCCTTTTACACAAGACCAGAGTACTAGAAAAATAAGATTTATATAGTCCAAACTTTTTCTAAACATGTATATACTCTTACCACCTAGCATCTTTTGTTTCCTCCCTCCCATTCTTATTTGTTTGTTCTTCCTGTACATGTTAGGTGTCTCGCAAGCAGAACCCTGGGCCAGTAGTTCGTTCTGTTGGGCCGAATTATAACAGAACAACTAAAGAGGTCATTGAATCCACAGGGAGGAACCTTTCAAAAGTGCAGCCTTCTGTTCAATTGAGTGGGAGTTCGACATCGAAATCTCTACCACCAATGGGCATACCAGCCCAGAAGCTTCCTGAACCTGATGCTGCCTCAAGCTCCTTGAAGTATGTGTGGTACCTCATTTTAACATATACATGAAGTTTTCAACAAGTACTTTGTTCGAACACGCATAAGTTTTCCTCTGTTTTCACATTTCGCTATTTGAACAAAAGGATCTTTCTTTGTAACAGAAAATATTTATATTGTACCCCACATTTTAGTGAAGTAACAATTGCCCTTAATTCTAGTAAATCAGCCCCAGCAATTTTGGGTCCTGTTCCAGTGGTCCGCATTATATGAATTTTTATGTCACTATTGACTTGATAAAATACATCATGGCTCTTTTAATAGAGGAATGGCCTATACATGTACATCTTTCTTTCTTTTTTGCAATAAAAGCTATAAGATCAGAGTTGTAGTTTTATATCGAATTTTCAGATTACCTGACATAACAAGGTATTCTTTGCATACCATAATTGTTTCCGATCTAGGTTAAGATACCCTTTTAATGTCAAACTGTGTAAAAAGAGGGCTTTCTACTAACTGCACTGTCGACGGGCTATTGCAAATTTCTCAAACCTTATTTGTGGTCTGAATTAAAACCGCTTCCAGGACTAGCCAGCCTACAAAGATTGGGACAGGGTTATCATTCGAAGGAACAACTGTGGCTGATAAGCCTCTGGATTTAGGTTCTTGGGAAAGTTCACATACAAATCAGCAGGTTAGAGTTTTTGTATGTCTATCTGTTTCATGTTGCACAATTAAAGCTAATTACCCTAAGAGTTTTGTTTTTGGATATTCATACTTGTTGATTTGGATGATTTAATATTCAGGTGTATTTGAAAGCAGAATGATTGCACACATTATTCCTGTTGGTTTGGTCCAGTATGGGTTTATTTCAGCCACAGTGGGAGAATGATTAGGAAGTAACCGTATATCATATTTGTGCATTGAAATTGGATAATCTTGTTCTTGCTGAAGTTCGTTAAACCATATCAGGTCATGCCCTTGACCCAATCACAGCTGGAGGAAGCAATGAAGCCGGTACAGTTTGAGCAGCAATCGGCCGCCATGACCTTCTCTTTGGAGCCGAGCAAGCCCATAATTTCAGCTCAGCAGAAACCTAGCCCTATCAATTCCCTTCTTGCAGGAGAGAAAATTCAATTTGGTTAGTAAAATCAGTTCATGTTATGTTACCTTGGCAAGTCCCAATTCTTTTGTGAACTTCATTTAAAACACACAGAGCAAGCAAACTTGAATCTGACTCCAGTAAGCCTTTAGATTGTTTGTGTAGAAGATGTTAGCAACCTATAACCTCCTTGAATAGTTTCATACTGAGGCCACTGTACTGTTTTAGTTATCCCTTATCTATATTGGTTGGCATAGCTGGTGCTGAGCTACTGCAACTTCTTTTTGTCTGTTCTATTTTTTTCACTAGTATATGGTGTCAGCTTCTTACTTAACATCACGTTCGACTCGTTGCTTCTGCTGATTTGTTTGTATGTTATAATTTTTGTTGTTTGAAAAAACCTAGGAGGGGTAACTTCATCTCCAATAATTCCAGTAAGCCGACCAGCAGCACCCAATGGGCTAGGTGCTCCGGGTTCGTCCAGGCCTGCCCCACCAAGTAAGACAGAGTTGCCACCAATGCATTTGTACGACAAAGGAAAGTCAACATCAGAAGAGCCCGTGGTTGTGAGTTTGGAAGAAGAGGCCGAGGATGAAGCTGAAGCTGCTGCTTCGGCCGTTGCAGTTGCAGCTATTAGCAATGATGAGGTGACTGTTGGCACAGTTGTTGATGCTACTATGTCTGCAGTGCAAAAGAATGTTTGCAGTGCTGATACCCCTGGGTTGACTCCAGGTCAGGATTCTTAAGCTCTGGGGTGACCATGGCTGATGATTGTATGTTTTATTTCTAAGCATGTATTGGTGGATCCAGCCCTCTACCATGTATCCTAGTTGAATTTTAGAGCTTTTTTCCCTTTTCTCTAATTTTGCCTAGACCATTTGGTCTAAAAAAAATTAAAAATAAAGAAGAAAACCTCAACATTATTGACTGTTAAATATGCTTGGTGTATGCTCACACTTGGTGCCAGGTAGTATTTTATCTTGCACTTGCACCAGTGGAATCATGAATGGTTTTTCTTGTTTCAGTCTCTTCAGGATAAAGGCATGACCAAAATGAAAGTATCAGATAGTGGCTTTTTTGTCAACTTTTTTTTTTTTGGTGCATCTGCGATGCTTTGGTGTTCATTTTAATTAATCCGAAGCATATTACTGGACAACTAAGCTTTGCTAACAAGTCTATATTTTGATAGGTGAGACAACTGGCCGGGATACACCGAGTCAATCAATAGCAACTGAAGAATCCTCCTCTTTAACAGTGGCCCTTCCAGCCGACCTCTCCGTTGATACTCCATCTCTCACCATGTGGCCCCCGTTACCTAGTCCTCAATCTACCGGTCCAAACCCAATGGTCTCTCAATTTCCTGGTGCGCAACCATCCCACTTCTCTTGTTTTGAGATGAACCCGATGCTTGGCGGGTCCCATCATATCTTTGCCTTTGGGCCCCATGATGAGTCTGCTGCACAGAACCATGCACAGAGGACTGCCGCAGGGGGACAGCTGGGAACCTGGTCTGGGCCCCACCCATCAGGTGTTGACTCGTACTACCGTCCTCCCGCTGGGTATGGTGGTCCATTCATTGGCCCAGGAGGGATTCAGGCCCCACCACACATGGTGGTATACAACCACTTCACGCCAGTTGGGCAGTTTGGTCAGGTTGGGTTGAGTTTTGTGGGACCTGCTGCATACATACCAACGGATAAAAATCCGGAATGGAAGCAGTTGCCCCACACCCATTCAGTTGCTCCTGTTGGACAAGGTGATGTCAACTGCCAGAACTTGGGGCCAGGGGCTGGTGTCTCTCAGGGCATGCCGGTCCCTGGACAAGGTCAGATCCAGCATTTAAGGCCCGCCTCACCTCTCATGCAGCTGCCTATGTTCGATATTTCTCCCTTTCAGGTTGGTAGATCACACTTGATCAAAGAAACAGGGAAAAATCTGCCTGCCAAAATTAAACTGTTGTTGTTTAAACATCTTTTTTTTATTCCGATTAAATAAAAGTATTCTGTTAATATATTTTTTGACTGTAAATGTAAATAATATGTTGATGCAGCCAACAGGGGACATGCCAATGCAAGCATGCTGGCCTCACATGCCACCAGGACCGCCTCCCCTGCACTCTGGACCACACTCAGTGCCACCACTTCAGCAACACCAAATGGATCTTCAATTGGGGCACAACCGCCAAAATCAACCTGCCAATAATGGTTCTCACTTCCATGAAGCCCCAGCCATTGTACATTCCGATAACCGCCGGGCCCCACAATTCCCTGATGAACTCAGTCTGATGGAACGTTCCACTAGTACTGTTAGTGCTCAGCCTATATTACCTTCTCGACTAAGTCATGATGAGGGTACCTCTGCAAAGCCTGTTATGAAACCGACACCTACAACTGCTGTGGTTAGTTTAAGTGAGAAAAGTACTGCTGCTGGTAACCCAGCTGCCACAGTTAAGGGGCAGCATGCGACAGTGATTGATAGAAGAGGGAAGAATGAATGGCACCGAAGGGGTGGATACAACCATGGGAGGAAGCAGGGTTCTGGTCAGGACAAGAGTTTTGGTACAGGTACTGGAAGAATGAAGCAAATATATGTTGCCAAGTCGAGTGTTACAGGCAGCATGCCAACCTCAACAACAACAACAGACAGCTAGATGAGAGAATATCTATGGATCTTGCTTAATTTGATTTTGGATGGGTTATGGTGCGATGGTAATAAACTATAAGGGCTGGACTTGGGTGACTGGCTTGTTCAACTTGAGTGTTGTATGTAGGGTTTTGTTTTTTAGTTGTTTTGGGGTTTTGGGGTTTTCAAAAGAGTAGAATAGAGGGGCTTTAAAATTTGTGTTGTTTGTATTACCTACTTCGCTCCACCCATGATTCGTGCACCTGGGGGAACATGACCGGTGCGCCTAGGTGGGATTTGTTGTTGTGTTTCCTTTTTGACACTTATAGTGCTATTTATTAAGCATATTCTTGTGCAAATTCAGAAGCCAGAAGTGAAGATCTAAAACATGATTTGGTGATAAAGATATAATTTGTGATTATTTTGCCTTTTTTATAATGTAAATTTTACGTCAAAGTGTTGGTATTTAAGAAAATAAGAGGTAGGAACTGAAGAAGTTGACTATGGAAGTTCAAAAAATAGTTCCGTCAATTTAACACGTCTTTACTCAATTTATGTAGGTAAATTAGTATACCATTTCTAGTGCGGGTACCAGGTTGGTTTATTTGAGAATATGAATTGAGGTCTAATAAACAAACGTTCTCCAGTGAACTTGCTAGTAAAATGTTTGTCTTAATTTTGATTCAATTATGAGAAGCGTGCTACTTGTAGCATAGCGACATGCTGTCTTGCTTTTATCTCCTTAAATATTTATGGAATGGACTCAAATGACGAATATAAACCGTTGAAATTGATCTACTTCACTAGTGATGTATTTACATATTAAATTTTATATGTAAAACTCGTGAAGTAGATTGATTTAAACAGTTTGAATTCGTTATTTGAAATTTATTCGATAGATTTTTAAGAGAATAGTACAGCATGTTACTATGTTTTTTTAAAAAAACTGATAGAATCTATCAATATAACAACAAACAAATGAAAACTACAAATTAACAGCAAAATCAAATCAAAATCAACAGTGTTGCAACCACATCTTTGCCTCCCTCAAATCTTGTTCTGCAACCAATTTTGGATCAGCTTTGATACCTCTGAATATACTGTTGTTACGTTCCTTCCATACATAGTATCCAACATGCCGAGAAGAATAAACTCCCCACTGCTATCTTGAAACCTGCCTTCTACACATCTCCCATGATCTCAATACTGAAGCCTGTACCGATTCATCCTATACACGATATTATACCCCAACAGCATGCTCATTTGTGCCCAAACCTCCCTAGCATAGCTACAATCGAAGAATATGTGCAATGCAGTTTCCAGAGGGCAATTCTAGCATGTTACTATGTTAGCTAAACCTTATTCTTTAATTAATTATTATCAATGATGTTATTTGCAAATTTCAAAGGTTTAAAAATTAGAGGAGCATTCTGTACTTGATATTTGTAACTTAATTCGGCCATATGTAGAATAAAGGCATAATAATATATCACACTTGTTAACTTCTAATATAATTCAACTGTGAAATTGCATTGTCTTTGACTAAATCGGTAGTTGCAGTGGCTAGCCCTTATTTCAAAATAGCGACTCAATTAGGGTCTGTTTGTAAAGAATTTTACGGATTCGGAAACTCACTAATTAATAAAGAGGAACCTATAACAGAAATAGTTATGAAAAAGTATTGAAATGAGTGTTCGGTTGACCGCGAAATTAGTTATAAAATATCATATTTTTCTTTCTAAATTACTTTATCAATACAGTTGTTTTTATTAATAATTATTAATATAATTAAATAAAGAATAATTATATAAGACTCCCCAGATCCATCCCCGCACCCTCTTCACATTAATTAACTAGCTTAATTCACCATTCCCACACCCTCTCCACATTAATTAACTACATTAATTCACCATCCCCGCACCCTCCCAACATTAATTAACTACCTTAATTAGCATCCTCCCTATATTAATTAACTACCTTAATTAACTTTGATTTAATTAATCTAGTCCCAACGATATTCCCTTTTTTCCCGCGATCTCTAAGAATGTTTAAGATAAATACTTAATTGTCCAAAAATAAATACTCTGATATAAAGAATAAATACTCCAATATCAAATGATAAATATTTCAAACTTTTAAGAACAAATTCAAATTGCTGCAATGTCCAAAGTATAAATACTTTGATGTTTAAGGATTAATACTTATTATGTCTAAGCTAAATACTTAATTGACTAAGGTAAATACTCCAATCCAATTGATAAATAATATAATGTGTAATAAATACTCTAATATCAAAAGATAAATACTCCAGCTTTTAAGGATAAATTTTTACTATGCCTAAGATAAATACTTAATTGTCTAAGAATAAATACTACAATCTTTAAAGATTAATACTATAGATCATGGATAAATACTGCTATGTCCAATGGATAAATATTGGATTGATACTTGAACTGAAGGAAAAATACTACATAAATTAGGAATAAATACTATATATATTAGGTTGGTCCAGGAAGTTTGACCCTGATTAGTGGTCCCTATAGTGCGGGGACGAAACAAAAAATTAAGAAAATTAGTGCGGAGATACAATTTGGACATTTTTTACATGCGTAAATACAGATCTTCATAAAGATTAATAATTGTACTATCCAAGATAAATACTTCAATGCAAATGTTAAATACTATTGTTTTGTTAATATCTTAATGGTTGCCCATAGTAGCGCGGGGATGGGAGTGCGGGCATGGAAGCGTGGGGATAATTACCAGGGTCTTATTTAAGATTAAACAATAACATAATAATAGTTATTAATTATTATTTTATATTGAGATATTTTCTCGTAATCTTATCCAATCATAAAAATAAATTAAAATTAAATTAGCATGATTTTCTAATCCTGATTTGTTTAAAATAAATATATTTATTCCAAAAAAAATTATCTATATTGAATTTATTTTAATATTTAGCAAGTTATCAGGTAGTGCCTTGCATTAATTTGCAAGTTTCTTTGATTTTAACTAATATCTTGTAATAATTAGTATGATATTTTATGAATGTCCCGCTGTAGACAAATTAAATTACTACTTTCATAATTGAAGAGATGTAACATAGATTCAACAAAACAAATACAAAAAATTATCATAGATTTAAAATAAATATAAAGTCGCTCGAATGCTCTACAGCTTAGTTATCATATATAAGTGAGGTCTCTTAATTTAAATAATAAATATGTAGACAACAACATTTGAGAAAAAAAAAAATTCAATCAATCTGATCAAATAAATGTTTTCCTACAAAATAATCTAGGAGTGGGAATTATATTCAATCCCATATCTCAAAAAATAGTATCCGAACAGGTACTTGAAAAATTTTCTAATAGAAATGAAATCCCATGTATTCCCTACAGTACGAACAAGGGCTTAGGTCCTGTTCGGCCGCTCCACTGTTCTCGCGGGAAAAGAAAAACTCAGCCCCTGTTCTGGTGCATCTAAACCGTGGAAATTTGATAGGTATCGGATTGGGTTCCCCATCTTTTTCTCTACCTAGTTCGGATAGCCCAATAACTTCGCAATCCAACCCATATTTTCACCCCCATTTATTTCCATTTTAGTGGATATTTTCTATTTATTTCCATTATTTTTTTAAGTTAAAAAATCAGAACTCCAATATTCTTTGTCCTGCTAGACCATTTTGAAAACTGTGCAAAGTGCTTTTCTCTCACGTTACTTTCCCTTCTCTATTTACTATTTTCTTCACTAACACATTCTTCTTCTATATATGAAGGATCCAACCAACATCTTATTTTTATACAAGATTTACAAAAATCATCTTAAAAATAATAAAATATAAACAAAATACGAAATCAATACCGGGGCCGACATATTCCGTCAAAGAAAGTTGACATCTGAAGTTTAAATAAAACATTTTAAGTAGAGATGTAAAATTCTCCGCCAATTTAATTATACAAATGCTTTATATAAACAATAATACAGCTTATAAGCTAAGTATCGCATATTGATTAAAAAATTGCCTTATGTTAAAAACTATAAAATAAGCAATATCATTGAAAGTTTGCATTTTCATTTCAATATTTGTTCCTATAAATTCCTTTTCTTTTCTCAAAGTGACCTTTTGTCATTTAAAAATATATATTGCTTCAGATGTGCAAAAGGTTCGGATTATACGATGAGACGCTAAATGGGAATATCCGAATCATAAGGGGTTATGTAGAATTTATTCCTCAGCAGTGCCATCCAGGCCCATACTGCCGTTCAATTTGCATTGAGATCCGCGCTCCAACAGGATCATTCAATAAACAAAAGCTCGCCAGCCCAATAATTCGATGCTCATCTTCCCCGTAATGCTGGAAGCTTGGAAGGGTAAAGATTTTTGGCGACGCAAAAAATATGTACATTTTTACACGGCATTCGAAAAATATCGGGCTCTGGCCACTACAAATTGTACAACCATGCGCCACGCGACTCTAGCCCCTAGAAATTGTACAACCATGTGCGACGCGACCCTTTTACGATATTTTTGCCACGAGCCCACGATGGTTAGAGCAAGTTCCCCAACCCTCCTGCGTGTCTCCGAGACTCTGAGATATCTTAATTTTTTGGCCTACGGGTAGGGGTGTAAACGGATACGCGGATAATCCGCTCCGAATCCGCTTATTATCTGTATCCGGATTAAACGGATACAGATACTTGCGGATACGGATACGGATAATTTTAGTATATGAAAAAATAATACGGATACGGATACGGATAATTCCGTGATGATATAAACGGAGCGGATATCCGTATATATCCGGATCTGAAATTTAGTCTTTCAGCAGCTTTTAATTCATTTCACCCTTGCAAAATTTCCAAAAACATACATATTCGTTTAAGTCCAAGAATCTTGGTAGAAAAATCATATAATCTATTAGGATAATGAATTGGTTCTCTGAACCAATAAGCAATTAGTCATGCATAATCATCACTGTGCAAACTTAAAAAGTCTATTAAATTTTTGTCAATTTAGGTAATCAAATTAGGTAATTTAAAATTATAAAATTTAGTAGAATTACTCAATATCCGCTCCATATTCGTATTCGAATCTGTATCCGTGGATTATCCGTTTCGTATCCGTATCTGTTTAAGACGGATATGGTTTTCAATTTTGATATCTGTTTACTATCCGTATCCGTATCCGTATCCGCTTGTTGAAAAATGGATGCGAATATGGTATTAGCATTATCCGCTCCGTTTACACCCCTACCTACGGGCATGAATCAATAAAAAAAAAAAATCTTAATTTTTGCGTGACCTTCGGGAATTCAGATCCAGTGATAGGATTTAAAATCAGGACGGTCCGATTAAAATCCGAGACAATTCATCTGAATTTGGAGCTCACATATTCTAAGAATGAATTCAAATTCCGAGACGATTATTAACGAAGGGTTCAAATTGGACGGTCTCGATTCAAAATCCAAAAATTGAGTTACTTTAGGAGATCCGGACCCCATGTTCGATGCCTATTTGGGGAAAGTGCGGGGGACAGTATTATTTTCACTTTGAGATTTGTGCAAAATTATTTAAACGGTTAAGATTTTTTCTAAAGCCGCCCAAAGTTTGAGATATCTTAGAGGATGCGAACTCTCTTTTATTGACATTTTTTTTTATTAATATCTAATATTAAATAAAAAATATCAAATATATCCAGCTTAGCTGGGTATTTATAAAAATGTCCAGACCGGCAAAAAATTGGCCGGTTTCTATTTTTATTCTCAACTAGTAAAAAAAAGTCGGTCCGGACTTTTTTCCCTTTTGAAATAGTTGATAGATTAAAAGTTTGAAATAGTTGATATATTAAATTTTTAATTTACTTTAGTATAATTTAATGTATTTTAGTTTAATTTAGCATATTAGCATAATTTAACAAAATTTAGTTTATTCTAGTATAATGTTGTACAATTTAGTTTAATTTAATTTATTTCATTATAATTTATCTCAATTCACATAATTTAATATATTTTATGATAATTTAGTAACAAAAAAAATCTAAAAAAATATAAATACTACCATAAAAAACCACAAAGTATATTAATTTAATATATTTTATTTAATGCTGGGTATATTTGAACCAATTGAGGTCCCATGCCCATCGGACCTACTTTGGTTTGTTGGTTTCATTCACCGTCCAATCTACTTTAAGATTCCTATGTATTGCTTTAAATTTTGTACGTATCTGCTTATATTGTTGTGTGCACAGATCTCAAGATGAATCGGACGGTCTTAGAGCTCGTTGAACTCAAAAGTAGATCTGATGGGCATCGTACCTACACCGTTCTCTATTTGAACAAGATCATTCAATGGATTTAAATATGCTGAAATATGAGTTCTCTGAAATCCCTGAAATCTTAGATCTCAGCCGTTCAAATTTTTCTGCACACGCATCTCGAAACAGTTTGACAGTTGGGATTTCAAATTTCAGAGATTTCAAAAAATTTAGGATTTCAGCAGATTTAAAATCCTCATTCAATAACATTAGCTCACCAGCCCAATAATTCGATGCTCATCTGCCACGTTATGTTGGAAGGGTAAGATTTTTGTATTATTAATTAATCTATTTCATTTAATTGTATTAATACAAAGGTTGTTTAATATCAGATATTTTAGATGAAAAATAAGATTTTTTTACAACTAATCCCACTGTACAATCAAATATCTATTTTAATGCATTCTCATAATAAATCTCGTATGTATCTGTACTCATGGGTTCTCATTTTTTAAAAATTGAGTTCTCATTCCTGTCAAATTTCATTCCGCACAGCCCTGTGACAAACAAACATGTCCTAAGAGTTGTCTACTTTCATTTCTTTTCCAAAATTAACAACATACATCATCAGTTTTCAGCTAAAAATACTTCAAAAAGAAAAGAAAAGAAAAACATTAGAAGTAAACTACTCTAAACATGTCTGATCTCTCTAGGACTCCATGCATGCACTTCTTAAAAACAAACCAAATTAAATCCAACGATGTACTGTGCTATACATCTGGTACATTCATCAAATCAAATATCCTTCTAGAAAACAGAAAACTTAAAAGCTAAGCTATTTCCAAGAAGATCTATTTATCCATATCATCAATATCATCATTTTTCTCTTCCTCAGTGCTGGCCAAAATTGCATGTTTGCAACTACTAATTGCCAATTGGTAAATACTTCTTACATATCTCCTGGCACAGGGATATAAAAAATATATAATCCGAGCACAACACAGTCATGACTCCTGAGAAAGGCATGGCAGCATTTTAGGGATGCAAACAAATCGGATTTCATCCGTCCGTGTCCGGATTCATATCACGGATATTTGACATTTAAAAATTTATGGGTAGATACTGATTTTGAATTTTAATTATTCGTATCCGCATAGTAAATAATACATACCATATAATTTAATATATATTATGGAAAAAATTATGTATATATTCATCAGGTTTGTAAATAGCTAGCTATAGTTGCGCAATAGCTGAGCTATAGCTTTTTCGAACCTCAAAAGTTATAACGCTATTAACCGCTTTTTTTTAATAATGATTTAAATAGCTAGGCCCAGAGGTGGATCTTAGTTGATTTAAAAGGTGGCTAAGCCACCCCATAATTCTAATTTTTTTAATTATGTACATTAAAATTGAATTGATTTTTTTTTAAAGTTTTTATATAGTATAGCTCCCTCATAAATCAACATATGTTTACTTGTTAAAGTTGCTCATTATGAAGTGAGAGATCTTGAGTTCAAATTCCACATCTTCCACATATTATATATTTTTACATTTTATTTTCCAGCCACTCCTATTTAAAATTTCTAGTTCCGCCCCTGTAGCTAGCTATAGTTGTGCTAGCTGCGCTATGATTTTTTTGGATTTTAAAAGCTATAGCGCTATTATAGTTATTTAGAACCTTGATATTTATGGATATCTGTATCTGTATCCAAAAATAAAAACAAATGCATTTATAGTTTTATCATTATCTGGTCTGTTTGCACCCCTACTGCATTTGGGATGAGGGCACTCCCTCATCGTTTGAGTTTGAATCCAGACCGTCCCATAAACTTTAGATCAATTTAGTCCAAACATGCATAATGCAGGAACTCCTTTAAAATTCGTTATAATATGTAACGAACGGTTCAGATTCAAACACAAACGGTGAGCTATGTACCTCGCATGATATGAATTCTGAGGATGCGTCATGCGAGATAGAAATAGCGCGTGAGAAGTTCCATATTTATTAGATAATTATTTTTTATTTTTCTTCGTTTTTTTTTCGATTGAAATATCTTGTTCACCAAACGAAACAAAGGAACATGACCGTTCTTCACATATGACCTTAGTTTATACAAGATTTACAAAAATCATCTTAAAAATAATAAAATATAAAAAAAATACGAAATCAATACCGGATCCGACATATTCCATCAAAGAAAGTTAGCATCTGAAGTTTAAATAAAATATTTAAGTAGTGATGTAAAATTCTCCGCCAATTTAATTATACAAATGCTTTATATAAACAATAACACAGCTTATAAGCTAAGTATCGTGTATTGATTAAAAAAATGCCTTATGTTAAAAGTATAAAATAAGAAATATCATTGAAAGTTTGCATTTTCGTTTCAATATTTGTTCCTATAAATTCTTTATTTTCTCAAAGTGACCTTTTGTCATTTAAAAATGAGGAGGGTTCCAATGCACAGTCTTTTTTGTGCTTTATCTCCGTTTTAAAAATCCGAATAATCGATTCGAACCGCTTAACATGATTTTCATAATAAAATATACTAGGAGACCAAATTTATTTATTTTTTTATATTTTTTAAGATATGTAAAAATCAATATTTTAAGGAGATTTTGAACCATCCGATAAAGTGATATTGCACCTATGTAAAATAATAGTAAAAAAATTCTAAAAAATATAAAATTTGGTCTCCAAACATATTTTATTAGGACGATCGTATTGAGCGGTTCATATCGATTGTTGGGACTTTAAAAATAAAAATAAATAATGTGGATCATATTAGAACACAAGATATAATGTATTTGAACTCTTCTCTTTAAAAATATATATTGTCCCAGATGTGCAACAAGTTCGGATTATACGATGAGTACCTGAATGGGAATATCCGAATCAGAAGGGGTTATGTAGAATTTATTCCTCAGCAGTGACATCCAGCCCATACCGCCATTCAATTTGCATTGAGATCCGCGTTCGAACAGGATCATTCAATAACAGAAGCTCGCCGCCCAATAATTCGATGCTTATCTGCCACGTCACGTTGGAAGGGTAAGATTTTTGGCGCCGCATAAAAAATGAAATAAATCTGCTGTGATTCTTTGAGAATAGGACCCTGCTGTTCCAAATCTGCCCCTTCATTTATTTTGAGATTCGGTCATAAAAACAATAGTTTTTAAGATTTGTGCACTCTAAAAATTAAAGGGTTGATTTGGAACAGGAGGGTCCTGTGATTATCAAAGAATCACAGCAGATTTAGTTCCCAAGAAATATCTACGTTTTTACACGGCATTCGAAAAATATCTAACTCTAGCCAATAGAAATTGTACAACCATGCGACCACGCGACTCTAGCCACTAGAAATTGTACAACCATGCGACCACGCGACTCTAGCCACTAGAAATTGTACAACAATGCGCCACACGACTCTAGCCACTAGAAATTATACAGCAATGCCCCACGCGACTCTAGCCAATAGAAATTAAACAACCATGTGCCACGCGACCATTCTACGATATTTTTGCCACGAGTAAAAGTGCTGCCACGACGGATAAAGCAAGTTCCCCAACCTTCCTACGTATCCTCCGAGAGATATCTCAATTTTTGGTGACCGACTTGTTTGGGAATTCTGATCCGGTGAACTCAATCTTTGAGTTTTAAATCGAGAATGTCCATTTGGATTTGGACCACACATATTTTGAAAGACTGAAACGATTCTGAGCGATAGATTCGAATTGGATAGTTCTAATTTAAAATTCAAAAATTGAGTTACTTTAGGGGATTTGGACCCCGTGTTTAGTGCCTATTCGGGGATAGCGCAGGGACCAGTATTATTTATACTTCGAGATTCGTGCAAAATTATTTAAATGATTACGCAAAGTTTGAGATATTTCAGAAGATGCGAATTCTCTTTTACTGACATTTTTTTATTAATATCCAACATTAAATAAAAAATATCAAATGTATCTAGCTTAGGTGGATTTTTATAAAAATGTCCAGACCAGCAAAAAGATGGTCAGTTTTCATTTTTGTTCTCAACTAGTTAAAACATAGTTGATCCAGGCTTTTTTCCTTTTTGAAATAGTTGATAGATTAAAAGTTTGAAATAGTTGATATATTAAATTTTTAGTTTACTTTAGTATAATTTAATGTATTTTATTTTTATTTAGCATAATTTAGCAAAATTTAGTTTATTTTAGTATAATATTGTATAATTTAGTTTAATTTAATTTATTTCAATATAATTTATCTTAATTAGCATAATTTAATTTATTTTATGATAATTTAGTGACAAAAAAAATCTAAAAAACATATAAAAACTACCATAAAAACCACAAAGTATATTGGTTTATTTTATTTTATTTAATGCTGGGTATATTTGAACCATTTGTGAGCATAGTGACAAACCAATAGTTCGAGTTTGGTTCGGCGGGATTAAAAATTCGTGATTCGAGTATAATTCGGAAATGATTCGGTACAATAAGGAAGCCAAAAAAAAATCTACAGCAAATAAAAAAGTTCAGTGATTCGACCTTCCAACATTAGAGTAGATCTAGCTCATTTTTCATCCAAGATGGCGGGTGCTACCACTCTTGGAGAGAATCCGACCTCTAGAGGTGTTATTTCCTCCACACCATCGGATACTCCACTAGTTGGAGCGGATCCAACTCCGTCCAAATTACTTCCCTCAGCATGCTCACTATTGGATCAAACCAACGCATTTTTTTTTCGCGAATAATTCGCGACTCGTGTTTTATACGCGTTTTATTCTTGAATAAAATTTATTTTTGTGTTTTATTTAGAGTTCTGTTCGGAAATATAAAAAAAAAAAACAAATAAAACGTGAATATATCACGAGTCTTGTTAATATGATTGGGAGTAGGTCCCATGTCCATCGAACTTACTTTGGTTCGATGGTTTCATTCACTGTCCAATATGTTTTGGTTTGATGGGTTTGTTCACCGTCCAATCTACTTTGGTCCAATGCCCATTTATATGCATTACTCTAAATTTCGTACATATCTGCTTTGATTTTTGTGTGCACAGATCTCAAAATGAATTGGATGGTCTTAAAGCTCGTTGAATCCAAAAATAAATTTGATGGGCATCTTACCTGCACCGCTCTCTATTTGAACAAGATCATTCAGTAACATTAGCTTGCCAGCCCAATAATTCGATGCTCATCTGCCACGTGAAGGGTAATATTTTTGGCGCCGCAAAAAATATCTACTTTTTTACACGGCATTCGGAAAATATCTGGCTTTAACCACTAGAAATTGTACAACAATGTGCCACGCCTTCATTCTAAGATATTTTTCGCCACGTGTTAAAGTGCTGCCACGACGGATAAAGCAAGTTCCCAACCCTCCTTTTACTCATTTAATTCCCATCTCTTCTCTTTTTCGCAAGAAAAGAAAAAAAGGGCGAAAATATCTTTCCTTATATCTCCTGGTTTGCGTACTCTGTTTTCATTTTGATTTCTCTAACTTTTGGCGAGGCTGGCCCAAGTAGTAGGAGTATATAGACGAACTAGGGTTCTGTTTTACGGAGGAAAAGGCACGAATTTTAGATTGGCGATAGGTTTGATATGAAGGCGGCTTTATCTCCACCGTCTGATGGCGGCGAAGTACAGAGCAAGGTAACTACCGATCTCGATGATAGGTTTATTTAGTATCCAATTATTCTTGTTTTCTTTAAACAACTTCTCTTTGGTTTTCATTTATCCATCTATTGCAATCTTAGTAATTTAGATTTTGTTGTTGAGGACAAGCCTCGGTTATTAAGGTAAATAGTTCTATTTTATTTTTTTTATTTAAGGCTTCTTGTTGGAGAAATAGAAGGTTATTTATTCTAGTTCTTTTGATTCGGTTTGGTCTTGTGCAACTTTTTGGTAGATTGATTGTGTGTTTTTTTGGAAAAAAAAATTGGGTCCTTGATTTATTGCAGTGCAAAAATTTGGCCATGTTACGCAAGCAAGCAAAAGTTGATCTTAGATTTATAGCAGTGCCTGTAGGTATGTATACACTGGATCTGATAAAATACATGAACTTCTCTATCATTAACTCAATCATATATCCTTTGTAGAGCTGTACCCTTTTTCCCTTGTATAACCACTATTTTTCTGTTTTCTGTTTTATTGATTAGTCTCACAAGAGCAAAGCCATCCTCTTGTTTGGTTCTTTTATCAGGGCCTGGTGAAGGCAGGGTCTAGGCGCTCCAGCTGGACAAATGAGAAGCACATGCTGTATCTGAACTCACTGGAGGACTCCTTTGTGAATCAATTGAATGGAAGCCAGTTTCATCTCCATTTGATGAATTTACTTGGTCGGTCACGAACAAATCAGAGACAATCGGATTCATCTATCACAGCTGAAAGCCCGTCAGATGCTAGTCGGGTACTGTTTTCCATCAGTTTTTAAATTTATCGGGTTTTACACATGTGCCTTTATTCAATTGTACGTATTGAGTTTATAAATTGTATCTATTGTACGAGGTTAGTTTGGCAACAGTACTGGTATTTAACTTGATGGGGAGTTGCAAAGAAAAATAGCGCTATATAGTTTTGTCTCAGAATTGGTTGTTGCCTGACTGGTTTGGATATCGAGTATCATTTGACCTGTATAAATTTAAAGATGATACTCTTAAACTAAGAAAAACATACGAGAAATGTTCAGTAGAAACCAACTGGTAGATTATGATCTGATTCTTTAGTCATGTATCTAATTGTACTCGCTCCTAGTTTCTGAGAGTACATGCGAAAGTTTTTATGAAGTAAAAGGTAAACAGCTTGTTTTATAATTCTCTCTACAAACCTTGTATCGATTTCAGTTCAAGTCAATGCAGAAGGGGTGCCAGGAGGATCTGAAAGTCGTGGAAACCAATCCAGGAGCTCAAAAGAAAAAAACTTCATTTTCTTTGCCTGAGATCCAGTGGATCAAGCACTTTGCACCAAACATTGGTGGGAAAATGGTAAATATCAGAGCAAACTGTCAGGTAGATCACCAATCTTCTTATTCTAGCAAATCTGTCAAGAGGGAGCGCTATTGCCATTCAAAGGAGTCTACTTCACAAGCTCAGCCATCTTCTTCATCTCAGAATGGTGATGGATATGGAGGTACTTTTGTCTTTTTTTGTTCTTCTTTTTTAAAAGATATGGGTACTTTAAGTCATTTAATTGTTTTTTCACCCTTTAGCTGGAGTGTTGTCTATGAATCTGAATGTCAAGAATCATTTGAACAAAAATATTGAGAACTAAAATTGTGCTAATTATATGTTTCAACAGTGATAAATTTGACAGTATGGATTTGTGTTGGCATTGTATCTGCTGATGCACACTGTTGTGTATCAAAGTGAACAATACTGGTGCCATACCCAGATTCAAGGTTGTGGTAACCTTACCTCTAGACATCTGATCAGAGGGATTTAACTTACAATGTTTTCAAGCATAATCCTCCTAAACAGATCAGTGTTGGTCCTGTTCTCTTTAGAAAATATAGCACTTGCAACTCAAAAGTGTTACTGTAGTACTATTACACACTGAGTTTAGTTGAGAAGTTTGTATCTGGTCATTAACTTGATTTGATATGGCCAGAAGTTTAAATGAAAGCTGCTTCTCATCTTTCTTCAGAGGTGTCGGATCAGAACTTCATCAAAGAGGAAGTAACTGGAGCAGAATCACGCCAATCTTACAAGAAGAAACGATTGAGTTCTCCTGTTCCTCCTCCCTTTATTAAACAGGTAATATAGTCTTGTTGCATAGCTTCTCATGTAAGAATTGACAGTACGAAATAATCAACATATTTGATGCAATTTCTTTGACCGTTGCATTGGATGGTATTTGATTTGATCGTTCTCGAGCAAATTCATAAAGTATAAGGCCCGATCAACATCCTTAAAAGACATTTTAGTATGTTTGTATGTCTGGGACAATGAAATACATGAGCAATTCAAAAATTAACTGAAACTCAATAGGGATTTGTTACCTATCTCAGATCTATCTTATATTCAATTTATGATTTTGATACTAAAGTAGGTGTTTTGTCAGGCTGTGCTTGGAAAACAAAATCAAGACGCTATAACAGAGAAAGGATAAGACTGCCTCGATTAATCAGATTTGACACCGGGTTTTCAAATCTGATAAAATGCATTTGAGAGTAGATGTAAAAATAAAGCAATTGGTTTAACATTTGCAGTATTTTGACCGTGTCATAATATGCTAATATGTTTGCAAAAAGTAGTGTATCATAGGCTAGATGAGGTTTTAGCAGATCTTTTGTGAGCGTTAGGAGAGAAACCTTCATAGGATTCTCTTCAATGTGAATTTTATTAGAGTATATGTATGATGTATCTTCAGAATTACTGCTGTCCTGTCTTCTTTTGTATACAGAAAAATAGTATCACAAGGAGCATACAAAATAGTGTTATAAGAGTAATAGTTATAAAAATACGGTAGAAGAGTGATAGAAAGAGTTGTGATTGTAAGCCTTTCTTCATATAGTGCCCGATAAATTCCTTTTATTCCTCTCTTTTGTCATTTCAGTTTTTTTTTATTCTTCTTCTTTTCTTTTTCTTTTTTTTGGGGAAAAAAAGCCACCTGAATTTGTCAACAATACAACAATATTCATTGCGCTGTGCAGAATACTAGATCAATGTATTTAAAATACATTCTCAGTGAATGCGTTTTTAGAAATATTGCCGTCAAATTCTGGGTGCTATATAGGGGGTGTCAATGGGTACGATACGGGTAGGGTGGAAGCATTTTCATACCCATACCCACTAAGAGTTGACCTTACCCATACCCTACCCTTATCCGTTAAGAATTTGCCTTACCCTACCCTACCCGTACTCGTTACAATTAGTGGGTAACGAAACGGTAGCGGGTGAATAACGAATAACACGAATATATTGGTTTTATTATTTTTACAAATATACTATCAAAACTCATCATATCATACATATGCAATCACAATTATTAATATAAATATCAAAATACAAATATGCAATCAATTCTAACTAATAATTTTTTTATAAAGAAAAAAAAAACAAAAAATTCAAATATCTCTTCTAACAAATTCAAAATTCAATTCGTTAATTAAATAATAAAACATTCAAATAAAAAAAATATATGTTTAATATTATATTCATCTTACACCAAAATGCATATATTTTCTCATGAATTAACGTTGATACGATAATATGAAAAATATAAAATTGAATATAATATTTATATATCTATATGTAATTTATTTTATATAATTACCAGTTACCCAATGGGTACGAAATAGCATTTACCCGTACCCATACCCATTTAACTAACGAAAAAAAATTCTTACCCATACCCATACCCAATAAGCTAACGAAAAAAAATCCTTACTCATACACGATTTATCGAATACGATACGGGTAGGATAAATGGATAAACGGTTTTCATTGACACCCCTAGTGCTATAAGTTGTGAGATTATTTTGTTAATATTTAAAAATTCAAAATATGAACAACTAAACTCAAATTGTTAAGCTTATTCTTCTCGTGAGAAGTACATTCTTGTAAACTTCCCTGATTTCTTTTAGTTTTGATTTGAAAATCAAGTATACAAAAACAGAGCACAAAACTTAGTCTCTTCCGTGAAGATGGGATCAGGCTGTTCTAGTATTTTTATTTGATGGTTCATGTTAATTTGATCAAATAGGCATAATATGTTTATTATGTTTTTATTTAAAAAAATTAATTATGTTTTCTATAATAAAATTAGAAGGATAAAAGGTAATTTTTTATTGTAATTTATATTTATTTGTAACTATTTTCTTACTAAATTAGAAACCAGTATTAGAAATGAAATAAATATTTTCTAATTATTCTTATTTTTATCATATGGCCAAAATTAATTATTAATTATTTTTATAAAAATAAAGTATACTGAAATATTTTGCTTAAGCTTATAAATATATATGTATTATGTTAATAATACCGATACATAACTTATGATATTGAAATCTTGCTTAGGATGAACGGAATGACCTGAGGTATCTTGTTTTTGTTTTTTGCTATTTTTTTTAAGGAAAGGAATGAGTTGAGATAATGATTTTTTATTTATTTATATTTGACCACTTCTTATTTTTTTTTATTTTTTTATGCAACCTTAATTCATCAAGAGTCTGCCAACCTGTCTCGCGTTTTGAAATTATTTAAGATTCTTCTCTTTTTTTTTTTTTTTTTGCTAAATTAAGTTAAATAACTTCAATTTAAGTATAGAGAAGACAAAAAATTGTAATTTATTTACAATTTGGAAAATAACTCTAAAGCGTGTCATAGAAGATATAACATACGGATTTTTTTTTTTGAAGAAGATAAAACATACTGATTTGTAATTTATTTACGGTCAGGAGAATGTAATTAATAGAGCTGAAGTTCGTATACATTATGATTTATGATAATGCTGGTGATCTGAAAAAGAAAAAAATTCTAGTCCGACGGATAACGTGCTGACGTCAATTACGGACTGTTTGGGCCAAAACGCGTCTTTTTTTTTCTTCGTCTTTTTTACTTTCACTTTCACTTTCAATTATTTAGATTAATATTGAGAGGGTTAGTTTGACTTTGCGCAATAGTCACGCGTTTTTCAATTTGTTTTTTTCTCCTGCCATTTTTATATATATCCAATATTAAATAGAAAATCGTCAATTATAACCACCAAGTTAGGTTTTATTAAATCTACTCAAACCATCTAACCATCTAATAATTAAGTGGTTCTTAATTTTTAACTGGAACCGTCTAATGTTTCCTTAACATATTTTTTTTTTCGAAAAAGTTATAATTTTTTTTTTTTTATTAAAATATTAGAAACGTTCTTTTTGTTTTTTTAATTAGATAGAATAATATATAATTTGATTTATTAGAAAGACTAAAACAAATAACTCGGATCAATATTTTTCAGACCAGACTTTTCGCTACTGTAAGAAAAATTGAAATATTTCTTTGCGTGTTATTGAAAAAAATAAAAATGCTTTGAATCTGAATTTTTAATTCCGGATCAAAAGTCATTTCTAGGTAAATATAGAAAATAATTGAATTTTTCTATTTTTGAAAAAAAAAAGTAAATTAAAAAAATTTGAAAAAGTAACCGGTTACCTGTTTCAATTATTATTTTTTTTTCAAAATAAAAAATTCATTTATTTTCTATATTGATCTATAAGTGACTTTTGATCCGGGATTAATAACTCAGATTTTAAGTATTTTTATTTTATTTTCAATAACACACAAAGAAATATATCAATTTTTCTACAACCGCGAAAAGTCCGGTCTGAAAAATATTGATCCGAGTTATTTGTTTCAGTCTTTCTAATAAATCAAATTATATATTATTCTATCCAATTTCAAAGAAACATATCAAAAATTTATAATATTTTAATAAAAATAAAAAATAATCTCAATTTCCAGAAAAAAGATAACATAGTTTTAAAAACTTCTGACACAGTTGCGATATAGTTTTTATTTTTTTGAAAATTTCAAATTTCAAATTTTTGCTATATTTACCTAGAAGTGATTTTTGAACTGAGATCAATAACTAAGATTCAAAGCATTTTTCTCCAATAACACACAAAAAAATATTTTAATTTTTCTTACAGCCGCGAAAAATCTGATCCGAAAAATATTGATCCGGATCATTTGTTGTAGTCTTTCTAATAAATCCAATTATATAGTATTCTATCTAATTTTAAAGAAAAAAAGGAATATTTCTAATTTTAATAAAAAATAAATAAATTATAACTTTTTCCAAAAAAAAAAAAGTTAAGGAACCGCCTAACAATTAATTAGGCGGTTCCCATTAGAAATTAAGAACCGCCTAATTATTAGGCGATTTGAGTAAATTTAATAAAACCTAACTTTGGTGGTCATAATTGGCAATTTCTATTTAATGTTGGATATATATAAAAATAACGGGTTTTTTTTAATGGTTGACGGCAATTGCCGTCAATTGCAGCGCAACTGCGCAATTGACAGCAATTTTTCTATTTTATTTAGTATTGTAAATAACGGTATGTACTCGTCGGACGAACATAATATACCAAATAATTAATCGGGAATAATTAATCGAGTAGTCGGAAAATTTTGTGATAGTTCAGTCACTGACTAATTGGCTGATTAATCGGTCTAAACGGCTGTTTTTTACGACACTGATTTTATTTTTATTGTTAGTGCGCTGTATGAAGAAAAATTAGATCTGTCGATATAATTAGGCGCTAATTGGGAACCGGAAGTTGAACAAAGACCAACTTATTACACAACGAAACCCCTGTACTTCCTTCAAATCTAGAATCGACTCCCAAGCATCTCAAACCCCCATTCCCCCAGCTCTCGACAACAAAATTTCGATTCTCCTTAGACCTCTGTAGAATGGTATGATGCGAAAACTCTCTGTTCCTTTTGATTATTTATCTTTTTTAATTTAGCGAGTTGGTCTTGATCTCCCCCTTGTGGATTTTGTTTGGAGTTGTTCTTTGAGATATCTGTGGTATTTACTAAAATTTTGTTAGTCTTACGCCGAATTTTCTGTGGGCGTTCTGATTTGTTAAAGTTGAATGTCGGATGGGGTATTTGCGATCTTTCAGTGAAGCTAGATTTCCATGCTTAGTCTGTGTTTATTGTAAGTTATAAGCTTTGAAATGACGTGAAGATCATTATTTTGAGGTTTTGGACTGGATCTTCTTATACCTCAATAAAATTAGCTTCTTTTTTTTTTAAATTTCATTTTACTCCTTTTTGTGTCCCAACAACTCGTAGAAGTCTGTTTTACAGTTCGACTAATCCTCTTTCGCAAAGGCAATCTTTCCAGATTCGCTCCGCCTTACAGCCAATTGTTTCTAACATTATTCCAGTTCCTGGGATACCATATTTTGATATATTATTTTCTTTTTTGTCTGACTAAACAACTCTGAACAAATCAATGCTTTAAAAGAGTACCCAATTTGTGGTGTGGGTCACATAACTTGAATTGAATTTACTAACTTTCAGGCTGCTGGTACTTCGAGGACTTCTCAGAGGGAGAGAACCAGAACTCATCAGCATGGAATATCCAAACAAAAGAGACAAGAAATAAAAGAAGCATTTGATCTATTTGACACTGATAACTCCGGTACCAGTTGAACCCATCTCATTCTTTTTTACTTTTATGTTTTGTATTCTTAGCTTCTAGGATTGCAATGTTGTACCGGTACACAATACCAGTTCACACTGATTGGGCTCACTGTTTGTACTTGATGTACCGGGTCAGATTCAGTGCAATTACCAATTGCCCAAACATTTCCATACTTTTTAGTGTAACTCAGTTTTATAATTTTTTCTTATAGGTACAATCGATGCAAAAGAGTTGAATGTGGCTATGAGGTACCAATGCTGAAACTAATACTTCCCTCTTTATTGTTAGATACTTGACTGCCATGCTTACATAATTATCATAATTATGCATTTTTTTTTTCACAGAGCCTTGGGGTTTGAAATGACAGAGCAGGTATGTACTGCTTTAATTTATACCCTCTGAAAGATGTGACCTGCCTCGCATTATATTTTATGGCAATACTTTATATTTCTTGTGTTTTAGGTTGTGTACGATTCTTTTGACAACTTGGAAGGTACCCATTAAATTGCCTCATTTATTTTAGAGGAATAACCCTGCACAATGCATATTATAAGCTTATACTCCTGCTTAGTCCCAAGAAAATACTGCCTTCTTGTATATATTTATTTGTCAGTATTAAACCATTTGAGGTGTTTTTAATGGTGTATATTTCTAATAGTTGTTAATCGACATTTACATGCACTGAACTATTTGTACGGAATTAGCAAATACAACAAATGATTGCTGATGTGGACAAAGATGGGAGCGGGGCCATAGAATTGGAGGAGTTTATACAGATGATGACTGCCAAGATTGGAGAGAGAGACACTAAAGAAGAACTCAACAAGGCCTTTAGCCTCATCGATCAAGATAAGAATGTAAGTTTCAATTACCAACTGTTTTTCCTTTCTTTGCATTTTTTAACAAGCATTATAAACTTTAGTATGTTAACCTAGGACTTTTAGTACCACAGACCTTTACCTCTGTCCTTTTAGGCCAATTTAAACCAAAACATTGTATTTAAGCGTAAATAAACGAGAAGTATCACATGTTTCTCTTGAAAACAAAGAAATAAGAAGTATGTATCTGTGCCAGGAATAGGAACCATGCACCCAATTAAACAGGATCCTCATGTACCTATTTATTTGGGAGAGGCCAAACCATCTGTTCTCCTTTATTGTTTCTCTATAAATATGAGAAATTGAAGGGGTAGCTTGGGTATCTTATAAGAAACTAAGAGAGGGAGGGTATGGATGATATTCACACCTTTGGAGGGTATTTTGTTGGCCCGTTTGTACCCGGGTTCTGAGCTTTTGTAAGGATGTGCGTGGATGTCTTTCTTTACTAGTGATACATAGAGAGAGATTGGTAATTAGTTATTTGTGGGAATCTTGACTGAAAGTTACTTGGATCCGGGGTTTCAATTCTTGTGGATATCCACTATTATTTCATTATTTTCTGTGTTCACGTGACATGATTTTTCAGTCTTGTATTAAAGTTCATAATCGAGTTATATATATACAGGGCAAGATATCAGTTGAAGACATCCAACGTATTGCCAAGGACCTTGGTGAAACTTTCACCATAGATGAAATCAAGGAGATGGTCCATGAAGCAGATCAAAATGGTAAGCCTCCTGCTGCTCTTTTTTTTGGGAAAGAATTCTTCAAGGTCTGTCACATTAAAGGTGTTAATATTGGTTATCTGATTTTCTAACCGAAAAGTAAATTTTGGTCTGTCTCGGATCCAACCAACAACAACAACCAAGCCTTTAGTACCACACTAGTTGCAACCAATGATATTTTAAAATTTGCAACCAATACCTGATTTGGAGTTGTTAGAGATGAACTTGTATTCAACCAAAAGCAAGTTGAACCCGATCGAATTGGTATATGTATCATTAATTTTTCTTTATAATCTAACAAATTGGACATAATTAATGATATTCCCTTCAAAACAATGTGGGGCTGTGAAGAAAATAAAAATATCAAACAAATTGGTTTTATTCATTAGTCCTTCCTATATGTGAGGTTACAAAAAGATATTGATCTGACCCGGACTGGCACGTTACCATTTGCCATCCTAGTTATTCGTTATTGATTGCAACAGCAGTTGTTTGTTGTTGCCAAACTATCAGATTTTGTTGTTTTGATACATGTTAAGATTTTGTTCTTTGTTTTTATATTATTTTTTCTGAAAATATTGAGATAATGATCCTGGAGCTAGCCTTTTATCTGGTAAAAGACAAATTAACCCCTGAACACATTTTAATCTGACTTTGACCCAGACCCTTCTCAGTAATTTATATGGTTAGGTCAACACATGCCAGACTGAATTGCTTCAGAAAAATTAATGTTTCCTTTGTGTGCGCGCATTTGTGTGTAATTGCAGAGGATGGAGAGGTGGATCAGGACGAATTTATGAGGATAATGAAGAGGACTAGCTATGCATTCTAGTCTCTGTTAGGACTGTATTCAGTGTTTATATATTATGTTTCTGTTGAATGTTAACTACTATTTAGCCTACTGACTGATGTGAGATGATACCTTTGCTTGGATTTATACATTTTAGCTAGTATCATGGTGATTCTCTCATGTTTCTACACATGTTTAAATTTATCTAACATCAGTTATGAATTGGTCCTGTTTGAATTGAGATTTGTAAATGGACTCCATATTTTTTTTTCCGGTAGCAACCTTTACCTGGAGCTCAAAGGTTTATGATCTGATTATTAAGCCATCTAATTGAAATTTGATCTGTATAATATCACCAAATTTCTCTAAATTCCTCCGGATGTCTGAGTTTGCTGTAGGTTGTCGGAATTTGTCAGGCCTGATAAAAGAGATTGGAAGAGATCAAAAGCCAGAATTAATTAAAAACTGAACTGTCTGTTCAATACATCGGGAGACTGAAAATTTGAATATATATTTTGCTTATTTTGAACTTAGTACCGACTTACCTAAATTTTTTTTTTATTATTATTCTAAGGACATGCATTCGTCTAAAATGTTTGTACGTTTGCATAAAATTAGACATTGTCATGTCAGCTATTTAAAAGCTGATGTATTATAGTGTTATAATCGTAGATGCCTCTGATAAACAAGTAAAAAGTTCTAGGGTCAGCGTTAGAATATATACATTAAATAATTGAGATTTTCATCACCGGTATTATAAAAAGCAGTGTTGTAAATAACGGTATGCAGTCGTCGGACAGATGGGGTGTCGCCAAGCGATTAATCAGTATGCGGCCGATTAATCGGAATTATACGGACAATTTAACGTTTTTATTAAATTTATGTGTATATATCATAATTTATTAAAAATAATTTATTTAACTCATTAAACTTATCAAATAAACTTAATTTAAGTTAGTTTTATTATTATAACATGACACTACGCTTATTTCTTCTTAACACATAAGCATTTTGCATGTGTAAGTAACACATTTATTTAATGAAAAATAAATTTGAGAATTAAGCTTTTTCAAATACTAATAACATATTATTTGAAAGAAAGAAAACATTCTAACATAAAATCACTAAATTTAATTTATGATAATAACTTAATTTCATAAATAAACATGTCGTACTGATTGAAAAAATTACATCAGTAAGTAAAAAAAAAATAGTATATAAATAATAGAAGAATTAATCAATTTCAAAGTAAGTAAGAAGAAAAAAAATATATATATATAAAAAATATTGGATGTATATCCAAGCACAAGTAAAACTACAATACATGATATGTAAATCTTATTATCACACACTATCATAGAAAAAAAAAAAAACAAAGTGAAAAATAAATATTCACTGGAATAAACGGCCGATTTAACGGGAAAACGGCCGATTAATCGTTTTTTTCGTTAACAGGCATCCGTTAAGCGTATTTGTAACGGTTTAGCCGCTGTTTCCGATTAAACGACCGTTTAATCGGCCGTTAACACCGCTTCTTACAACAATGATAAAATGTACCAACCTATTTAGAATATATTTTTCATATACAGTCTCTGCATCAATGAAATACCTTAGAACTCTATCCCTACGTTCAAACCTGCAAAAAATAGTCTCCGGATCTTCCGAGGTAACTCAAATTTTGAGTTTAGATCCAAACCGTCCAATTAGAATTCGAGTCAATCTAATCTGAGGTGGAATGTACGGGGTCTCTCAAATATCCGTGCCAAAGCATATCGAACGGTCCGAATCTAAACTCAAAATTTGAGTTATATCAAGTGATATAAATTCCAGAAAATACACACCCCTTGGTCTTGGTGTGCTTCCAAGTTGGGTTAAGAAGATATGGAGAGGAGTGCAAGCAAAACGTTCACCTTCTTCATGAGTTAATTGTAGAAATTGAAGAAAAAAGTGAAGAAGAAAATATTTATATTTATATTTTTAATATATATTTCCCTCCAATTTTCTTTTGTAAAAAAATTGTTCTTCTCTTCTTCTTATTCCTTTTTCTTTCATTTTATTTTCTAACTCAGGGAACAACTCATGGCAGCCTCTGCAAAACTAGCTATATAACATAAATACCTCGTCACTTTCCACAGTTTTGTTCCCCTCATCAACATCTTTGCAAACCTCAGTTTGTTCCTCAATTTCATCCTCACCATCATCCACTTGTACCTCATGTTACATACTTCTAATTTTCATTGCCAGCAACTTTCTTCTCTTCTACCTCTTGTAAGCTCTGTGTAAGACCTATGTCCAGACTAAATGATGGTTGGATCCCATCATGAGCTTCCTTTTGACGCTTATGGAATTTTCTACATTCATCGTATAGTACTGTCAAAATTCAACTTCTTTTTGTTTAGAAAACTCACAGGAGTATTCACTGTATTATTAGTAGGCAGTGCAGCAGACTGCAGTTTTCCAGAAGAAATCTTTTTTTTTTCTGCTGCAAATTAAATAGAACAGGATTTAAATACTGTCAATTGTTTTAATAATTACACATAATATAAAGATCCTGTAAACTTATTGCAAAGTGTCAATATACACATGCTGTTAAATCTATAAACATAACCAAAATACATAGAATAAGATCTATATATTGTCAATTATTTTAACATTTATACATAATACAAGGATCCTGTAAACATATGGCAGAGAGTCAGTATACATATGTTGTTAAATATGTAAACATAACTAAAATACATACTGGGCAATATAAATCTTACGTGTTTGCAGCAAGTGTTTCTTCTTCTCCAAGTCCTTCGATAAAGTTAGAAGCATCCATATTCAAATGCCATTCATGAATGCCTAAATTTTCAACACCTTCATCGATTGCAACTATCTCCTCTACAAATTCTTCATTCAAGTCCAAATCCATTATATAATACTGGTTTTGATAGACTTACAAATCATGTAAACATAAGCATGAATTGTGTAAACAAATTTTCAATGTATGCAGTATAAATCTACAATATTATTTAGAGATCACAACTCATAAAAACTATGTAACGTGAACTTATATTTCTTGTAAACATAAGCATCAATTATGCAAACTAGTTTCTAATGTATCATCATAAAATGTATAAATCTAGCACACTGTATGAAAATCACAAATCATATGAACTCTATAGATTAAACTAAAACTCTTGTATACAGAATGTGTAAATCATATTCTCCCAAATCTAAATTTCTCAAACAATCAAATGTTAAGCATGCAACAAAAAGCAGATCAAATGTGAAAAACTAATGGATGTATTCTGTAAACATCATCGTTCAATGCTATAAAACACAGTTCAAAATATGTAAACAAAAACAATCTATGCAAATTTAATTCAAAATTTACATCAAAGATTAAAAATATCATTGATAGAATGTGATATTCGATACGAGTACATAATCAGTCAAGACATTTGCAGAAGAAACACGATATTACTGGAACAATTACAATAAAATTTCAAATTCAAACAACTCTATTGAAAATGAACTATAAATAACAATCAAATCAGTAAGAAACTCACTGAATATCCTTAAAATGCTTGCTAACGACTGTAAATAAAGCTTCTACAGAGATGTTGCTCTTCAATGGAGAAACGAAGATCTTAAATGATGATAATCGTAGATCCTAATCGAATATCGTCGTTCCTAGTAGCGAGACGATCAAGATCAATTGTAATTGATAAAGAAATGAACGAGAAATCAAAAAGGAAAATAAATCGCCTTGGTAAAGAAAGAACGAGAAGAATAAAAATTCAAAATTCAAAAAAAGAAAGCGGCAAACATGGAAGGTTTTAAATAAGTAATGCCGGAAGTGAGAAGTGAGAACTGTGTGAGGGGGTTGTTGTCATTTATGACAGTTGAAATCGCGTGAAAAAAGATAAGCGGAAATAATCCAGAGATAGTAGATGGGGGATATTACATTTTCTCTTTTTTTAACATGTGAATGAATATATCTGTGCTAAATAATAACATATACAACAATCATAAAGAGAAAAATTCACTGGCGTGCATTTACAATACACTTTAGTAAGTTTAGTTGTGTACATGTTCATACTTTTAATCAACTTAAACCTTATTTTTTATTATAAAATATCAAAACTCACAATACAAATTTTAAATTATGTCTTTTATACGTATATCAGTTAATTTTTACAAAATTAAATAGATATATCATTATTCATTCATAACAATTCGGTTATAATTCATTTAATAGGGTGCGTTTGAGTTTTGATCATTTCGACCATCGTAAAATTAGCTATGGGAAATGCTATAAGAAATCCAGAACAGCGGATAGAGGCCCATTAAACCCGGCCCGGAATCCAGTTATTGACATCGAGAAAGTTCGGGTCTTACTCCCTGGCACCGGGTCCCACCGACGCCCTTCCAATCAAAACCCAACAACAGAATTCTTCCCCAAGGCCACGGGAGGAACGCCCGACGTCCCACAAGCGAGAAATCCGACTCGAGGAGAGGGAAAAAAGACGCAAATAAGTAACAAAGAAGAAGGTGAATCGGAGAGGAGGCGATGTGGCACGAGGCAAGGAAATCGGAGAAGAAGGTCCACGACCTGATGGAATCGGCGCGTAAGCGGGCCATGCGCCGTGCGGTCTACCTGGCCAAGCGCCGGGGTGATCCGCACCAGTCACTTCAGGTCTCCGGCGCACGGTGCCGTGTCCACCGAGATGATGGCCTTTACCAGGCCGCCGAGGAACAGCTCGGCCTGTATGCTTCTTTCCTTCCTCAGCCGTTTTTTTCCTTTTGTCTTATAAGTTTTCTTTGTAGCAATTTATGTAAACGGTTACTGAACTGAGGTGTATAGGAGCTAGTATTTCAGCTGGCGTTTTTAATGTGCTATATTGCACAGCAAGAGAGATTTGGTTAACAGGGAATCAGATGAAAATATCTGTTGAATTCATTAGATATGAAACAAAAACATTTGCTTGGTTTTATTTTGAAATTAGCCAGTTGTAGTACTGTTTCATTTCCAGTTCTAGTTGTTCAATAGTTGATCTCCAGACTGCACTAATTTGCTATTTTTTTTTCAGAAGGAAACTGGTGTTGAATTGAACTAATATTTTGTCCATGTATCGTAGGATTCCATGGAATGGAAATGAAGACAATCTCATAGACAGGTAGGCAGATTACAAAGTGTTATATAGAGAGAACAATTTAGTTGACATTCGTTGTGCATGTAATTTAACTGGACCTCTGTAGTAAATTACTGACTGATAGCTTACAATTAGCGAATTAGGTCTAGAATGACGTAGTTTAGCCTCAGCTATACTATTAGCTTCAAGTTAACCCAATTTCGCTGCAATTAACTTAAAGGTAAGGGATAATTCTAAATTTGGTCTTCATTTTAATCAGTTTATCATCAATGTACACCTCAGTTGTTTGATGAAGCAAAAATCAAGCCAAGAATATTCCAAATGAATGAATAAATAATTAAACAAATGATTAAGACAGAGAACAAGAGGGCAACTGTTCGTTTAATTCTCCCATTCCTGCACCACGTAGTTGGTCTGTACCAATTACATAATTGTCCTAGATACACTTGCCAAGACAAGAAGATGATGGTGTTTTTTTCATCTGGCAGATTTGACGGGCGTGCTTTACTCGATTTTATACGTGAGCCTGGCTCTCGGCCTTTTAGAGCAAAAGAGAAAACAGAGGAAGAAGAGGAGCTTGAAGAATTTGTGAATTTTGAGCGTTACCGTGATTTGATTAAGCATCGTCGCAGAGGATGTCGGTACTTCTTTTATTTTTTAAAAACCATGAATTGCTTTGTTCTCTGTCTAGCAAGATAAAGGCAAACTATCTGCTTCAAGTTCATTTTTATAATTATACTGAATTTCAGTATGAACTCGGTAAGAACTATACTTGGACACCCAATCCTCCCTTTTATAAATTGCTACTTAAGTTATTTGTAAGCGGTCACCTGAATTACCTTTCATGATGTTTATGTAATTATTTCAAATTAGCCCCATTTGAACGAAAATTCTGAGTAATTACTTGCATGAAAGCACTTGCAGTTATCTGTACATAGTATAGCTTTTTGGTCAATTTCACAATCAGTATTTAATTTCTGTGTTGTGTAAGTGTAAAATCATGAAGTAGAGGCGACTCTGTATTAGTGACCCTGTTTATACTGTGCTGGATTGGTTTGACTTAAGAATTATGGAATTGATATATGCGTACAGTTTCTGAGGAGGAGGGCTTGCAACATGTCCAAAACGAGTTGGAGGCGAAGCTTTCTGCTCACCTAAGCATTGTCAAGTATGTTTGCTTTGTTTTCCTTGGAATTCCCTTATTTATATTTGAGAAATTTGCAATTCTTCTTAGGGTCTAATCCCCAAAGGTTGCATTTGAGTAACATAAAAAAAATCAAAAGTATGTAAACGAGTGGCAAATTGTCTTGTTTTAGTTCTGTTCATACGGGTTCTTTCAAATGTATGGCACCAGTACAAATAGATAACTTCTTCTGGTTAAGTCATTTGTGAAACATATCTTGGCATGATAACATAATACAGGCCACAACAGTCACAGCCACCCTCTACAAAGGGTTCATACTCCCAGGTTGGCTTCTCCTACAACGGACACAGTGCTGGCGAAACTGCAAACCCTGACACTGATGATGAAGATGACGAGGACGATGATGAGGATGAATTCAGCAGTGATGATAGTGACGATGAGAAAATGGAGGCCATTGCGAAGGATTTTGGAGTGAAGAGGTACAATTGGCTTGTCTACAAGGAGAAGAAGGATAAGGAGGAGGAACAGCGTCAGAAGGAAATCATCAAAGGAGACCCCTCAATTGTAAGAGGACTTCCCTTCATTAATTTTTCCTATGTCAGTGGTTTCACTGCTGATAAAAAGGGTGGTCTATGTGTTTTTTGGGTCAAACTATGATGTTTTTGGCAAATTAGTTAAATGTCAGGTAAGCATGTCAAATTATCAAGGCGTCTATGTGTTTTTTGGGTCAAATTATGATGTTTTTGGCAAATTAGTTAAATGTCAGGTAAGCATGTCAAATTATCAAGGCAACCATAGAACTACGGTGGGTGCCCAAACAGGTATGGTGTGTGCATTAGCCGGTGATAAACCTGTCCACGGTATGGCATTAGTCTATGTTCCTTTTACAGGGCCCTAGTCCTAGTAATTGCTTATACTTTGTGGTTTATAGAAGCTGATTGTATTACAATCCTTCAAAAGAACCAATATTTTTATTAGTTTTTACTATATGATTCCCAGAGGAAACTGAGTCGTAGGGAAAGGAGAAAACTTTCTCAAATGGAGAGAGAAAAAGAACGGGAGATGGCCCGTTCTCTTGGAAGGGGCCCACATCATGACCCTTATAGGTCCATTCGTTTTTCTCATTTTGTTTCAATTTTATTCTAAATCTTTATAGGTAACATTCTTAAGAAACTACATTGTAGTATTCACTTTGAAAAAATTGTTTTAATCTTGTGAATTTTTCTCAGGGACCCACGCCGAAGCCCCTCTTATGATGGATATTCCAGGAGGAGAAGGTGCCTACTTTTCCTTGGGTTTTATTTTTTTTTATAATAGTGGTATATACCACCTGTTTCATGAAACGGATATGTTTCCTTGGGTTTTATAAAGGAAAAATTGCGATGAGTGTCCCCACAAACCCTAAAAATTAGAAGAAAAAAAAAGAATACCTTTCATCCTTCTATTTTTTTTGTGCAGAATGTTGTCCGTAGTCTCTCCCTATCCCAATTACATGAAAGTTGCTTAGACTGACCTTCATCTCTCTTTTGTTTATTCAGAGATATTTAATTTCAAAAGGGATTCATTATGGTGTTTTATATGTTGCGGAGGATATCGTTGAAATTTCTTATTTCATGGTGCTATTTGGAAGTATTTCCAATTTCAGAATATGATTTTCTCTCTTATAATAATCTTTTTTTAAACCAGATCAAGGTCAAGGTCAAGATCGAGATCGAGATCACGATCCCCTTCGAGTTATTCAAGGAGGCACAACCATGATAGCCACAGAAGTAGCAAATTAAGGCCACCGAAAATAGAATATATAACTGAATTTGGAGGCGGGTCCCCTCTTCGACCTGAGCAGCAAAAAACTGAATGGATCTCTCCACCATCTTCTCCTGTTCAGTCCGAAGCTGTACTCAACCGGTCGGGCAACCTTGAACTTTTATACTTGCAAAGAAATATGAAAATAAGAGAAGATGAGATAGAGAGCGTGCTGAAGTTTGGCGGATCTTTTGTTCTCTATTCATCATCAATATTCTGATTTATAAGATACTTTATGGGATTCTCGTAATAGAAGAATTTGCCAATTGTTATAGCTGATGAATACCAATATGTGGTGTTACCTGCATTGTGTAGTATGATGTGTTATAACAGGTTTGCAACAAACCTTGTCTCTCTATAATCCTTTTTTGTTTATGCAGATCCTCTGGGACACAGATTCTCGAGGCACTTCATGGCGACCCTGCATCTGCTGCTCGCACCATTGAACAGGAAAAGACTGCTAAGTTTGTTAAAACACCTGGCAGGTGATATTTACTACGTCCAGTATATCCATACTGGTTTGTTGTGGTAACCAAGTAAGGATAGATGAGATCAGAGAAAGAAAGATTTTCAGACTGTAGGGTTGCAGTATTGGTATTATACTGCAATATAGCAATCTACTCTGTAAAAACATACTGCATTCCCTTTTATTCATTCTTTCACTCATTTAGTTTCATATTATTTGAACTTCTTTTGCTTGCTTTTATTTTTTTCACAGCACCTCCTCTGGGTTGTCCAAGCTCAGTAAGACTCTGTCAGGTGGACCCTCAAAGAATCCAGCTGGAGAGAAAAAAGAGACACCCCAGGAGCGCCTTAAGAGGATAATGAGCAAACAATTGAACAAACAGAGTACGTGTTTCCTGCATTGCAGCTTCTACTCTTTTTTTTTTTTACTGACAATTGGGTCGGCCACAACTATTACTAGTAGTTAGTACTTTAAATTGCCTTTGGATGGATATGTCCATTTTGTCTTTTGATCTGTATTTGTGCGCTGGTGGTTCTATTTGGTTGTTGCTGATACTGTTAACTTTAGGTAAACTTGGACTTTAGTTGGCGGTTAGGCCTAATACACCTAATTTCCAAAAAAAAAAAAAATGGGTCGACCACAATACAAAACCCAATCTGGTAGTACTCCTAGAGTCTTAGCTGCACTATGACCTATAATTTATTTTGGCTTTGGTTTACAGTAAAGAAAGACACTGCAGCTGAGATGGCAAAGAAGCGGGAGCAAGAAAGGGAGAGGAGAGAGCGTCTTGCTGAACTGAGTAGGTTAAGCCGCCACAGCCGGAGCAGGAGCCGAAGCCGTAGCCGTGGACGAAGCCGGAGCCGGAGCCGAAATCGAGATCGAAGCCAAGGGAGAAGCTGGAGCAGGAGCCAGTCCCCCCCAAGGTAATACTTTATCTCTGCATTGTAAAAGCATCACCCAACTTGAGTTTTGGATCAAGGATTTAAGGTATCACTCTATAGATTACCCCAGCACAGCACAAGTATGCCATAACTTGTTCTAGGGTTTTCCTTCGGTTTATTGAAGACCAGTCCTCAGAGGCTTTGTTTATGTCCCCAATTAATCAACCTCAGGTTGTTACACTTTGTTACTGAATTATATACACCAATGCAATACTGAATTCAGTGAAGTGTAATTATCACTACCTGAGAACTTCCAAATTCAAACCATAAACTGACAATTGGTTAGATGTCAGCTTGGTTTTTTGTAGCTTGCTCAGTTTGGGCGAGTTTCCAGTCGGTGCTGGCTGTTAAGTAGTCAGTTTATGGTTGATTTTGGTTCAGGGTCTCTTGACTTGTGAAAATTGTGGTCAGGTCGGGTCAATATCAATTTGCCATTCTTTTTGGTGCACACTAACTAATAAGCTGGTTCCCAATTTCATGCTTGTACTCTGGGCTTCTGTTTGTGTTATAGGAGGCATAGGTACAGTAGAAGCCATAGCAGAAGCAGGAGCCCTAGGAGACACCGTGTCAGATCTCGTTCACCAACATACCGCCGGTCGCACACTAGATCACGCACTCGATCTCCTTCACCTAGGTAGGTTTTTTATCATAGTGCTTCTTTTCTTATCTTGCGGGATTAATATTTTGGCACAAGGTCCATACTGGTCTGCAAAAAGCACTTGTTTGAACAAGATTCTCTGAATCTTATTTTTACCACCCCCACCACCACCCCACACCCACACCCACACCCACACACACCCACCACCACCCCACTCAATGATTAACAACAATCGAGGGTAAATCAAATGACAGCAGGCAGGTAATTTTCAATGACATGCAGAGATTCAAAATTGTTGGCTTCTCTTAAATTAAGCATCTCCTCATTTAACAGGTCAAGAAGCCGATCAAGACACTGAGCTGTTAAATTATTTTTCGGGAATAGTATTGTCTTTCTGTATTCGGATCCCTTCCTATTTACTTTTTTGCTTGTATTTGTTAGTTGTTACTGAATGAAAGCAGCTTTGCTGTCAACTAGACTTCTTTGTGTATTGGCAGTCTGAAAAGATCAGGTTAACTAATTTTGCGAGGTCAAATTATCTAATCATTGCTTGTGTTGGAACCACGGCTAAGATATGTGTGCTTTTTGGTTGGATAATGTCAATTTGCTGATATGAAGAGAACTAGGGTGTTTGCTCACCATTCCTCTTGGTGAATTTAGCTCCAATAACTATCGAATTGATTTCAAATTACAAATTTAATCTGTTAAAACATATTTGTTTCACGAGTGATGTGTTTACATGTAAAGTTTTTAAATTTTTAAATTAATTTAGTATAAAGTCAAGCGGTCAAAATTAGGAGGTTTATATTAATTTAATGTATTCATTTTTTGAATTTTGATCACTTAACTTTATACTAAATTAATTCAAATTTTATAAATCTTGCATGCAAACTCATTAGCGGCGAAGTAGATCGGTTTTAATAATTTAGATTTGTAGTTTAAAGCCAATTTGATAGGTTTTGGAGCTAAGTTCGTCGTAAGGTTTGTTGAGCATACAAGTTCTATTTGTGCTGCTGCAACAACAACAACAACTAAGCATTTAGTTTCAAACAAGTTAGGGTAGGCTAGAAATGAAACACAATCGTAGTCACAAAATGAAGTGGATAGTCATAAAATAGTAATATTAGTAGTACTAATAATAGTAATAATGGTAAATACAAATACTAATAACAAACTATATCATACCTTACACTGTAGATTGTAGATGTCAAAATCTTAAGCTATACATTATAAACTCTAAGTTCTTAGTCATATGGCTTAAAGTCTATAATACTACTTCTAAACATGCCTAAAACACTATTTCCTAAGTCATGATTCTGGTACGTGAATCGTTAACTTTCATGCACTCCTATCCGAAGCTAACTCCTTGGATATATTTCAATCATTTAAGTCTCTTTTCACTGCTTTCTCCCAGTTCAATCTTGGCTGACTTTTGTCTCTTCTTGTGTTTTTACGATTCCAGTATGCAGCAGCGCTTTTGGAGGTCTCTGTTGGAGATGTCCAAACCATCTCAAGCGTGTTGAACTAGCTTCTCTTCAATCCGTATCATTCCAAATCGGTCACGTATGAGCTCCTTGTGTCACTCGTCCTGCTATAAGAAAAAAAAACTAATAAATTGTGGCCGGGTTATGAGCTCAGGGTTACGAACTTATGATGGAAGAATTGCATGAGTTGATATATTCAAAGTTCTAGATCCGCTTGTCATTGACAAAAAAGGCAACAAGGTTGGGGGCTGTCAGATCAAAATTGGACGATCCTGGTTCTAGATATTCGATAGAAACTGAGCCTAACTATTTTGTCTGGGTCTAATAATGTCATCTAAGATGTCATTTTCAATTTAAAAGATGCTAGCACTAATTCTATTATCATTGGTTCGATCGAGTTTCATGGTTGCAACTTGCAAGTACAACACATGCAAACCACAAAAAGGTTCGTCTTTTTTTTCCTTTGTTTTGCGTCACGTGATTGCACGAGAGTTGCCTGGTCGGGTACTGCAAATGCAAAAATCAACAAGCTATCATCTCCGATAATAAATTACGAGACCCTTTACAGTGTGACAACAGATTTTTTTTTTTTTTTTTTAAATAATTTTAAATAGTTTAACAAAGCAAGTATTATTGATTAGGTTGATCGGTGGAGCTATTTACTATTAATTTTTGTGGTCAGATTGTATAGATGGGTCATAAAATAGCTCTATCGATCTAGCGGATCGGTGGAGCAAATATTTTTGTACCTCCAGCGATCCTTCATTTTTTGTAGAATTATGGGTCATATTTTATTTTGTATAATGTTATTGACCGGTGTCGTTCACTCGCTTCAGAAGAGGAGAAATCGAAGAGGTAGCGGAGGGAAGTGACACTGTGCGGAGGAAAACTACGTGATGTTTTGGCGAAATCCTTCATTCCAAATCAGAGTGGAGACGAGGTGAAATGGCGAGTTTCACTTTCCTTCTCTCTTTTTTAATGGCGGTTTCACTCCGTCTTCTGAAGCACAGCCTTAAAAAGTATCATGTAGGTAGGTTCTTCCGAGCCTGGATTCTCTACATTACCTCACCGTTTGAGTTTGAATCCAGACGGTCCGATTATAATTCAAATCAATTCAATCCAAATTGTAATGCAAGAGATATTTTTAAGATCCACGATAATATATAAAGAACGGGCCTGATTCAAACTAAAACGATGAGGTAACTTATCTCACGTTCATCCGGTATGACTTTGGTATTAGCAACGGGTGCAGTGTATAAGAATTTGAAATAAATATTAAAAAAAAAGGGACCACGTGTCTCTCTGATCTCGAAATTATTTAAAATTTGCATTAGATTAGATCATGAATAATCGCCACATTAGTTGAGTTGCATGCATGCAGCAGATCGAAATCAGAAGAAAAGAATCATATAAAAAATTAGTCCGGCCTGACCTCTGTCTTATATAACAATAAATTCAAATAATAATGTTTTTTTATCAATGTATTTGCCGTATCTCCGTCGCATCACCTTTTATTCTCTGCGTTAGTTCCGTATCAACACAAAACATTTATTTTTAGTGTAATTTTGAAGAAATGATTTGGGATAAAATGGATCCAAAGATTAAATCAAAATTAAAGAAAAAGGAGAGTGAGCAATTCCATGGATATCGGATCAAAATTAAAGAAAAAGGAGAGTGAGCAATTCCATGGATTTGGGATAAAATGGATCAAATTCAGTTCGTTGTTCAATTCATATTAAAATTTGTGCACACTTTATATGCAATAATTTTAGTGTTTTATGTGTGAATCTTAATACAAATCCAACAGTTCTAATATAATATCGAACCTAATTTACTTTTGCACTTTTACAACTTTTGATATTGCTCTTCTCGCCTCTGCGGCTCTGCCTTTTTTGTTCAAAAAAACAAAGAATTTGTTCTTCTCTCGTTGGAGTCTTGTGCTTATTTTCTTTCTCTTGGACTTCAATTATTAAAGGTTTTGTCACCTTTTATTACACAAATTAGTAATATGCATATAATAAAACAACAATAATAATTTAATAATAACAATAATAATAATAATTAGGCTGAGATTTTTTGACAATCCTAGAATTTTTCAAAAATTGAATTAAAAGTTCAGGAAATAGAAAAAAAAAACAATTATAGACATTCCGACCATACGAGTCTATGCCGCAAATTTTGTGCAATTTAAATGTTATT
This sequence comes from Carex cristatella, assembly GCA_024447775.1. NCBI lineage: Eukaryota > Viridiplantae > Streptophyta > Magnoliopsida > Poales > Cyperaceae > Carex > Carex cristatella. The sequence continues at coordinate 3,814,105 of JAJHPF010000012.1, forward strand.
TTGATTTTAAATCAAGTGTTGTTAAATATAAATCAATTTATAAGTCTTAGGTTGTTTGATTTATGATAAGTATAAATTGTATACACATTTGATCTAATTTTTATCATGAAACAATACCAAATATCATGTATTTTGAATAAGAAATGATTAAAATACATCTAGGATCTAGTTACTGTGGTTGTTTAACTTTAAATGCAGGAAAAGATGGAAAAATGAAGAAAATTTCTCTCTGTGCGGATAGTCCACCCGCATTCCCAGACAGTGCGGACGCACTCAACATCTCAGAAAAGTCCGAACGTAATGCGTCCGCATTCTACAGCCAGTACGGATCGGAACCCGCATCCGGTACTTAGAAAATTTCAGAAGCGCAAGAATTCACCAGTGCGGGTCAACCATCCGCATCCATATCCAGTGCGGATGTAGTCAGAGAATTACGCAGGATTTTGCAAGAGTTAAATAAGGAAAGTTTACCTAGTGCAGACGCATTCACACCAGTGTGGACGCACTGAACCCGCAGATAACTAGAATTCTCCATTTTTCAACACGTGATCTATTTTTGACGCATCATGGGCACATCTCTACAGCTAGGATTGGACATGACATCCTGGAAAATAATCCAAAAATAGCACCCACTAAACCCACTAGCCCTACATTCAAGCCTCTTAATTAGGCATGATCCCTTGCTATAAAAGAGGAATCTCTCCATCTCTCCATCCATCAATCTTTGAATCAATCCAATCTCTCTCCACTCTAGTGTATGCCCATTTCTATATTCTTTGGAGATCAACCCATAGAATTTCTGAGAGTTCCGGAGGCTTTTCAAGGAAGGAGAAAAAAGATCCAAACAAGAAATCGGCAAATTCGAGGTTTTTAAGGGTGTAAACATTTCTTTATTCTATTTTCTTCTTATTTTGTCAAATTTTGTAATGGATCTCTCCAAGAGGGAGTAGTTCTCTCTCTAGGGGTTTAGGTCGATGCATGAACTTGTTTAATTCTATCTTATTTGGTTATTTGTTTTTATTATGATTGTTTATTGGGATTTGATTGTTAATTTCTGTGATTTATCATTTGTGTTAATTACATAATTAGTACTTGAATTGTAGTTATCCCGTTTTGAATTTGAAAGAACCCAAAATTGACTAGGATCAATAGGATAGTACCAAATTATGAATGCAAATACCCTAGGTTTGGATTAGGATTTAACAAATTTATAATCTAAGCCGAAACTATAGAAATTAAGATTAGGAACTTGATGAAGGACTTAACGGTGAAGTCAAACCCTAATTAGGACATCTCAAATCAAATCGGATATTGGTATGATGGACTTAATCGTGAAGTACCAATATTTGAGGAGAGGAGAGACTAACAAGAGCTTCATAACCTAGATAGCTAGGTTGATGGACTTAATCGTGAAACCCGAATTATCTAGGCACGTTATTAATTCACGAAAGTGACCCTTAATGACATATTAGGTTAGAAACCTCATCAAATCATACATGAATTTAAACAAATACATATTAGATAGAATTATCAAGGGATTGTAGACCGAATGCCCCTAGATCTCCTTAACTTGAAAGCAAACCACTTTTTCTTTCCTTTATTTACTTTAATTGTTTAAAACTCCTCTCTTTCGAGTATTGAACCCAAACTTAGGAATTGTTAGAACAAACCCCCCTATTTACTTTATTGCACTTTACTTTATTTCATTTTTCTGAAATTATTTGCAAAAGTTTAAACTAAGTCTTAACTTACTCTCTGTGGTTCGACACCCTAAGTACTACTTTGATAGAATTGTGCGCTTACAATCAACCTTTTTCATTGAGTATCAAAGTTTATAAATTTAAAAGAAAAAAAGTACAAAGTTATAGACAAAACCTATACCCAAAATACTCAACAATTTACTATAAAGTTTGTATCAACTTTAATTATTTTTCACACGGACGATATAAATATAGTACAGTGATAGTCTTAATATAACATTTTAAATTATGACTTTTTTTTTAATTATCAAAATTGTCAAGTTCATTAGTTATCAATAAATATCAACTCGTAGTAGTAATGATGATGATGATCATCATCATCATTGATGATGGTAAAGTGAGGTTATGATACCATGCATAACGCACGTTGATCCATAATGCAGATTAATATATTTATTTTTTAAAGTTTAAATTATCAATCTAAATTGTTTAACATGATCTCCATATATTTAGATAAGTAGAAAATCATTTTTTTAATAGTCTAAAAAATTCAGATCTCGCGATTATCTATCTATCTAAATTTTTTTTATAAATGTAAAATTTAATCTTAATACATTTGTATATGAAGATCATGTTAAATGGTTCAGATTAATTATTTAGACTTTGAAAATAAAGATATTAATACATAGTATAGTCCATTATACGTTGTGCATAGTACCATAGCCTCACTCGTGATGATAATATTAATAATAATAATTATTATTATTATAATTATTATTATTATTATTATTATTATTACTGTTATTGTTATAAACTTATAATAATAAACTTTGTCAATATTAAAAGATAGCAGTGAATAAATACATACACTTAGTCACGTTCCAGAATGAAGATAGCACACAAGCTATTTTGTTAGTTCATGTACTAGCCATATATACTTGTCTAAATTATGCGCGCTAATAATCGATAATTAGCAGTTAATTTCTTGTTAAGCAGCTGGGTAAATCTGCATTAAACTGCTTAATTAGTCAACAATCTTAATTGTCAACGGCCAAACAAAAAGACATTGATTCGGTCATGAGCTTTAATTTCGATCGTTCGAGGGAAATGAAATCCTCAGTCTAAGATTCTTTTGCCAAATTTACGCAAGTTACGCTGATGCAAGTCAAATGTCACTAAACAGTAATGAACTATACACAATTTTTAATTTGAAAGATTCCTTTGCTAATTAAACTCCGCAAGTCAAATGTCCCTAGAAGAGTAGGGGAAGATTTTTCGAGTTTCCATTGATCCCGGTGCACCGTGCACCTGGATCACTACTTAATCGACAGGTACACATGTTAGAAATCTTCCTTACTACCGTCCCACCACACTCATAAAATAATAATGTGCAAATTATCTGCATAATTCTACAAATATAATCCGAAAAATAATAAAATTGCATTATATTTAATTAGGTATGAGTTAAATTTTTAATTACCGTACGAAATAAATATTGATGATGAATTTTTAATTAACATATGAGTTAAAAAAATTAGCCCGTTTAAGAAATATTTCGATCTTATATTTGATCAGTTTTTGAGAGAAAAATAAATCTTTTCTAAAGTTGTAAAGTATATAATGGGTATCTGATTTTCGAGAACAATAAATATTTTATCAGAACAATAAGTACTTTATAAATGATAGATAGTAGCATATTTTATAAGAGTGATATGTTTTCAAACATGTTATAATTTTTTTGTACTTTTAATAAAGAGTAAAATGAATATTTTATAATTTAAAACGAGTTTCAATATAAAAGACAATAAAATAAATTTAGAGGAAAGCATATATTATTTTAAAGGAGAAATATATAATTTTGAAGTTTTAAGGGGCATACGTGAAATTTTCCGGAATTATTAGTACTTGGAAGATGGAACCCGAACGCTTGCATAAATTGAACTGACATCCATGAACTGAGAGTAGGTCCGATGCACATGTGCATCGGAACTACTATAGTTCGTTGAGTGTAATGACCATCCGATCTATATCAAGATTCGTGTGAACTAATTAAAAACAGTGCAAATCTGTATCAATTATGTACGCACGTATCTTTATGCTAATCGTACGGTTTTAGAGCTAATTGAACCTAAAGTACGTCCGATGCCCATCGGACCTACTCCTATCTGGACATACGGACGAGACGAAATAAGCGGTGCACCTGGTTCAACCAGGCTTAAAATCCAAACATGCTTTAAAATCCGTTAGGCGTTAGTCGACTCTCACCTCACCTTTTCTCCCTTCCTCACCAAGCAAAATTTGAAGCAAACACAAAAGAATCTAAGAAAACCCAAGAGATCAAACATTCCCACACCCTTGACACCCACAAAAAGGAAATAAAGAAGTAAAAAAATGGTGGATGTGGCACAACGGACAGCCACATTGCCACCACCTCATCCAACCCCGGCCCCACTGCGCAGACTCTCAGGATTGCGCCGCCTGTCGGCCCGTGCCTCCTCAGCAGCCCCTTCCACCCCGTCCCGCACTGCCGTCTCCTCTTTCGCCGACCTAGCTTCCTCAATCCTCTCTCACCTCAGCCTCTCCTCTGTGCTGATTGAACCAGGCCTGTCTGATTCTGATTTGTTGCGTATTGAGTCGGAGCTGTTGATCACCTTCCCACCTGATTTGCGCACTCTGCTCTCCCTCGGGCTCCCGTCTGGAAATGGGTTTCCTAATTGGCGTCACAGGCCGCTCCAATCGGTTTTGAACCTTCCCTTGAAAAAGGCACCTCTGGTTGGCCAGTCGTCTCTTAGAAAAGCACCGCTTCTCGTACCGGTACCTGTTCTCATTTTGATAATATAATAATGTGATCTCTTACTTTAGTACCAAGAAGCAGATATTAATAATTGGAAGGAAGAAAAGAAAACCAAGAATACTTCTTCCATTGCTACAATATTAATCAAGCTGATAAACTGTTGACAGGTGTATAACAACTGCTACATTCCGGCGTTGCCATGTCTGGCCGGCAACCCAGTATTTCGAGTCAATGAGGATTCTGTCTCCATAGCCGGTGTAGACCTAGCCGACTTCTTTAGTCGAGAAACTGGTTTCCTCCATCCCCCAGCCACCTCGCTCCGGCGCCAGCTGTCGGCTTCTCTCCCCCCTTTCCATCCTTCCACTGCTTCTACATTGACTTCTAGAAGAAGCCTGGACTCCATGGCCGGGAAAACTCCCCGATGGATTGAATTCTGGACCGACGCCACCACCACAGCCAATCGGAGACGTCGGATCAATGGTAGTAATGATTTTAGTGATCAAGAATTAGTCTTTGAAATAAAAACTGTCGAAAAGCTTCCAAAGTGGGTCTCTACCTATCTAGACGAGATCAGTTCGATGTTACGATCTGGAGGCTGGTGCGAATCGGACGTCAAAGAGATGGTACAAGTGGAGGCATCTGATTTGTCCTCCGATGGGAAAAAAATCGACGGTCAGGATGTGCTCGAGAAGCTTCTTAGAAAGACCGATCGGTGCTCTGATTCACTTCGACGAGCCGGGTGGAACTCAGACGAGGTTTTGGAACTGCTCCGGTTCGATTTGGAACAGCGAAAGCCGGTACGGAGACCCCAGGTGAGGTTACCGCCCAAGGTTCCCCTGACGGTTATCGGACCTAGATAATAATTTGGATAATTATTATCGGACTTAGTTCTAGATTCATGGAAATCCATGGGGCTGCCTTTTGAGGTTTTTTTGTGAATAAAAACGGAGGCAACGGTACAGAAAAAGAGATTTAGGAAATTAGACTAATAGAGTATGATTAAAGAATAATAAAGATCCTTCGATTTTTTTTATTTTTTATTTTTTTTATTATGATATTGATTGGAAATCATGTGATTTTAGGACTTTGCGCTCGGATTATTTATCGTCTGTAACATTACGGCTGCAGCAATATATGTAATGGGTTGTCATACAGTTTGTTGTAGTGCAAAGTTGAAAACTGCACGGATGATAACTCTTATAGATACACAGAGATCTGACTTTTCCCAAAAGGCGGGAAATTGAATGGAAGTATTTTTCAATTCTTTTGTTTTTAAACAGAGGAAAGCAAACAATGGATCATTTTTATTGTAGAAAATGAAAAATCAAATTATCAGGAAAGAAATTTATTTATTTTTCTTCAAAAAAATTAATGAGACCGAATCATTAATTTTGTTTAAAAAAATGAAGGGGGGAGAGAGATCACTGACCAAGGTTTTTACTGTTTAAGCTTTTGGAACAGGGGAGAATTGATAGCCAGAATTAGAATGACAGATGCTATTTGGCTATTTGCTCTGCCAATTTGCATCTGTAATTGACTTGTTGTCAATGCTCCATAGTCAAATATTTCATTGTGATACAGTGCTGCTTGTTTGGCTTGGAACAGCGGTTACATTTACTCCACATCGTACTTTTACCAGAACTTTATTAATTGAATGCAAAATATGCACCACCACCATTGGTCAATAAGTTCATTTAAATAAAGAAACATTAAAATTATAGATATATTATGTATTGTTTTACTTGTGCTATTTAAAATTAGTGCAGTTGAGAACTAAAATTCGTCAATTGTTAAACATTTTATAACAAAACAAACAATTACTTTTAAAGTTATATCATGAAACCTTCATCCTCCGCACTTTAAAATCGAGCAGTACTTTCTTTCTTTCCGAAATATTCATTATTATACTTACTAGATGAGCAATCACAGTCAGAATTCCCTTTATATTCATTATTTTATGTCTGAAATGAGGCCGCAATTTTTTAATTTTTTTGAAATAATGTTTTATTTATGTATCTATTTTTTTTAGTGTTTTTCTGCAAAAACAAGTATGATCTTTCTTTGTTTTAATAAAGAAGCGGAACATATTTTATCACTGTTAGACATATGGTTGAAGACACTACTTAATGAAATAACAATGTGCATACGATAATTTAAAATACTGCTCGATGTATAGCAATTATTTATTTATTTTGAATAATTACATGAATTTTCTTTTCAATTTTTTTCAAAATTTTCGCAGTAACTTTTCTCTAATTATGTACTATAGTCCTCACTAATTATATGGTCACTCCTTTTTCAATTTCGCACTCGTCCCCACATCAATGTATGAAATACTTAAAAAATAATATATGAATACTTGCATACGCAATTTAATATAATTATATATTCATCTTTTTCAGTCCCAATGGTTCCCGCATCAACCTTCTCCAATCGTTTATGCGTCAGCCTTCCTCTAACAAAAATAGTTGATCTCATAGATATAAATACTTCAATGCATAAATATAAATACTTGTAAAATAAAATGTTAATACTGTTAGTTTGTAATAATCTAGAAGTAAATAATACAATAAATTATCATAAATCTTTATTCATGAATTGAGTGATTAATAAACTGTCATTTTGTTACCTTGAGTATTATTGAATTTATGGATCATTCATTTATCTGAACTAGAGTCAATAGTTGGAATTGTGAAACTCCATAATATTAAATGATATATATACTCTTAAAAGTCACTAACCGAGATAATTAGCAGGAATACTAATTTACCGTTACAATGTTAGAATGTGGATTAAAAGATGATCAAATTTTACAGATCATTGACATAATCAGGTTAGAATGTGGATTATAAAATTTGATCTCTGAATACATTTAAAATACAAATCAGGTTGAACATTTAAAAATGTCTTCAAAATCAGAAATATTAATGCAAATTAAATGCACATTAACCTACATCCCATTGATATTATGTACTATAGAAGAAATAAGTATATATAAAATTCTTCCTTTAATTAACAATAAAGTAACCTGCTAAGCTACAAAGTTAGAATGTGGATTAAAGATGGTCAAATTTTACAGATCATTGACATGAGATGTCATTTTAATCACATAAATACATGTTCTAGGAATATGGTATTTGACAGACTCCGAATGAAACATTAAATGAAATTGTGTACATGTCATTAATGTTTTCATTCAGTGTTAAGTTCTAAATTATGAAGTATTCATCTTTCCTACTAAGAGATGTGTACGTGTGCCTTAGCCACTAGAGGCATGTGCCTTAGCCACTAGACTAAAGGCTAATTCTCAACAAATCAAACTTGAGTAATTAATTCTCGACAAATAACAAATTTACCCTAAAAATAATGATATAAATGCAGCGATCCGTCCATAAATATGCATATTATATGCCTGACTCTAAAAAACATCGTTTGATTATCTGGATCCGGTATAATATCGGGTATTGGTCATGAAAACTGATCCGCTACGCATACGCGGCACAAAACGCCGCGCACACACTACACTTGTGTTCAGTGTTCGGTCGGTGCAACATTAAATGTTCGCCATTGATGGGTCAGGGCTCGGACAGCTTCGAATCGATTAAATCGTGGAAAGAGAAGAACGAGGCTCGTGTCAGGCGGTGTCACACGTGTGCTGTCGTTTATGCGCCGTGTGGCATGTGCAGTTGTGTGCCCACCTTCTCCAACGGTCACCGCTCCACTGTTTGATTTTTACCAAACTTTATTAAACCGATGCACTGTTTTGATTAACTTTTAACAATACAGTTATCTGGCAGGCTACAGATTTTTTTTTCTTCTTCTTCGTGAGATGCCCGAAAAAAAGAGAGAGACAAAGTTGGACATTCGTGCAGTGCCAAATCGACGAGTTAGAAGAAATAATATTTATCGTGTATAAAATATAATTTTTGTTTTCCTTGTAAAAAATAAAATAGATATTATGTAAATTTAAATGAGTTTATAATTCCCATTCATATTTTCTTATAATAAATTCAAGCACTCAAACCGAACCATTCAAAATTATTTCTACAAATTGTGTTTTCAGACCAAATTCTACATTTTTTGGAATTTTTTTAAATAGATACAAAATTGTTACTTATTTTATGATCTTGAGTTTTCTAAAAAAATAACGATTTTGTACCTATTTAACAAAATTGTATTTTTTTTTAAATATAAAATTTGATCTCTAAATACATTTAAAATACAGATCAGGTTGAACATTTAAAAATGTCTTCAAAATCAGAAATATTAATGCAAATTAAATGCACATTAATCTACATCCCATTGATATTATGTACTCTAGACAAAAAATAAGTATATATAAAATTCTTCCTTTAATTAACAATAAAGTAACCTGGCTAAGCTACAAACTTTTGTTTCTTTATTTTTTCTTAGTGAGAGGATAAAAGAAAGACAATTTTTTTTTATGAGAAGAAAGAGACAAGTTGGGCCTCCGTGCAGAGCAAAATCTGACGCAGAGCCCAAAACAACTCCAACTCACGTGCAATGCATCCCTTCCCAGGCTCCAGGACGATGGCAATTGCTTTTTTAATCCTTTTTTTATTGTTTTTCTCTGACCTGTTTACTGGTTTTAATTTACCATCAGTAAAATCCTTTCTCTGAAGTCCAATCAGTAAGACAATTAATTGCGATCTAGATATGAAAAATATTAAAGTATTAATAAACCAAAACAAATAAATAATGCAAAATTACAAGAGTATATTCCATTTTAAAAGGTTACGATATTATATGTATCGGTTATGTGTCATGATTCTTGTATGTGTGCTTCGTGTCATATTTAGTCACGTATCTCGATTATTTTCTTTTAATAAAAGTGAGCCTAGCTCTTCAATTTTATTACGAAATCAGATTGTTTTTAGGTAAATGTATCAATCAGCTGTTATCAGAGCAGCTATCATAAGATGATAAGAAGAAGCACTATTATCAGACAAAACATATTCAAAAGTTCTTGATCAATCAATTCATTAGCAGTAACATCTCTCATGAATTCATTCAAGTCCTCGGGGCGTCTGGGCCTATGTCATGTATTGATGTATAGGGCTCGACTCCATGGTTGAGAAGCTTGTCCTTTCCAACCTTTATGTACTTGAAGAAATCAAGATCCTGTCTACACTCTACCTGACCCTAATTATTGGTATCAAAAGGTAATATTAGAGAGAGCTTAAAGAAAGAATCATTGTCGAGATTAACACAAAAACTTGTTAGAGCAATTATTGTAAAGGCAATTGTCTGTCCGAAATTTTTATTAAGAAGAATATAAATAAAAAATATCGGTTTTGGGAAAGGTTTTGGATAGAATTTGAAAACTGGAAAAATCGTGATTTTTGACAACGTCCTCTGGACGTGATTCTTGACAACGACCAGATTAGTGAAACATAATTAGTACTAAGTAATGTGTTTATATATAAAAAAAAATACTGTAGCTGGCCGTTATCGTCCATAACGGCCATAATTTTTTTTAAACGCGTTAGTAAGCGCTAATATAATTTCGCTAATCTGACCGTTGTCAACAATTACGTCCAGAGAATGTTGTCAACAATGACAGTTTTCTCAGTTTTTAAATTATACGCAAAACTTTCCTCAAAACCGATATTTTTTATTTATATTCTTAATTTCTTATTAATAAAAATTTCGGATTGTCTGTAGCAATCTAGAAGACTTGGTTAGAAAACATCTATTTTTTTTTTTATCCAAACAGTTCAAAAGGATCGCACCTCTAATTAGTTCAAGCAGTTTTGTTTCCTTTAATGAGTCGCTAGCATCTGATATTCATAAATCGTCAACGGTAAAAATTAAAACTCAATCTCCGTCCAAAGATGCTATTTAAATCAATATAGCTGATATAAATGAACAAGCAACAAATTAAAAAGTGACCCACAGTTTCAGATTGATCACAAAAGAGACAGTTGACTTCACATTGTTAACCCGTTTTACATAAATTAACTTTTGTTAACATTTTTTTTACAAGCCGTAAAAACCCTAATTTAAAGGGGCATTAGGAAAGCTCAAATTGATTTATAAGTTAGTAGATGATCGGTCACGACTCACGAGTCACGACATACAAATTGACTTAAATCACAATACATAATGGACCTAATTAGTGTATTGAAATGGACCGGCCAGTTCAGAACCGAACCGGACAACCTGTGGTCCTGGACAGTTCCTCAAATATGGACCAAACCAGACCATGATTAGAAACGGGTCTAGCGAGGATTTGGATCGAATTTTTCACTAGAACCGTGTAGAACTGAACCGGACTAACTCATGGATATAATTCGGATTTTAAATATGCCTTCTTTCAAGCTATTATGACATCTGTCAATTAATCATTAAAACTGTACTAATCTGTAATATTTTGTATAGAGAAATTATATTATCTAGATACTAGACTTTCATACTTTTATTTTGATATAAAGAAAACAAAAATCCATTTAGCCATTTTCTATAAATTGAATTTTGAATGTAATGGTGCTATTTTTTTTTTTTAACAATTTAACCAGTTTTTTTAAAAAAAAAAAACAGACCCGTGGACCTGTACGGACCGACCAAACCGTATGAATCTGGACCATGGTCCTAGCACGGGTTTGGACCAACCATTTCAAATTGGACCCGCCGGACCCTAACTATGTAGACTTGTGGACCCGTGAAAACCGTAGACCGTGCGAAACCGTGGACCGGCTGAATCCGAACCAGACCGGTCCGTTTACAATACACTATACCTAATGACTCGACACGCGATCATGTGGTCACATTTAACATTATATATATATTTTTTTTAGTTTTTCCACATTTTCTGATACTTTTTATTTTTCTTCTTTAATATGATTTAAAATTTAAAATAAATAATTAAATATGACCAATTATTACATCGTTTAATTATCCGCACGTCATAATTACTTTTTACAATTTTAATTACAACACATAATAATATATAAAACTTAATCACGAGGTGTGTACCTAAATTTTACATGCCGCTAACAATTCTTGAACCGGTACGGATTGAATAATTCATGCTTCGGAGAACCGCAAACACAAACACATATTTATAATCAATTTTTTTGCTAGAAAGTAGAAACCGGTATTCTTCAAAGCACCAATTAATGTGTCTATAGGAATGCTGTTATTTAGGCCTCTGAGATTTTTTTTACACCTTACTAGTATGATATTGATATCATACGACACCAATTTAAAAATTAATTGAATAGATTTTAAATAACTAATTCAAATTATTCAAACCAATTTACTTTATGAGTAATGTGTTTACATGTATTTTTTTTATTTTCACATTATTTTAGTATCAGATCAAGCAATAAAAAATGTTGAAAAATGAATGCATTAAAATTAACTTAAAAACTCATATATTTGACTTCTTGACCTATTACTAAATAAATTCAAAAAATTATAAAATTTGCATATAAATGCACAACTAAAAAAATAGATCAATTTGAACAGTTTGAATTCACCATTTAAAATCAATTCGGTAAATTTTAAAATTAGTATTATATAAACTGAAATGACACTCAATCACTCATATTATACCGGACTCCACACTAATTTATCAATTCAATTAAATTCCCGGTCGCACCTCAATCCGAACAAACTCCAATCGTACACTCTCTCTGTGTATTTCGCGTTCTCTCTCTCTGCCCAACAACAAACATGAACCCCAAATTTGGTACATTGCAACTGGGAACAAGACAAAATGGTCAATCATGGCATTGCTCTGGACTCGGTCGACAGTCGGGGGTTCTCTAAACAGACCATCAGGTTTTGTTTTCCTGGTCTGAGAGATGTAACATCAGTGTCAATCAACGTAGCCACTGTGGCCGGGATTTTTATTAATCGAAATAAAATTAAATAAATATCGTAATAAGAAGAGAATCTGGTTTATTTCGAAAAATAATAAGAACGTAATAATTTGCAATGTCCCTATAGACGGGTTAAAGAACAACATCCCTGCTAATGATAATCCCGCACTGATCTAACTACTAACTAACCTAAACTCCGGAAAAAAAAAAAATTCAAGGACGTTGTAATTTAACACGTCCGAGAACAATAAAAAAAAAAAAAAAAAACTTAAGTTTGATTTTGGTTAAATAAAAAAAAAACTTAGAAAAATTATGTTTCAACTATAAAAACAATGATTTATTTTTCAACTAAAAAACAAGAATTTAGTTTAGTAATATTTTCAAAAACAAAATTTATATTTAAAATTTAACATTATAGACACGATTAATATTTTAGATATTATATCTATCAATATGATGGGATTTGATTTATGTTTTAGTTAAATCAAATGACTTGAAATTCTATATCGCTAATCTTGATACATTATTAATCGATAGTTAATTGCATTAAATTTGAATTTAATTGGTAGACTATCTATGTGTCCGATAACATAGACATATTTTTTTTATTTAATTTATTGAGAACTCCATTACATAAAATGACTAAATTATGTTTTTTAGAAAAACCTAAATTTTTTTATTTTTTTGAGAACTCCATTAACTATTGATTAATAAATTAATTGATTAATAATGGAGTTCTCAAGTCATTTGATTTAGCTAAAACATAAATCAAATCTCATCATATTGATAGACATAATATCTAAAATATAAATCGTGTCTATAATGTTAAATTTTAAATATAAATTTTATTTTTAAAAATATTACTAAACTAAATTATTGTTTTTTAGTTGAAAAATAAATCATTGTTTTTATAGTTGAAATATAATTTTTCTAAGTTTTTTTATTTAACCAAAATCAAACCCAAGTTTTTTTTTTTACTGTTCACTTACGTGTTAAATTACAATGTCCCTGAATTTTTTTTTTCCGGAGTTTGGGTTAGTTAGTGGTTAGATCAGTGCGGGGTTGTCATTAGCAGGGACATTGTTCTTTAACCCGTTCGTAGGGACGTTGAAAACTATCACGTCCCTATTACTTTTCGAAATAAACCAGATCCTCATATTTGTTTAATTTATTTTGATTAATAAAAATCTCGGGCACTGTGGTGTGCTATTTATTATAAAAAATTTAGAAGCAGACAATTAATTGCGTCATTCATTATGTAACGTCAGCGATTCACCATTTTACAAGAAAAACGTTATTCATTATGGGTACGTTTGGATGAACTCTAGAGTAGCTAGAATAACTACTGTTTAGAATAGTAAATAAGAATAGCTACTGTTTAAGAACAGTGCTATTTAGAACAATGAAAAAGTTGTTTGGATTGCATATTTGGAATAGAGTTTGGAGAGAATAGCTAGGGCTGTCCAAAAAGCTCGTAGCTCGTGGCTCGCTCGCGACTCACATCTGGCTCGATCGGTAACAGCTCGTTCGATAGTGGACCGAGCTGGCTCGCTAACAGCTCGGGTCAAAATTAATGAGCTGAGCTTTTGCCCAGCTCGGCTAGGCATCAATTTGTGAATTTGTATGAATTTGTGTGTATTTTATACTGTTGAGCTTGGTCTAGCTCGGTTCAGCTCGATCCAGCACGGTCCAAAAATGCTTGTAAAATTTATTTTCTTCTTAAAACAAGGTCCAACCAAACCTAGCGAGCTAGCTCGTGGCTCGCGAGCCAGCTCATGAGCTGACTCGTCACGAGTTTGAGCTGAGATTTTAGCTCGCGAGCTGTTAACGAGCTGACTCGCTAACAGCTCGGTCCAGAATTAACGAGCTGAGCTTTTGCTCAGCTCATTTACAGCCCTAAGAATAGCTATTGTTTAATAATTTATGTGTAAGATTAAATATAATACAATATAATATTAATTCAAATATTTAATGTAATATAATATTATTTTAAATATTAGATCAGTATTAAATAAAATATTATATTAAATATAATATAATATTAGTTTAAATATTAAATATAATATAATATTAGTTTAAATATCAATGTAATATAATATTATTTTAAAAATTAGATTAGTATTAAATAAAATATTAGATTAAATGTAATATAATATTATTTTAAATATTAGATTAGTATTAAATAAAATATTAGATTAATGTAATATAATATTAGTTTAAATATTGAATTAGATTAGTATTAAATAAAATATTTGATTAAATGTAATATAATATTATTTTAAATATTATATTAGTATTAAATAAAATATTATATTAATGTAATATAATATTAGTTTAAATATTGAATGTAATATAATACTATTTTAAATATTAGATTAGTATTAATAAAATATTAAATTAAATATAATATAATATTAGATTAAATATAATACAATATTGGTTTAAATATTAAATGTAATATCATATTATTTAATATAATATAATATTAAATGTAATATAATATTAGTTTAAATATTAATGCAATATAATATTAATTTAAAAATTAGATTAGTATTAAGTAAAATATTAGATTAAATGTAATATAATATTAGTTAAATATTAAATGTAATATAATATTATTTTAAATATTAGATTAGTGTTGAATAAAATATTAGTTTAAATATAATACAATGTAATATTAATTTAATTATTAAATGTAATATAATATTATTTTAAATATTAGATTAGTATTAAATAAAATATTAGATTAAATATAATATAACATAATATTAATTTAAATATTAAAATGTAATATAATATTATTTTAAATATTATATTAGTATTAAATAAAATATTAGATTAAATATAATATATTATTAGATTAAATATAATACAATATAATATTAATTTAAATATTAAATGTAATATAATATTAGTTTAAATATTAGATTAGTATTAATTTTGAAAGCAGCAAATGTTATTTCATGTTTTTGTAAGAATAGCGAATAGCAATGCTATTTTAAGAACAATAACTATTCCGAATAGCTCTAGTTCTCGTTTGGATGCAGCTTGTTCCGAATAGCAATGCTATTTTAAGAACAGTAGCTATTCTTGTGCATCCAAACATACCCATGTTTAAGTCCAGAACATGTAGAATTAGACAGAGAGGTCTGAGTAAATTGTTATTCTTTCATTAAATTTTTCCAGTACAGCATTTGGTATATTTATAGGCAATCTCCCTAATACAATGAGCTCTATCTAACCGCCTAACTGAATTATGTTTGTGAGACAACGCTAAGTCCAAATACATGTCTAAATACATTGAATCTAATTAATCTGCCTAATAGAACACCTAATCATATTATGTCAGTAATTTTGGAAATAGTAGACCAAGCTACTAGATGGGCCTAATGGCTCATCACGACATACATATTGACTTAATCACAATACATAATGGGCCTAATGGCTCGACACGCTATTATGTGGTCACGTTTAACATTATATATATATATATATTTTTATAGTTTTTCTATATTTTCTGATGCCTTTTATTTTTCTTCTTTAATCAAATTTATAATTTAAAATTCGACCAATTACATCATGTTTAATTATCCGCACGTCGTAATTGCCTTTTACAATGTTAATTACAGCACATAATAATATATAAAACTTAACTTAATCACGAGGCATGTAACTAAAATTTTACATGCGCTAATATTTCTGAACCGGTACGTATCCATTAATTCATTCTTTGGAGAACCGCCAACACAAACACATATTTATAATCAAAATTTATTGCTAGAAATTTGAAACCGATATTCTTCAGAGCACCAATTAATGTGCCCATAGGAATGCTGTTATTTAGGGATTCAAATATGCTGAAATCTCTGAAATCCCTGCAAATTCAGCGGTCGAACTTTTTCGAGAAGCGTATAAGGAAAATTAGCTGTTTCGAGATGCGTTTTAAAAAAAAATCAACAGCTTAATTCAATTTTCAGAAATTTCAGATCTACTGTTCACTGATTTCATAATTGCAACATATTTATTTTCGTTATTTAGGCCTATGGGGTTTTAATCACACAAGAATTTGTCAATTCAATTATATTCCACCTGGTCGCACCTCAATCCGAACAAACTTCCAAAGTCCCAATCATACACTCTCAGTGGCGAGTTTAGTTTAGAAATTTCAAATTAGTGAAATTTGTATTGATATTGCCGGTGGCTACGGCTACTGTTGAAAGAGTATTTTCAGTAATGAATTATGTAAAAAAACGAGTAAGAAATTCAATGAGAGATCAATTCTTAAATAATTGTTTGGCCACTTACGTTGAGAATGAGTTGTTTGATAAGGTATATGATGAACAAATTATGCAACAGTTTCAAAATACGAAGAACCGTAGAACAATGCTTCCTCCATTGACTTGATTTTGTAGTATTAATATATTTCTTTTTTTATATGTAAAAGAATATTTGTTATAAACTTTTAACTTAGTTGAAACCTTTGATATATTTCTTGCTATTTTTTTTAAATTGTATCTTGAATTTGAATTTGAACTCGAATTCGAACCTGTTAATTTATTTGAACCCTAATCTGATTTTCACTTACCTCAAGCTCAAATTATAGCTTCACGACTGTACAGTGTACACGCTCTATGTATGTATCTCTCTCTCTCTCTATACCCAGCAACTAACATGAACTCCAAATTTGATACATTGCAACTAGGAATAAGACAAAATGGTCAATCATGGCATTGCTCTGGACACGGTCGACAGTCGGGCGTTCTCTAAACATACTATCAGATTTTGTTTTCCCGGTCTGAGAGATGTAACATCAGTGTCAGTCAACTCAGCCAACATGGCGTGCTCTTTATTAGAAAAAATTTAGCAGACAATTGCATACTAATCATGTATTAACTAAATAATAGTATTGCATTAAGAAAGAGAAGAAGAAACTAAAACGATATAAAATGACAAACAAATTGTATACCACCAAAAATAATCTAAAATAGAGATCATTTTGAATTTCTTGTCTGTACTCGGTTGTACATGTTCCGTAGGTTTGCAACGGATATACTACGTACCTTTTCACTTGGGCATTGACAAGAAAGCGGGTTGTTCAAAAGATTAAATAGGAGACTAAAGATGATTTTGTTACAATATATAGTTGTACTAAATCTTCATTTTTATTTTTACTATTTTATTTGTACTAAGTCTTTGTTTTAATTTTGCTATGCTTTACAAATTTTAAAAGAAGATGGGAGAATAAAATTTAGCTCCTCTGTTCTCCAAACGGCTAAATTTGAAGGATTGCAGAGAAGATAAATTAATTTCAATAATCCTTTATATAAGATTTATAAATTAATTTTAATGCATTCATTTTTTGAATAATTTTTTACCACAGACTCTATATATAATTAATTCAAAATTTTAATTTTTTTGCATGTAGACGCATCACTCGTAAGTCGTAAGTCGTAAGGTATAAAAGTTCCAACAGTTTGGATTCGTCATTTACTCCTTTTTCTTTCCTATTTTTTCTATTATTTTCATGGAGCACGAAGTAAATGTCTTAAGAAAGTTCGTCGGCCCATAATAATTATAAAAATTTAAGGCCAGCAATGCTGTCTATTTTATTGGGCCTTTAATTCCGATAATTTTCTTGAATTATGATTTATGATCCATTATACGATAAAAATTAATCGCGGAGATGTTATGCCACTTTTGGGTTCGGCTCCATTTTGAATTTATTTTATTTATCTACATCGTACGGCTCAGATTGACTCTAACTAAGATAGCTGCCCACTTACTATTGGAGCAGTGATCAGATTATTTTGAGATCGTTTGATCTCAAATCAGACGGCACATATTCGTCTAAATTCCAAAACTGTTCAATTAAAATCTTTACCCATTGTGACTCGTTTCGCTGATAGGAAACCATATCCTCTGCGGAGCTGTGCGGTTCTTTTAATCTGGTCCGTTCGTTTTGATCGGACGGATCAAATAAGATTATGGCACCAATCTCAAAGCAAAATTAATACTGCTCCTCCATCTCGAGCACTCACCGACTGAGATTAAATATTGACCGTCCGATCTCCGCAGGTAAAAACTCCGCAGGATACTGGTCCTCGCTGATCGGCGTTCTCCTAAATTTTTACTGCAACGGTAGAACCGGTTCAACTCGCTTCTTATTTAGTTTAGTTTTTACTGTCGCTTGGTTCACCTCCCTCTCTTATAGGCTTATAGCGGTGCGGAGCAAGGTTTTCTGCGTTTTTGTATCTATTCTGTTCTTTGGTTGTCGGTGCTCCTCTTACTGTTTCTCGGCGGGAATGACAACTGGCGCGGCTATTGGAAAACTTGGCGACCATTTCAAGCTCACAGAAGTTCATCTATGGTTAGTAGTTCCGTCCTCTCCACTTTCCAGCTTTACAATTTTGTTTTCTTTTGTTTTCTCCGCTCCTTCTCGTGCTCCTTCTCGTGCTCCTGCTCCTCTCCCTTGATTTGTCGGTGAAGTTGCTACTTTAACTTTATCCATTTTGAGAGAAAAAATTAAGAGATATGTAGGGTTTAAATGACTTTTATCGGGGAATTGTGTACGTACGAAGCGGGCGTTGCTCCTTTGGTTCATTGCGCATGCCCAAGTAGAAGCTCTTATTAATTTTTATCAATCTTTGCAAATTTGGAACTTCTTTGATAGCCATATAGAGCGGGAATAAGTTAATCTCTCGGAATTGCTTTAAATCCTGCATATCTAACGCTATACCCAATTTTAGCAAGGTTGCATTTTTGGAGGCTATTTTGATATGCTTTGTTGAACAGGGATAATTTAAATCTCTACGGAGGCTTTCATGCTCGAGGGACCCATTTACATTTTGACGAGGAACCTGTGGTAAAGTGCTCAGCCTTTTCACTCTTTCTTGAAATTCGACCAATTCCCTATTTTAAGTTATGTACAGGATTTTGTAACCGTGCTAGTGAGGATTCAGGGTGACCATTATCACAAGCTATACTAAACATAAAGTGGAAAAAATAATGAAGGGGAGAGTTTTATTGGTACAAGGGCCAGAGAAGTATCGGTACCAATATCCAATAATGATAACCTTGACTTTTTGTTTTGTTGCAGAGCCCTTCTGCTATTACTGGATTGATCAGTACAAGTACAGTCATCACAGCACCCGAAGAAGGTAACCCTTTGTCTAGTCAAAAAGGACAATTGTTATCTTTTGGAGTGAAAATGTGATCGACTAAATACTTATTCTTCCTACTTATGGTTTAGTCATCTTTACTGCTCTTCACTAACATGATTACTTTTTGTCTCTACCAACTAACACTTTCATTTCCAAATTTCAAAGAAGATATACAATTAGCTAATGAGATGGATGCGTTGGGTCTGCCGGTCTCTTTCATTTCCTCCAAGGTAAGAATAAATTCAATCTCTTTTCGATGGTTTTGCTAACCCAACTCGGAAATTTTTGTTTAAATTTTAAAGTGACACCAATAATTTCCTATGTTGGGGATTTGGTTGTTTGCATGTACCAGCAAAACAGATTAATCTGATCAAAGTTGTATTCCATCAAATATTGACAGTTTTGGCATTATAAAGAAGCCTTCCTTAAAAAATAGAGAAGTTCAAAATAAAACTAAAATTAACCATGAAGATTCGGAATTTGCTTATGATAAGAGAGATCAATGGAAAGTAGACAAATCTTGTATACGTGCGATTTAATAGTCCTGTGTATGTAAATAGTTTTGAGAAGGCCAGGTGCTAGTCGAAGACCACAGATATGTTGGGTTTATTTGCAACTATGTAGTAGAAACCTTTGGTGTAGTTTTGCAGAAAAAAAAAATGAAAAGTTATCACTTGCTCAAATTAATCAATATTGCACTGAACTTAACATGTAGTTGCTTTTGGCAGAAGAACTCTACAGTAAAAGGTCGAAAGAAGAAAGGTACGATGGAAAAGTCTCTCAGTGCACCCTCTAAAGTCGGTGAGAGCAAAGATGTAAGTGAAATTACAAGAAGTGAAAGTTATAGGGAACTAGAAGGCCCTGACAATTGTACCAGTGGGATGTATGATTGTCATGCACAATTCGAGTATGGTGACTGGAAGGTGCAGTGGGATGATTTCTACCAGAGATATTATTTCTACAACATCCAATCCGAGGAGTCTACATGGGACCTCCCCCCTGGCTTGGAAAATTATAATATTTTACCTGAAAAATTGGATGAGAATGATATGCCTGGTATACCAGCTTTTCCTTGGATGTTTAGAAATTTGCAGTCGGACCCTTAGAATTACTTGCTGGACTAAGAAACATATATTTTTATTTCTTATCTATGGGACAGAGAATAGTTTTTGTGTGGCAGCATCAAATAGTGAGCTTTCTCTACCTGCACAATCCATAGAAGATAGGTATGACAGCCTATCTAGTTCAATAATAAGAGGAGGGATTGCAGTATCACTAAATACCACAACCTCTCTTTTGTATTTGTATTTCACTCAAATTTAATTATTCTTTGCGTTCACTTCGAAGAAGATCTAGAGTCCAAAATGAATGAACCTTGTTAACAGTGATAAATTAATTATAGCGTGTTTATTTTTGCCCTCTTGATAAATGAACTCCAAAAATTATAAAATTTTGTGGAGACAAATCTCTCATGACAAAAATCAACAATTTGGATTTACATTTCAAATATTAATTCAAAAAAGAGGTTGTAGCATTTACCAGATCAGTTATCCTAATAAAGCACCACATCCAAACTCATTTGATTTACGTCCTGACTGGAGACTGGTACATTCTGACATCATACAACTACCGTAAGGTAATACCTTTGTTCTACTCGTTAATGTCCTATTGAATAACCTCTTGTGAATATTTGGTTTTACAGTGCAATACCGGCAATTGATGAAGTATATGGTGAAATATTGCATGAGTGTACCGACGCTGACAATGGAACTGAGAACCATTCCCTATCTATCAAGAGGAAAAAGAAAAAGAGAGTAAGGAAGTCTCGTTCACGTAAGGCCCTATAAGTAGCTACAACCAAACATCTATTGTTTCGCAAACATTGCATACATCTTGGCATTTTCTGGAACCATTTCATAATAAATTTGCAAAGAAGGGGATAATTGACAATTCCAAATCATGCACCAACTGATGCATCCTGCACCTATATTTTCATGCTGGATGCTGATGGCAAAACGCACCTGACTCTAATCGTATCCGAGCTAGAGATTTCTGGGGATGATGGCCCAAAATCATCCTATCCCTCTATATTTTAATCTGATGACTCGAGTATGACAGTGATCTGGAACCTAAAACCAGCTCTACCTGAATTACCCCATACCCTGACTCACCTGAACACAAGCTACATATGACGCTGAATTGATCCTGATCAAACTCAAATAGAACTTGACAAAACATCTACCCAGCCTCAATTTAACATGGCTGTTAGCCTGCCACAGACCTAGTCATACATAATATGTATTAGCTGATATAATATAGCAAAGTAAAAAATCAACTAACCACCATTCTACTTATATCTCCTTTGTTCAGAACAAATATTACGAGATGCAACTGATGGGCCCCTTTCTGCTGACATGAGCAAGTATTGGAACCAGAGGTATGTGCTGTTCTCTCTATTTGACAGCGGTATAGAGATGGATGAAGAAGGGTGGTTCTCTGTTACGCCAGAGGCTATCGCCAAGCATCACGCGTCTCGATGTTGTATGGGTACAGTGGTTGACTGCTTCACTGGCGTTGGTGGTAATGCCATCCAGTTTGCCATGAGGTATGTGCTACATATCAGTTGTTATCGTAGCTGTTTGGTCCTGTACTGATCTCTCTATGTGGTCACATACGAGAGGTTAGCAGAACCTTACCTCTCTTACCCCTTGCAAATTGTAATCTGAGTTTTTTGTTAACAGATATGAAATCTGAAACAGTTAAGTCCAGTCATGTCTGGTCTAGTGCTGCTAATAGAAAACTTTGTGGTGCTGCTTTTGTAGCTGTTTGTCAGAGTTGGTAATTTTATAACTAAATTGTTATCTGTCTCTATTGAACTCTGATAATTGAAATTTGTTATTTTCAGGAGCAGCCATGTAATTGCAATAGATATTGATCCACAAAAGATTGCATATGCACGCAAAAATGCGGCTATTTATGAGGTTGATGGCCTGATAGATTTTGTTGTAGGTGATTCCATTCAGATAGCCCCACACTTGAAGGCAATACTAATCTTTTCTTGACACAGTTACTAATTTTAATGAAAGAAATAAATATTTCGTCTTTCCATTTTACAAATGTAAAAATGTTGCCAATTACAGGGAACAACTGTTTTCTTGTCGCCCCCTTGGGGTGGACCTGATTATGTAAAGGCTGAAGTATATGACATCCAGACCATGCTTAAGCCTCGTGACGGGTGATCCATTTTTTTTTTCAGTTTGTCATTATTTCCTTATATTTTTTAGTAAGCTATTGGTAGCAAGTAACCCCGATAAAAGTAGTCGCAAGTTAATCTCACAATTAGTCATATTTTAGCATTCACTAGCTAGTTAGGCTAAATAGTATTAATTTTTATCAATTAAGCACTGCCATTATGATTCACATAAGCCAATTCAATCTATTTTAATTCTAACCAGATATACTGTTAGTCATACAAGTCGTCACAAAAGAAGCCAACTCGTACAAGTAACAAAAGAAGGCTTAATGAAGTAAAGAGTCCAACATATGAATTTCTGCCTTTTAATTTGCCACACTGACTAAATGCACATTATTTATGTTTTCTCAGACATTTTCTTTTCGAACTTGGGATGAAGATTGCTTCAAGAGTGGTCATGTTTCTTCCCAGAAATACTGACCTGAACCAATTGGCTGAAGTGGCTTTGTCTGTTGATCCTCCTTGGTCACTTGAGGCATGCTATTTTTTAACTTCTTATCAATATCCCGTTATTGTTATATAGGTGGAATGTATTTGGTGCCATGCAAAGTGGAATATCAATATCCCTTGGATATTTCTTATAATTATAACATTTGTATCATAAGCTGGGGCACCCTGATACCAGTATTAACAAGTTTGGCTAGTATGGCATTGGTGTCATTTCAACCTAAATGACACCAACTCAAAAACCAATTGGATAGGCTTTAAACCAAACCGTTCAAACAGATCTACTTGATGAGTGATGCATTTACATGCAATTATAATTTTTTGAATTCATTTAATATCAAGTAAAGTGGTCAAATGTCGGGTTTTTTTAAAGTTAATTTTAATGGATTCATTTTTCATCAGTTTTGACCATTTGACTTGATACTAAAATAATTCGATAATTATAAATTTTGCATGTAAACGTATCACTCATGAAGTATGTCGGTTTGAGCAGTTTGGGTTTATTGTTTAAAGTCTATCCATTAGGTTTTGAAAATCGGTGTCATACTAGCCAGGCTCAGTATTAACTCTCTACTAAGCTGCTACTTATAGACAATGAATGTCTAGTGCTTTGTTAGCACCCTAGGAATAAATTTAAATTAATTTATTGTTATCTTGTTTACTTGTTTATTTTCTTTTTTATGGGAGTTCTAACTAAACTTGGCCCTCATGGACAATTTTGTAGGTCGAAATGAACTTCCTAAATGGCAAGCTTAAAGCAATAACTGCGTACTTCGAGAAAAAAAGATAAAATTTGTTAAGTTAAAAAAAAATGGGCATGTGCTGTTTGAAATCGTGTAATACATTGTCTAATCTGTAGTTCATTCATGTAATATATATAATATTTACTGAAAGATGTTTCTTGTTGAGTGACAAGATTTTTGAGAAAGAATTTATTTATTTGCTTGGAATATATAGTTTTTTGTGTTTCTTGTCCCCGTCTGGTTGGTTGCAACAATTGTCAGTAAAGAATGCCCGTTCATGTTGATAATGGTTGGATAATGATGTTGATATACTGATATAAAGTTCAGGTCATTTTGCAATTTTTTTTCCTTTGTTGTGCTTAAATTTATTTTATTGATAATCTCCTGTTCTTTTATCCGACCGACTCTGCTGCTCTCCAAATAGAAAAGCAGGATCCTACTATTCCAATCTCAGCTGTTAATCTGTGCTAAGATTTATGCAAGAAAAAAAAAATGGAATAGTAGAGTCCTGCTCTCCAATTTGGAGAGCAGCAGAGTCGGACTCTTCTTTTATATGAGCCCATGCCTGTTCATTCTTTTATCTTGCTAATTTTGAAGCTACATAAAAGTAGAGCAGACAGTACAGTAAAAGTTGTATTATTTTTACAAAAATAGGGAAGCTATGCTAGTGATAATGTAGATCAGTGGTTAATTGTTAACACATTTATGCAGACAATTATCATTTCTTTGATTCTTTCTTTATGTTTGTGTTTATAAAATTGACCTTGGAATTTGAAGATACTAGTGAGATTATGTGGGACCGGTAATATGTATACTACGGATAAACCGTGCTATGAATTTATATTTTAATTTTTTTAAGTTTAAACGTAATTTTCATATAAAACTGTACTCAGAGACCAAAATTTACATTTTTTTATAATGTTTTTACTATTTTTTAGATAGATAGAAAATCAATATACTTAAATGGTTCAAAATTTCTAAATCAAGTGATTATCTATCTATTTAAAAACTAGTATTTTTTAAATATATAATATACTATCCAAGCATTTTTTATATGATGCTCATATTTAACAATTTGAATCGTTTGAACTATTTTTTTTTTCAAGTTTATATTCATAACACGTGTTAATCTGTAATATATATTACCAAAGCCTCCCTCAAGATTATGCACCCTAAAAAGCAGTACCATGCCACATCCTTTTGGGTAAATTAGGATATTTTTTGGTTTCCAGGTGGAATTGTTCTTGTGCCAATTGCTCGATTACAATTGAGCAATAACAATTGGCTGTCTGACAACACATTGTTAAAATTCTTCACTATTAATTATATTTTCTATGCTTTTGACTCAAGGATACCTGAGCATGCTGAGTTAAAATTCTTCACTATTATAGTTTCTATGTTTTTGACTCAAAGTTCAAATGATTGTTGAATGAAGTTTAAATTGTATGCTTTTGTTATAATACCCATAATAAGTCCTAGCTACAAGATCTAGTGCGGTGTGGGAGCTCTACATATATGCTCCATTTTTATTCCCGTGGACATTTGCACGAGAATAAAGGACAAACTGATTTGTTAACCATGCGAATTCACGTGCTGAGTCGATCATAGGTCCCACATAGTATCTTAGTATATGTGGGGCTATTTTAAAGCTTATTGCGAAGAACATATAGTCAACAGCGAGATATAGAATTTTATACCCCTTTGTTCTTGTAGCAATCGAAACATCCCATACTTTTTTTTTTTTGCATATTATATGCTCGCACCATACTCGAATTAGTAATTACAGTTCCAATTTGACTGGATATGCTACGATTTGTTTGTCCTAAAAACAACTTACCAACCAAGCACTACTTGATATGTGCTTACCACTCAATATATATATGCATATATTTCTCAATGATATTTATATATAATATGTATATATATTAGTTGTCAGGTGTTTTCAAAGATGATACCATTGGAACACAGGTTTTTGGAACAGGAATTTAGAACCTTAGCTGTGACTGTGAGCCTGTCAGGTCCATTCAACCCTCAAAATTTAGAACCGCTTGTATGTACCTTCCTGAGAAGTGAGAACCTTGAAAAAAAAATTGTTTCTTATTTGTCTGAAAAAGAAAAAGAAACAGCTTTTCGTTAAACCTTTGGGAATGTTTGCTGAAGAGGCCATAATTTATCGAAAATTCCCTTTCTTTGATATTACATGCAAGCGTTGTTACTTCAAAATAATGAGGAGAGTTCAAATGCACTATCATTTTGTACTCCAATATGCTTCACATCGTTTATCTTCATTTCAAAGTCCGAATAGTTGATCAAAACCGCTCAACATGATCTTCATAATAAAATATACTTGGAGATCAAATTTTATATTTTTTTAGATTTTTTTTTTTACTACTCTTTCTACATAGGTACAATATCACTTTATCAGATGATCCAGAATCTCCTTAAAATAGTGATTTTGTACCTATCTAAAAAAATAACAAAAAAATTATAAAAATATAAAATTTGGTCTATGAGTATATTTTATTATGAATATCATGTTGAGCGATTCAAATCGACTGTTCAGACTTTGAAAACAAAAATAAAATATGTGAAGATATTGAAGCAAAAAAAAAATAGTGCATTTGAACCCTCCAAAATAAATACTACTATAAACTTAGCTTCTAAATTTTTATAAGAATTAATATTTAGTCTAGTGATTAAAGTAATATGATCTATATAGAAAGTTACAGATTTAAAATATAACAATTTTATTTTTGTGAATAGTTGAAGTTAACAACTTGTTCCATATTTATTTTTGTGAATAGTTATTGTTAGACAATTTGCTTCTGACATTGGTGCCTCCTTTTCATTTAAAGTGCATGATATTGAAAATAAGT
This sequence comes from Carex cristatella, assembly GCA_024447775.1. Classification (NCBI taxonomy): domain Eukaryota; kingdom Viridiplantae; phylum Streptophyta; class Magnoliopsida; order Poales; family Cyperaceae; genus Carex; species Carex cristatella. The sequence continues at coordinate 3,840,925 of JAJHPF010000012.1, forward strand.
AGAGCTTTATATAAAATGTTTGACGTCATTTTGATTTAGTTTCATCAATATTTTATAGCAATCATTTGTGGCTTAGATGGTTAAACTTAGCAGAGGAAAAAAGAATTCACAAATAAGTGAGCTTAAATGAAAATGAGATAGCTTTTGAGTTACTTAAAGATATAAGAAAAGGAATTTTCATTTCTGTTATAAATAGTCAACTGAAATGAATAACAGAAATGAATGATTCACCGTCATTTGACATCACTAAAAATTTGAGGAAAAAAATGATTGAATGATACTTCAATTTTTACTTTTGTTGTTCTTATTATCAAGTTGAGCAGCCAGTCATCATATTTGATTTGTCATGTTAAAACAAATGTAATAAATATGAGGGGTTCAAAACCTCATGTCTTTCGTGCATCATATCTTATATCTCTGTTTTTAAAATCCAAAGAGTCAATTCAAACTGCTCAACATGATATCCATATTAAAATATACTTGCAGACCAAATTTTATATTTTTGAATTTATTTTACTATTTTTTTAAATAAGTACAAAATCACTGTTTTTTATGATTTAGGGTTTAGAAGTTTGGGGTTTTTGGAGTTCAGAGTTCAGGATTTAGCCTGAAACAATAATTTTGTACCTATCTATAAAAATAAGATTTTTTTTTTTTAATATAAAATTTGGTCCAAGCACATATTAATATGTAGATCATGTTGATTAGTTCGAATTGACTCTTTGAATTTTAAAAACATAGACACAAGGCATTTGAAACAAATACAATATACATAAAAGTAACAAGCACACAAATTTCTCAGCTTCTTCTTTTTAGACAAAGAGGTTTTTTATATTTCATAAGTTTTGAAGATAGTATATTAAAAAAAATGAAGTATATTTAGCAAAATGGACAATAAACTATAATAATATACAACTTGTTCCTCCTTTGTAAATATTCCTGACATATTTCTCATGTATCTTTTAATTTAAAGAGTTTATTATCTATACGTTCATAAAAATTTGTGCAATTATGCATTCGCCAATAAGGAATATTGAAATATATGTCTTTTTTAGCAAAAGTGTAAAAGATACAAAGGCGTTATGTTGCATTTTATTTTATTTTATATTCTGACCATCATTTTTAAATTTTATTTCAAATAAATGTTGTGGATTTATTTATAGAAACGGATTCAAATGACTCGTGTCTTTCTTACTTCAATCGCGTCTTATATTTTTATCTCTATTTTCTTCTTCTTTTTTGAAAATATTTTTATCTCCGTTTTCAATGTCCAACAGTTGATCTGAACACTTAACATGATATACATATTAAAATATGCTTGGAGATCAAATTTTATATTTATTCTTTAGATAAGTAAAAAATAATTATTTTTTAGAAGATTTCGTATTATTTAAAAACAATGATTTCGTACATATTTTAGAAAATAGTAAATAATTTTAAAAAATATATAAAATTTGATTCTAAACATATTTTTTAATATTGAAATCACGCTAAGTAGTTTAATTGATTGTTTGAATTTTGAAAAGAAAAATAAAATATAAAACCCTACCCTTGTGTATACAGCTCTTAATTTTCCAAAATTTCCTTGAGATGTCGCAATCTAAAAGCAAAAGCTTCAGAATAAATAAATTTCGAAGGGGCAGAGAGAAAAATTCGATAATTTTTTGTCTTTTTCTGACTAAACCCAGCTTCTCTCAGTAGTACTCCAGTCAAAACCATTTGCACGATGCAGATACCCAAAGCGGGATCTTCTCCTCTTCCCTCCTCCGCCTTTGCAATCTATTTACGCAATTCCTGATTTTGATTTCTTAAAGAAACCTTCTCACATCTCCTTGACCAACCTTTTTCGACTAGATTGAAACTAAACAAATCATGGATATATATACTTCTCAGCCTGAGAAGAAGCGCAAGCGAGAGGGGGTGATAAGCCTGATGCATCTCACAATTTTCCTCACCTGCTTGTGGGCCACCTCGCTCCTCTACGGAGAGATGCTCTCCTACTGGGTCCCACTCTCCACCTGCTCTTGGCCCCACCTCCCCTCCTCTTCTTCTTCTCCTGTAAGCAATTGGTTCGACGGTGTAGATCTGCTGTAGTTTTACTCGTGTGGTTTATTAATGTTGAGAGTTCATCGTATGATTTAATTATATTCTGGGCAATTTTGCTTCTGTTAATTGTCAATTATGATGACATGATTGTATTTGGTTTGTCCTGGACAGGATGATCCCCATTTCAAAATTGCTGTCGTAGCAGATCCACAGGTAGGTGCTACACTTACTATCAAACCCTTAACCAACTTCTTTCTTCTTCTTTTTTCCCTTTAATTGCTTTAGACATATCAAGGATTCATTACGTAATACTGATGCAGAGCAGCCAGGATAGAACATCAATTTTTTTTTTGGGTTCAATTTGTTGGGAGGTCACTAATGTTTACCTAATCCACAAGTTGTCAGATTAATGCCATTAAAAAGTCTCTTACATTTGTCCCTATTATGCAACTCCTTTTAGCTCTCCATCCAAAAAAGAATAATTGAGTGCTCATGCGTGCATTTTTTTTTGCTGATGTGTAAATTATTTTACTGACATGGTCAGTGACATAAAAAATCCATTAGCATTTTGGATGGAGAGGTGTAAATTGACCTGATTGGGATGAATCGGAAGTTTAATGACTTCAGGGGGACAAATCAAACTCAGTCACCGGTATGTCACACAGGACAAAATTTAGTGACCCCAAATTAATTTACATTTTTCTTTGTTTATTTGGTTTTCTATTCATGTATATAGGGGATAATCCGGGCTTAATTGTATAGACAATTGGGTGTCAGTATTCAGATTGCAATATGCTGTGATATAGAGTTTTTGAGTTCCTGGCATTAATTTACGTACAGATTATGGACAGCACAAGCCTTGGGCTTTCTCAGAAATCATTTCTTCTAGAACTTGTGCAATTCTACACAGATCTATATATGACAAGAGCTTTTCACTCAACTATACTTCCATTCAGACCTGACAAGATTTTGTTCTTGGGAGATCAATTTGATGGGGGGCCATATTTGTCTGATGAAGAGTAAGGCATGAATGTCTAATTTTCTTTTCGAATATTGTTTTTTATTTTAGGCATTGTTAACTTCAAACGATATCTCCAAGGGCTATAGTCCCTTGGTGAATTTTGTATTTTCTATTGTTCGGTTAGTAGGAACTGAATTTATTGAAATCAGAAATAGTGGCCCTAATTGATTAGGAAAATCAATCAATCTTTTTCTCAAAATCACGTTAATTGTTGTGAGGAACAAGGGGATAAGGACTATTAGATTTGAGGAGTGACCCAATGCCCATGGTCATTGGTGCCACATTGGTGCTAATAAAATTAAATCTCAACTTTTTTTTTGAACTCTTAAATAAGAAAACTAATTTATTGGATATTTTGTAATATCATGCTATACGCATGCATAAAAATTGAGATCATTTCAATTTTATTTTGATATGCATCAAGAGCTAACAAAATCAATGGACCAAATTGTGGCAATTCAACCCCCTCTCTTGATAGCCATTGATATGAAGTCAAAATCTCATAATTTTTTATTTGCATGTAATTGAGATGATTTAGAATATATATAACGGTTTACCTTTTGAAAATTAAGCACGAATGAAAAAATTGGCACGTTGGGCACCAATGACCACGGGCATTGGATCCCTCATTAGATTTACCCCTGTATCCTCCTAATTTTCCAAATAAAACCTACTGATTTTGAAAAATAAACCTTTATTTCCTTGTTTGTTTTTATACATTGAAAAAGGAGTTTAATATGGTAAATGTTTTACTCACTCCAAAAGCCTACAGAACAAGATTTAAGCCTCTTGATACCATGCAATCTAAACGTGTCCCGATCTTTTTGCCTGCTGATTGTCAGGGATTGATTTTTTTTTTTTTATCCATCTATATGAAGCATGATTCATACCGGTAGTAGTACCTTTTATAGTTGACAAAGTGATGTAATTGAGCAGTTAAATTAGAAGAATAGGATGATTACTTATTTTGGTACTTGATACTTTAAGTGAACTACAATGCGCAGGTGGCAAGACTCTATCAGGCGATTTAAGCATATATTTGGTTTGAATGAGCAGAGAGGAAATTCTTATATTCCTATCCATTATCTTTCTGGAAATCATGACATTGGGTATTCCGCTTACTATACGCAACACCCAGAGGTAGATATTGATGCTTTTTGTTTGCATTTTCAGTCTATTTTTTACTTACTAGTACATTTTGATTTCTTTTACTTTCATAAGTATTCTTATTTAAGAGTACAATGAGAAATTTTGCCTCTGTTTTTCCACACTAGGTGATTAGTCGGTACGAGAAGGAATTTGGAAAGAGGAATTACAATTTTTCTGTTGGAAAGGTTGAATTTATAGTGGTTGATGCTCAAACTCTTGATGGTTTGTATAAAATTTTAAATTTATCCTTTTGTGTTTATATTTGTAGATATTTACTTTTACCTAGTACTTAATTATGTGCTCAAATCAGGATAAGAACCAAACTAGCAGCTTCTGGTCTGTGCCAGTAATTTTATGAAGGTAAATGTTAATCTGTAATTTATTAATCAGGGCCAAAAGAAGCAAAAGAGACATCTTCATCATGGGATTTCATTCAGAGCATATCAAAAGGTACGGTATCTTTGTCTTTGAGAAATTCTCATATATCAATTTTTACTAATCGTAGAGAACAATTTACTATATAAAATTAATACATGTAGCTGCTGTGCAAAATCCGAGGGTTCTACTCACACATATCCCTCTGTACCGACCTGACAACACTCCTTGTGGCCAGTACCGATCTTCTCCTATAATAAATCAGGTACTAGTAACTTTCGATGGGTCTATATTCTTTTGAATTTATTATGTAGACTTAACTAATTTCAGACTTTTATCCTCTTACAGAGAGTTCATCGCTCTGCTTTTGAACAAGGTATTACGTATCAAAACTACCTTAGCAAGGAATCATCAGACCTTTTATTAAGCAAGATAAAGCCCGTAAGTTTCTCAGTTGGAAGTTAAATGTTTGTATTCATTTTTGAACTTTTTTTTTTTGATAAAACATGGTGCAACACACTTCCTCTTCCAATTTATTATGAAACAACCTGAGTTTTACAATCAACAAACTTCCTGTATCAATACCTAACCTCTTGGCAACACATAAGAACAAAGCAACGAAACCTACAAGAAGTGTAACCCCATACAGTGTCAGAGCGCTCGCTAAACCTAACCAACCACTATTGAAACCTTTCTCAATCTCCACGGCTAGGGATAGATATAGTGGTAGGAACCAGCCTCAGCTAAAAACTGTAATTACTGTTTTTGAAATGTCTCAAATGGCATGAGATGCAAATTCAGGTTAGAACATCTCGTATGTCTGTTTGCGCCAAGTAGTGAATAGGAGTAAATTATTGTGTTTGAAGGAGAGCAAGCCCAGGGCTGGACCGGGCCCAAGCCAAACAAGGGCTACTACGAAATGGAGTGTCAACGTACTGACTGTCTTGCTACTCTAGACCCCTACTTTGTTCCACAAGCCACTTAGCTAGGCAATAGAAGGACTACAAAGAAATAGAAAGAATCCTAGGCAATAGAAAGAATGTTTCCATATTGCATTGTTACCTATTTCTATTGGCAATTAGCCTATTTTTTCAATTATAACATATGAGGTAACAAGAAAATGAATTAATGAAAAAAATTATTCTTGTTATCCCTTTTGGCAATTTATCATACTTAATTTAGGAGTAGAGAAACTACAAAAATACTAATTTATCTCCAATTTCACAAAACCCAAGTAAATTTCACAAATTTTCTCCCAATATCCACAAAATTCCCAATCCTCTGCCATGCCCTAAATTGGGTCACGACACCGTTATGAAAAGTTGGCGGGTCTTTCACATGGATCATTGGATATATTTGAAGCTCAACAAAAAAAAAATTGTTCTACAACTCTTTTCAGTGCTTATTTTTAGCTCCTCTGGTGCAGATACTGGTGCTCTCAGGTCATGATCATGATCAATGCACAGTTACCCACTCCACACCATTTGGGTCAGTGACAGAGGCAAGTAAATTACATAACCAGTGGTATGAGAAAGTTACTTTTAAATTAACTGGAGTTTCCAAAGGAGCTTGCCTGAAATCAATCAGATCTCTTGATAGTGGCACAACAGCAATAAATCTTAAAGCAGCACACTGAAATCCAATCTTTTACTAGAATCATTCCTTCAAAAGGACAAAAAGAAAGAACAAGAACAAAGCAGAGAATCAATAAGATCTATTATAGGCAATCAACAACTCGACTAATTAGTTAATGCTGACAAAAGTTTAAATTGACAGCATACACTCGGGACAGTGAGCTGGCAGCAGGGGAACCTCTATCCATCTTTCATGCTGCTTTCTGTTTCATCTGGAAATTCAAGTTCTGTTTCAAATGACGATACAAATCATTTGGTTTCTGCTCAACTCTGCTTTCTTCCTCTGCAAACTCACATCTATATTTGGTGGGTACTCTCTCTCCCTCTTTCTCTGGATAATAGGTAACAAATATCCCCTCTCGCATTCAACCCACGGACAAAGCGCCCACTAGCCATGTTCCAAACAGGAGAGGGTACCATACATATAGGAACGATTTCATGTTTTCTTTTAGAAAATACAAGAGGATACCATCCATAGTCTACTAAGAGAAAAAAACTCATATTACCTGCTAAGTCATGGTAAACCATGATTCATCTGCACTCTTAGCTTTTCTTTTTTGTATAAAAAATGAATTATTCCTCCTTTGTTCATTTTGTACTGAGAGATTAACAGCAGAGCGTAGTTTGGAATGTTTCGAGATTGATGTGAAATTCTCCTTAAGGATTCCTTGATAAAAGCTGAAGATAAAGTAGTAAAATTGTTTGATAATTTCAGGTACCTATGCCAGGCTTTGGTAACAATCGTTCTACTTGCCACTTGGCCGACAAATGGCTTCAGCAGTTTGGGTTACGTCGGTAAATATTTTGAGTTCATAAAAACAGCTTGGCAAAATTTTACAGCAACAGTAAAGGAAAAGAATGACGACGAAGATTGTGAATATGAGATGGTATGGGATGCCGAGGGAACCATGCACCTTATAAAGAAAGCTGCCTCCAGAGTTAACTCATCAAATGCAGATACCAGAACAGTTGCAAGGTAATCCAAAATGTTTTATGAAATTTCAAATAACCTTGATAATTTTTTTAATCTAAAAAACCAAATATCTAATGGTTAACTCTGCAAGACTTTTCCCTCTCTGTTTTTTTTAGAAGCACTTTTGCAGAATTATACTTTGTTTTGTTGTTTGCTTTTGGTTTAATTGGTTCATTTTGTTGAAATATTTGAAATTAATTTATTAGCAAATAGGCTATCTTATGTAAAATAATTGATCAATATTTTCACAAAAATTGACTTCAAAGGACCTTTCACTGACATGCCAGCTATTTATCCATATAAGATTGAAAATCTGCTACCTGGTGACGGAGCATTTTCTTATATTTTTTTCAATGATATTAATATTTCTTTTTAAAACTAGGGGTAATGTTGTATCACGAGCAACAGCAAGAAAACACCAGCAAGATGTTACTGTAGAAATGGGCAATCAAACATTGCTAGAGGATCCCAGGTTGCCCTCGGTAAAATCAAATGTGAGCAGGGGAATTCAACGACTGATACGGGTTGTCAAATTGGTTGTGGTCATTGCTGCTGTCAATGTGCCTCTTTATATGATGCTACTTTTCAAGGATTGGATTGAGCACTGACTGGACAGTAGACGTTAAACAAAAAGTTTGTGAAATCATGTAAAGATTGGACGAGTCTATTGTTCTGTTAGTGGTACAAATTTTTTCTATAGAGAATACTTATGTAGAGAACTCGGCAGCAGGCTATCAGTTCTCTATTTAATAGAAGCTGCTCCTATTTTGCAGATTGAATTTTTGACGGGTCATTTTCTCATATTCTAAACACTAGGCAATAACACTCTAGTTAGTTAAATATTTGCTTTTCTCTTGATGTGTAAAACCCATATACTGATACCATCAAATGTGCTACTTCAGTAGTACTAATCTCCTTTAGTGCATAGAAAATCAACTATATTTTACAGAAAGCATCCATACATAAGAGTAACCTATTGTTGGTACAGACCTGGCTTAATATCATACCAGTCACAACTAAAATTGGCAAAAAAAAAAAAGGGAATCTCTTTTGAACTATTGATTGTTTTTAATTTCATTTATTGGAATTTAGCAAAAAAAAAAATGCGTAGGCAGAACAGTTATAATGATCCAAGTGATCGACATAGGAAAAACTGAGCATCTTATCCAAAATAAAATCATTATTGAACCTTGATAAAGTATTAATGTTACGTCATTCTGCAATTAGAACAAATGTACAATGTAAAGGTGGCACTGTTCAATTGGTTTGCAAAGTCTTAGTGTCCTCTAAACCAGTACAAAAAATGTAAAAAAAAATGTCTATTTTTCAGATCGACCCACAGCAATTTCTTTAATTCGCTCCCGCATCTTGTATTGAAGCATGGTTGGAGCACAATCAAGAGCTGTCTCCCCTGACAATCATGACAAACAAACAAGCAGATAGAAAATATAAGTATTTACATCATAAAAAACAGAATATGCAACAAAATGCTGAGCACGCCATGAAAAAGGAGTACAAAACTTTTAATTATTTATTATTCTCAAACAGTAGTTTTTCATTTTTTTTTATGCCCTGGCAGAAAGGAAACAAACTTCAAACCTTGAGGATTCTTGATTCCGACATCTGCCCCACTATCCATGAGAATTAGTGCAATCTCTGTCTGATTGAAAAGTGCTGCCTGAAAAATATGAAGCACACAAAAAATTAAAAGAGCGTTCTGACTCATCACACAAGAGTAGCATGCCAGCTAGATAATTAAAGTTGGGTTAGGTAAGTAAATACAAATTTATGATATCATACCAGATGTAGCACTGTAAACCCTTGCTTGTCACTGTAGTTCGGATTCACTCCCTATAAAAAAAAATTGGGTTAGATTCTCTACATAGAAGAAAGAGGAAAAAGTTTTCATAGAATAGAAGTCACCTGACTTAAAAGGTTTCTAACAGCTCTGGCATCACCATTTTTAATAGCTTCTCTCAGACCCTGATTAAAAAAATAAACACAAGGTAAATAAGAAAAAATAATAATTTGAGCACAAGAACAAACCAACAAAACCTCTGTCAATGTGCTAACAATTTACATAAAGGAGCAGTAGTTAAAATTGTGCATACCTCACCGGTGACATCATAATCCGTCCAGCTTTTTTCAAGGCTGCTGTTATTCATCTGGCCGAGATTAACAAATGAGCTGCTGAAGGGAACTATAATCAAGGACTTCTCCAGAAACTAAAAGGAGATCCACCATTGAAAAAAAAAAAGCTACATATCTTAACAGTATTGGGTCACATTTGGATTATTGTGTTTAGTCAACAATTTCTGGGCTTCAATAGGAAGAGAAAGAGAGCAAGGCAGAAAGATATGAACTAAAAATCTCATCTCTATATAAATATAAAATAAACAACCTTGAGCTGTTGCTCGATGAAGCTGCAGATTTCCTTGCACCAGGTTCACTGTTAGTTTTCTTTGGTCTTGGGTTGGCTTGTACCGTTGAGGCTGTGGCACTCTGTACCTACAATTTGCATATGAAGAAAAAGAACATTACATATCCCGTACGGGTTATCCACCTGGTACAGATAACTGGCATCAGAAATGAACACCTACCTGGATGGCAACGGGGGCTGGTTTTGGGGCTTCACAGATGCACAGAGGCATGCCGCACTTGCACTCCATAACTGTAGTTGCAGTAGTTTCATTTCCTGAAGTAGGTGCATATGAAGAGCTTTTATCTTCATCCATCGTTAGCTTTGAGATACCATCAGAAATTATGCCTTCAGAAGGATTTTTGGTACCAGATTTTACAACACTACAGAATTGTAAAAAAAAAGAAAAACAAAGCACAGGTTCATTTAATACTGAGTTTTACTGATCAGCACAGTATCAGATGGAAACAACCTCTGTAGGATCTCAATTTTCATTTATGTGTGTATCTTTACAAGTTAAAGTTTTTGAAATACCCATTTAGCCCATTAGCTTTATAACTACCAAAAGGACTTCAAAATGTCTCCTAAGTTTCAAACATAATACTATATAAGCTTGAAATATTAATTACTTTAAGAAAACTTCCAAAAAAATACAAAACAAAGTTCGAATTATCTGAAGGGTTACTATATAAGTTGGAATTCAGCTTGGTAATATACCAATATACCAGTACAATATGGTTCCATAATCCAAGAAGGTGATCAAAATACCTTGAAGTTTTGTTGAAACATTCATAGCATACTCTGACATTGGTGTGAAGGCCAAATTGAGGCAAAGTCTGAAATTTTTTGGTTTAGCATCAGTACCAAGAATATATAAATTTTTAAAATTTACCATGTTACATGCACAAAACAAAAACAATAATAATAAGTACCATTTGGTATGATGAATGATCACTGCACAATGTCTTCCCACAACAGCGACAGTGATGCTGTACAAAATTTAAATACAGTCATATAACTAGTCTAAATCATATACAAACGTTTTTCAATGAAAGGCTTGCTGTATCCTATAGGCTATTTTACTCAGTCTGTCTATATATTGCAGACATTTGCGATTTAAATCTGTGAACCTTGAACTGTTTCTACTCCGTCATGAGATGAGATTGCATGACTCAATATATATTACAATTGGAGATTGAAACTAAAATCAAATCAACTTCACGAACACTCTTGAAGCAAGCATTCATCCAAATTTAATTGGGAAAAGCTAGATTTTTCTGTAGCTACTAACTTACAATTATTACAAGAAAAGAAATACTCATGATTTAATCTCCTACCAGCCATATAAACCAGTTTTATTAACCTCAGATCACCGAAACTGCAATATAGTCCTTCAAAAGATGGATCGGTGATTAAAGTAGAGGGTCTTCATAAGAAAATGGTAAACTAGTAGGTGCTAGAGGGAAGATGTTACCCGACGGCGAAAAGTGGTGAAGCTACAGTTGCAGACATCGCAACGCGAGGCCTCCTGAAATGGTGGCGGAATCTCTGACATGGTTTCCTCTGTATGCTCGAATGTTTTACTCTCTATCTCGATGGATCAATGGATTGATCAGATCGGAGGTGAGGAGGGAAGGAGGTCGCAATTGAAGTCGATGAAGATGCTGGATCATATCATTAGCGGAAGAATAAGAAATGATCTTAGATTTAGTTGCCTCTTTTGCATTTCCACCCTAATAATTATCAAAATTTGTGACCCCTCCCCTTACAAAATAGTTATAATTTTTTTTTTGTTAAGGGAAGGGGAAGGAGTGGCGCACCAAATCCGCCACTCTTCACCAAGATAAACCCGATTTTTTTTATTAATCGAAATAAAATAAAATAAATATCTGGTTTTTTTCAAAAAGTAATAAGACCAAGATAATTATCAACGTCTCTAGAGACGGGATAAACAACGACGTCCTTCTTAATGATAATCTCTCTCCGTATTACTCAACCAAACGAAAAAAAAATCCAGGGACAGGATAAACATCGACGTCCGTGAACAGTGACAAAAAAAAAAAAAATTCAGGGACGGAATTTTCATTCCCGTCCGTGAACAGTGTTTAAAAAAAAAAACTTAAATTTGATTTTGGTTAAATAAAAAAAATTATATTTGATATTATGTCTATAAATATGATGGGATTTGATTTATGTTTTAGTTACATCAAATAACTTGAAATTCTATATCGCTGATCTTGATACATTATTAATCAATAGTTAATTGCATTAAATTTGAATTTAATTGCATTAATCAATAGTTAATCAATAGTTTTTTTTAGAACTCCATTAAAAAAATGACACTAATCTAACTACTAATCTAGTCATTTGAAAAATAAATTATTTTTTTTAGTTAAAAATAAATCATTGTTTTTATAGTTGAAACATAATTTAGTAAATATAATTTTTCTTAGTTTTTTTTTTATTTAACTAAAATCAAACCTAAGTTTTTTTTTTTTAAAAAACACTGTTCACGGATGGGAATGATAATTCCGTCCCTGAAATTTTTTTTTTTTTGGTCACTGTTCATGGACGTCGTTGTTTATCCCGTCCCTGAATTTTTTTTCGTTTGGTTAAGGAGTAATACGGGGAGAGATTACCATTAAGACGAACGTCGTTGTTTATTCCGTCCCTAGGGACGTTGATAATTATCCCGGCCTTATTACTTTTCGAAAAAAATCAGATCCTATCCCCTTTTTCGATATTTATTTTATTTTATTTCGATTAATAAAAATCCCGGAAGATAAACTTGTTCATTCTAACTGTTTAAATATTTTTAACAATTCAAATTCAAATCTTTTCAACAAGTCCATTAGATTTACAAACTTGAACTGTTGAAATTATTTGAATGGTTAAGTAGAACAACAAATTCTGATTTGAGAAGCAAAGCAAGAGTATCTCAAGGTACCGCATTCACGTTGTACAATTCCAACCGAGTGATTTTTCTTCTGGCCATCTTTAGATGCACGAGTCTTTAAATTTGTGCCATGTTAAAACAGACGGTGCAAATTTTCGAAGTTATTTAAATTTTGAGTTTGAATCCGAACAATCCGATCAGTTCTCGGGTTAATGAATTCGCATCCTCTGAGATATCTCAAACTTTGCGTGACTTTTTGGAATATCTCAATCGTTCAAATACATTCTGCACAAATCTCAAAGTTCAAATAATATTGCCCAATACGGTTCCCCGAGTAGGCACCGGACACGTAGGTCACGCAAAAATTGAGATATCTCAGAGGATACGCACCCCAGGTCAATTCGGTCTGAGATTAATTTACGGAGCTCCTTTAATATCTGTGCAAATTCTGATCGGATAGCCCTGTCAGATCCATATATATATATTTTTTACTTTTTAGTATTCTGGATACTTATTTGTAAATAAAAAATAAAATCATATTATTTTTATCACGATATCTTTACAAAAATGTCTAAAAAAATACATATTCGATTTTCAACTTAGGCAACCGTTGAATGAATCGGAATCCGCTCCTCGTCAAATTAGCAAATATGATCCTACTTTTTCAAATCAAAAGATTAATTTGTATTGAGATTCGTGCATGAAAAAAATTCAATGGTTTGATTTGAGTAAGCAGAATCCTGCTTGCCAATTTAGCAAGCAGCGGAGTCAGATCCCCGTTGAATAGGCATCTCACATGTTATTTAAAATAACTTATTAAATTATTAAAAATAAAAGAAAATTGTTGTAACCCACTCTGCCAAATCAAGCTCCATCCTAAATAATTTGTCAAATAATTAAGTACGTCTAATATTTTATGTTTTAAAAAATAAGTGTCAATTGATTCATTCTGACCAATTTCATTCGCTAGAGATTTTGAAGATGTATGGCTGGGATTAGGACTGTTAATGAATAATTCAAATTAAATAACTCGGTTTGAATCTACATAAATAAAATTGTATATGAATTTAAAAGAGTTGGAATAATGTCAAACGTATGGTGTGTTACACTCACATTTTTATTCAAAATTCAAATAGTTAGTATAAACTGATTTTCATATTAAAACATGTTTGGAGACCAAATTTTTACATTTATGATTCTTTTTACTTTTTTTATATTTGGAAAATTCATTAATAGTTATTTTGTATATATTTAAAAAAATAGTAAAAGATATTATGAAAAATACAAATTTTGGTCTCCAAGTACATTTTAGCTATTTGAACTTTGAAAACAGAAATATAAAAATGAAGTGATATATGTATCCATTAATTTATTAGATTTGTACGTAAATCCTAAAAGAGGAGGGATCTAATTACGCAATTTTAGTGACACATCTTGACACCATATGTTTATAAATAATTTTTGCGATTTCAAATTCCAAAAAGCCAATTCATACTGTTCAATATGATCTCCCTATTAAAATGTGCTTGGAGATCAAATTTTACATCTTTTGGAACTTTTTTTAAGTATTTATTAAGATGTGTACAAAATTTCTATTTTCAGATAATTCTGGACTATTGAAAAATAACAATTTTCAAAAATTCTAAATAAATAGTAAATAATTTCCAAAAAAAAAGAGATAAAATTTGGTCTACAAGCACATTTTAATATGGAGATCACGTTGAACAGTTCAGATCGGCTATTTAGGTTTTAAAATCGTGAAAATGATTTATAAATGTATGATGTCAAGATGTGTCACCATAAAATGGTGTCATTGAATCCCTCCTCGTCCTAAAAAATGATTAAATTAAATAAGCATTTCAATATGGGTATTGATGAAAATAGTTTTTATTTTTAATCAAGGTTCTAAATAGTGATTATAGCGGCATAGCGGGGAGCAAAAAAAAAAAGCTATTGCGAATAGCACAGCTATAACGAAAGCTATCATACATAGCGTTTTTTATTTTCAAAATTTATAGTCTATATTTCTACTAATGATCAACATGATCATTGGGGTAACAACTAAAATAACAACTAATCTAAGTTTATACTTTCTTCAATCATACAAATAAGAAGGAGAAAAAAGAATATATTAGATAGCATTATCTAATAGTTCATATTTCATAGTATTACAGATTATAATAGACAAAGACCAATTAATTTTATAAGTGAAATGAAATTAGTATACCTATTTGAATATTTTATATATTATAATAATCAAATCAGCTTTCAATGAAACGAACAATGATAATTTGAAGAATATTAGACGAAGAGCAAACAAAAATAATAATTAATATTTGAATATTTTCCGATATAGAATGAGAGACTAAATCACAAATAAGAACATAGTTTGATTTAGCATACTTATTGTAGTAGACCATGTAGCATTAGAAATAGGAACAGAAGTATATAAGCACATGTAAATTGCAAAAAGAAACCCATGTAGCATAGCGGTAGCAATAGCACTTAGCGCGTAGCTGTAATAGTAGTCAGCTATTACAGCTATAGCAGTCGTAGTTGAAATATGGCACTTTTATCTCATAGTGTAGCTTTTATGATCCGAAAAAACTATAGCAGAGTTATAACGTAGCTATAGCTAGATATTTAGAACACTGTTTTTAATAATAAAATGATTATTGTCATTCTCTTATATTTGTGCGCGCCCACTTTATTTGTTGTCCATATGGAGTCCATTGGACACAAAAGTGAACACGTATCCTCGGCATTAACTCAAAAGGGGATCTTTGAGTTAATACAGTTTGGTCGTTTGATTTTAAACAGAGTCAATCCGACCGTTTGATTTTAATACAGGAGGCCTTTAATATTAGCACGGATATAGTCTGCACGGATCTTAAAGCAGATCAAATGGTCTATCTTAAAGCGAACCTACTACAGACCAAAATAAAAGGTAAAAGGGGGTAAAGATATTAACGCAGTTAATTTGACTTCATGCAAAATTAATAGAGAATAAAAAACTATATAACTGATGCGTTGTATGATATCAAACCAGTTCTGTCAATATTTTTATCCAAGGTAAGTCCATAATGACAGTAAAACAAGTTGTAGTGAGTTACTCAAAATCTTGAATTGCATATTAAGGAGTTTGATGATGGTAAATCAAATTACAGGAAGCAATTTAAAATATTGGATTGGATATCATAGAGAGTTAGACTTTTCACTTTGTTGACCAGACAAATTGAATCAACAACTACAACTCTCATTTTATATTTGGGTTTCAAAATTTGAAAATAAATTTAGTAGTTTTTTAAGCCATACAAAGGCTGTTCTAAACATGCAAAATGATTCTTCCCCTGTTTCAAACGAGGTAGAGCAGAATTTTCCTGAGGTACGTATAGCTAGTCACCAATCTAAAGTTTAATTAAAGGTATAGCTAAGTTATTCCTATAAATTAAAAATTATACTATCAATAATTTATTCTGCGTTCCCACTCTCGATTTTTTAGTGTGTGTGAAATAAATATATATATACATTTAGTGATGCTATCATGTTTTGGAAATTAATGATGCTTTACTTTCTGCTCATATCTCTATTTTTAAATTAAGTTTAAATAGTTGATTCGAACTTCTCAACATGATCTTCATATTGAAATGTGCTTCGAGACCAAAATTTTATATTTTTCTAGAATTTTTTAAAATCAGTGTTTTTTTGAATTTTTTATTATGTTTTATTTGATGAAAAGTTGTGATTTTCAAAAATTCTAAAAAAATAGTAAAAAATTTCCAAAAAATATAAAATTTGGTCTTCAATAACATTTCAATATAAAGATCATCTTGAGAAGTTCGGATCGATTGTTTGAACTTTAAAAATAAAAATACGAGTAGAAAGTAAAATACCCTCTTTACTTTCTAAAATATGATAGTCTATCTTTTTCTCTCTCTATATATATTAACCAACATGGTAATACCATATAATATACTAACCAAAAAATGCTGATACCAAGAGTATATAAATATATTAACTCAAAGAGAAACTAACCGTCAGGTATCAATCATAATATATTCAATAATCAATTGAGAAGCGAGACATAGAATAAACTTGTAAAAATATCAATTTAACCAGATGCACTTTTATATACACACATCGAATGTCTTTTCCCCTTTCTCAAAAAGAAAAAGGTGTCAAGAGATTCACACACCTCTTATCTTACAATCGGCCAATGCCTGGCAAATTTAGGAAGTTTTCTCCTCTTTTCAATTTCTACTTCTACAATCAACACAAAGATCACCTAATCCACAACAACAACCCAAAAACTACAGTTGCTAAAGTTCTCCAAATAGCACCACCTTGAAACAGATTAGCGCTGCCACGATGAAACAGAGTAGCACCACCGGCACTGCTAGTAACATTGGCTGTCAGGTCATGCTTTCCCACATCAATCATGATCTCAAACCGGCATGTACCTGCTGACGGGTCTGTTTTTGTTAAGACAGACAAATTGTTGAACCCACACGACCCCTTTTGCTGATTTTCATACTGGTAATACTGGTTAAAAGCATAGGATATGTTGCCCCTAACATCTAACATGTTACAACTTGATCCGTACCCGAGACTCGTGCAATCTGCATATGAACATGCATAATTCACACTATTGACTATTTCTGGATCTGCGGTACTAGCGGTCGGGCTCAGCACGCACCACTGCTTATCCAAGTACCTTACCCCCTTGGCCGGTATCAACTTCTGTCCGTCGGGCATGAGTAGGTCATACTTGATCGAGCCGTCATAGTAAAACATTCCCCAGTGTCGTTCAAAATTTCCTGGCAAGATACTCTTCACATCCTCGTCTAGTAGGGCGAAGAGGTAAATGTCTGGCGGGGTTGATCTTTTGGGAGTGCCCTTGTTTTTCGCTACCCGATCCAACATCCCCTGAAACATAAATGGGACATGTCAAAATTCTTAGAATCTTAGGTAGATATCATAAATTTAAGCCGAACACAAGAAGATAACTGTCAAGTGATTTGTTTTGTTTAGTTGATTTTTGTTTTCTTCCCGTTGTACAATGAAGAAGTTTTATACTTCAAAGTAACAAAAACATAAATAGCAGAGTTGGTGTCCACCTGATTGAACCGTCTCGCATTTACCACAGTTGCTTCCTTGTCGCCATCTGTAGGCCATCCAATTTCACCGACGATCACCTCCACAGAGCCGAAGCCATTTTTCTCAAGGGCCGATATAAGAGTGTCGTAATTCGCATCAAAAACATTTGTGTAGGTATATGCCCCGTCAACAATTGGGGAAGATGTTCCGGGGGTGAAGAATGCAAACTCCTTTGGGAAATTCGGGTCGGCATTCAGGCTGAGGAACGGGTATATATTGATTGTGAGAGGGTATCCCGATTCCTGTCATTATAATCCAAAAGATCAGTCAGAATTATACAATTTTGCATGGAAAAGTCAATTACTTGAATTAGCATGTTCCTCTGAATTTTTTTCCAAATGTCTCTATAAACTATAATAAAGCACATATGTCCCATGTACCCACTTAGTTGCAAAAATTAACAGCAACTTTGTTATAACAAAGGTGAAATCTGTGTTGCTCTTCGCCTCCGGGTGGATAGAAAATGAGGAATAAGGGATATTCCAAATCAAGAACAATGGAAATGTGAGATGCAAGAATGTGCTTTCATATTTTATCTATAAGCTGATAATTATATTGCCATGAATACTGTTACAGTTCTATACATTATGACAAATGAAGAAGTGCAAAAGAAAAAGAAAATTTCACAAAGGCACACTATGAACTATATATCTTGAGATGTTAATTGGTTATATAGTTTATATTATATGTTATGATTATGGGTTACACACCTGAAGGAACCGGACAATGGAGATCATGAGGTCACGTATGTCGGATCGGAAGTCCCCACTGGATGGCAGGCCATTCGAGGATTCATAAACATCAGCATTAGCCGGTACCGTGACCTTGACTTGGCGGCCAAGCCCAGCCTTGATTAGTGCAGCTTGAATGTTTTTCATTGCAGGGAAGGTGGAATTTTGGAACATGCCCTTGTAGGTCTTTAGGAAAGGTTCGTTACCCACTGCCACATACCTTAAAATGTAAAATATTACTGAATTAATTATGGCATTATACAGAGGATATATCCCTAATTTACTTCAATAATCACTATAGTTTTCAAGAGCTAAATTACTGCAACAGTTTTTACTTTTGTAAGTATAAAACACTAGTACAAACAAGGTTATTGTGTAATTCTTTTCTCGCTCAAGGAGCTCAAAAACTTTTAGATCAATGCAGTCAGTTTGTTTTTTTTAAGAAACATGAGGCAATTGATGCAATTATTAGATGTTATCATTAGCACTATGTAATTTTTTAAGTTATGTAACTAAATCATGAAACTAACATTAGCATCCAACGTTTCAAATAGGATTTAGATATCAGTTTTGCCCATTAATTGCATACTAGCTACAGCATACATACCTTATGTCAACCCCCTGCTTGGAGATGTAACTCGATACGTTCTGCATGACCCACGCCTCAGCAGCTTGCACACTGCCAGCTAATGACGCCAAAAAGTCGTTCGGTATTCCGAGCATGACCTCAATTCCAGACCGCCCCAGTGCTTGTAGCACATACGGTTCGGCTTCAAACAACTTCACTTTGTTGAATCCATTATCCTTCAGCAGCCTGACAGTAATGTCGGGTTGCAGCAGATGCGAGGCACGTGTCCCCCAGTTGATCCCGGTTCCCTCCACAAACATACCCCCTTTTTTATGAGTGTGTAGCACCAACATGTAAAAGATTATGAGCCAGAACAGACTAAGTTGCTGACAAATGGACCCCATTTTTTTGGGTTCAAGTGTTGTTCGTTAAGGGGTCTTTTGCTAGTTTTGGGTTATATAAGGTGTTCTGGATTGGGGGAATGCAATAGGCAAAGGATGGAAGATAAAGGCAAAAAGGAATTTGATTCTTTAATGAAGCCTGCCATAGAGACAAACTTATTCAAAGGATCTCTCTCAGGTAATGTATCTGATTTTGGTCTTGTAAGGCAAGTAAAGTTCAGGAGATAAAGAGTACATTCCCTTTTATGAGTTGTACAAAAATGAGGCAAACAAATGCTTTTCCCTGTTAGGATTTAAAATAAAAAGTAGATGCACATTTTTTTTTTTTGCTAAACAAAAGAATATGTTAGATTGTTTTAAATCAAAGGTAATACTACAAAATAACTCACAATTAGGATTTTGGCAATTGCATAACTCTCTAAATTAATGAGTATCTTTTTATATAATAAACGCTTTCCTTCAAAATTAAGAATACTTAATGTTTTAATTAATAACTTGTTTTGTTAATAATTGAAATATCTGTTTTAGACGTACTTTTAATTCTTTCCTTTATAACAACTCTTTGCGGGTTATTATAGTGGGGGAACATATAAAGTCTCTTTCTAATAAATATTCTCTTTTTTTATAAATGATTTTTGTAACTTGTTCGATCATTCGAATTCACAGTCTGGATATCAAATTAAAATTAAAATTTTAGGATGGCACAACACAAATAGTGTTGTTTCAAGGCTCTTTTCTTTTCAAAACTTATCTTTCCTGTTTCCCATTTTTCTCTAAACCGATACCGGTGACTTATTCGATCGTTTAAGTAAAACAACAATTTGGGCCGATATAACAATAAATTGTAATTCAGCCCTTTGTACCTGGACTCAGGCCCATTGGACTCCAATTAGGTTTAAAATTGGGGATGGCCGGATGAGCAATCGCAACAATCTGAGCCGTCTGTAAAGGATAGTTTACGGCTGGGATCAAACGATGAATAATGATATAATGCCATTCGTTAAACCCTTCCCCAATCGCCGTCCTTCCTGCAAAATCCAGCCTCTCTCTTTCTCGTATCTTCCTTCTCTGCTTCTGTGAATCTTTTTCAATCGCCTCTCTGTTTCTCTCTTTATCCCCTTCTTCTCTTTCTCTTTCTCTGTTAATTTTGTGTATAAGCCCAGTGAGGAGAATTTAATTGCAAGTGCCGGATGAGTAGGTTTACCTCATGATCTAACTGCAATTCTGAGGGCTTATACATTTCTTTTTTCCTTTATCTATGAATTTGAGTTTGAATTCCACTGAATGTTGATTTCTTAAACAAGCGATAGACAGTTGACATTCGGCAATCCTCCCCAGTTCTGATTTGTGCTTTAATCTTCTTGATTTCTGAAATATGAACATAAGCTCCTTTAGTCCTTAGACTGGATTTTGGAATCTTTTTAGTTCAATTTTTAAGCCATTTATTTTTTCTAGTACGATAATACCCTTGTAAATCGTCTGGAAAAAAAATCACTGTCGAATGTCGATCCTCTTTGCTAATTTTAAAGTTGTAGTTTTCCTTCTACGTACTTCAATTAGCTTTTCAAAACGCTTGAACTATTTCTTCCTTGTATATACACTTTTGGCATTTGAACAATATAATCATCTGGACTATATTTGTTCGATTTTATGTATTAACTGCGCGTTTGACAAGTGGAACAGTGATGGCGATTTAATTGTTTTGAGTTAATTGCTCTCATAACCATGAAAACATTATAATTGCCTATAAAATTACGACAACTCTGAAGATGTTATAACTTGTGCATGTTTGATGTATGAGTACCTAAAAGCACTTATTATAGGTACTACATTTTAAATTGACTTTAACTATATACAACATTTATTCATTAAAATACATCTTTATTAATTATTCAAATATGATAGTCTTAACTTATCTGAGTACATTTGAAAACATTAGTTAATATTTATTATCGGTTAAGCTTTGATAGTTAAATTTAATTAGCCCTGTTAACCTATGTTGTAAATAATGAGAAAACCGTTGTAATTTAGTAATTATTGAAGTTATTTCATTAATTTTAAATAAGAAAAAACACAATTTTTTTTACTTGTGGTACCAATTATTATTGAATTATACTTGAATTATTGCCGAATCACGAATTTTTAATCCAACTGAATCCGAACTATTCATTTATCATTGTATGCATACAGTAATCGTAGTATGTAATTTATGTTATTCAATTTAGAGGTGTTGCGATCAAGTGCCATGTAGCACGCGCACGGCACAACATCTGCCAGGATTTTTTTAAGATTCGTGCTCTAATTGATTCGCACCAATAAATCTCTCGTCAAAATCTAAATCATCTGTGCGCGCAGCATGTGAAGGATCAACATGCCACTGTTAATATAACGCAGGATGCTCAATTTTTTATATAAAAATAAAATATCTTAAATTCTATTATAAGATCAACAATATCTTGAAAATAAAATGCTGTATCTATGAGTATTAATTGTTTTGCGCTTAAGTTTTTTTAAGCTTTATGAAATTTTGATTTATAAAATTTTATAAAGCCTACAATGACGTCAATGCACTAGGACAGCAAACGAATCATTTTATATGAACTTGACTCGTTTGCCTTCTTAGTACACAGATGACATTCTAAATAATAAGTATTAAAGAGTTCAGCTAGTATGATATTGATGTCATATGACATTAATTTCAAAATTGATTGGATATAGTTCAAACGACTAATCCAAACCGTTCAAACTGATTTACTTTATGAGTGATGTATTTACATATAATTTTTTTATATTTTCGAATTATTTTAGTATCAAATCAAGCGGTCAAAAATATTGAAAAATGAATGCATTAACATTAACTTAAAAACTCACACATTTGACCGCTTGACTTGATACTAAATAAATTCGAAAAATTATAAAATTTACATGTAACACACAACTAATGAAATAGATCAGTTTGAACGGTTTGGATTCACCGTTGGAAGTCAATTCAGTAGATTTTGGAGTTAGTGTTATATAGGCTAAAATGACACTGATGTCATACTAGCCAGACTCAGTATTAAATGTAGAAGTAGTTAAAATGTATTTGGAGATCAAATTATATATTATTATTTTTTTACTTTTTAGTTTTTACTAATTTGTTAGATAGGTACAAAATTGTAATTTTTGAATGGTTCAAAATCTTTTGATTTTGTATCTATTTGAAAAGTAGTAAAAACAATTAAAAATATATATATATAATTTGGTTTCTAACCACATTTTAATATAGACATTACATTGAATAATTTGGATCGACTGTTTTAACTTTAAAAATATAAATAAAAATAAAAATGATCGTAGTAATGTGAGACAATGATCGTAGTACAAAGACAACGAAGCATTTTAACCCTACTCATTTTATAATTACTTGTCGAGATTACTTGTTCGTGCCGATTTTATAAAATGAATAGGTCCAATCATTTTGTTCTTTTCGTCCTCAAGCGAAATATATTTTCCTAGGAAAATATGTTGCTCAACATTTATTCCATTCCGAACCAGTACACTTCTCTTTGCGCCCAATATCGGCCTAATTCGTATCCCCCACACCCTAGTACCTCATTTTTTTATTTTAGATCCAGACCGTCCAATCTGCTCTGGCGCGAATATTAAAAACCGGTGGATTCTATTTCAGATCGGGTTGTAGGGGTGCAAATGGATCGGATAATATTCGACCGTATCTGGATCTATATTCGAAAATTTGATACGGATATCCGAATACGGATACGGATATGATTTTGAATTTTAATTATCAGTATCCGTATCCGAATAGTAGATATATACCATATAGTTTAATGTATATTATGAAAATATTTATATATATATTTACAGATATCCGATCTGTATCCGCACGTATCCGTCTAATATCCGATCCGTATCCGTATCCGTATCAGAAAAATAAAAATGAATACAGATATGGTTTTACCACTATCCGATCCGTATCCGATCCGTTTGCACCCCTATCGGGTTGGCCCGGATTCAAACTCAAAACATTGAGATACTTTATGTGATCTGGACCCGGCCCAAAAGCGTGGGTTATAATTTGTTTCGACAATTCTGAGAAATCGGCGCTACTAACTAATCATCGGAGTCGCCATTTTCACAAGTCGAGTTGTTTGTGGCCTGTCCGAAGCAATCAAGCGGTTCTCCCGCTCACCTTGTGTGTCTTCCCGTTCCAAACCCTAGACCCATAACTAACGACATGGATCTGCTCAAAAGATATGACGAGAGTGACGACGACGTCGGAGGCGAAGAAATGGCAACCTCCTCGCCGGATTCCTCCCCTCTCCGCCTCTCCCTCCCTTCCAAGACCTCCGCCCCACCGGTCGACGAGACCGCTCTCGCGCTTGCCGCTGCTGGCTCGAATCGATCGACCAGTGGCCCGTTGGACCCTACCCAGCACTCTGTCTCCTTTAATCCTACCTATGACCAGCTGTGGGCACCTGTTCAAGGCCCCGCTCCTCCCTCGGCTGGACACACCTCCTCCGCTATACCTCAGGTGGGGTTTCACACTATCTTAATTTGAAGGCTAATTAGTGGGGGATAAATTTCTGAATTGAGTTATAGATCTAATTAAGGAAATTCTTTTCATTTCTCAAGCTATTAGTTTTGTAGTTCTAGTCAATTAACTTGTCAGTCTTATGGGTTAAAGCACCGAACTGACACCAATCAATGCAAGATGGTTCAATGTTGACATTACAAGTGGTTTCTGCACTGTTAATGGTAGTTTTTGGTTCTATTGTTTGACTGGAACTTAATTTTAAGTGACAATTAAGCCTTGGTTTCGTCCCTATACCTCAATTGAATAAAGAGACCCATTTGCACTTCACCCACTACCCCAACACACAACAAAAAACAATTTACCCTGATTTTTTCTGTTTCCATAGGTTTTTCTATGAAATCTAAAGCTAACATTTTGCATTTGACCAGGGTCTTCGCAACCATAAGCTAGGGTTTGTAGAGGATGCATCTATTCAACCATTCCTCTTTGACGAACAATATAACACCTTTCACCGGTTTGGGTATGCTACCGACCCATCAGGCCTCCAGTATATAGGCGACCAGACTGCTCTGGCTACTAATTCAGCACTATCTGTCTACAACTTACCCCCTCATGAACAAAAGCGCCGCCGCCTTGAGATCAAATCCAAGGAAACAGAAGAAAGCACCTTTGACCCAGAAGCTGACAATCCAGCCACTGATGAGTGGCTTTTAAAGAACCGTAAAAGCCCATGGGCTGGTAAAAAGGAGGTAATTCAAGGAGAACTAACTGAAGAACAGAAGAAATATGCTGAGGAACATGCGGTAAAGAAGGCCGAGAAGGAAGGTCGCGGTGAAGGAAAGGAGAAAGCAGAAGTGGTGGTAAAATCAACATTTCATGGCAAGGAGGAGAGAGACTACCAAGGCCGGTCTTGGATTGAATCTCCGAAGGATGCTAAGGCCAGTAATGACCGTTGTTACATACCTAAGAGGTGTGTGCATACTTGGAGCGGGCATACAAAAGGTGTATCGGCCATACGGTTCTTCCCCAAGCATGGCCACTTGCTTCTGTCAGCCAGTATGGATACCAAAATTAAAATTTGGGATGTGTTCAATTCACGTAAGTGCATGCGCACCTACATGGGCCACTCCAAGGCAGTGCGTGACATTTCATTCTCCAACGATGGTACCAAATTTCTCAGTGCTGGTTATGATAAAAACATCCAGTACTGGGATACTGAGACTGGCAAGGTGATCTCGACCTTCTCAACTGGCAAGGTGCCATTTGTTGTGAAACTGAATCCAGATGACGACAAACAGAATATACTCCTAGCTGGCATGAGCGACAAAAAAATTGTACAGTGGGATATGAACTCAGGCCAGATCACACAAGAGTACGACCAGCACCTTGGTGCAGTCAACACAATCACTTTTGTGGACAACAATAGGAGATTTGTAACATCCAGTGACGACAAATCCCTTCGGATTTGGGAATTTGGCATCCCTGTTGTTATAAAATACATTAGCGAGCCGCACATGCATTCAATGCCAGCTATTAGCCTGCACCCAAATTCAAACTGGCTGGCTGCACAGAGTTTAGATAATCAGATATTGATTTACAGTACAAAAGAGAGGTTTCAGCTGAATAAGAAGAAGAGGTTTACAGGACACATAGTGGCAGGTTACGCCTGTCAGGTGAATTTTTCACCTGATGGAAGGTATATAATGTCAGGAGATGGAGAGGGGAAGATGTGGTTCTGGGATTGGAAAAGTGGAAAGGTGAATAGGACATTAAGGTGCCATGACGGTGTTTGTATTGGGTGTGAGTGGCACCCACTTGAGCAGAGCAAGGTAGCAACCTGTAGCTGGGATGGCACCATTAAATACTGGTGAGTATAGCATCTCTATCTGACTATCTCTATTTTAGCATGTATGGTTTTGGTATGAATTTTTGTACTCTCTGATGATGATACCGGCTTATTTCTATTAGTGTTCCTGCTTGTATAGGCATGGTCATCTTGTTAGTTTCCAGATGCCTGGGGTCATATATTAGAATTTGCTACATGTTATGGTACCAACTTGTTTGGGACTAAAGGCTTGGTGGTGGTGGTGGTGGTGGTTGTTGTTGTTATGGTACCAGGCGTCCTAGCTTATGCTATAAATATTATTGTCATGCAGGCGTACTTCCTGTCATTAACAGTGCATGCCGTTGTTAGGAATCTAATGCTTTCTATTAAAGGTTTTAATTTTTGGTTCTGTAATGACGTATGGTCCCAACAGAAATCTGCTATCATTTGTGCTTTGAAACATCCAGTTTTTTGGTTAATTTTGTACTTTCTGCTGCTATGAGCAGCTGGAACAAGCCATAAGGTTGGCGGATTAGATAGAAGTAAATTTTTGGGCACAAAAATTGTAGTTTGCTTTGGGGCAAGCCAAGCTCATAGAATTGGTCTCTCCAGGGAATATCCATTATAGTTTGCATTTTTTTTCTTCTAATTTTAATTGCTTTTGGTCATGCAGGGATTAGGCTGCTTGACGTCGCTCCAGTGTCGGCGATTGAAAGAACTTTGGATGACACAATTGTCAAGTCGCAGCTAAATAGGTTTGACCTGTTGATGCAAACAATTGCCAGATGTTTTTCTGGAAAGGCTACAAGTCATGTTTAAATATTACTTGTTGTGATATGTTTCTTTGAGGATCTTTAATGATAAATTTTGTAGCTCTATATTAGCATCTTGAGCATTAGGTTCAAATTGTTTATCTTGCTGTGTGTAAATTATGGTTGCAGTGTCCAAGAAATGTTGCATCTCGGCCCCACTCCCAACTTCAGTTAGATATCTTTTCATTGTTTTTGGTCTTTTATTGATCCGAATTTATTTTTTTGTAGCATCATAAAGAAAAATTATGTGCCGATTTTCCTTTTCCTTTTCTTTTTGTCCGGTTTAAATTTCTCTGATTACTGAGACGGTCCAATTCAATGTTTTTTTTAATGTAAATTATGGTAATTATTCATACAAGTCATTGAGCATTTAGTTGATAGTCTTTCACTTACTATTATTAGAAAAGATTCAATTACCAAATATACAACAGTTTTTATTTTAACAAATAGTGATTGCTGTGCAGAAATGAATGA
The DNA here is from genome assembly GCA_024447775.1 of Carex cristatella. Lineage (NCBI taxonomy): Eukaryota > Viridiplantae > Streptophyta > Magnoliopsida > Poales > Cyperaceae > Carex > Carex cristatella. The sequence continues at coordinate 3,867,943 of JAJHPF010000012.1, forward strand.
TCTTCCAAGACTAATGTTTACAAAAAAAATATAAATTTCCTTCCAGTGTGTGAAAAACACATGGTCCTCTTTGGTACTACAGAAATAGCCGTAGTGTTGTCCTCAAAACCCAATATATACCCCCCACAATTCTCCAAGAAAGAAAGAAAAGAAAACATATTTGTCAAAGAGTGGATAGATTACAAGAAAGCACTATTCACCCGCGAGCAAAATATAAACAAAACAACCAAATATCAAAAGATATAAAAATTTCCCTCTGGAAACTCAGTACGGGATGACCACCGGTACACCAAGCTGACACTGGCTCTTGTACATTAAACAAGAAGCTAAATGTTTCACACAAAATTATGTGATTCGGTATCGGGCCCGTCAGCGTTAAGGACACGCTTGGTCATGTTTGCTCGCTGCATGAGGATTACCAGGGCTTGTACCACCTCTGACATTGGCGGCCTGAATTCTGGCTCAGACTGTAAATATGAAAATTCAAAATGCTCAATTAAATATCAAATTTCCAGTGATAGATAAGAATGCATGAACCACCAGTTGAGCAAGTGATAATGTTCTCTCTTGAAAAAAATATTCTCCTATTCTTTCATTTTGACTTTAGCTATATATTTAATAAATACTTCTGATGAAAAATATGCCAGTAACCGTAAACAGCAATAAACATAGTCCATGTATTTTATTAGGACATGTCATTACAAGCATTTTTTAGCTTGGTTTGGAGATGGCTCCTAGTTTTTTTTTTTTTTTTTTTTATGTAAAAACATAATGTAATATTTGGTTCTTCCAAAGGGTATTCCCTATGTGGGGATCTCATTTAAAGAAAGAGCCTATAGAATGGCTGAAAGGTAGAAATTCCTTTGATCAGGGGTAGATAGTGTACCTGCACACACAGAGCAATGACATCAGCAAAGCGAGAGAGAGATTTAGCAGGGTATAAACCCTTTAGACCCGGATCAACCATGCGGTCTAAGGCATCAATATCATGCAATTGTGGGGTTGCCCATCTAACCAATGACTGCTCTGACCGTGGCCTTGAGCTGCAATCATATTCAAATTAGTATCTCGAAGCAACACAAGAAGGTACTTTTGCACAAACATCCTAAAAAGTTGCTCATTAGCATATTTGCCTTGGTACATACCTGTCAAAAGGTTTTCGACCAGTGAGAAGCTCAAGCATGACAACACCAAAGCTGAAAACATCACTCCTAAGATTATACTGTCCCGACATGGCCACCTCGGGAGCATTATATCCGGAACTTGCTTCTGCAGCCTGTGGTTTATATGGCATGATAAAATTTAGGAAGTATTATAATGGCTTTGTTAATCACTTCACAAATAATTTTTCCCTGATTAATATATTTATTACCTGAGAATCTGGATCGACAATCAGGTCTGCAAACCCAGAATCTGACAGGTGGGGGTTCAGATCACCATCCAGTAGAATATTCGATGATTTGAAGTTTTTATGGAGCACAGACGGTGAGCATGTCTCGTGCAAATACCTTACAACATAAAAATAGTTAGGATTTCACAGAAGAATTGCTTTTATGGTTGCTAGAGAAATGGCCAAAATAAAGATGTTTCTTGGCGAACTTTAGATGCATGTTGAGTGTAGTATAAGCTAATTAGAAAATGGAGATCTTCTGAGGCAAAGTGAAGGAGTAATGAGGTCAACTGGAGCTGATTTCCTTTAAGAGGCTTAAGTTTACAAAGAGGGTGAACTGGGAGGTCTATAGAGGCAAATTAGGAATTAATTGCAAATTCAGGTTTCCTTTGGTGATATCTGAACTTGCAGAGCTAATTCGCACTTAAAAAAAAACATCATCTGAAATTTTGACACACAGGAGGAGATTGCAAACCGTTGGCTTAAAATTACAAAGTAAACGATTTGTCTGACACCGACATGGACAAGCCAGATAATACATCTTCAGATTGAAGAAAAAATGCACTTACTCGAGTGCACGTGCAGAGCCGAGAGCAATCTTGACACGATTGTTCCAAGAGAGGGTTTTACCATGTTCCTCGGGATAATAAATAAAATCATGCAAAGACCCGTTCTTGTAGAACTCATACACCAGTAAGCGCTGCCCATGCTCATTGCAGTAGCCAGTTAACTCGGTCAGGTTCGCATGGTGCAGCAGCGAAATGTTTGACACCAACTCTGCAAAGTCCTCTGATGATTGGTTTGGTAGCGCTGAGCGACTTATTTTCTTCACCGCCAAAAGCTGTTGGTATAGGAGTACAACAAGTTTCAATCTCATGTTTTGATGGGTTTATATGGGCTTCATCATTTGAGAATCTTATTTTGAATCCAATGATAGGTTTCAATCTCAATGCCAAATGGAGAGTTAACAAGCCGCTCCCAAATATGAATTTGTTTTCTTTAGAAGAACTATATATATATTCTAGGGTATTATGTAAATTTGAAGTTTTAGGTAACATATACCTACATAAAATTCTGCAAAGCAATGGCACGTGAAAAGGCTTTTTTTTTTCTTTTTCTGAACAGTATATATTTATATGAAATTGAGGGGCATGTGCATGGCATGCATTGTTCAAGGGCTATAGCCAAGCACTTGGGTGCTCTATTTTTTATTTCTGGATTATTCTTTTCACCGTTCTGGATCCTGCTTGACAGTTTAGGTCCAATTAGTTACTGTAATGCCATGAGGCGCCAATTCTTGTCTATAACAAGTACAGAAATGTACCTTTCCCCCATCAAATTGGGCTTTGTAGGAACGGCCGAATGACCCCTCTCCCAAGAGATTGTCAGGACTAAACATGTCAGTTGCCACTTGTAAATCAGCAACTGAATAAACAGTGGCTTTGATGGAAGAGAAACTGATCTTCTTCAAAATGGGCTTCATGGTAAGGTCCTTTTCATCAAATGATTTGTATAGGTCGATCTTCGCCGGCGGCTTCAGGCTCACTGAGGTTGCTAGGGAGGATTTTGGTGCTTCTATTTTAAATGATTTTAGTTCAGACCCTCCTACAATTATTTAACATGAACATTTATATTGCTGAAGTGTACTGGGGAATATAATTTGCACGATGTATGAGGTAGGAAAATTTTCCTAAGGGTATGCAACAAACTTTTGTGGTGTAATACAACTCAATTTTGTAGCTAAACACAAACCATATTCATTTGAAGAAAGAGGTGTTGATGGTTCATCAGTTCCCCGATTCTTTGAAATCTTGGACGATTTTCTTCTCCTAATAAAAATTATAACGACGCCTGCAATAACTGCCCCAATGGCCAAGAAGGATAAAACAATGCCAGCCACAACTCCACCATTTAACCCCGATTTTTTAACAGGGGTATTATTGGAAGGGGTTGGCTTACGACCACCTGGAGGTGGTGGCGGTGCTGTGTATGGAGGTGGAGGTGGAGCCGGCCCGCCATTAAATGAATTTCCACCAACCCTAATGTATGAAAGAAATTATAATAAGAAATAACTAAATTAAAAATCAATACTATGGAGTATATCTATATGGAGCCCAACCCAGTTTCATAACTCAAAAAGATTTTTCTCTTATCATCTTTTGTTTTGGTTTACTGAGGATAAGTGGATACAGTTTAAAGTTTCCTTTTTCCCTTTTGGCCTTTTCTCCTTTTTATGTTAAGAAACAACTAGCAATTTAAATTTGAGACATTATGTCATGCGATTTGTGTTTCAATTTTGTTGAATTTTTGTTCTGGTACTTAACTAGTATTTCAAAAAATAAATTAGATACTAACACGGGGTTGATCTTTTGCAACTGAGCAGGAATCCATCCAGTAAAGTGATTATTTTCAATGTTCCTGCAAGACATTGTAAAAGTTCGGTGATTATCTTTCACAATGGAATATGAGGAGAAAACAGGAATGACTTGATATTATGCTTACAGATCTTTAAGAGGGAGGTTCGCAAGTACATCTATGGTACCGCTAAATTGATTGTTCTGCAAATGACTACAAAAAAAAGTACCAACAAATAAATGATTGTCCAAAAATATCTTGGTGTACTTGATATGCTTATAGTGGTAAATGGGAAACAGGCCCTAACTATCTCATCCCATATCAATAATATTTACTGCACAGTTGGTCAGCAATAGTGATACAATTGTTTGTTTTAAAACTCTACCAAGTATTCAGTTAAAGTTTGCTCATTTGGACTGAAATGAATTTAGAACTGCAAGGTCAAAAGGGGAATTGAACAAGACTACATATGAGTTCACGAGACATTTTATCTGTTTGGGTTGCAAACTTAAGTTCTAATTTTTTGAGAGACTTTCTTACAGAGTAGCCAGTTCTATCAAAGAAGAGAAGCTGTTGGGAAGGTTGCCAGTAAAAGTGTTAAATGAAAGGTCCCTGCATATAACATAATTAGTCTCAACAATGAAACATAATACTAAAGGGAAAAATAGCGGCAGAGCTGCAGACAGATGGAATTACTCATGGATAAAAATAAATTGAACTTACAAAAATGTAAGATTAGAGAGGAGGGAGAAAATATCATTCAGACTACCAGATAATTGATTGTGCCCAAGGTTTCTATAATTTAAAAAAAAAGGTAAGTTCGTTAAAAGAAATTAACTTCAGCACAAGAACACAAACAGATATGATTTTGGGAGAAAAAAAAAACTCACATATATGAAAGGGCAGTCATCTGAGAAAACGAGTAGGGTATCCCCCCCTTAAATTGGTTCTGAGCAAGATTGCTGCACGGAAAAATAAAAAGTAAACGGATAACAAATTAAAAGTATTTACTATATAAATACTAGAATTTGATTTTATATTTTAGAGGATAAAACTGCAAAATGTGCAAACTCACATCCTTTGGAGATTAGGCGGCAAACCATATGGAATTTCATTACCACCTGACCCGAGATTATTGTTGCTCAAATCTCTGCATTAGAAAAATTAAATAGAGTTTAAAATTGGCATTTACCATTTGCTACATAAAATTTAATACTTTTTATATTAATTAAAAGGAAAAGGAACTGTATACTGACAGCTCGACAAGAGAGGTCATGTCTGCCATTTTGTAACCCAAATTGCCATTTAACCCCTTGCCTGATAATTTTCTGTTAATTTCAGGCATAATTAGTGAAATCATTAGTCAAATGAAAAATGAAGGATATCAAATGACAAGTGACCAAATTCAATTATATCAGGTACACATTCTATACAAAGCACCAAACAGTCTGGCCCTCTGCTGGTACAGTCTGTTACATGCTACTGCTAAAGACAGATAAATTACAAAGCAGACAAACTCCATAGATAAACTGTACCAACTGGTTAGTGTGGTACAATCCCAGCTGGTACCATGAACCAGATAGTTACTGAAGGAAGATAATTATATATGATATCAAGAGCACCAAATCCAATATTAGCGAAACCGCGAAGCAGAAATTAAATTAAGTTTCGCTTGAAAATGGTAGTGTTGTATTAATGTGGATCATTAGAATTCTACAAGCACCAACTTACATTGCAGTAACTGATGAACCGGAACACATAATGCCCAGCCAGGATTGGCCGCACGGATCGCCCCCATTTGCTGTCCAACCGGTGAGCTGGGTAGGTGAGTTGAGAGAAGTGTATAGCACATTAAGAGAAGAAACTGGAACCGTCCAGTACATGACAAATGGAGAGGAAAATGTCAGCTATTTTATTATAATAAAAAAATAGCTTGCGTTAGTCTTTGTTACAAACTTACAATCATGGCAGTATGTCATCACAAATTATTTTTCTTATGTCCTTCAGTTGATAGGCAGATTTAGTCTATCTGAGTACATGCACATCACAACTTTTGTGTTTTCATTTAATTGTTGGATTCTCCTAAATAGGTAATATGTTTCAATAATACCGGTGATCAAATATTTCAGTTCTTTTCTAACTAAGATGGTAAATCATCTACCAACATATAAAAGCAAAAACAATATTTAGTAAAATTTATCTAATTATAGAAACAAAAAATTAAGTTAGCTCAAATGAAATGGCAAAGCAAAATAACCAAAGGACCACTTTTTTCAAAGAAAAAGCAGAATAAACAAACAATAGGACAAAAACAGTACCACTTTTCTGAAAGAAAAGGTTAAATTTCAATCAGTAGTAGGAAGATATTATAGATTAAAAAAAATGACATAAAAAAACAAACAAGCTCTGATGGCTAAAAACTCTTGAAAGAGTACAGAAATGATCCAAATCCTCTCTCCCTCTCTAACATACACAGATAAATTCGGGTTATAAAATCCCCAAGAAAAAATGAAAATAGTTTTTCTTCTCTTACCTAAAAGGCTAAAACCATAAAACCTCTATACGATCAAAAAGTTAAAAACAAACATCACAAATATTAAACAAGAAGAAAAACATGGATTTCCAAAACAAAAAAAAATCCAGATTACAAGTTTTCTTTCTTTGTTGTAGAATAAGCTTGAGTAAAATTATGAAAAAAACAGAGTAAACAAAAGATGAAAAAAAAAATAGTAACTTGTTGAAAAACCAAACTCACCATCCTTTGTGTTTGTATTTGCATGCACATGGATGGGATTGCACGCCCAAAAGCAAGTCAAGACGAAAACCAGCTCAAATCCCATTGCTCTTTCTCTCTCTTGCCTCCTTCCGGTCATGGTTTCATGCCCAGAGAGAGAGAAACAATGACAATGGCGATGTTACTGGTTTGGTCTCCTCAGCCAAAGGAAAATATTCTTTGTTCTCTCTCTCTCTCTCTCTCTCTCTCTCGCACGGTCGCACCCTTTTGTTAATTAATTTTTGCTAGGCTTAATAACTTCATTAATTTTATTCGTTTCTCCGTTGAGAGGTCAGAGGGAGAGAGAAACAGAGAAAGCTGTCAGCACAACCAAACAGACTCAGTCTTAACTGTTGCATCAGAGACGTTGATATTGCCGCTTTTATATCTTATCTATTTACATTTCTATTTTTTGTAAATAAACCCTTCTTTTTAGTGCTATCTCGAAACTCCCTTAACAATTCAGAAAAGGATAAATACCTTAAAGTGGGGATCAAAATAATGACAGGGCAAATTTGTATTAGAAATAATATCTCACTGGCCGAAATTAATAGTTAATTTATAAAATTATATTGGACTGTATGAAATATGATTCAAATTATACATTCTCGCTAAAATGAAAATAGTGAGACCGTATTTGTACGACCAATTGGTGCATTGATTTATAATAATGTGTTTTGTACCAACAATCTACATACAAACATATTACACATAAACAGAGAGGAGGATTGTATGTTCCGTATTAGTATACAGACTACTGATTCACAGCTACTTTTGAATCTGTTTATGTAGATACTAATAATTGTGCGGTTGCGATTATTCTGTATGTCAGACACATAAACGAACAGGAACATATTACGACTAAAGTTGCAAAGAACTTTCGTTGCATTTATATGGTACTTGAATTTAATTCAGATAAAAAATGAATTGAATTGTAAACTTCTATTTCTAATTCCCTTCATGCAACACATTGATAGAGACAAAATATATATATATATATATATATAACCGATGCACTATATGAAGCCGAAGTCAATATATTTACCCTCTAATTAATGTCGCACTCCAATGACATTTTTACAGTTGTTCTGTATGAACTGTCTCACTGTAGTCAAAGTTATTCACATCAATTAACTCACAATAAAATGGATTTTCTGATCTCGTCGGTTTTTCTTTTCAAATTACAAATTCATTTCTCGTGTCGATATAAGAAGTTTTGAATTAGGTTTACGCAAGTAGCTTTTGACAAGTTCATGGTAGACTACTAAATCCTATTCAAATAATTATATATATAAAGAGGAGGGATCCGATTACACCCTTTTTATTTTGACACATTTTGACACCTATCATTTTCGAAGTCCAAATAGTCAATCCAAACTGTTCAACATGATTGATATATTAAAATATGCTTGTAGATAAATTTTTACATTTTTTTGAATTTTTTTACTATTTATTAAGATGGTTACAAAATCGTTGTTTTCGGACTATTGAAAAACAACAATTTTATAACCATCTTAATATATAGTAAAAAAAATTCAAAAAAATGTAAAATTTAATCTTCAAACATATTTTAATATGATTATCATGTTGAACGGTTCGGATCGACTGTTTGAATTTTGAAATTACAAAATTAACCTATAAAATAAACAATGTCAAGATGTGTAAAAAAAAGGATGTAATTGCATCCCTCCTCGTATATAAATAATTATATATATTGAAAAAGTAGTTAAATCATTATCATTGCAGAACAGAACAAATCTTAAACAGGAAAAATTGTATTCTTGAATCTATTCACTGAAAGCTCGTCTTATGGCAGGCATTATTACACCTCGAGTGGTCATGAAAAATATCATGCAAAACATTTTAATGTTTTGCAAATTAACGCGTGTGGATTTAGGTTCTCAAGTTTGTTGCATACTCCAATTAAGGTTTGATAGCTTAAAATTCATCTTCTAAATAAAAATAAAAAAAGGTACGAAAACGGGGTCTAAAATCATGTATACGCAGTTGTATAATTAGGGGTTTAATTGTCTTCATTATACATTTATTTACACATAAAATTTCACAATTTTTATGGTTCTTTTTCTACCATATTAAGTAGTCAGAAATTTACGAATCTAGTTTACTTTCTAAATTGCCCGAAACTTATGCGATTTTCAATCCAACTGTTCATAGCCTTTTGTTTTGCAAATTACTGCAAGTTTTCAGTGAAATATGAAATTCTCTAATAAATCCATTCAAAGATGTCTTATAATTGATATATTTTGATGTATTCATTTTTCAACATCTTAATCTTAATCGACAGGTTGTATTTATATCTTAACTATAATTGTACTTTAAAAAATATTAAATTTTACGTGCATGCATGCATCTCTCAAAAACATAAACAAGATTAACAAATTTTTGTTCGAGTGTAAATTTTGAAATATAAATGGAAAAAATTGTACTAAAAAAGCCTCTTCTTTTTCTGAAATATCAATAAAACAATTTAAATCTCAAAGTAACAAAATAAGATCATTATGCATACTCTATTTCACTCTCTCTGCACCAAATTAAAACATACAATAAATGCCCAAGTTTCCAATGCATGTCCAAACAAAATGAAATATTGTAACCTTTTTAACGGTGAGCATCACATTTGACAAATTTTATTTTTTATGATGGAACTTTGAATTTTAAGTTATTAATATTTAAAAAAAAGAGTCATAGCAAAGAAATGCAGACAAAAACAAAGTAACAAAATGTGTTAAAAGTGTGCCTTGCATATAATAAATATAAATCACTTGTATGCTAGTTACCCCCCCCCCCCAACCATATTAAAACATATGAAAAATGTCTAATTCGATAAATTATAGTAACTTTTTATGCAAAATTCTGACACAGCGGGTCCTTACTTCTAGAGAATGCACGGTTCAAAGGGGATGCCACCTGTGTAGGAATGACAGACTGGAAACAAGGAACCACATCATGTGGGACTGTGCTTATGCAAAGACATTTTGGGAGGGACTAAGGAGGCAGCACAACATCGTGTTGCGAGACGTACCCCCACGTACTGGCAGCATGGATAGTTGCAGGATCATCGATGACCATGTAGCAGAGGGGACGATGGGATGCGATCTGGGCGGCAGACGCTTGGGCCCTTTGGAGGGAGAGGAACAGAAGGTTCTTCTCCGACAAGCAAAAGACGGTGGGTCATCTGATCGATGACACATCACTTGAGATTCAGAGGTGGTTATGCAATAGTTAATTTTTATGTTTGAGCAATCCCAATTTCAGAGATTCTAGGTTAGAGCGCTAACTTACTTCATGTTAGTAGTGTGGGAGTAATTATCGCCAAAAAACATTTTGTAAATATTTTTTAATCTTAATATATCTGTTGTTTTGGATTTGTCGATGACCATAAAAAAAAAACTTTTTATATGCATGAGCGGATTTTTTTATCATTACACTAATATTAACATTTTATATGTCTGTGATCGCCATTAAATTTGTTTATTTTGCTCTTATTTATACGTGCATAAAGATAGCAATGAAAGCTACATAAGACCAATTTATTATTATATTTGAGTTTTAGAATGTAAGTTACAAAAAAAAAAATACTAAAATAGAAAACGTATTAGAGAAGCCAATAATAGAACTATTCAAATCCTATTCTAGTAAGAAACGTAGTGCACAAAAAAAATTTTAAATTCGCATGGAATGTAAAAAATAATTGGTCCTGTTATGATTTATAAAACAAACAGGGGCTAACGCGGAAATATAAATAATAATTTTTTGCACTTTTTGGGGTGTCTAAAATTAAATATCTTTTTCAGAGTAGGGTCACAAGTACTCTAGGGAAATTCGTGAAGGCCAGTTACACTTCTTCCGTGCAGTTCTTCTATGCCTGCCAGAAAACAAATTCTGTGTATCAAGCAACCGACATGTGGGACCTGCACCCCCAATTTACGTTGACTTCTAACCTCTCTAGCTTTTTTTTTTTTTTTACATCTCAGTTCACAAGTGAAAACAGAGCAAATAGTAATAAGATCATATCCATACTTTATCTTTTGAATACATATACAGAGAGAATATCAGACATATTAGATAAATATGAATACGAATCCGAATCCGAATCAGATCAGTTATTTGTTAAAATAATATAAAATATTAAAGTTCATAATATTTATCGAATTATAATAATGAATAACATAAATTTTTCATAATATATATTAAAATATATAGTACATATGTCATATTTGGATACAAATAATTGAAATGTAAAACCATAATAGTATTCTTATCTACACGGATATTTGAATATCGGATATCCACATCTAAGTTTTCGAATACAATCGAACATTATCCATATCGTTTTCACCCCTAGCTCAGATTCTTCTGATGTAGCATTTAGGAAAATGAAAATTCACAAAGTAGCATGAATACTAGAATTCTAGCGGAAATATCCACTCTTCACTTTGGATTAAAAATTTTTTTATTGATGTTTGAGGTCTGCATTTACATCTACATATTCAGACAAATTTCATGTTTGATTGAAACGCAAAACTCAAGCATCGATATATTTTTTTTCTTCGAAATAATCGATGTTTCATCCTGAGAGAAACTCGGGCCTAATATGCATTTCAGCTACGAGTAAAGTGCAAACTTAATTTTGATCTCCGTTTAAATTCATATTTTTTTATCACTGCACATTACTTTCTTAATTTTATTTTTTTGAAATGGTACAAATTAAAAAATTAGCTCAAACACATCACCTTACATATCAGTATCCCCTCAGATAAAATTATTAAATAAAAAACATTTTTCAACTCTGGTACATACTTTAAAACGAACCTCTTATATTTAAAATGACCATGCTTTTTCAATCCTCGGATACCTGAGGGGATACAGATTCTCACCTTGCAGCGGATAGAATTAGTACAGTCACAAAATTTATGAATAATTCTTTTTTTTTGTGATGACAAATCAAATGCCGAATTATTCACGAATAATTCGCAAATTTTACGAATTATTCACAATTTTTTTCCGAATTTTTTCTAGAATTTTTTTTTTGTCAGCAGATAGTTTTGTTTGAAACGGATGTACGCAATCCCAGTCAGTATCTTTTGATTTGCTGGGTCATCATTTATTCGTTCTCGTTGAACGAGACTTATTTGTGATGGGGCCCACGATGGGACCCGCAACACGCACAACCGTGGATTTACACTAATTTATTGTTCGTACAATCAAAAGCAAAGGCATCTCATTCAAACTAGAGAAGCTATGAGCGTACTTTGTCCCCCCTACATAATCAAAATATCGTTTTAAACCTTTTTCTTGATCTCTTGTGGTGGTGCTCCCGCTGTAATTAGCTGAGTATTTAGAAAGAGCGAAAGAGAATTGGTTGCGTCCTCAGCGGTTTCATCACGCTTGTGATATCTACGTCATGTTATTTGTGTTGGTCACGTGATGTAATTTTATGTATTGTGTGATTTATCTTTTTTATGATTGAAAATAACACGTCACAGTATGTTAAGTAAATTGATCAGGTTACTTCACATGACACGTTGTGTGTTAAATTTTCAAAAATTATTTATTTATTTTAATTTATTTTTACAGTATTTTTACTTTTTATTATTTTTTATATTATTCTTTATCGAGTAAGTCATATTTTGTTACATCACGTGTGATCACATCGTGACAATACGTCGCGTGATTATTCGCATAACGCGACCATATTTTACTATTTTAAGTCACATTACGTAAAAAAAAAATCTATGTGTTGTTACATGATCAAATCGCAATTTATTAATCACATCATATTAATTTTTTTCTTCACTATTTATAAATTATAAAGATGTCTATGCATGTTCTTTGCTTGTTACATTGAATTCAATCTTTTGCACAAGCATCCAATGTTAGATGCATGCCAAATTTCGTCTTGATACGATGTTTCAACTTTCAAGAAAAAGGTTAGAAAATATTGGTTAAAATCCAAAGTTAAGAGCTAATTTTGTTTAGTTAAAAAGACTAAGGTCCAGTTTCATTAAACAAAACATAGTTAAGTTATGCAGCAGTTGTGCAAAGCGACCATATCACAGCTTTGATATACAAAAGTGCTGACAGAAAAATAACAGCAACATCCCGACTTCAGTTAAGAGTTAATAACATGGCTAGAGTGAAAAATCAATTGATTTTCGTATAATCATTCATCAAGAAAACTAAACGCATTTATAAAGATATGCAGAAAGAAAAAGGTGTTGTACCAGTGCGTGCAGCACAGGTACAATGCACCATTCAGTGTATGATTTTTTATCCGCATCTGGTGTGGTTTAACAATTTTTCATATTAACGGCCATACAAATTATATCGGACCGAAATGTTATTTCGATCCCGATAAAAAATAGCAGACCGAAATAGAATTTCGGCTCTTATGGTTTTCATAGAAAAAAGTAATCATGTTAGTTTCATAAAATTATTATTTTTTAATTATGGTTTATAAAAAAAATCGATATTATGTATTCATGCTGGTTGGAATAATTTTCAATTTTGATTATTTTTACAAGGTTGTCGTAGTTGTTCTCTATCTTAATTACATACAACACCATTTATTTTATTTCTAGTAAATGAGTATATTTTATCTTTGCTTTAGTAAAACTGAAAAGTTGATAAGTTATGTTTTCCTGTCAGTAGAAATTATAATGGGTCTGCTAATAATTATGTTAGGTAATTTTGTCCTGAACTCACCAACACGAATTCTGATGGGTTAGTGCTGATTTGAGTATTAATTCTAATTCACTTTATATACAAATTTAAATTTGAATTTGACTTTGAATTATATATATACAATTCAATTATATAAATAAACTTCTACTGGATTTATACTTAACAAAAGTATTATATCAATGTATGTTGAATAAACTTAAATTTATACATAATTCATAATTTAATCCGTGCTAGCACGTCAAAATATGTGTTGACTTATTTGGGACAATGGAAAAATGCAATATAAATTAATTCTGAAACCTTAAATAATTTCAGAGCCATTTTACACTAAAAAAAAAAAAAAAAATTTTTAGTTTTAATGACATGAAATAAACTGAGCTCTTTTATATACTCGCCGTGTTAATTGTGGCAGGTGACAGCCCTTGAAAGTAGTTTGATTAATTTTATAATTCAATTAACAGCTGGAAGGAGAACATTTAAATCCAAATCTTTTGTTACATCACTCGGATACTCATGATGACAAAAATAAAGTAACATTTATTGCTCCGATAAAACTGTACAAGTTTTTTTTTTTATTAAAATTTAAAACTGTACAAGCGTCGCGTAGGTGATAAACATTTATAAGAATTGCAATTAGGGATTCCAGATTTTTGCTTAGAAATTAAATCTAATCCTTGGGGAAAAGGGTACGATTATTATCTCTCTTTGAAAAATAGATGAAACTGCACCATTGATTAATTTATAGAAATTTCAATTTTCTAAAATGAAAGGATACAAATTCGATATTTTTTTAGAAATTAAAATATAATTCTTAGGAAAGGAAATGATTGTTTAAAAAAAATAACTTTGATTTTATGGAAATGAAATGGGCACTGATGCCTTTTATCAAAAAAGAAAAGAAAAAAAGATGGAACCGCACTACGTGTGCAGGTTTCTGTATTGGTGCGGTCTAAGTACTTTTTAGATGTTGAATCTCATCTTAATCACAGATTTGTCTGAAAACTGTTGGAATGCGCTTGGAATTGATGCAACACAAGAAAAAAAGCCCTTGACAAAAAGGTTAAAAACCTTCATTTAGTATAGTAATCTAAAGAGAGTCATACTATCACTAAAAGCACAATTGATGTATTATCTATTCAGCAAAAAAAAGTTATCAGTCAAAAACTGCCTTGTGTCAGTAGGTTATTCCACAATTAGTGTGGTTCCGTCGGTTTATTTTTGGTGGAACTATTATTCGACAACTAAAAACAATTAATTTCTTTTCCAAAAGTTTTGATTTTTTTTTAAAAATTAATATTTGATCTAGTGGCAAAGACAATGACTTTTGTTTGTGTGAGGTCTCATGTTTGAATTCAAATGGACAAATTCCTTGTATATTAAATAGTTGGATAGCTTAAAAATTAAAATGAGAAAATAATAGTTGGATGGCTTTAAGATCGAGGAATCCAGATGCAGGTTCGAATCGCAGGTTCCAATCTTTACTTACAAAAAAAAATTGATTTTTGAATTTCTAAAAAAAAATTGACATTCATATCTTAAAAATTAAACAAAGGAGATGGAGCACAGGCAAAAGATGGTCCACAAAAATATTGTGTTTGCCAATTTATAGAAAGAGAGTTTGTTTCAACCTTTTCAAACAAAAGGAAACATATAAAGTTTCCTTAACAAAATTCAAATAATCTACAGTTCAAGTGACATGTGATTTTATGCGTGCAGGTCGACACTATTTTCAGATATTTACAGCGTATACTTTTTTTTTTTTTGTCTCGCATATATCCTTACATGAGATTTTTTTTTCTTCTTATTCTTTTTTCTCTTCCAATAATTATAATGAAGAGGAATTATAACTTTTAAGGAACATGAGGTATCATGAAGTAAAGGTAAAGGGAGAATAAAATATGGTCCCTAAAATTATTTGGTTTGACAATTTATAGAATGAGATGGTTTGTTTCAACATTTTAAAACAAAGGGAAATATATAAAGTTTCCCTTAACAAAATATAATTTACAGCGCACAAACTTAAACTCTAAGGTTTGTCAGTTAAAACTTTATAATCATTGGGTCGTATTTAAAATATAATTTTTAATCATGATATATTTGACGAGTCAAATGTTTGTATTCTACATTTTTGTGTTTTTTAGTTTATATTTGTGTAACATAAAGATTGAAAACTTATAAAAATAAATGCTCTAATAGTAGTCATCACTCAATGTAATTTGAAGAAAAGAAATGTAGGAATTGTTTGAAATTTGATGCAAAACTCATTTATATGGACAACAACATATCATAAACTTTTAGTATTTCTATTTCTAATCTAATTTTAACTAGTATTCCTGGTTTATAAAAAAAATTCATGCATTGTTGGGTAGTTCCAAGTTCCAACATCAAAATAATTTAGATCACAAACAGTAAAAGTATCATGGGAAGTAACAAAAATGCAATATTGTTTGTTCCGAAGAAAATTATCTAATGTGCTAAAAATGTTTAATAAAAGAAACAGCTGTAGCCATTTGGAAACTCTTATGTTTTGTTTTTTAAAAAATGAATCCACCAATGACTGCTAAGAGCTGGCCTTTCGAAATGAACTGTGGTATACAAAAATTCAAAATGATAATTTTATTGCATTCAATTAGTTCTCAACTATAATTTTATTGGAGTTTGTTGGGATATTGCAATTTGCAAACAAATTGACCTGACTCCTGAGAAACTAATAATTTTGAAGGTAATAAATACGCTTAAAACATCAAAACAGCAAATTTCAGCAAATTATAATCGAAGTTTAACTCGATGATCTTTATTGCCACGAAATCTAAGTCAAAGAGTACAACAAGATGTGCACCATTGCTAAACATACATTTCCTACCATAACATATAATAGCTATTTATCCTCACTAACACAAAATGGAACACATTTGAGTTTACCACAAAATCTTAACTACCAAAGACAAGGTGAGGGCACTACTACATCTGAAATGCCATTTCATCAGCTACAGAAAAACAAAAGAAAAATGCACTCGATATCCTAATGTTATCAGTACCTATTCTAATGTCCCAATAAACAATTAACACTTCCAAAAAACACAATTTATCCAATTTAACCTTTCAAACCAAATTGCCATAGATGCCTTGTCAAAATGAAATTCCACAAAAGATGTCAATGCCCCAATTGCTGACTTATTCTAATAAATAATGACATCCCAACACCTTTATCCCAAATCAAAAGCTTGATTTTGGTACAATGTCAAAGACGCAATGATATGCTGGTCATTCTGGACACTTTGCATGACTTTTTGCTTAGAAAGACATCTAGGATATTTCAATTCTGACAGGATGCATTAGATTACTCAAAGTCATGGTTGGGCACGCTGATTATTTCCCCTGACAGTTGTATAGCTAGGATTCATACATAATCACTCAATCAGTAACCTTAACTAAGACCATCTCGGGCCAACAATCATAAACTGAACCACAACATACACCAAAACCCTGACCCTACTCCCAGAAGAATCATAACCTAAACTACAACATACAACTAAAAGATACATTACTTCTCATTTTTGCTCCTGTTCTTTTGACTTGCTCACATCAGAAGAGGCCTCCTTAGTTTCTCCACCACTTGCACTTTGGTCCTTTGGTTGCGACTCGGGGACCTGGCTAGGAACGGCATCTGCTTCGGTAGAAGGAGAAGCTTTGGGAGTGTCAGCTGTGGTGGGAGCAGCTGGTTGGTCAGTGGATGCAGGATTCTGTGGTTCTTGTTGTGAGATCGGCTGAACTTGGACCACTGTCACTCCCTGAGCTTGTGGTATCACCCCTTGTGGCATCATCTGTTCCAAGTGAAATATATGAGAGTGCAACCAGCCAAAACCAACTGATATTTTATCTATAAAAAATTTGCAGTTTACTACAACCTTATTGTGATATTAATAAAAGTCGAGACATATATCATTTAGTATAGCTCATACATAGTAGACTAATCTTGTGTTTGGTTGAGGCCTAACCATGGAATAAGGGTTTTAGGCATCAGTTATTCCACCAAACACGGATTAATTAGGCCGGCCTAACTAGGCGTACCTCTAAAATTAGGCCTCTAAAGTTAAACCACCTCTCCAGGTGGTTTAAGATTAGTCCCCCCTACAGCCCCAATGTCAGCGAATATCCAATTTTTCCCCCCTCTCTCTTCTTTAGTAGATACTATTTCTTCAATAGCTTGAGCCATGACAAAACTTTAGACCAAAACCAAACATGAATAACTTAGGCCGGCAAAACATGAATAAAATATAGGTAGAAACCTGTGCCCGAATAGCTTTAGTTTGGGGTTGTGCATCAGCCAGGGCAGCCAAAAAAAGAAGATTTCGCTGAAGCTGAGCTTGAAACCTGAAATTTAAAGTTAGTTCAGCCTTGTAAAACAGAATAACTGCAGTTTTTGTTACTTCAGTATAAGTAAGTTGTTGCTAGGTTAAAGGTATATCTTATCAAGATTTACTGAAACCAGAAATTCCAACTTAGTTGGTATAGCCATGTAGTATTATGCTACTGACTAGTACATGCTTGCGCCAGCCATAAATACTGATAAAAAAGAACAAATTTGACAAATACAACATTTAAAAAAATAATGACAAATAAATGTTAATTACAAATAGATAATAAGCATGCACGCAGCAGTTAATGTTGCAAAGCTCAAGAGATCAAAATTGCTTAATGTGCATGGCACATTTAAAAGCACGTGCCCGAAGGAAATGGAACTCAAAATTCAGAAAAAATAGTTTTACTTTTCTTTTATGAAAAAAGACAATGAAAATGATGAGTTAACAGTCTCTTATAGCATTCTCTGAATATATACTCGAGCATCCAGGTGTCTTTTTCATGCAAACAGTGATGTAATAAAGTTGCTTACTGGCATCCTTGCCAATACAGAAGTTGCATTTTTTATTGCCTCAGCATTCGTAACAGTCTTTATTATAAAATCAAGAAGGTAGATAACAAGAAGTCATAATTCACATGTTAGTTTTGGAGTCGCTATATAAAATCAAGAAGGTAGTAGATTAGCTAATTAACGGCAATTACACTACCATAGTGGATCATCTCCATTCAACGAACCTAATAAACAGTGAATGACTATAGTGGCGCAAAGCCCTCACAGAACATGGGGTGTGTAATATAGCCTCTTTTTTCAATTTAAAACTAAAGGAGAAAATTGTTTAATAGACATGTGACTGCTTGGACTATGTTTGCTTGTTACTTGAGCACATGGGGGCAAGCATAAAAAAAACTTTGCTTGTCTCACTTGATTGCATGCCTCGGAGCTTGGGGGATGGGGGGGAATCAACATGTAAAGTTCAATTGCTGGCCTTTGCATTCTTAATTGTACCAAGCATGATAGAATGATAGATAACAAGTGCCAAAATATAAGAATCATTCAACAAAAAAGAAAAGCAAAAATTAGGGTTTTCATTGAAATAGAAATCTAGATATCCATATTCGTATCTGTACCTGAGGACTAAATTAGCATCTACATCTGCATATAAAAATATATTTTTACCATATCCAATATTTATTCCTATCTGTATCTGCGTACTAATCCACATAAATTGTACGTATCTGCATCAGCCAACTATGTTTTCAGCCCTAGAAAGGGTCTAACCAACCAAAATAAACAATATTTGATCTACTATTATTGCTTTTAAGTGAAATAGCACAGAAAGTACAAAGCTTTTTTCTCTGCAAAGATAACAAAAGGATGACAACACCTTGCTTCTAAAGTATAGTTAAAAGGAAACTTACTGGGCACTTTCTGACATCTTTCCCAAATTTTGGTTGTCCAGAATTGTCAAGATCAGCTGCTTATTCTCATCTAAGTACTTCACCATAAAAAAACCAGAAAGCATATTTAGAAAACCAGTTATGGTTTCAAGGAGGTTAATCAAGTATCAGAAGTGTGAAATTTGTCTCAAATCTGGAAGCATATCAAATAAATCCAATGTCTCACTCTAAACTAGACATGAAATTGCTCAGCTCAAACAATACTAGATTAAAATTTCTTCTGAAAAATAGATTGATTATTCAGTTTATACCAACTATAAATACAATTCAGGTGCAAATTTCGTCATAGGTTCTTAAGGCTGATTTACTATTTTTCTGTTCTTCGATAGCATGAAGTCCAAATTGTCAATCATTTTTGTTCCTACCATAAACATATTCACCATAATATGCCGGGAAATTTTGGACCAAATCAAAACAATAGCCAACAGCATTATGTCAGCACAGCAACGATTCCAAACCTAGATTTCAAACTACATATGTTAAATCGAGTGAGAGAAAGAAAAAGAGAGACCTTTTGAATCTGGTCGGTGGTGACGATACGGGACTCCGGGATCGGCGGAGGCGGAGGAAGCGACGCTACTGGCGCCGGGGTTGTCTGCTGTGCCATCTCTCCTCTCCTTTCTTTTTCGTATTTACCTCACTAAAACGGAGAGCAGGTGTTGTCGGTGCTTTCTGCCTCTGTTTGGGGAAAACGACGAAGCGCGGCCGTGCGACTGCGAGCGCTCTATTTTTGCTTCCGATCCAGTGAGCCCATATCTAACAGAGTTTTCTGTTTAGATTCAGACTGTTCGACCCGAATCAGGGCTAATCCGACCCGAGGTGGATGCAAGGGGTTCTTCAATATTCGTGCGAATTCTGATCGGACAGTCCATATCTAAACAGATATATTCCGTTCCGAAATTTTAATTATTAGAAAAATAAATAAAAAATATCAGCAATGAAGAAGTTTTCTTGGAGAATTTGAAAAGTAGAGACAACATGATGGTTTATAATGTCCTCTGAAAGTTCTAGCCACAACGTTCTAATTAGCAAAATTAGATTACTGCTAATTAACGAAACAGTGTGAGAAAAAAAACTTAAATGTTGTACCTGGACGTTATGATCTATAACGGTCAAACTATTTTTTTTAAGTTGTTTCGTTAATCAGAACGTTGTGATCTAGACAATCTCGGCTTTCTTTCAAATTCTCCGCAAAACCTTGTCCATTGTTGTTTTTTTTTCTATTAATAAAAATTTCGGTATTCCGTTACCTAGGTGATAAGAATTTTATCTCCAGTTGGATGAAAAAGTTATATTGTTTGGCAAAAACCGGAAAGAACATATCGAAAAGCTGGAAAACAGAAAACTGGTCCGGTTAAAAGGTTTGAATTCAATTAAAGGTTCTACAATTATCAAACCCGTTAATCGGACGCATGAGATTTCATTGGATTGATTTTCGTCCAATGAGCAATGGATCCCTCTCATGTCGCAGAAAAGTGTCCTAATTTTTTTTTGAAAATGAAACAAGGTAGTCAAGCTCCTAGATTCCTATTAATGTTTACACCAAGGATGTAATAAAGAGTTATTTACAAGAAACAATATTTACATAAAATAAGATATGTAAAAAAAGAGAAAAAAATCGAGACAAAACAAAGTGTCATAATTTTGTTGATGGGCAAAATAGGCCAAGCCCAGAGATCGCATATTTATGCAAACAACGGAAAATTTGGGGCATTAGAGCTCATGTTGGAGCTTTCACTAAACCCAAAAAACAGAAAATTATAAAAATACCACTTCAAAATTTTCAAACTGTGAAAATACCACTTCAAACTTTGAAATTGTCAAAATGCCACTCCAAATAATTAATGACTAAAATACCCTCGCCCATCCATCTCCGCCCCCGCCCCTCCGCCGCCTCCTTCCACACCCTCCGCCGACCCGACCCTCGCCCGTCGCAAGAGACGCAAGAAGCAGTTTCTGGACATGATTCTCCTCGCCCGCCTTCACATTCATCGCAACCTCTCCTCCTCGCAAGAAGGGCATTTTAGTCATTAATTATTTGAAGTGGCATTTTTACAAATTAATGAAATTTGGAGTGGCATTTTGACAATTTCAAAGTTTGGAGTGGCATTTTCACAATTTGAAGATTTTAGAGTGGCATTTTCACAATTTTCCCAAAAAAATATGTTGTACCCTTTTGAATTCATATCACCTGAGCTAACTGAATATTTCCGTTTAGATCCGAACCGCCCGTTCAGAATCCGCCCAAATATTTATTGGACTGTGCATTCCATTTTGGACTGGATTGGTCCCTGAGTCTGATCCGATGGTCTGAATCTAATAGCATACATTCCGAATAATAGCCATTGATTTTTTTTTTGGAGTAAAGATTAGAGCTCAAAACACTCAACTATTTAATATACACAAATAATTATTATTTTAGATTTTGAACTTTCACACGAAGAAAGGGTATTGTCTTTGCAAAATGCTGGTTTTCAATAGCCGTTGATTTTAAATGTTAGAAAAGTGATTTTAGAAATGATATCAATTTGTGCGTCTATTACAATGTGAATTTTTATTTTTTAACGTCTTCGGACAGTAAGATGTCAGAAAATTTTGTTTTCAAATAAAAAAAATTATAATACGAGTTTAAATTTTTTACACATTGAGAACATGTTTGGTTTTGGAGTAAATAATTTACTTTATTTTAAGTAATCAAACAAGAAGTAAATATGAAAGATTAAGATGTAATATTTGAGTTAATCCGGAGTAAGTTACTCCACCTCTCTGGATGAAGTAGCTTACTTCACTTGTAAGTTTTGCGGTTAGAGTAACATCTAACTTATAACTTTCTCTCTCTTCATCAACTTACTTCATTAAACTTCAACCAAACATGATTAATTCAATCTATCTTAACTTGAAGTAAACAATTTAGTTCGCAGTAACTGTACTTCACAACCAAACATGACCTGAATATAAACTAAGGGAAGGAATACTTTTAAATTTGAATGTATGTTAGCATTCCTGCGGTCATCGTTGTCGTTGTCGCTGTCGTCATTTTTATATTTGTAATGAGAGTGTACAGTATAGGTACTTTGTTAGCATTAATAGTTTGTACAATTGTGCGGGCGTTTTTCTATGTAACTATGGGTAGGTGATATTTGTAGTGATTTGAGAATTTAGATTTGAATGATTTGTAAGGTTATAGTTCAAACTTAACCGTGTATGTATTTGTACTTGCTGTTTATTCTTTTTCAATTTTTAGTAATAATTTTATTAAAGACTATTGTTAATTAAGGAGAGTTGGTTCAACCAATCTGTTAAAAGAAGAATAATAAAATATTACTTCGCAAATCTGTCAAGAATAGAATTATAGAATCTTAAAATAAATAACCGATCATAAGAGGAGTGGACGAAAGAGAGAGAAAACGGAGATGAAATTGCTGTAATTTTTCTTCTTCTGAATTCTCACCTCTATATTGGAATGTTGAGGAGGTAATTTTTGTACGTTGTTTTTTCCGCCTCTCCTACTTTTCTTTTTCTTTATACGCTTCGCTCTGGGGTATAATCTTATAAAAAAATAAGCTTCAAATGAAATTGCCCCTCTAAACTAAACTAGAGTTTATTTAAAATTATGAACTTCATCTAAACATCAACATTTCATCAGTATTGCACGACTTTAATACATCTACATGATGCAAAATTTAAATTGTTGGTATTTAATATTTTAGCTATTATAAGTGATCAGATTAATATTCTTTCCATGGTTGCAAAATATACATGTGATAATTTGTTGTAGATTCCAATTTGGTCTTCGTGTCATAATGTAATGTCATCTCTAGTATATCCTAAAATTTCTGCAATTTTGAATTCAGCCGTTGAACTATTTTGAGATGTGTGTACGAAAAAATCCACTGTTTTGAGATGCATTCTCGAAAAAACGGCTGGATTTGAGATTGTAGAAATTCCAAGTACTGCTCACTTATTCGGAATTCAGCAGATTTATTTTATTATTTGACTCCATCTTTTCATAATATGCCCAAGTGGACGGTGCTTCCTTCAACAAGAAAATTAACCAATGGATGAATCATGCAACAAATTCTTAGAAATAACTATTGCTAAAGATCAAGATATCCTGAATTTCAGAGATATCTGCCAATTAACAAAATTTACAAAATATGATATAATTATATAATTTTTTTAGCTCAGCATAATTCTATCCTTTTTTTAAATAACATGACAAAAAATATAGATAGAGAGAGAGAGAGTAGAACTAGGGTGCTCCTAAGTTCACCAAGGCTCTCGTGAACTTGACTCGAAAATATATCGAATCGACTTTAAACGATGAATCCAAACCGTTGAAACCCTTCTACCTCATGAGTGATGCGTATTCGATTTTTCATTTTGATGAGCCTCACTTTGAGGAATTCATGGAATAATGAATTCAGGAAGAAAAGATATGACTGTACCGGTTACAAGAAAAGATCTCATGATAGTCAATATGGGTCCTCACCACCCATCCATGCATGGTGTTCTTCGACTGATCCTTACTCTCGATGGTGAAGATGTTACATGTGAAAATTTTAAAATTTCGAATTAATTTAATATAGGGTCAAGTGGTCAAAAATTTAAGATTTATAAATAAATTTTAATGCATTCATTTTTTGGACTCCTTTGACCACTTGACTCTATATCAAATTAATTCGAAACTTTAAAATTTTCACATGTAGACGCATTAATCATTAGATAGAAAGATTTCAACAGTTTAGATTCATCGTTTAAAGTCGATTTGATATATTTTAGAATCAAGTTCACTAGAACCTTAGTGAACTTAGGAGCACCCTAGCCTAGTTCTACTCTCTCTATATAAATATATTTTAAGTTAAGAGGTACACAAATGACTACATCACGTCCTTTGTCATCATGACGTGCACGGAAGTATTTAAAAATGGATAGTTTCAATATCTTATCAGTTATCATAGTTCTGATGGTATTAAAATTATGGTCGATCCTTATCTAATTCGTCTAATTTATATCGAATGTCTAAGTTTTCAAAAAAAAAAAAGTGTTAACTTGTGTTAGATCCGAATCAAAGGGCTCGGGCTGTGCATCATAACCCTTGCTCTAAAACTGGAGATGTGTCAAAGAAAAAATAAATGAAGAAATGGATTCCATGAAGAATTGAAATCTGCTGAAATCTCTCGTTCGTTCGTGAATAGTGTTTCTGAAATTTTGAAATTTCAAATCTAGCCATTCAATTTTTTTTATGTACGCATTCCGAAACAGCTGATTTTTCTATGCACACATCTTGAAACAGCTCGACGGCTGGATTCGAAAAATCAGAGATTTCAAAAAAACTATTCACGAATGAGAATTTTAGCCGATTCGTTTCCTTCCATAAAATGTACGAAAGGCGCAATTTGACTTGTTGAATTTGTCACAAAAAGCAGCTAATTCATGAACACTACATATATTTGCAATTAAGGAAAGCGATTTGATGAATACATGTAACACGGAGCGAATCATGAATGCCTCTGTTTAATCATTGTGTGTGTGTCTATATATATATATATAAATGACAACATCTCGTCTATATAAATATATAAATGACAACATCTCCATCAATCTTTGTAGTTGCCAAGACTCAAATAAGAGAGAAGCTGGTGCAACCGTTCTTAGACCTTAATAATTATGATCTTTACTTGCACGATAACTTTGATGATCTCTTTCTTTCGTAATTTGGATGTTGGTATGATTTAAGAAAGAAAGGAATTTGTCTTCTGGAAATCCATGTAATGATTTAAGAAATAAATATAAATAATGTTTTTGGGACTGAAAAGGATAAAGATAATGACAGCGCCTCTTATCATTTCATGTAACACACAAATGATAAAATTTAAAATATATATATATATATATATATATATATATATATATATATATATATATATATATATATATATATATATATATATATATATGATCCGCGCGCGAAATGAAAGAATATCAATATCTTTATCCAAAAAATTGGATCTCCTCGTAAGTAATAGTAATATTTTATTGGATGGTAATCACCACCCAACTTTAAAAAGAATAAATTATAAATAAAAAATATATGATCCGTGTGCAAGTGTTTGACAAATGAAATAAAATTTAAAAAACGAAATACAGATTAATTCGTTTTAAAGTAGCGTTGTTTAATATAAGTTAAGTAAATAGTTGAAGTACCGTTGACTATTAAATTACATTGCCGATATATACATTATATTAGCAAGTGAAGGACAGAAGGAGTATACTAAATGATGACAAAGGCTGAAAGTTTCGTAATTTTAATTTTAAAGCACCTCCATATGGAGATGTTTTAACTTTACATTATTTTAAAGGAATGTGATAACTGCTGCTCAGATTTACTTTTCGATCAAATTTTCTAACTAACGATTTTTATCATAACAATAATTTTAAAAAACTTGTCTTTAGTCTAGTGGCAAAATTACATAATTCTCATATGAGAAATCATAAGTTCGAAACTCACAAAGTGGAGAATCTCTATATTAATACATAAAGGTTTGAAATGTGTCAGGTGGCTTGACTTGCAACCCATATTAAAAAAAAAAAAAAAAAAACAATCTAAAAAGTTCAAAATGCAATCTTTATATATATAACATATCAAGTCTTTATATGTAACATATGAAGTCTTTAAAGCTAGCATATCAAATTTCTATACAATATCATATCATATCAAGAAAAGAACAATGACACAAATATTACTCAAAAATACATTATCGTGGATCTCATTTGAAAGTGAAAACCGAGTATAAAATGTTCGTAGTTTCAAATTCGCAAAAATTTTCACAGCTCGTCGGAAAAATAGACGAGATTGATCGGAAGGAAAAAAAAGTTAATCAAATGAATTTTTTTTCTTTTTTTAACTTGAGGAGCATACTGAGAGAAGGAAGCGTTGGGGCAGAGCATTTTCTCTATTTTAAAACACTCAAAAGTATTTTTTTCTAATATTTTAAAACTTTAAATCACCTTCTAATATTCTTATAATTTAGTTTTTTTTTATAAAGATTAGAAGTAAAGCCATCAAACTATTTAATATCTACAATAGATTTTCTCATCCGGATTTCAAACCTACGACCTCCTACACAGAGGACAATATTTAAATAAATTTTAAATCATTTCTGAAACTATTCTCTTGATTTCACCTGTTAACAGTTTTTTTTTTAAGTAAAGATTGGAGATCAAACCATCAAACTATTTAATATCCACAAATAATTTGCTTTTTCTTAATTTCGAACCTGCAACCTCCTCCCATACAGAGAGTATTATTTTTGTTACTAGACCAGAATCTGATTCTCTTCACCCGTTATGTTTTATCCATTAATTTTCTAATTACTATTTATATTTTACTCTCTTTGTTTTACCAGAAAGGTGCTCCTCTAAGCAAATGGAGCACTTTCAGTTCCAGTAATTATCACAAATACCCGATTCTTTTGTTGTAAAAATTCCCACCTTTATTCCCCCTGTTTTTTTTTATTTAAATATTGAACATGTCTTAATTCCTCTATCTAATCAAATAAATGGATTTTGATGTAACCAAACAAATTTCTACCTTTATTCCCCCTGTTTTTTTTGTTTAAATATTGAACATGTCTTAATTCCTCTATTTAATCAAATAAATGGATTTTGATGTAACCAAACAAATTTCTACCTTTATTCCCCCTGTTTTTTTTTGTTTAAATATTGAACATGTCTTAATTCCTCTATTTAATCAAATAAATGGATTTTGTTGCAACAAAACAAATTTCTACCTTTATTCCCCCTGTTTTTTTATTTAAATATTGAACATGTCTTAATTCCTCCATTTAATCAAATAAATGGATCTTGATGTAACAAAACAAATTTCTACCTTTTTTCCCCCTGTTTTTTTTTTAAATTTAAATATTAAACATGTCTTAATTCCTCCATTTAATCAAATAAATTGATTTTATTACAACAAAACAAATTTCTACGTTGACTTGAAACTACTACTGCTGTATACTCATGTAGAGGAGTCAATTCAAACTTGCTTAATATGCCAGAAGATGATCAGTTTTGCCTAAAAGGGACCCAGTAGGTCACACTGTAGTCAACTGAGGAGACCGGTACAGCCCCACTTCAAACATACCGACTCAGAGTTCGGCTAGAAACAATTTAAGTATGCTGCTGTCTTTTCTGGTTAGATGATGTCACTTGTTAGGTTTATACTCACTGGAATTTTGGTTGAACTTTTTTTTTTTTTTCCACCCGTTTTCTTGTTTGTTCCGATCTAAGTTCCCATGTCAGTATATTTTGCTGGGAGATAAAAAAAAATGAGCTGTATTAATTTTTTTTTCTCAACTGTTCCCTCCTCTCTTTCATTTATTAGAGTAGAGCTGAAAACGAATAGAATCGAATCAAACTTACTTTAGTTTGAATTTGGTTTGAATTAATTTCGAACTAAGTTTGGTTTGAATTAATTTCAAATCAAACTTTTTAAAAACTTAATTTCGAATCTTTTACGAATTTTTTTAAGACAAAGAAAGTCACTGAAAACGAGAGGTGAAAGTCGTCTAGGATTTCATAACTGAGAGTGAGTGTTATAACTTACGAGTTATGACTTATAGCAGATCGGCCTTACGTTTTAACTTTTAAGTCATCAGCGAACATAAGTGATCAGCGGAAATCAACAGTTCGCGTTACTTTGAGATTTGAACCTGAATAGTTTGCGAACCTATTTCGAACGAATCAGGTCCAGTTTGAGTTTGGTTTGAATTAATTTCGAACTATTTCGAATCGAACTTTTTACGAACTTTTTTGAATCAAACTCGAATCGAATCACAAACTACGAATTTTTTGTGCAGCCCTATATTAGAGCATTTACATTTCTGATATTATTAGAGTTTTTAAAATAAAGTGGCAGTTTTTAATTTAGTTTTAGGAATATGGAAGAGTTTCTTATTTAGAAACTATAAATGATAGTTTATTATTAAAAAAAACTGTTTATAAACTCCACACTGGTCAAATAATTGGTTCAAAATATTTTTTATTTTTAATTTATTGCTGATATGACTTAATAGAAACTCTAAAATTAGTTTCAAAAATGTGAGAACTTAGAAATTTGAGAGATTTTAGTTTTTCAAAGCTAGTTAACAATCATTTAAAAACTCATTTGAGTTGCTAGGATATAGATGCATCTCAACTGTACTTTATTGAGAATTGTAGAACTAACCGGCCTCATGAATCTGAACATGAGATATTTTTTGCAAATTATATCAGAAATTAAAATTTAAGTGTATGAGGTAATTTATTTAAATAGATGAGACAATTTAATATTGGTTTAATTAATTTTTTCCATATTTTTTTAAATAATTTAAGATTTTTCACAACTAATTCCACGGTACAAATCAAACACTCATTTTAGCACATTGTCATAATCAATCATGTGCATTTCTGTATCCATGGATTTCTACTTTTTCAAAAATGGATTCTCATTTCTGTTAAACCTCATTTCGTATAATCTCGTGACAAGCGAACATGTCCTAAAGCTAAAATATTAGAACTTAAAATTTGTTATCTCTGTAATCTCATGTATGATTTTAATAGTATTTTTTTATTTATTATGATCGAAATACTCATATTTTCTCGTATTTTATCTTCTTACTTAAGAAATCATTTTTTGTCAAAATTTATTTGTAGGAACTTCCATGCAATTAATTATATTTGTGTTGTATAGGTGCTAAAAGTTTGCAAAATTATTTATTTATGCCATAATTTTACCTGACCATAGACAAATACAACATATTGTAAATGTAGTTGGCGATATTTTTGCACTATGATATATCTTATATGTAAACATTCATGGACCAACATATTTAATTCATATACAAATGATTTTGTGTGTACGTACACAGCGTCAATTGCTCTAGTTTGTTCTTAGTTTTGTATTTACGAATATTTTTATATAATTATAGTTATAAATTTGATTCTATACTCAATATGAAAATTTTAAATAATTGATCTCTGTGGTTTCACTTATGAACCATGCATATGTATTTAAGTAACACTTATTTTTGCATAATAAATGATATTGAAGATTTTCCTCTGTTTATTCCTCTCTCCAGAGTTGGGGCGGTTTGAATTGATGGTGATATGCATCATATCAAATTTGATCTAATATTGATCGGAGCCGTCCAATCAACATCAAAATTTATAAAAATCTTAAAATTATTCATACGACTCTTAACGTAAGTCGACCGAGCATCAATGCCCATCAACACGTCTCTGATTCCCTCTCTGGTTTAAGGCGTAAAGCCGAAGCAGGAGAGTTCTGTTTTAAGTTTTAGATAAGAAAGCGAATTCGTATTCATAGAACAAATGCACTTTATGTCGCTCTCCAATGTCTAAGGGGAGGTGCACTGGGAGGTTAAGAGCATAGCATCCTTTGGTTTGGTCATGTCGGCTCGCTCATTCAGTTCACAACGGAAATATCTGTGATAAAAAAAATGGTTAAGAAGGACAACGGATAGGCATGTGTGCAATCGGCCAATCGTGCAAATTGCGACGCATTTACTTTCACTGTGCAGCACGTGATATAAATGTTAAATCCTTGTCGACGAATTCGTATCCTCTGCAGTTAAGGCATCTGAACTATCCAATCAGTTTTAAGATTCGTGCTGATTAGATCCGCACTAATATTAAAAATCTCCATGTTAAAAATAGACGAGTGAGATGCATTAACTCAAAAAATTCAGAGAATATGTGTTCCTTGTGGATTGGGTCATGCGTCTAACTTGTCTTGTCTCTCTTGACAATAAATTTATTTAAAAAATAAATATATTTGAAAGAGGATTTAAATATATTTTTTATTTTTATTTTCTAACTTATTAAATGATACATTTTTTAAATTTATAGGTCAAATAAAACTGTTAGATTGAAAAACCATCAGTCCACTTTTTTTTATAACAATTGAAATTTTAAATGTCATAATTTTAATATGTGCATGGCAAAATGATATTGATTATATGTAGCAATTTTATTTTAAAAATTAATTTAAATTTTAAATTATCAAATTTTAAAAATGGAGGCACGTTGGCTCAATGAAAATTTGTACCCTTCTCATTGATTTTGATGTATTCAAAGTGATTGAAGGATATTATTGTTCTGATTATGGGAAAAATTAAAATTGCGCTTTTGTTTGGTTATTAATTTTGTTTGATCTCGCTTCTCCTTAATGAGTTGCAGATTTGATATATTTAAGAAATATCGGTATTAAAGAAACTCTTATTTAAAAAATTGTTCTAGTGTCCGAAGTAAATCCTTTTTTGTTAAAAAAAAATAATATAAAATTTGAAGACTTGACCTCTATATTTTTTTTAAATATTGTGTCACTGATTACAGGATCGTTGAGAGAGAGTATTTGTTGTCAGAGTGTAACGAGTCATTTGATGAGGTTATTATGAGAATCTTCGTCTTTAGGAGTTTCCTTAGGGCTCATGAAGAAAACAAATTTGAAAATCAGAAACTTGCTTTCATTGTCTTGACCTTTCAAGTATTTTTTTTCAACCGCCCATATTTGTTTGTTTTATTACAATCTGAATAGAAAAAGGAAACATAAATCTGGATTGTTAAAAAAATTTGAACGGTTAGATGAAGAAAAAGATAAATCTACTTTTCTAAGAGATTGGTCCTATATATAATGGGTGTGAAACTTATTTGGATTTCTTATTTTAAGATAGATTTTTTTTTTCATAGAGAGATGAGATTTATTATTATTTTTCTTTTGAAAATCTTTACAGAAGCTGTGAAGTTGTGAGGGGGAAATCGAACTCTAGACTTTTGAGTAACTAACAATCTTGTGACTTTTTTTCCAGCCAACTGTAGTGCTACCTCTCTTTTCCCGAGATTTATTATCATTTATCTTAGAAATATAGTTATTTTTTAATTTTATTAATAACAATTGATTAAAAAACTGTAACTCACCTCTGAAATATTTCTCATTAATATTTTATGCATTTTAAGTGCATATATACTTCTGGAGTAAGTAAGTGCATATATACTTGATCATTGAAAAATGCAAATCTAGCTATTGTCCATTTTAGTTTCGACGCATCAATTAATAGTTGTCATTAGTTGACACAATTTTTTATAATTATTAACAACAAGTTTAAATCTTCCAAGCTCATCATCATACCTCATCTTAAAATACACTTGAATATTAAATAATGTACACTTGACATTCACACGTACATGCTTGTAATTTTGAACACTAGATGGTCTGATACCCCTAAAATAATTTTCGAAAATACAAACAGTTGATTTAGTAATTATGATGAAATGAGATCCTTCTTCGAACTCGAAAGAAATAAATGGTGTAAATCAAATTGCCGCAGATAAATCATTCCATCCCCGGAAAAAAAAAGTAGAATAATCCAATAATGAATCCATAATTAAAAAGGTGGATACAATATCTGCTCATTAATTATAATCTGATTGTTTATTTTGAGTAAAAATAAAGAATCGAAGTATCTTTGAATGGTTGCTTGGAAGTTGGAAGTTGCAACGATCCACCAAATTCATGACCCTCTTTGCAGTATCTAGTTTCTTTTTGGAACCAGTCATTCTTTGACACGTTCTAGTATATAAGATATACACGTATCAAACAATTATTATATCTTAAAAGTAACACGGCCAAAATCCAGTCACCTACCCTTACCCAGAATACACACTCTCCACGTATACCAGATATAAATTAATTATTACCATATTCAACCTATCTGTTGCATTTTCTTGGATAAGCCATCCTCTGGGCCCCACGTGTACCTCTTATACCTCTTATACCTCCATGGTCTCTGGCTAACAGAAGTCTAGAATGGATTTTATTTTCTAATTGGACGATCTCATTAGTCAATTTAGGGCGGCAAACGAATCGAACTTACCGGTTTGAGTTTGAGTCTGGGTCCCACGTGTACATCTTATACCGAATTCAGATTTAGTTAAGTAACTTAATTTTTGAATTTTCGATCGGAATTGTTGATTAATTCAATCCGCAACAAATTTATTCTGAAGTGGAGCGCACACATTCCGAACGACAAATTCGAATTCAGAAATAATTCTGAGCGACATATTTAAATTGAACGGTCCCGACCTAAAACATAAAAATTAGATTACTTTAGAGGATCTGAACCCTCTTATACGGTTATACCTCCGTGGTCTCTGGCAACAGAAGTCTAGAGTGGATTTTCTTTTCTAATTGGACGAGATTAATAAGATTTAATTTAATGGAGAATAAATGAAAGGAGTTAATTTGAAATTTAATTTATTTAATCGGAATGAACAAACATATTGAAGAAAATAGTTTCTAAATATTCTAAAATTTTATTCGTATTTATGAATTTTACCACTATTTTTTTTAGGATTCTAGTTTTTTTGTTAAATATTATTTACTTCAAAACCTATCAAATTGGTTTCCAACAACTAATCTTAATCGTTCAAACTGATCTACTTCATAAGTGATGTGTTTACATGTAAAATTTATAATTTTTCAATATTATCTATTATCAAGTCAAGCAATCAAATGTAGAAGTTTTTTAAAGTTAATTTTAATGTATTTTTTTCCTCATTTGTTGACCATTTGACTTAGTACTAAAATAATTCCAAAATTATAAATTTTGCACGTAAACATATCACTCATAATGTAGTTCCTTTTGAACGGTTTGGTTTTAGGGAAAAAAACTTATCTGATAAGTTTTGGAGTTAGTAAGTGACACACACACCACCACCAATGTCACAGTAACCAGACTATGCAAAATTCACAAAAAAAAAAAAGCAAAATAGAAATTTACAGATCAAGAGTATCAAAATTATGAGTTTATCAGAGAAGAGATGAATGTTTTCTCACTTTTCCTCTCAGCATAAGAACAAAAAGATAGAAGGGTCGAACAAGAAGAAGGAAGAGTCGAACAAGATGAACGTTTTGGACCACTGCGGGAGGCTACAGCTGATGCTAGGACGGATGTGGAATACTACCTAGATGGCGGATGTGTAGGCTCTGTGGCGTAAGCGAAATAGAAGATGCTTCTCACAAGGAAAAAAAAAAAAAAAAAGGCGGTGCCATCATTGATCAATGAAACAACTTTGAAAAATGAAAATACATTTGTGGATGCTTAACTGCTTGTATTACTAGACATACTACTCTTGAAAGAACAACAAGAGTGAAAAGTTGTTCAGTGCTTTCCTCTCAGTACTTTTTTTGTATTTAGATAATTGTACTTTTTTTTTAGTTTGGGTAAGCCGGGTGCCCTGATAACTTGTAAATATTTTCTTATTAATACAAATCGCTAGTAGGCTATCAGTCATTAACTTAAAAAAAAAAAAGGATCATTGCGTCTTTTTACTCAGTTCCGTACAATTTTCATCAAATTTCTTTATTTTGACCTGAATTTCACGACGCATTTTGGAGGAAGAAAAGTCGCACAAAATGAATTACTCATCATCTTTTTTTTAGAAGCATGCAATAGCTACCAGCAAGTGAATTATTCTCCGTCCGCTTTTTAGAAGCATGGTAGTAGCTATCCAATCAAATTACTGTTGTTCTACTGATAAATGATTAAAATTGAACAGTTCAAAATTCCTTCTCTGTTAAAGGCTGCTGAGAATCGTCTCGGTGGGATGATATGTACTGTCAATTTATATTAAGATTCATGTGTGAATCGAATTTTAACGGTCCAAATTTTATCCTTTTCTTTTTGGCAACGCGTATCAAAATAAATAGTGCGGCTGGTAGCACCTTTTAGCATCAAGCGTTCCGGAAAAAAATTTATTCATAGAAATTATAAAAATCAGAGGTACATAAATAAAAAGAGTGTATCATTCCTATCAAAAATAGTAAGATCGGACTCATTGAGTCCGATCTATGAATTTTTTGTTTTGAACTGTGCAGAGAATTTGCAAAAAGAAAAAAAATATAGATCATGAACAGTGATTCCGATTCACAAAAGAGTTGATTTTCTGCGGTACAACTCTCTATTACTAATGTTTTTCTATAGAGACAAGAATTTTGTGCTACAGAAAATCAATTTTTTATGGATCAGAATCACTGTTCATGATCCATAATTTATTTTGCAAATTTTCTGTGCAGTTAAAAAAAAAAATCCATGGTTGCGATCTTACTATTTTTTATAGAAACTAGGCACTCTTTCTATTTCCATACGTCTGAATTTTATAATTTTTATAGATAAAAAATTTCGAGCGTTCTAACGGGTAGAAATCAAGGTTGCACGGTCCATATATATATAACGAACTATGCACTCATTGATTTTGAAGTCCAAATTATCTATTTTTAAAAAAAATTACTATTTTTTCGGATTTTTGAAAGTCACCATTTAATATGGTAAAAATAATAATAAAAACATTATATAAAAACTGGTATTTTCAAAAATCCGAAAAAAATAGTAAAAAGTTTCCGAAAAATGTAAAATTTAGCTCCAAACACATTTTAATATAGAGAACACGTGAAGCGCTTCAAATCGATAATTTGAGCTTCAAAATTACAAAATCTACCTGATATAACAAACTTGCTCTATACCAACATTGGTATATTAGCCATCCTCTGTCTCTCTTTCTCTCTCTGTATATAGGAAACCACATTTTCTGCATGTGCGTCTGTATCCTCTAACAATCTTAAAATTTCAATTTATCTAAAAACTGACAAATATTTTTCGGTTTTTATTCGAAATGCAGGAAGTTGCTATTATTCTACTTTGTGATTCGTGCAAAATTTAAAAAAAATCTGGATTTCCATGCATCAACTCAAAGTTTGAGAAGGATGCAAATCTTGCACACCTTGTTTGGATGGATAAGTAGAGAAAGAAAAGAAAAGTGAAGAATAAAAAAAAAATGGGATGGAATAGAAAGGAAGATTAACATATTTAATATTTAATATTTTATGTTTGGATGATTAATGAGGGAAAATAAATTTAATTTTTCTTTCAGTTTTATTTCTTGTTTGGTTAATTAAAATTTAGAAGAAAATTCGGTAGTTGTTGTAGATTTGTGACAAAAAAAACTTATATAAGAATTATATAGGTAAGATATAGAATTGGTCATTTGCGTTATTTTTTCTAATAATATTTGTAACAAAATTTCTTTTCATCCGTTACATCTCAAATCGGGAAAAAAACCGATTCTATTGATTATAATGATATAAGATTAAACTTTTCACTTTCTGTATCATTCATTTTCAACATAATTTTGTCAAACAAACATGATTCCACGAAAAAAATTATTTTCTTTCCATTCCCTCCCTTTCTCTCAGGTGCCAAATCGAGAACATTATTCCGCCGAGCAATTGAAATTCGGCGCCTATTTAAATATGGGAGGTTTTTTTGAGATTCGTGCCAGGTTAAAACTGAGGACTCAGATCTCATTCTACTCAGTCAGGTATTGCACTGGATCTGAATTCCACAACCCACCATAAGCGTGGATTGCGGCATGACGCGTGGTATTCCATTGGACAACCAGATGGATTGCGTAGCATCCAGCTTTCGATCTAACGGTTCATATATAATATATCTTTTATGTTTTTTGTTTCTGATAATTCTGCTTTACAACCGACCGTGTTGCTTAATGTTCTTTAGGGATGACGCATGATTATGAATATTGATTAATTGTCAATTGAGCATAGGAAAAGCAACAGCCAGTGCTCTGTCTGCCCGGTTGTGTTACTAGCCTAAAGCATATTGATAAGATTCGCAAATAATTTTCGAATTATTAGTGGATTATTCTATTTTTTTGTGATGTCGAACTAAATGTCGAATTATTCAGTTGACTAAACTTTGACCGAATAATTCCCGACTAATTCGCGAATTTTACAAATTATTCCCAAATTTTACAAATTTTTTCCAGAATTTTATTTTTTGGTTATTTTTTGTTTTTGCTCTCTTACAGAACTGAGATCTCTGATCCGAATTATACCGAATCATTCCCGAATTACATCCAAATTATTTCCAAATTACGAATTTTTTATCTTGCCAACTGAACCCGAATAATTATTTTGTCACTATGCCATAAAGTATAAATTCAGACGAGTTATAACGTGGAGGGATCCAGCTCGGGGGAAAATATGGATGTGTTTATCATCCTTCGATGCGATAATCAACGGTTCAGATGTAGCCATGCTTTTAGCGAGTTATTCTGTAGAGAAGTGTGTAGCAGGTTGATTTATGCGTGGTTTCACCAGTCTCAGCTTTAGCCATAAGAAAACGACCGCACTTTTTTTTTTCTGATCAGTGTGACTGTGATCAGATTAGTGGAAACAATATTTTTAATTAAATATTTTGTTCTGGATTATGTGATTAATTATGGTATATTATTTATTAATTTATTTTGGTTGTCCATAACTCCATAATTAATTAGTGTTCGTTACTATGCACAATAAAATAATCTGAGGCACGGTAATAAATAATCTTAGGTTATCTACTGTCCAATAACATGCATATAAATAACTTTTTAATTTCCAAATTTATTTAATTATTTTACAAAATTCAATGTTAAAATTATTAAAAAAAATAACCATCAGTGCCAAGTAATCCCTCTTTCTTAATTAATTATTATTCGATTTTACTAGAGAGGCGCCAGAAGCCCAAAACACAACACAGTCTCAGGTCAAAAAAACGACATCTGTGATCAGGATTGTGGCGGCTGTGATGTCACGGGTAGTCGGCTATTCGACCACCAAGAAAGACCCAGCGAATTGTTTTTTACAGCCACTTGAGCTCCATCCGATCCGCTGATCCATAAAATCAAAAAATTCAACCGCAGATGCCCAAATCTCTCCACCTCATCGCATTTCGCTCTCCTAGTTGCACCTACACACTCCTTCCTTCCTCTTCCTGTCCCTTTTACCCCTCCCACATTCTTTCTCATACACCTGGTTCATTACGATTGCCTCATGTGTCTCATGATCATTCAATCTTGTAAAATCCATCCAATAGAGAAAGATGAAGTTAAATTATTTGGAACCGTCCATTGAATATAATAATTTGTTATAATAATATGAAATCATGATAGTATGGTTAATTGTTCGGTTCATGCTCCGGGTCTATGAACATACATACCCTATTAACCGTCACGATCTCTCACTCTCAAGTCGCTCAACCCCCTTTGCCCACTATGCTCTCTCTTCCCCAATTCCAATTCCTCTGTTAAATACTTATCAGCCTTTCTCTCCTCCTTTCAAACCTAAATAAACTACCAAAACCAACAATCCCAAAGAACAAAACACAGATACCCAATTTCACCTCCTAAAGCATAAACTCGGAAAAGAGAACATCAATCATGTCGACCTCAATCCAAACGGTGTCGTCGGTCACGAAAATCGCTGAATTAATGGTTGGAGTATTAATAATCATCTTCATACTATTTCTCTTGTTGGTGTTTTTGTACCTCTATGCGAGGCGGTACCCAGGCGCGATACCAATTTTCGGCCGGGTCGGGGCCCGACTTATTTTCCCTTCGTCTGAATCGGAGAGAAGTGTGGAAGCAACAGCGCCGCCATGTGGCCTTGATCCTAAGTCTATAGAATCTCTCCCCTTCATAGTTTTCAAACCTGAAGATTTTGAAAACAGAGGAATTGATTGCGCGGTGTGTTTGTCGGAGGTTTGCAATGGAGAGAAGGCAAGAATTCTACCCAAGTGCAATCATGGATTTCATTTGGACTGCATAGACATGTGGTTCTTTTCCCACTCTACATGCCCGTTATGCCGATGCCCGGTGGTCGATGATGTGATGCCATCCCGGCAGTTGGATTATGCCAGCATGGTAAATAGTACCGACACGGCCGAGTCGGTACCAAATTTCCCCACAAATGTTCTCTTTTGGGGTTCACAAGACCAAATTAGCAGCGGGGTCACACCGCGGTTGCCAAGACCGGGAGAAATTTCTACAGTGGAAATCCCAAGACTGCCGGTCGAGAATCTGGTGATTACATCAGCGGCATCGCCCTCGGTGGATGAGACAAAATTGCTGACCCCAACAAGGGTTCGTTCATTTAGTAGGCTTCTAATGAGGGGAAGCAGGGGAATTATAATTGGAAATTCTTGTAATCCTAGAACTGGAGGTGATGATATCGAATTAGGACTCGGAGCACCGGCGGTGGCCGAGTCTAGTAGCCCGATAACCACCGCAAGCTCATGAGTAAAATATTTTTCTCTGTTTTTGTATTTATTTTTTTTGTAATTTTTCATACGATTTATTGTTTTTTTTTGTGTAGCGGGGTAAATTTGTTTGTTTTATTTTTGCTATCTGTATCTTTTTATTAGATAGAAACATGTACAGAGGCGAGGTTACTGAACACTTGAGTTTCAATGGTCTATACAGAACAATTGTAAATCTATTACATAAAAATCAATATTTTTCATTCTCTATCTAATTTTGTTATTATTATTTTTTTGCTTAGTATCTTTTACTTGCAAGTTGCAAGTATGACTTAATCCTATTCCTAGGAAGGAAGAAACTGCATTGAGAATTTGAGATTCTCTTTCTTTCCCATTTCTTTGACCGTTGACATATTCTCGTATTAACGTTAGAAAAGGGCGATGATAGTCGACCAGCCTTTCATTCCTTTTTTACGGGCAAAAAATGGAAAGAAATAGTACCACAGACAAATTAAATATGCAAATAAATATAATTTGCTGCTTTCTCTATGTATAAACGAAAAAAATGACTGAGTTTTACAATGGTCGGTACCGGTCACCGGTACAGGATAGTGCTTGAATTAAGCACTGAGGTATTGTGCTAGTGTTGGTACCGATTACTGGTACAGGTAGCGTTTTGGTTTGTTTTATTTATTGAAGGGATACTCTAATTGAGAGTTGTAATACAAATTGACACACTGTCAATTTTTTCAAGAAAAAAAAAATAGTTTTACAATGGTAATTCTAATATAAAAAAAACATTATTCAAATTAAAAAATTAAAATTATTGAGTCAGGGAGTGCATCAAATTTGGATTGATTTAAAAGACGTTCATTTTTCATCAAATAATTTAAAAACTTTAACAGTGAAGTTTTAATGACTTTATGATCAATGATCAATTAAATTTCAAATTGACTCAAATTTGCTACACACCCTATCTAAATAATTGAGACCCATCTATGATTTTAATTTTTAATTTAAATAATATCTATTAAATATATGCATCCTAAGAATTTAATATATCATAAAACTTGAATGTACGTTAGAATGATTCTTTTTATAAAAGAATAGAATAAGGCATGATGTTTTGGAAAACATAAATCATCTTATTAGAGTGCTTAATATTTATTCCAACCGGTATAGAATTTGATTATACATTTAGCCGAAATTGACGTTGACATAAAATTTAAATAATTTCATACAACAGATAGCCAATTTGGAATTAAATCATCGGAAAAGTCACCAAATCCACATAACTTGAAAACTGCTCCAAACAGCAAAAAAACCAAACCCCCTCAGCTAAACAGTTGGAAACAAATTAGTCAACAATTTGCTGACCAAAATAAAACATCGGCACCGTTTATCTTAACTGAAATGCGTTATTGCACGAATTTCGAAGCAGATGAAAGGTTCAGATCCAACGGGTCACTGTCTATGCTAAGATGGCGACACGTGTGAACATAAAATATTAAACGGTCGATGTCATGTTGATGACTGGATGGATGTAGGTTTGAAGAAGATAACCTTCCAAGACGGTCAGTTTCAGAGTACATCGCAATTTGCCACAGTTTTGGATTGCAATTTGGAGATTCGTTTCTATATGAAGGGGAAAGTTTTGATTTTGCTTCTTAGATTAGAATTGGAAGGATTAGCACAACATCATCTTCAGTCGTCATCTCAAAAAAAAAAAAAAATCTTTTAAATTTCTGATTTTATTTATTCAAGTCCATAAAATCATTGATATCTGTAAGGACCTGTTCGGCGGGCCACTGGGAATGAGCATGGGCACGGAAATTGAATTAAAAATTACAGTTTACATGGGAAACAAATTACTTTTCACGGGAATTGAACTGAATATTTTCTCCCGCGGAAACAGTGGAGCGGCCGAACACGCTCTAAATGTCCTGAATATATTTATATCTGTAAATGTTCTATTCAAATTAACTGTTTGGGAATTTCTTTTATTTCTGTGGCCCTTCAAAGTTCGCAACGAATTAGTATTTTAATTTTTAGATAATCACTTTTAGCATAGATGGTTAAGATAAACAAATGTGTAAAAGATCTTGGATTCAGTACTCCGCTTCGGCATAAAAGAAGAATTATGTTTTGTAAATCAAATTGTTAGATAATCTTAATTTTAGAACTAATCGATTTTATTCAGAATTTTTTTTATTGTATTGATTTAAGTTGTTCGTTTTAAGTCGAACTGCACAATTTGAAAATAAAAATCAGATTACACTATTTTCACAATTTGAAAATAAAAATCAGATTACACTATTTTTGAGTGAGAATAATAGCAAATTCATGGCCCAAGATCATGATGTGTACGTATTTATTCAGAAACATAAATACTAAGGGTGAGTTTGGATTGGGGTAGCATAGCGTTAAGCCAGAAATTGCTCTGCTATTTTTAAAACCAAGTGATCCAAACGTAAATTAGAAAATAAGAATAGTACGAGAACAATGTTGTTTTGTTATTCTAATAAAAAAATGGGTTAGCACTATTCTAAATATTCAATCGAGATAGCATTTTTATTAATCCAGAATAGTCTAAAGTTAGCACTGTTCTTAACCACTAATTCAAAAATCACTATTCTTGCACTAATTCTTGAACGATTCAAACGTACCCTAAATCCCTTTACCTCCATCAAAACAATTTCTTTTGTAATTCAGGATCAAAATTCAAAACACAACAACAACATAATTTATTTTCTTCTTCCACTTGGAGAGTCATGGATAAAAAAGTTTAAATGAGAGAAGGAATTAGAGATAATGAAGAGATAAAATGGGAGAAGCAACAGCCAACAAGTCTTAATGTGCCCCCACACTTTGACTGAAGGTGACTTGGCATATGATATTTCTATAGCCATCTTAACCCATGAATCATGATCAAAGCTTATCTTGGTTTTGGTCACCTAAAAATAATATTAAAAAAAAAAATCAAGGGGTGGGGTTTTGGTGCAAAAGACTTTGAATAAAATTATATCCAAAGATAGATCTAAACCGTCTAATCAGTATTAAAAATTACACAAACAATTTAAATTCAAGAGGTCGTTGAAATTTATTAAGTTTTAAATCTTTTGCACAAATTTCAACACAAAACCATCCAATCGGTGCTAAAATTTATGTGAACGGTTTAGATTTACAGAGTTGTTTAAGTTCAATAATTTCTAAATGTTAGTACGAATCTCAATGTAGATCGAACGGTTTAAATCCCACTGTGAATAAAATTTGTCCAAAATATATTGGACAAAACCAAATTCCAAAAATAAGTGAAGATCATAGGTGTGAATATCGTTTTCTTCGTTGGTAAATCCAATTGGAAAGATATATATTTAGATTCTTTAGGCCATCTTCTCTTGACCCTGAAAGAAAGGGAATTGGGTACATCTGCTCAAGATATGTTGTTTTCTATGATGTCATCATCTGAGTATTGCCAAAAACATAGTTATACAGTGCAAGTCCTTGTATTATTATTTAATTTTGATTTGGTTTCTCCTTTGGTACAAGTTGATCATTCAGGAAAGAGCGAGATAATATACTGTTTGTGTGGTTGTGTTGGCCCAAAATATTTGTAAAATTGACCCAAATATGTAATCAATTCTCATGTCAGATAGTAATAATTGCAACCAAGATTCACGTCCATTTATATTTACTACTTCCGATATAAAATTATTACAAGTTTGACATCAACAATTATTAACTGATTTTGACCCTTGCACTTTAGAACAACTACTATTTAGAATAGTAGATAAGAATAGTGAAAAAAATAATGATTTTCAGAATAGTGTGAAAATGGTGTTATTCGGATTAGTAAAAATGTTGTTTGGATTGTACATTTTGAATAGTTAATAGTTGTAATTGATAAATAATAGTGTTAACAAAGTACTTATTAATATAAAAGATAAGCAAGCAGGGTCTCAAATAAATTGTCACGGCATAAAGATAAAAGAAGTGGTGTCAATTTTATCATTTCGGGACTATGTTGATGGTAATAAATATTTTTTTCTCTATTCACACTTTCGAATTGTAGCTATTCTAACATTTCCAAGAAATAAAAAATAGTAGCTATTCTCACTATTCCAAATAGCAAAAATATTATTTGGATGCATCATGCACATTGCTATTCCGAAGAGTCTCTATTCTTAAATAGTTTCCTATTCTGACTATTCTTACTTCATCCAAACATACCCTAAAGATTAATTGTTTTCCCTTGTTTAATAAAAAGTCGCATTAAAGTTGTATTGGTGATGAATAAAGAAAATGTTTCATTTATGATTAGTAGCTAAAATTTACATGAAGCATGCTATTTTTTTTATTCTTGTTAAAGTACGGTACTACGGTGTCTACTTTGATTTGTATTATTTTTTATGGTAACTCAATAAATCTAAAATGATTTTCTTTACATGAAACATATATATTGATTTTACACTCTTGTTAAATTACGGTGTCTATTTTAATTTGTATTTTTTTTTTTGGTAATTAACTCAATCAATCTAAACTAGAATTTGAGTAAAAAATAATTTGGCTACATGAAACATATTATTTTTACACACTTGTTAAGTTAAGGTGTATAATTTTATCTGTATCTTTTTGGATAACTAAATATATATAACTAGAATTTGAGTAAAATTTGACTCTCTCTATACGAAGCAAATTAATTTTGCGTTCTTGTTAAATGACAGTGCCCGGTTTGATTTTTTATTATTATTATAACTCAATAAATCTAAATTAGAAATTGAGTACAACTGATTTTCTTTACATAAAACATATTAGTTTTACACTCTTGGAAAGAAAATCATTGGTTCGTGAAGTAAAGTAGATTATTTTTAACAATTTATATTCTTCGTTTGATGTCTAATCGATAAACTTTGAAGTTAAGCTCACCAAAACACTTGGTGAGCTTAAGAACATCCTAGTTATACTCAGAGATTCGTCATAAAACCATTAAAAGTTCACCATTAATTATTTAATGGAAGGCTAAACGTCTTTCAAATTGATTCATATTTAATGCATGCTCTATCTAAATAATTGAGCACATGTACAATTTTAATTTGTTGGTTTAAATAATAGTTTTTTTAATATATGTCCCATAAGAATTAAATGAATTTATGCAAAAATTACTATAATCATATTTGAATGGGTGAGGATAATTCTAACTCAGAAATAACACTAATTTGGAATCCTATTTTGTGTTTCGACACAACTTCAAATACTCTCTCTTAAATTAGCGGTTATTCTACAATTTCAACAAAATATTAGATTTGCGGCTAACCTTTCTAACACTACGGTTCATCCAAATGCATCCGTATAACTAGGGCTGTAAATGAGCTGGTTCGGGCCGAGCTGGGTTTTAGCTCAGCTCGTTAATTCTGGACCGAGCCTGGCCTAAGCGAGCTAGACCTAGGACTTCCGAGCTAAAATCTCAGCTCAAACTCGTGACGAGCCAGTCCGAGCCAGCTCGCGAGCTGACGAGCTGGCTCACTGGGTTTGGCTGGACCTTATTTTAAGAAAAAAAAAAAATTTACAAACCTTTTTGGACTGAGCTGGACCGAGCTGGACCGAGATTGACAGTATAAAATATACACAAATTCATACAAATTCACAAATTGATGCCTAGGCGAGCTAGCTGGCGAGCAAGCTAGGCCCCAGCTCAGTTCTAAAAATTAAAAAATTTGAATCAGTAGGAATTCTACCGATTCAAACATATATTTCTTTTAATTTGATGTATAGATGGACGGAATTTTTATATTAGATCTCTAGTAAAATATGAAAGTTTTTCCAAAATAGATAGAATGTTTATATTATATCTAAATTTTAAGATACTCTATTTATTTTTATAAAAAAATA
The DNA here is from genome assembly GCA_024447775.1 of Carex cristatella. Taxonomy (NCBI): domain Eukaryota; kingdom Viridiplantae; phylum Streptophyta; class Magnoliopsida; order Poales; family Cyperaceae; genus Carex; species Carex cristatella. Next base: position 3,912,029 of record JAJHPF010000012.1, read on the forward strand.
TTTTATTAGAAAAAATTAAAAGAAAAAAGACAAATTGGTTTGAATGGTAAAATTCCTACCAATTCAAACTTTTTAATTTTTAGAATTAATACAAATCCTACCTATCTTTATACTAATAAAAAAATATATTGTACTCTTTCTGTTTTTTTCTTTCCTTTTCTTTAATTTGTACGGATAAAAAATTTCAATTCAAGGTTGTGCATTTTTGTGACGGACGTAATATCAGACAAGGTGCTTTTCAATCGTAAAACTTTTGGATTTAAAGTTTGAAATAGTTGTTGACAACTGTGGCAGCACTTTGAAAAAATAAACCTAGAAAAGACAACGCCGTGGGCCCCGTTCATATCTTAATTTGTCATTATTGATGTTAAATGTCTATCTTTATATTGGAAAGATACAGCAAAATTTGGTTATATAAAAAATTTAGTACAGGATGAGACGTATGTGATATCTCGTTATTTTAGCTACATTTCCGACCAAATATTGTACCAAAACCTGTGTCCAAAACTGTAAAATCGTGTTTATTACATTGATTATCTATAGAATATGGTACTGCTGCGCTTTGGTTTGTTTATTGTAGGAAACGGGCGAAGAAAGGGCGAAATCTGGAAATCTGGACTTCCTACACGGGCCGAGTCGCAACCCACACGGACCGTGTCATACCCTACTCGACCCCTCACACGAGCGCTGCACGACCCGGACAAGAGACACAGGCACACGGTCCGTACAACATCTCACACGGACCGTGTCAGACAAATCCGGCAGTTAATCTAAATTTACAGATTATTGCCTAATTAAAGATGGACGGTTATGGAGTAAAAAAAAGGACGACCCCTGGGGCGAGAGAGGCATCAATTCGGACAGAACAGAGGGACAATCATACAGAGACCAATTTCTAAGAGAGTTCGACAACAACTAACTTGGAGACGAAGTAGAGAGGAGGAAATCGAGAGAATTCCGACGAATCTTCTTCGTATTTTCGGTTTTGTCATGAATTGTTTATCTTTTATTTGTTTTTCTGTTTTGAGAACTATGTTTGAGTAGATTTTTTAGTTTCTTGGGAACATGATGTAGTCGAATACTTTGTTTAATTGCTAGTTGTTTGATTATGCGTGATATTTCGTGTTTGCTTGTTTGTGTATGATTTTAATTGCTTATCTGCGTTGTTTGATTATCATTTGGTTATTACCATTAGGCTAGGCCACGTCTAACAAGGTACTGCGTCCAATTTAATCTTTCAACCAGACCAAAGTATTTGAGGTAAGTCGATGAACCGAGAGGGAAGACTAATTAGTAGCCGAGAGGTGAACTTTTCAGCAATCGAGAGATGTTGAATACCTTTAGTAAACCAAACAAGTAACTTAGGCCATTCAAACCAACGAACGAGAGTTTAGGTTAGAACCCTAAGAGGATTGAATTGTATTTCCATTATCGAGTTTATTCAGCCAACAAACGAGAGTTGAGGTTTAGAAACATCAGGTATGGTCAGTTCATCCTACACAGAATTAATCAGCGCAGAAACCAGACAACTGCAGTTTCACTCGAGTCTGACACGGACCGTGTAGGATACTACACGGGCCGTGTGACATGGGTCGTGTACGAGAGTACACGGGTCGTGTCAGGCAAGAGGCAGAGTTACAGATGAAATCAGAAACCCAGGAAACGCTTGTTTTAAATTAGTTTTGAATTCCAGTCTAGTTTATTTGCAACCTTATAATATTGTTAAACAAAATTTCAACCAACTTAAACCTTTCTGAACACTTCTAGTCTTAAAATAATCTGAGTAGAAATCTAGTTAAGTTATTGAACCGTCCTGTGGATCGACACCCGATATTACCAACGATAGGACTGTACACTTGCAGTCTGAATCAGAAGTAGAATCGAGGTTTAAAAGGTACAGCTTGCTGTACTGAAACTTTGTAGTACACTTTTGTGCGAACAAGTTTTTGGCGCCGTTGCCGGGGACGGCATCATTTAGTTTTTCTAGATTTTTGCTTCTTTTATTTGAATTCTGGATTTTAACTTGTATCCTTTATTTTGTTTTTCTCCATTGCAGGAAGGCTGGCTTTTACACGACCCCCCACGGGTGACTACAACCTGAGGAGTAGAAGACTTGGTCTAGATCCTTCTCGTCCTCTTCAGCTCACTGCAACAACAAGTGACACGGGCCTTGTAACCCCTACACCGTCCGTGCACTCCGAACCAGTACTACCGATCAACAACACGGACCGTGCAGAAGACACACGGTCCGTGCAAACCGAACTTCAAGCAGGATTTGCAGGCAGATCAACCATGAGTGAACACGAGCAAGAACTTTCAGACCAGGAAGAAGAGATGTCAGACTTCGTGCCCAGAACCCTCCGCGAGCACAATGTACCAAGAGCTGGAGACGTGCGAGGTGCAATCCGACTTCCAAGAGTCGTGGGGCGATGCCGAACATTGCCCCAGCAGTCATCAACATTGTGCAGCAGAACACCTTCCACGGCTTGGACCACGAGGATCCACATGAACACCTCCAGACCTTTCTCGAATGTTGCACCACAATCAAAACCACTGAAGCAACAGTCGATTACATTAGGCTTGCACTTTTTCCTTTCACACTTAGGGATAGGGCTAAAAAATGGTTAGGGTCATTGCCTAGAGAGTCCATTACCACTTGGAGGGAATTGTCTAAAAGTTTTCTGACTAGGTTTTTCCCTCATAAACGAACTGCTAAGGTAAGAACCCAATTGACTAGTTTTAAGCAAAGGTTTGATGAACCCCTAAATGAGGCATGGGAAAGGTTTAGGGAATTGCAGAATTCTTGTCCACACCATGGTATCCCTGACTGGCTTTTAATTCAAACTTTTTATGATGGTCTGACAGAATCTACTCGTACCTCTGTTGATGCTGTTGCAGGTGGGGCTCTGTCAGAAAGAGAACCGACCGAAGCGTTTAATCTGATTGACAACATGGCTCAGAACCAACAGTGGTCCGGTCGCGAAAGTTCTAGAACAACTGGAGGCGGCCGAATTGAGGTTGATCAAATCACTGCTCTCTCAGCCAAGTTAGACGCCATGCAGAAAGCTTTCGACAAGATGAGCGTCAAGGCGCTTGACAAGCAACAACCGAAATCTTGTGTGATGTGTGGGGACGAGGGGCATCTGTATGAGCAATGCCCACTCGCGCAAAGGGATGAAGGACCCGAGCAAGTCAATTCTCTCAACAATGAGCCATCCTATTTTCCAAAACCTCCTTTCAACCGATCATACTCAAAGGACCAAAATGATCAACAAGCTTGGAGGTGGAAACATAACAACCCTGCACCCTTCAACAACAATGCTTCTGGCAGCAACAACAACAATCGCAACTTCTTCAACAATGCAGCGTTCAACAACCCAAGCAACCGTGCACCGTATTCTGGCCCATCTAAGCCCTACGTTGCTCCCATGGTGAGTGACTTCATGCACGAGCAAGGGAAGATGAATCAAATGATCTTCGAGCAAATGGAGGCTATGAATGCTCAACTGGCCGGTTTGGCTGCTCAGAATAGAGAAAAGGAGCAAATGGGGTACCAAACCGCTTCGAACCAGCAACAACCTGGCAGGCTTCCTGGCCAACCAGAGGTCAACCCTCGAGGAGAAGCCAAGGCAGTGACACTGCGCAGTGGAACTCACTATGCACCTCCAGCCGCGCCACCTGCTGATGACACGGACCGTACAGATGATACACGGCCCGTGTCGGATACCCCACTTGCAGAAAGCCCTAGTCGCACAGACTTGACGCGGCCCGTACAGGTAGAGAAATCGCATGACACGGACCGTACAGATTCTACACGGCCCGTGCAGAAGTCTGCTGAAGGTCAGAAAAAGAAAGAATCAGACAAACAACCACTATATAGACCACCTGTACCATTTCCTCGAAGGCTAGCTGAGACTAAGCTCAATGATCAATTTGCGAAGTTTGTAGATATTCTCAAGCAATTGCATATCACCATCCCATTCACCGAGGCTCTTACACAAATGCCGACTTACGCGAAGTTTCTCAAAGACATCCTCTCCAACAAGCGAAGCTTGGGGGGACGTGAGACGGTGAAGTTGACTGAACAGTGCAGTGCAATCCTAAGAAGCGAGCTCCCTCCCAAACTAGAGGACCCTGGTAAGTTTTCCATACCATGCTCAATAGGGAAAGCCACGATCAAGAAAGCTCTATGTGATTTAGGGGCAAGCGTGAGTCTCATGCCACGCACCATATTTGATCGAATGGAGGTAGGAGAGCTCAAGCCCACCCGGATGACCCTACAGTTAGCAGATTCATCGGTGCGCCTACCACTAGGCATAGTGGAGGACGTACCAGTTCTGGTTGGTAAGTTTTTCGTTCCTGCTGATTTTGTTGTTATGGAAATGGAAGAGGATAAGGAAGTCCCCATCATTCTGGGACGACCTTTCCTAAGAACTGCAGGTGCAATGATTGACGTGAAGAACGGCACACTAACCTTGAACATTGGGGACGACAAGGTGCGATTCCAGATCGACCGCGCCATGAAATACCCCTCATCAGCCGAGTCTTGTTTCAGAATCGAAGTGGTCGAAGAATGCCTGGAAAATTTAGCCGAAGATTACCTCCTGGAGCAAGCCAACCGCTCGCTAAGGTATCATCTTGAATTTTTGTCTGAGTTACAGGATAAAGAAGGCGAGGTGGAACCCATTTGTGCAGCAGAGGCGACAACAGATGATCTGGATACCAATCTACACGGACCGGACAAAACTCACACGGGCCGTGTGAGTCCAGCACCTGGGGAGGGAATCGGGCCGGACAAGACCAATCCGACCACTCCACACGGGCCGAGTGTAACTCACACGGACCGTGCAGGAGCCCAGACTGAGCCAACTCCTGAGCTCAAGCCCCTTCCAGCCAATCTCAGGTATGAATTCCTAGGTCCAAACAACTCTTGTCCTGTGATTGTAAATGCAGGTTTGAATCCCGAGCAGACCGCCAAACTTCTGGAGAAGCTCAAACTTCACAAAGGCGCGATTGGGTACTCGATCAAGGACCTGAGAGGGATCAACCCCACCATCTGCACACATCGAATTCTGTTGGAGGACGACCACAAGCCATCTGTAGAGCACCAGCGACGACTCAACCCAACCCTTAAAGAGGTAGTGAAAAAAGAAATTCTTAAACTTCTTGATGCAGGAATCATCTACCCGATCTCTGATAGCAAATGGGTGAGTCCCGTTCATGTGGTGCCAAAGAAAGGAGGGACGACAGTGGTGAAGAATGACAAGGACGAGCTGATCCAAACACGTGTCGTGACTGGCTGGCGCATGTGCATCGACTATAGGAAACTGAATGCAGCCACACGCAAGGACCACTTTCCATTGCCGTTTGTCGACCAACTCCTAGAAAGGCTTGCAAATCATTCTTACTTTTGCTATCTCGATGGTTATTCTGGTTTCTTCCAAATACCCATCCACCCAAACGACCAAGAAAAGACCACCTTTACTTGCCCCTATGGTACTTACGCATATCGTAGGATGCCATTTGGTCTGTGCAATGCACCAGCAACCTTCCAACGAGCCATGATGGCTATCTTTTCTGAATTCATTGAAAATGAGGTTGAAGTTTTTATGGACGATTTTTCTGTCTATGGTGCATGTTTTGATTCTTGTCTATCTAACCTTTGTAAGATTTTGCAGAGATGTGAAGAAGTCAATCTCATTTTGAACTGGGAGAAGTGCCACTTCATGGTCCAAGAAGGTGTTGTCTTGGGACATGTCGTGACCTCCAAAGGCATCGAGGTAGATAAGGCAAAAATTGAGGTGATTCAGAACCTAGCGATTCCAACAAACGTCAAAGGAGTTCGCAGCTTCTTAGGTCACGCAGGGTTCTACCGACGATTCATCAAGGACTTCTCCAAAATCACAAAACCTCTAACAAATCTTCTGGTTAAGGATTCTGAGTTTAATTTTGACAATGATTGTATGAAATCTTTTTGCAGCTTGAAGCAAGCCCTCATCTCGGCACCCATCTTGCAACCACCGGACTGGTCCTTGCCATTCGAGTTGATGTGCGACGCAAGTGACTATGCTGTAGGGGCAGTCTTGGGACAAAGAAGAGACAAGAAGCCATACGCCATCTACTACGCCAGCAAGGTGTTGGACCCAGCTCAACTAAACTACACAACCACCGAAAAGGAGCTTCTAGCAGTTGTTTTTGCTCTTGACAAATTCAGATCCTATCTGGTTGGCTCAAAAATCATCGTTTACACCGACCATGCTGCGCTCAGGTATCTTCTAAGCAAACAAGATGCAAAACCTCGTTTGATTCGTTGGATTCTTCTTTTACAGGAATTTGATCTCGAAATCAAAGACAAGAAAGGAATTGAGAACACCGTGGCTGACCATCTGTCCCGAATCCGCTTGGAAGGAGAAAGTGACACCCTGCCAATCAATGATTCATTCCCTGACGAACAACTTCTGGCCATTACCTCTGCTCTGTACGAGGCCGACACGGACAGCACAGACTCTCACTCGGTCCGTGTACTACACAACACGGGCCGTGTAACACTCAATCCGGACCGTGTCAACAGCCATGCAGAACCCTGGTATGCAGACATTGCGAACTTTCTTGCCTCAGGAGTGCTGCCTCGCACCATGACCTACCAACAGAGGAAAAAGCTCAAGTCAGATGCCAAGTATTATTTCTGGGACGACCCTTTTCTTTTCAAAACAGGCGTAGATGGGATTTTTCGACGATGCGTACCTATCGAGGAAACGCGCTCCATTCTTGAACACTGCCACTCATCAGCCTACGGTGGACATGCCTCCTTCTCCAAAACAGCCGCAAAGGTATTGCAATCTGGTTTCTTTTGGCCTTCTATTTTCAGGGATGCGAAGAACTTTGTTGTGGCTTGTGACAAGTGCCAACGGACTGGCAACATCACCCGACGCAACGAGATGCCTCTTAACTCCGTACTCGAAGTCGAGATTTTTGACGTATGGGGGATCGATTTCATGGGACCATTCCCATCCTCATATGGGAATGAATACATTCTGGTCGCAGTTGACTACGTGTCCAAATGGGTGGAAGCAGTGGCGTGCCGCAATGCAGACTCCAATACGGTGAAGAAATTGTTCACGGATGTCATCTTCCCTCGCTTTGGTGTGCCACGAGCCGTAATCAGTGATGGAGGCAAGCACTTTATCAGCCGCCAATTCGACAATCTCCTGATCCGGCATGGGGTGACTCATAAGGTAACAACATCTTATCACCCTCAAGCTAATGGCCAAGCTGAGATTTCCAACAGGGAAATAAAATCCATCTTGGAGAAGACGGTAGCAAGGACACGCAAGGATTGGGCGCTCAAGCTGAATGATGCACTCTGGGCTTACCGAACTGCTTTCAAAACTCCGATTGGGATGAGCCCTTTCAAGTTGGTCTATGGGAAGCCGTGCCACTTGCCCGTGGAGATCGAACACAAGGCATACTGGGCTACGCGAGCTATCAACATGGACATGCTTGCAGCCGGAAACAAACGCATCCTCGAATTGCATGAGCTCGACGAAATGCGTCTGCAATCTTATGAGAATGCAACCATTTACAAAGAGAAGACTAAGCGCATCCATGACAAACACATCATGCACCGTGAATTCAGGGAAGGAGACCTTGTTCTTTTATTTAATTCTCGATTAAGACTGTTTCCAGGAAAGCTCAAATCTAGATGGTCGGGGCCATTTGAGGTGAAAAAGGTGTACCCTTTTGGAGCCATTGACATTGGCAATGAAGAACAGGGGACGTTCAAAGTCAACGGTCAGCGCCTCAAGCACTACATCGCTGATCACCCGCAACGCGAGCGGCTGGTTCAGGTTCTGTCCGATCCAGTTTGCAGCGCAACCTAACGAAAATACGGTCAGGCTCGAGACCTAAAACAAGCGCTCCTTGGGAGGCAACCCAAGTTCTTTTTATCTATTTTCTCGCATTTTTTACTTTATTGTCTGCTTTATTTGTTTCTAGCATTACTTACTTTTTATCGTTTTGCTTTAGTTTCTGTTTTATTATCTTGCTTGCATTTTTCGTTAATCTGTTTTTCAGTTTAGAAGTTAAAAGGAGAGATACTTCAGGCTCAGGAAATATATCACACGGCCCGTGTCTCACTTCACACGGTCCGTATCATGATCACTCAACATGAGCAAGCACCAACTCGGCCCGTGTCAAATTACACACGGTCCGTGTAGGTACCAAACGACGCCTGGAGTTAGACACTACACGGGTCGTATTAGGCTTAGACACGAGCAGCCTTACACGGTCCGTGTCAAAGTTCACACGGTCCGTGTCATATTCGAGCGGTGCAACGAACAGACGCGCCCGCTCCGCGTCCGTTACTCCTTTCTCCTCTACTTAGCCTTTCTTCTTCTCCATTCGACCGATCCACAAAAACTCCCAGCAAACTCCACCACCCGGCCGTGTTACTTGCCCGTGTGCACTGTAGCGCCGCCATTTCTCTCCGTACCGGGATCACCACTTCTTCTCCTCTCCTTCTTCTATTCTCTTCCTTTTTCTTCTGCCCACAGCGCCTTCAGTACCGAGAAACGTACCGGCCGCATCTCTCTCTCTCTCTACTCTGCCATTGACGCTGATCACCTTGCAGCAAACCCTTGATTCACACGGTCCGCATCAACACCTACACGGCCCGTGTCTCTACCTCCACACGGTCCGCATCAATAACTGCACGGCCCGTGTCACTCTCGTTCTCATCCACATCTCAAGCCACACGGTCCGTGTCACAACTCACTCGGCCCGTGTCATACTTTGACAGAGCACGCAATGAATCAAGAGCGCCGCAGCAAGAGGAACCAGGACCGTGCGCGGGCGGCTCTCCGTGCCCCGACACCACCGCCCGATCAGACACCTTCATCGGAGAGCTCTCACTCCTCTCACTCCTCTCATTCCACGCCATCAGCCGTGCGCTCACCAACTCCTTCACCAAATCCATCGCCTGAGCGATATGACTCGGAGGAGTCCGACCACCTTTCCGGGCACTACACCGACAGTGCCGCTGAGCACGAGCCTAACTATTTTCCGATGCCCACGCGTCGGATGTTCGAGCGCTTCGAAATTCTACGGAATAGGAAGTGCAAGAACACTCCGAAAGTCGACTTCGACACTCTTCGCGCTTTTGGGATCGAGGAGCAGTTCCTCTATCTCACTGGCCGCATCGGGTTTACCCCCGAATTCTGGGCTATCGAGCACAATGCCTATGAGAGGCTCACTCTCGAGTTCCTCTCCTCTCTCCAGCTCAAGTGGGACGCGGAAGACCAGCCCTACATCAAATTCAGGATGTGCAGTGCGACTTGCCACGTCCCTGTAGCTAATCTTCGCATGTGGTTTGGGTTACCCACAAACCCAACCACACCCGAGCTCCGTTTTCGAGAGGGGTTGGACAAGGATCATTTCTGGAATTTGGTCAGTGGCTTGCGAGGATGCCACAACAAGGACTACAAGGGCCTCAACATTCCTCACCCTGTCCTCCGCTGCATCCAGCGCGCCTTAGCTTGCACCATCTTCGCGCGCGGCGAGACAGTCGCCCGCGCCAATGAGACAGATCTCATGCTGCTGGATCACATGCTCCGGTCAGATGCTGAGTTAGAGCGGCCCGATCTGATGCTCATTATGATTCAGCACTGGCTGGAGATCGCCAGGTCACACAGGACTGGAGGAGATATCACCCTCGGCGGTTATGTCACACATATCGCCGAGCACTTAGAGTATCAGATTCAGGGTGATACTCTCTGCAGGGGCCCGACCACACTAGACATTGAGTCCTTCCGCTTGGCCAGATTCATTCATCTCGAGAAGGGCGCCGCGGGCCATCGTGACAGATACTATTGGTGCATGCCGGATGGCACACGCGAGCACCACCTCCCCTTCTCCGCCCCTATCTCTTTCGGGGACAGGAGCACTTGGCTTTTCACAGTGCCTCCACTTGCTCCACCACCTCCTCCTACGGCAGATGATGCGCCCATGCCTGATGTGCATATGACAGACATCCCCAGCTCTTCTCATCCAGTTCACGCCTCTACTTCCACTAGCAGCCCTTCTTCTTCTTCTCGCAGCCCGCACTTACCCACTCTCCGATCCCACCATCACGGATGTGTACCGCCTCGTCTACGACATGAGGCGGGAGCAGAGGTGAGATCTTACGCGACCTCGCGGCTAGGGTGGGTGCTATTGAGGATGAGTTGCGCGACTGGCGCTGGTGGGACTACGACCACGACTCCGACCACGGAGCCGCAGACCACTGAGCAGGTTTGTTTTCCCTATCCCTTGTTTTTATATCTCCTTATTTATACGTCTTTAAGCATTGGGGACAATGCTAAGACGAAGCTTGGGGGGGTCTTTATCTGTTTTGTTTGCATTTTAGGTCATGTTTATTTCTTGTTTTTATCATAGTTTACTTTTTGTTTGCATTTTAGGCGACCGAAATTTTTTTGCGAATCGTTTGAATCTGGATCTTTAGTGAAACATTTTGGCCATGACTAACCTGACCTTGGTTTGATTGAGACTAACACCATAATTGACCACACAATTGATTAGGATTAGATTGTCCTTTGTTACTGATGAAAACCCGTTTATATCGAGAAAAATATTTGAATTCTGAACTGTACCTTACAAAATAGGGAAATGAGGATTTTTGACTAAAATATTACGATATCCAATGGTATGAAAAAAATACCATCGGATGTGTGTATTCATGGTGTATACGAATGAAAACAATGGAAAAAGATGGAGAAAATAAGAGTACTGGCAATAAGCCCTTCGAGGCGCCTTTGAGCTCGTCTCCCAAACGTAAAAACAAAAACGAGTACTGGCACAATCCATTTGGATGCCTTTGAGCTCGATTTGCATACACCAACACACTATTAAGGGCAAAATGGTCAAAATCACCACAAACGAGGGTATGTCTTCAATCTTAAGCATAATATCGATAGGTTCGGGTAATTAATCTTAAAGTGTATCAAAACATCTCAGAATTTGAAGTTAAGTGGTCAGTTTGTGGAGTGAATCGAAATTAGCTTAAGGGAAGTCTAAATTGTAGTCAAAATGATTCACGAGATCTCTGATATAAACAATTCATAGAAGATTTCGTATTTAGGAAATTATCTTGCATTTAGGTAGTTTAAATGACCAATCTGGCCAAAGTTGTTATTTTTGCTTGAGGACAAGCAAGATTTCAGCTTGGGGGGATTTGATATCTCGTTATTTTAGCTACATTTCCGACCAAATATTGTACCAAAACCTGTGTCCAAAACTGTAAAATCGTGTTTATTACATTGATTATCTATAGAATATGGTACTGCTGCGCTTTGGTTTGTTTATTGTAGGAAACGGGCGAAGAAAGGGCGAAATCTGGAAATCTGGACTTCCTACACGGGCCGAGTCGCAACCCACACGGACCGTGTCATACCCTACTCGACCCCTCACACGAGCGCTGCACGACCCGGACAAGAGACACAGGCACACGGTCCGTACAACATCTCACACGGACCGTGTCAGACAAATCCGGCAGTTAATCTAAATTTACAGATTATTGCCTAATTAAAGATGGACGGTTATGGAGTAAAAAAAAGGACGACCCCTGGGGCGAGAGAGGCATCAATTCGGACAGAACAGAGGGACAATCATACAGAGACCAATTTCTAAGAGAGTTCGACAACAACTAACTTGGAGACGAAGTAGAGAGGAGGAAATCGAGAGAATTCCGACGAATCTTCTTCGTATTTTCGGTTTTGTCATGAATTGTTTATCTTTTATTTGTTTTTCTGTTTTGAGAACTATGTTTGAGTAGATTTTTTTAGTTTCTTGGGAACATGATGTAGTCGAATACTTTGTTTAATTGCTAGTTGTTTGATTATGCGTGATATTTCGTGTTTGCTTGTTTGTGTATGATTTTAATTGCTTATCTGCGTTGTTTGATTATCATTTGGTTATTACCATTAGGCTAGGCCACGTCTAACAAGGTACTCGCGTCCAATTTAATCTTTCAACCAGACCAAAGTATTTGAGGTAAGTCGATGAACCGAGAGGGAAGACTAATTAGTAGCCGAGAGGTGAACTTTTCAGCAATCGAGAGATGTTGAATACCTTTAGTAAACCAAACAAGTAACTTAGGCCATTCAAACCAACGAACGAGAGTTTAGGTTAGAACCCTAAGAGGATTGAATTGTATTTCCATTATCGAGTTTATTCAGCCAACAAACGAGAGTTGAGGTTTAGAAACATCAGGTATGGTCAGTTCATCCTACACAGAATTAATCAGCGCAGAAACCAGACAACTGCAGTTTCACTCGAGTCTGACACGGACCGTGTAGGATACTACACGGGCCGTGTGACATGGGTCGTGTACGAGAGTACACGGGTCGTGTCAGGCAAGAGGCAGAGTTACAGATGAAATCAGAAACCCAGGAAACGCTTGTTTTAAATTAGTTTTGAATTCCAGTCTAGTTTATTTGCAACCTTATAATATTGTTAAACAAAATTTCAACCAACTTAAACCTTTCGAACACTTCTAGTCTTAAAATAATCTGAGTAGAAATCTAGTTAAGTTATTGAACCGTCCTGTGGATCGACACCCGATATTACCAACGATAGGACTGTACACTTGCAGTCTGAATCAGAAGTAGAATCGAGGTTTAAAAGGTACAGCTTGCTGTACTGAAACTTTGTAGTACACTTTTGTGCGAACAGTATGTGTTATAATTATCACGTTTTAGGGATATTTTTAGTTCTGTTCGGACAGAGAGTTTTCAGTAGCGCATGAAAAATAAATAGAACATAGGCAACAAATAGGGGTGAAAACAATGTGGCTAATATTCAATCCGTATACAAAAAATTTGGATGTTGATATCTGATATCCGAATATCCATGTGGATAAGAATAATGATATAGTTTTATGTTTTAATTATCGATCTGTATCTAAATAGTAGATATATACTAAATATTTTAAAATATATTATGAAAAAATTATGTTATTTACCATTATAATTAGATAAATATTATAAACTCTAATATTTTTATATTATTTTAACAAATATCCGATCTGATCTAAATTCGTATTCTTATCTGTCTAATATCTATATCTGTATCCGAAAAAAAAAATATAAATATGATTTTACTACTATCCGCTCTGTTTTCACCTCTAACCAAATAAAAAAAGAAATATAAAGGTTCTCTTTCGAGTTAATGCAGAGAATACGCGTTCAGATGAGATGAGGAGGTATGAGACCAATTTCAACTTTTTTTTTTTTGTTCTCCACTTTGTTTTGTTTCAGTTCAACTACGAGACCAATTTTACTGTTGTTATTTTATCTTTGCTTGGCTGAATTGAAAAATATCTATCCAACATAGTAAAGTGATCGTATCGTTTCTAATTCTAATACCAGAATAAAAATTGTAATTATATGTCAATACAAACTGACCACAAATCAAATCATGTATCATCATGATTGTTTCCCAAATCATGTATCAAGCGCCAACTCTCAACTCAGTGCTTGAGCCTTGAGGCCGACTGATCGATACGGATCCGGTCAGTACGAAACAGGATAAGATCCGATATCTCAGTGGGCTCAAATCCGAAAAGATCTGAAAGAAAATATGCAAAATTAAGTTTGAAGGATTTTATTTATACCTTATTATATCAATCTTATCCTATTTGTTCTCCTTATTTATCATAATAGGACTCATTTTTTTTAATTAAAAGAGTTTATTTTTTCTGCAAAAAAAATTATTTAGTCGTGTTTTTTTTTTTAATTATATAAGTTCTTAAAGTTCTAAATTAATTATTTATTTGTCTAAAAATTTAACTGACTAAAAGATTCTTTATATAAAAATATTATTGTTAAAATTCAATTTATTTCTAATTTGATGTGGTAATTGTTAATTTAATTACAAGGATGTACACAGTTTTTTAAGATTTTTTGTAAATTGAAGTTCCGAATAAATTAAAACATAATCTGTGATGAATTCTATGCTGTAATTAATTTCTAATGAAATTTTGAGATGGAAATACTCTAAGCCGACCAATGCCCTAAACTTGGACAATGAAAAAATGTGAAACATAAAATTGGTGATTGCATTTGTTTAATTATACACAGTCCAAAAGCTTTCGAGAGGTACTGCACTAAGTCGGTGAATTTTGAATGTATATTTACTAAATTTATATTATTTAAATATTAGAGTTTCAATATGTATTGATCCAAATTATAATTTTAATTATTACAGAATATTTAGACTAGCTCACTCTTTTATTTTAGTATAAAAATTAAAACTTGATATTAAAAATGAGGAGAGTTCAAATACCTCCATTTATTGTGCCTCCACTATGCCTCTATTTTTAAAAACATTAATAATTCAAAATTTAAAACTTAAAATATCAAAATAAAACCGTTGGATATTATCTACATCATTTTATCTATGCACATGCAAAAAATTATGGCATTTCAATTTTGTTTTGGTTGTCATCAAGAGCTTGCAAAAAACATACTAATGTGAATAATTTCTAGACGTTGATTTTCCAACTTATTGATTCACATAAAAATAAAATTGAAATGTGATAATTTTTTATGAACTCATAGAGAAAATAATATAGATCACATCTAACTATTTTATTTTAACTTTTAACTTTTAAATTTTGAGTTATTGAAGTTTTAAAAAATAGAAGCATAGTGGAGGCACTAAAAATGGAGGCATTTTGAACCCTCCTCGTTAAAAATTTGACAATTTGAAATAGATAATGAAGAAATTATATTATTGTTTCTATTCCAATAAAGACGTTGAAAAGGCCTTGAGATTGAGAAGCCCAACAGCCCAACAGGAAGAGGCGAAGGGAGGAGCCCAGTCCAGACTGCCCAGATAGGAGAGAGGAGAGAGGAGAGAGAGGAGGGAGGAGAGAGGCATTCAGGCATGTCGTTCGTTCCAAATCCTCTGTCGTTAACAGTCCCCGACCCGGCGTTGGAGTCATGGCTGCGCGACTCCGGCCATCTCTACACCCTCGACACTCTCCCTTCCTCGGTCTCCTCTTCTCCTAGTAAACCTTCTCCTTCTAGTAAACCCACCCCATCATCCCGTCTCTCCTCCCTCCGTACCCTCGCCACTCTTATCTCCATCAACCCACTCGCCAAACTCCAAGCCTCTGACCTCTCGGGCCCCACCCCTTCTTGGACCCGGGACTTCATCGGAGGTCCAGGTTAGTTAGTTAGGTTATTCAATTCAATTCCTTCTTATCCTGTTTCATGTACAATTAATAATTATTAAATTCTTTTTTATGTTCCTTCTTATCCTGTTTCATGAATTATAATCGTAGGTGAATACTCGTGGCCTGCAGAGGCCTCTCAAGCTCGAATGCGAGTGCAAGAGAATGTGCGCCACTATGCAAGGAATTATATGTTTCTCTCCCTTCTCTTCTTCACCTGTTGCTTGTTAGTGCCCTCTTCATATAACTACCTACCTACCTACAATTTCTTTTCTTTCAGATTCTCACACAAACTTTACTGACGTACAGGTATCAAATGCCAATCTCTCTTTTGGGATTGCTGGCATGTTTGGGCATTTGGGAAGGTGTAAGGTTATCCATCAAAACTTGGCAAATAGACAAGTATCCTGTTTTGCAGCAACTCATGGTGCATTTTTCTCTGATCAGTAAGTGAATTTATCAAGTGGATCAGCATGGTGCATGTATGCCTTACCAGAACAGCTCTCCTATTCTCTTTTGTCTCCTATTCTCTTTTATCTAGAACTGATTGCACTTAAACGAGCTGATTTGGTTTAAGTTGGCATTTCAAAGTTACAGGAAGATTAGTACAGTAATGGTGCTATACCTCACTCTGTCTTTATCAGCCATAATAGTTTGCCAGTTGAAGCTAAATCATGCATTATTTGTATTGCATTTTCCTATAGTATGATGTATGAGGTGAAAATTTTGTACCGGCTGCACAAGCTTTATTTCTCAGTTGTAAAATCTGCCTTTGATTATAGCTCCAACTAACAAGTACTTCCTTTACCTACCTTCAATTATATAGTTACAGCAGTGGTGCTTTACCTGTGCAATCTCCAATTTGCACTTGTCTATGCCATCGGCCTTAGTTATGCAGGTTTGATGAAATCTGATTTAAACATCTTATTTTTCTTAAGAGAAAAGTCTCCTGTTTGGTTCCTGAACTTCTATTTAGTTCAACTGTCCTGTTGAACTATTGCACTTGGTACAATACAGTCCTTCCTCCAGTTGACACTTAACTGTGCTAATGTGGTGCTGGCATAATAACAGCGTTGGGACATGTTGCGGATGTGGTACATCATCGTATTGTTAGATTGAAACATGTAAATAGTTAATTTAACTGATTTACAAACTAAGTGGCTTACCAAATGCAATAGTTCAGAGCCTGAAAGAAAAAGAAGAAACTTTCTCTAGTTCTTAATCTTGTTTGAACTCTTGTCATGTTTTGGTCCAGATAAGTGTAAAGCTCTTTGATTGCGGTATCTGTTGGGTCTTTTTTGGTTTGTTAAATTCAGTTTCTGTTTTGGCTTTAACTTTCATTTGTATTCACTTCCATAATTTTTATCACCTCACCAATTCCTCAAGGATGGTCATCCCTTGCTCTCGTAAACTGAATTTCACAATTTTCTGAAATCAGATGATAATATGTTTCCTTTTGTATAATTTTCTTTTCCTGGCAGCAATGCTTATCCATGCTTCTCTTCGCAAGTTGACTCCCTTAAATAAGTCAAATGGAACATGCCAGCCAAAGAAAATTCAGAAAAGGAGTGCCCAGCTTTCTCTAAAATGATGCTACCTGTGATGTAGAACAAATGGGTCAACATACATATATATAGTTTTTTTTTTTGTACCTTAAACAAATCCATTTAATGCATGCTTATGAAATATTGAAGAAACTTTTCGTAGCTTTTACCCAAGTTTTGGTTGGTGAGAAGTTTTGATAACTGTTGTTCACAATAGCAGGTCGAAGCAGCTAGTAAGTAGTCTTGCCCTTATTAGAAGTACAAAATTGCTCCTGCTCCTGAAGGCAAATAGAAATTATTATATAATTCTGGCCTTGTGTTTTATCCAAAACACCTGGGTTGTATTGAATATCTAAAACTCGAGAGAAAGATAGCCCCTTGTACAAATTTAGTCAAAGTATTAAGGCGGGGCTTCTTGACAAGAACAAAGATGATCGATGTGGTGTAGCCCGTCGACTGAATGTGTATATACATATACAGGACACCGGCCTGTCCTTCAACCTTATCAATCTACGTAATGTAATATATATATATATATATATATATATATATTAACCATCCATCAAACTGTAGAATTTATTAATTTTTTTTTCTTTTTAAAATGAAATGTCAATGTAAAATTGTAAATTGTAAGTGTCTTAATTAGCTAGTTTCTGTTTATTTGGCAGCAAAGCAAACACATGAAGGATAAGGAAGATGAAAACTTGTTTGCATCGTTAGTATGAGATCAATTTTATATTATTCGTATTATTTTACTCAAAATTAGATAAAAAAAATTATGTATAAGCACAAAAATTTTTGAAATGAAAATTATTTATGATGGATTAATTAAAAGCTAAATTTTTGTCCCCATTTTGAGCATGTTAATCTGGCACCCGAGTCTCTCTTCTCAGGCCTTGCCTTGATATTTCTCATATTTACAGAGTATATGGTCAGCATGATATAGGTAAATCACAACTTCCACATTTATGCACAGAAATGTAAATTTAATAACATCTATACTGCAAAGAAAAACAATATAAAAGAAAAAAAAATATTCTGAGTTGGAGATGGCCTTTTGCTTCCTACATGCTGAGTTGGAAAAGGAGGACCAAATATTTTTTTCATTCAAAACAGGTTCTGCTGTAGCTGATCATCTAACTTTTTACCGTTCATATACTTGGTAAAAAAAAAAATTCAGAGAATATTACAGTAGCCGTTAGAAGAATTGAATGGCTAATAGCTCCTTTCAAAGATTCTTACAGTGAGACCGGTTAATTACCAGGACCTAAAATTAAACTTACAATTCGTTATACCTTGAAATTAAGTCTAGCAATCATCAATCAGCAACTATAATATCTCAAATTAGAAAATTTGAAACTTTGCAATTGTTTCCTGTATCTCTTACCCCACCTCTCCTGTCTACCCCTTTTTCCCCCTTAACTGGTCTGTTCAAGTTATTAACAAACAAAAATAGAATGCAAAAAACACAAAGTGGATATATATAAATATGCAATCCATGAGAGCAAATATGGAGCTTTACGGATAATATAGTGCTCCGGGGATAACCAAAGACGGACAATGGCTGGTGGCGGATTAGACTATGAAATCAGAAGGGCACAACATAAGAAAACCATCGCTGCCACCGCCTCCGCTATATTCCTCGTCCTTCTTGTCGTGGGTACAATTGCATTCATCCTAATCCAAGCTGGAGATGAGGCTAAGGTTTCGACCTACAACATGCACTCCTCGTCAAAATCCGTTCACATGCTTTGCTCTTCAACGGATTACCCGAGAACATGCGTCTCCACTCTCACAAAAGCGCTAAAATCGAAATACAACGAATCATCGTCTATAGAAGATCCAAAAGAACTCCTTTATGCGGCCCTTCGCGTGGCAAAAAATGAGGTTGTCCAGGCATTCAACCGCTCTCAACTGTTCAAATCCAAGGACAGCAGGATTCATGCTGCTGTATTGGATTGCATGCACTTGTTTGATGAATGTAGGTACAACATAGAGAGATCACTGAATAGATCCATCGAATTTGGCAACAATTGGTCGAACGACCTTGAGACGTGGGGAAGTGCTGTGATATCTTTTCAGCAATCTTGCACCGATAGTTTTCCGAAAGGAGAGACGAGGGAGAAGATGAAAATGCTGATGAAAACTGCCAAGGAGGTCTCGAGCAATGCGGTGGCCATTACTGGCCAGGTAGCAGGGCTTCTCACTCTGCTCGGCGATCAAGAAATTTACAGCAACCGGCACCAATTACTCGAGAATGCTAAAGGTTTGCCGGTTTGGTTATCGGAATCAGAGAGGAGGAGCATTCTAGGGGATTATGAGAGCAAACTTAGACCCAATGTCACAGTTGCAAAGGATGGAACTGGGAATTTCACAACAATATCAGCTGCATTGGCTGCAATACCAGAGAAATATAATGGAAGGTGAGTATGTATTCTACTCGATGCCTGTTCTATATATCACATATTCGTACCATCAATTCTGGTAATTTGATCAAACTAAATGATCCTATTGATTGGGAATGCATCTATCATGTGAAACTCAGTTTTTGAGAATTTAGACCATGTAATTTTCCCTAAGAAAATCAAGCACATCTGTATGTATATATAAAAAAAAACTCAAATTGTTTACCATGATTAACTTTTTATTTGTTCGTCAAGTAAATTAACAAGTTTTGAGGTTCTGATTGTGTTTTTTCCACATCGATCTGATAAAGGTACGTGATATATGTGAAGGAAGGGGTGTATGAGGAGACAGTAAATGTGCAAAAAAGGATGGTAAATGTGACAATGTATGGCGATGGATCCTCTAAAACTATCATTACTGGTAGCAGGAATACCGTAGATGGCACCAGGATGTGGTTGACCGCAACTGTTTGTAAGTAATATATAATTTTTGTTCTTCGTAAACTAGTATCGACTCAGCTGATACTACAGGAATAAGTTTAGCTTGATTTGCTAATTTACCTCGATCACTTTATTTGTTTCACTCATGAATTTCCTTTACACATATAGCTGTATCTGGTGATGGCTTCATCGGCATGGGTCTCGGATTCCACAACACAGCTGGCTCCGAAAAGCAACAAGCAGTGGCATTGCACGTGATGGCCGACAAAACCATCTTTCTGTCATGCTGCATGGAAGGTTATCAAGGCACACTCCATGCTCAGGCGTATCGCCAGTTCTACCGGTACTGCGTGATCAAAGGCACCGTCCACCTTGTTTTTGGGGATGCTGCTGCAGTGTTCCAGCAATGCAACTTCTTAATTCGTCGGCCTCTTCCCTCACAATCCACCATTTTAACAGCTCAAGCAAGGTCCGATGGCCAGCAAACGACCGGGTTTGTAATTCACCGGTGCAAAATCCTACCTGATCCAAGCCTTCATTCAGACAATACCAGTTACAGCAGGAACAATTATCTAGGCCAGCCATGGAAGAAATTTTCACGGCTAGTCATTATGGAGTCGCATATCGGGGCAATCGTGCACCCGGAAGGGTATACACCTTCAGAGGGTACGAAGGACGAGAAACAGTCTACTCTTTATTATGCCGAGTATGGAAATATTGGCGGCGGATCCAATTTATCAAAGCGGGTGAAATGGCCTGGTTTTCATGCTATCGGCCCCAAGGAGGCGAAACGATACACGGTTGGGAGATTTCTTCATGGCAGTTCTTGGATTCAGGCTATAGGTGTACCAGTAAAGCTCGGGCTGTATCGGCATGTGGCATAGGTTGACTTGTGTTGAGTTTGCCTTGTCAAGTATGAGTTGCTGTACATAAGATAAGGTAGTAGGCAAATAAATAACATAAGACAAAAAGAAAAGGAAAAGATGACTCATTTTTGTGGTTTTTTTTGCTTCTCTTCCTAACAATGCGTTGTAACGAATATATACAAAGCTCTAGTTTACTGATACTTACAATTACCCTATCAAAACATCTTATCCATTTAACTAGCAACATAATTTTTTTTAGTAATTAATCTGAGCACATTGACTTGGAGTCATGCATCCATATTTTGATTTGTGTGCCCATAATTTCTGGGAACCTGTTCTCCAAATAGGAGAGCAGGACCTACTATTCGAATCTCAGCTGTTTATTTGTATTGAGATTCGTGCATAAAAAAATTCAACAGATAAGATTGGAATAGCAGGTCTTGCTCTCCTGTTTGGAGAGCAGGAGAGTCGAACTCTAATTCTATTGGCAGAAAAACCTTCAAAAATAAATAAATAAAGACAACATAAATTGGAGTTGACTGATACAAATATGATCTTCAGTTAATTTTTTTTGTTTGTTTGTAATTTTAATGAGCATCTGGTTTTGCAGTACAGATTGTATTTGCTTTTGTAGGCATACTTTACAATTGTTTAAAACCAATTAATGATGATTTAGGAGATTTGCAGGCTTGCAGTAACTGCCAAGATTTCTAAAAAAAGGACAAATTGAAGATCAAATTTTACATTTTTGAAACTTTTTTTACATTGATCTGCATGACACTGTTCCTCGCACACACCTTTTCCAGGAGAAGAAACGATTCATTAGCAATATTTAAACCACAATCTAGCCTCCTCGATTATCCTACTAGTCAGTATTGAAGGGGTAGCTCGCTAACCCCAAAAAACCTCTCGTTACATTCTTTCCAGAGTATCCAGCATGTGGAAGCAAGGATAGTGGATCCCCACTTCTTGAAAAGTGGCTGATGACCGCTCATGCGTGCCTTTGATTGCCTCCAAATTTCTTGCATTGTCATTGCCGGTGTCATGATAATGTAGTCCAGATGTCACAAAGCTGGTTCATTGTTCTCTCTCTCTCTCTGAGCAGAAGATTCAGTTCTCTCTCTTTTATTTGCGTTGATTGGGAACCGAATCTCGCATTTGCCCACTTCCTGGGCAGAATATTCGGTTCTCTTTCTTTTCTTTGCGTTGACAGGGAAACGAATCTTCTGCCCACAAATACTACGCACAAGGTTCGTACATCCATCCGTGAATAGTCATAGTTTAAGTACGAAGAATATTTAAATTTTAAAAAGACACAACCCATAATTTAATTATCATTGTTTAAATTAGAACAGACATGAAATGAATGGACGAATGGACTCTGCGGAAAGGAAATTCGGTTGTGCTTTTTTTTTTTCAGAGTGAGCTGCGACAATCTCAAAATGGTCTGCAACATTTGTTTGAATTTTGGACTCCAAAAATGTAAACATAATAAGGCAATTTAATTTTCATGAATGGGTAAAGAATAATGGTTTTATTTCTAATTTACTCTAACTTAGTTTAGACTAAAGATTTGGTTGTTGTTCAGGTAAAAAAAAAAAAAGTTGGTTTGTTATTGTTGGTAAAGAGTTATGACTGTGATTTTTATTTATGTCCACCATTAGATATAATTTGCCAATTATGTCCATCAAAATTAGATTCTATCAAAACTACCCAAACCGGCTATTAAATCGCTGGTCCTTCATTTTTTATTTTTTTGAAAAAAGTTATAATTTTTTTATTTTTTTTTATTAAAGTTTTAGAAATTTTTTATATGTTTCTTTAACATTGGATAGAAAAATATATAATATAGTTTATTAGAAGGACTGAAACAAATAACCCGGATCAATATTTTGCAGATCGGATTTTTCGCTGCTGTAAGAAAAAATAAAATATTTCTTTGTTTGTTATTGGAAAAAAAATAAAAATGCTTTGAATCTTAGTTATTGATCACAGTTCAAAAGTCACATCTAAGTAAATATAGAAAATATTTGAATTCTTCTATTTTCAAAAAAATAAAACAAATTTCTGAAATTGTGTCAGAATTTTATATATTATGCACGATTTTTAATGCAAAATGCACACTTTTTGATGCGATAATTATATCAGATTAAAACAACGAACGACTCAGATTCAACACTGTTTGAGTAATTATTACAAAGTTGCGGCAACTTTTCTTAAATTATTTTATTTTTTGCACGATTTTTGATGCACAATGCACACTTTTTGATGCGAGAATTATATCAGATTAAAACAATGAACGACTCAGATTCAACACTGTTTGAGCAATGAGACAAAATTGCGGCAACTTTTCTTAAATTATTTTATATATTATGCATGATTTTTGATGCACAATGCACACTTTTTGATGCGATAATTATATCAAATTAAAACAACGAACGACTCAGATTCAACACTTCATTGTGTGCAACATTTTTCTTAAATTTTTATATTTTCAAAAATAGAAATACCATAATATTTTATGTATTTACCTAGAAGTGACTTTTGAACCGGAATCAATAATTCAGATTCAAAGAATTTTTATTTTTTTCCAATAACACACATTAAAGTATTTTAATTTTTCTTATAGCCGCGAAAAACCCGATCTGAAAAATATTGATCCGGATTATTTGTTTCAGTCCTTCTAATAAACTAAATTATATATTTTTCTATCCAATTTAAAAGAAACATATCAAAAATTTCTAAAACTTTAATAAAAAAAATAAAAAATTATAACTTTTTTCAAAAAAATAAAAAATAAAGAACTGGTGATTTAATAGTCGGTTTGGGTAGTTTTGATAGAATCTAGTTTTGGTGGGCATAGTTGACGAATTATATCTGATGGTGGGCATAAATAAAAATCACGAGAGTTATGAACTTATTATATTAAATTTAATTGTCAAATTTCAGAATGGAACTGCTCACGTTGAGTCTTACTGAATCATCCCCTGATTACGCTGTTATTATCAAATTTTTTAATCTAAATTATGCAAAAATAAATGAAACTCTGAATTAAAAATTAGTTTTTAATCTAGTAATAAATACAAATATGCCGCGTAAGAGATCATGAAAATTCTGTAATTAAATAAAAGTTGGTAGGATCCTTTCTAAATTTTCTAGAAATCTAAATCTGTCCGACTCATTGAATCTAACTGATCTCATTGATTTATATTAATTAATTAGTACTGTTGGATGCTGATGCACTGAGTCCCAATTTCACACTATCCCTCTGGTCATCAAATTGTCCGCAGGTAGATCCGTAGATGCAAAGCCTGGATTGACTTCTCTCCCAAGCCTAAGATACAATCATACAAACACCTCTCGTGTCGTGTCGCGAGACGCTGCTGGTCTGATTACTAAACGCTCTTCTGAGAAATATAAAACCATCCTACGGATCGTCAGGAGAGATGCGTCGCTTTGTCACAGAGAAAGCAAGGAGGGTTCTCTCCAGTTACGTCCTCTCCAGTTCGCGGTCTCAGCCTTCTTCTTCTTCTTTGTTACCTCCTGTTGCGTTGTACAGCACCGCTGCGGCCATGGCTTCTAAGCTCAATCCACCTGTTACAGTCGAGACTCTCAATCCAAAGGTGTGATCTCTCTCTCTCTTAGTTGCTATTTATTTGCAATTGTCAATGGGATATGTCTAGTGAATAAGTTCGGTTTGTTTTTGCTAATGTTACTGTTAGATCCTCAAGAGAGAGAGGAGAAGCTGTTTTTTTAAAGCTCAAGTGTCTTTCCAAATAGTTATTCTTCTTCAATTTGAATAGTGATATAACTATGCCCCATGGCTTTGGGTTTCAAATTTTAATGAACTGTAAACTCCTTGAATTGAGCTTTGTACATTGACCCATTTGGAATATTGGGTTTGCGTAGAAGTGATTGATGATGCTTTTGTTTGTCCTACCTTCTGTTTGTTCTGATCAAATTGAACTGAGAATTTGAGATAAACTGACCCTCCTAGTTTTGTATAATTCTGTTGATTACTCTTTCAGGTTTTAAAATGCGAATATGCTGTGCGTGGCAAGATTGTCACCCATGCACAGGTACTTATTAAATTCTAGTCTGCTATGTTTATGTAACCTTTTTCTCATATTGAACTATAGAACATTAATATAAATTAACTTCTTCACAGCGCTTACAAGAAGAGTTACAGACGCAGCCAGGTTCTCACCCTTTTGATGAGGTGCCTCCCTATATCTCTTGTGAAGTGAAATTACCCACTGACAAATTCTTTTCTGATTATTGATTTTTGTTTCTTTTTATGTAGATTCTATATTGTAATATCGGAAATCCTCAATCACTTGGCCAACAGCCTATTACATTTTTTCGTGAGGTCAGATAATGGTTCTAACCAATCTATTGATTGCATTCCTAATTGTATTCAAACTTTCTTCAATAATCAAGCATTTTTCCCCACCAGGTTCTTGCGTTAGCAGACCATCCAGCACTTCTGGACAAAAGTGAGACTGCTGCTTTATTTAGGTATATGTATTTACAACATCAGCAAGACAATTATATTAGGTTTTAAAGCTGTTATTTATTTCCCTCTCTTATTTCTTGGGTGCAGTTCTGATTCAATTCAAAGAGCATGGGAGATTTTAGATGGGATCCCTGGTAGAGCTACAGGTGCCTATAGTCACAGCCAGGTCAACTCTCAATCCTTTTATGACAGCTAGAAAAGATATTTAATACATTTTTGACAATTAGCTGTGATATTTCTTTGTCTTGGTAGATGTTTCAATTTGAAATTTTGGTTAATTTCAGGGTGTAAAAGGCTTGAGGGATGCAATCGCAGCTGGAATAGCTGCTCGTGATGGTTTTCCTTCAAATGCTGATGACATTTTCCTGACCGACGGGGCCAGTCCAGCTGTAATTCAGAATTTTCTTTTCTTTTTTATATTTTTATTTCCTTCTTGACACATTCAATTACCACTATCTAAATATTTCTCTTATAGGTGCACATGATGATGCAATTATTGCTAAGGACAGAGAAAGACGGCATTCTCTGTCCCATCCCACAATACCCTCTTTATTCTGCCTCAATTGCCCTACACGGTGGCTCTCTTGTATGTACTAAATATTTATTCATTTGCTTCTTATATTTTGCTCTGTGTTATCTCATTTTATTCCGCTTAGCAATATAATCTGAGGATATCTTTCGTTATTTGTAGGTTCCATATTACCTCGATGAAGCAACTGGGTGGGGACTGGAAACCTCTGAGTTGAAGAAGCAACTGGAGGAGGCACGATCAAAGGGAATAACTGTCAGGGCATTGGTCATAATAAATCCTGGAAACCCTACAGGACAGGTGTCTTTTAGTCTATGACTATTTCAGTAATACCTTTCACCTTTTACTCTATGATAATTTCAGTCTATTGGTGTTAACTTACTCAAGTGACTATTTCATATACAATTCTAGGTTCTTGCTGAAGAAAATCAGCGACAAATTGTTGAGTTCTGCAAGAAAGAAGGCCTGGTTCTGCTAGCCGACGAGGTTACAATTTTTTTTTTCTTTTGTTTTCATAGGAAAATGTGGATTTTTACTGACTTAAATCAGCTGATGTAGTTTATTTTTTCTTCTTGTAGGTATACCAAGAAAATATTTATGTAGATGACAAGAGCTTCAACTCATTCAAGAAAATCGCACGGTCAATGGGGTACGGTGAGGAGGATCTGGCTGTGGTCTCCTTTCAGTCTGTTTCTAAAGGTACCTAATTTACAAAAGAATGTTGGTACTGAACCAGTCATGCTTAGTCCCAGTGATCTGTGATCAAGTTATACTGGTTTAAAAACAAGCCTAGGTAATTCTTATCTTCATTGTTTTATATTATAGATACCAGTATTTACTGCTAGTCATCTCAGAACATCAAATCATCAAGTATACCTGTAATCTGCAAAATGAGATAGCTGAAAACCCCAAGTATCTAATTACCATGGAAATGTGTATGGAACATAACCATGATTTTTTTTTTTTTTGTTTAAAATATGGGTAACCGGCCCACATCACTTTTTTATGTAAATTAATGTCAGAAAGGTATTTGCCATATTTGAGGGTTTATAGGGGCTTATGTACAGTTTTAATGAATTTTTACAACCTTTGGCTCATTGTTTTTTTTTTTTGGGCAAAAAGGGTACTATGGAGAATGTGGAAAGAGAGGAGGGTACATGGAAATAACAGGCTTCAGTGCTGATGTAAGAGAACAAATTTACAAGGTCGCCTCAGTAAATTTGTGCTCTAACATCTCTGGTCAGATTCTAGCAAGCCTTGTTATGAATCCCCCAAAGGTATGCTATGCTGAGTTTTTCTCTGTTTTAATTCCAAAGGAACTATTTTTAGATGATTTTTACATAGGATATTGTAAAGTTTAAATGATGGATATCTTAATGATGGTACACATACCAGAATAGAACCTTATTGGCTGGGTTGGCAAATTTCATTGGTATTTCTCTTGGGTACTGGAACTCAATGCTCAAGGTTCAGTGAGCATTTTTGAACTCTTGACCTTGTACGTAGATACCACATACCTAGAACACCTTAAGAAATACTGGTATTGGCTAACTAAATGGAAGCTCAGATGTATTTTTGATGAATGTGCAGGTAGGGGATGAGTCATATGAGTCTTATATGGCAGAGAAGGATGGTATTCTCGAGTCTTTGGCTCGGCGTGCAAAGGTTTTTTATTTTCCTATCCAGATAGATATTTGTGATATTAGACAATTATAGTACAAATATAAGCAGGAATGGGATGTTCAAGGTAATCAAAGCAGTTTTGATAACCACAGAAGCTAGTAAACAAGGTGGAAAATAATTGAAGACCCTGCGGGTACAAAACTGGTATAATATAATACTAATTGATTATGCATATATATACAGGCACTAGAAGATGCATTTAATAGTATGGAAGGGGTGACATGCAATAGAGCAGAGGGAGCAATGTATCTCTTTCCGCGCATCCACCTCCCACAGAAGGCCATCGATGCAGCGACGGCCACTAACAATGCGCCTGATGCCTTTTATTGTCAGCGCCTTCTAGAAGCTACAGGGATTGTTGTTGTACCTGGATCTGGCTTTGGCCAGGTTAGCTTCTTCTGATCTTTAGTTGCTGTCTACTATCCTACAGTAGTACCAGTACCTTTAGTGGGAACTATAAAATAACAATTAGATATAGCTTTTCTATATTCATTTGCAATAATATGCATGGAGCACTCGAGACCTCTTGAGACCTAATACTACGGGTTATTTGCAGATCCTTGGATATCAATTCTCTTATAATATTAGTATCTTCTTTATTGGCCGTGCAGGTACCGGGGACTTGGCATTTCAGATGCACAATTCTCCCACAAGAGGATAAGATACCAGGAATAATTTCTCGTTTCAAGGCCTTCCATGAATCTTTCATGTCTGAGTTTAGTGACTAATTCATACTTATCTCTCTTCTAATTTATCAGATGAGCAATTCATTTTTATGCCCTTTTGTTTTGTGTTTAAAATAAGAAAGCCCCCGTCATTGGGGTTTTGTTTTCACTTGTGATTTGATGGATTGAGAGCAAATTTCATTGGATTGAAACAGTGAATAGCAATTCTGGTATTTGAGCACATGTCCAGAAAAGAATATGAAAGAACAAAATTTTGCTTGCAATTGCCTTCTGTTGCTTCCATAATGCATTAAATTTTATTCAATATAAATTCTTACCAAAAAGAATGGTACTTCCATAATGCATTAAATCTTGCTTGCAATTTGTTTTATAAGGTCGTTAGAATTTGATGTAAAAATGTGCAATAACAAAATCATGCTTGCAATTGCTCTGTGAAGTAAGCATGGAACCTACCTACGGGTTTCAAATAAAAAAAAAATGGAAAAATTGTTCCTAATAATGTCCATATTGTGATATATGTAAAGTTAATTTTTTTTCTTTTTTGTAACTTTTCACACAAAAAAATTGAATCAACATAGTTAATTTAGAAAAGAATAATTACTTCTGATCTTAAACAGTTCTCTTAAAATTGTCTTTTCTGGCAATCAACTTAAATTCATATAATAAAAATGTCACTAAACTTTTTTTTCTTTGTTTGAATATAGAACACTGTAATAGGTTAATAACTAGAGGAGGGATCCACTTGCACCATTTTTTGGTGACACAAAATTACACTCTACATTTTTAAAGTTCAAATACTCGATCCAAACCGTTCAACATGTTGGATATATTAAAATGTGCTTGCAGATCAAATTTTATATTTTTTTATTTTTTTTACTATTTATTAAGATGGGTACAAAAAATCAATGGTCTGAAAACAACAGTTTTGTAAAATATTTAATAAATAGTTAAAAAATTAAAAAAAATGTTAAATTTGGTCTCTAAGCACATTTTAATATGGAGATCATGTTGAACAGTTTGGATCGACTAAAATAATTTTGTATTACCAAAAAATAATGTAAGTGGATCTCTGCTCTAATAACTACTACATTTTTCTGTATAGAGGACGGTTGGGAATAAAAATTGTAAAAGAACATATTGCCCTTTCTTTTATCTTGAATTCATATCGACAAATAGTCTCCCGTAACTCAAATTTTGAGTTTCTACATAATAATGAATCCGCA
Organism: Carex cristatella; assembly: GCA_024447775.1. Taxonomy (NCBI): domain Eukaryota; kingdom Viridiplantae; phylum Streptophyta; class Magnoliopsida; order Poales; family Cyperaceae; genus Carex; species Carex cristatella. Next base: position 3,941,151 of record JAJHPF010000012.1, read on the forward strand.
TCGTCCGATCCATATTGACATAAATATAAAAAAGAATATGCGCATTACAGGCTTGAGCCAGATTAACCTAAATTCTGATCGGCCAGTCAAATTTTAAACCCAAGATATGAGATAACGCAGTGGATCCGAACTAGGATATCTCAGTGCCTTCGGAATTAAATCCAATCTGCTGATATAAAATTGTGCCGTTAATGTTGGATTAGTGATACAGAATTTTATGCACAGCTCTATACGCAAAATTTTACTTTATTTGTTGTGTAATGATTTGGTTTGTCAAAAAAAAAAAAAAGTTCAGATTTCATTCAAATACAAAATGTATTATTTTTCATTCACAAAAGAGCGAATTGTGTATATATTTAAAGTAAACTCTAATTAAAAAGAAGAGTAGAACTAGGATGCTCCTAAATTCACCAAGTCAATTCTAAAATATATTGAATTGATTTTAAATGACAAATTCAATTTTTGAAATACTTTTATCTTACGAGTGATGCATCTACATGCAAAAAAATTAAAATTTCAAATTAAATTTCTACAGAGTCAAGTAGTCAAAAGGCGTTCAAAAAATGAATGCATTAATATTAATTTATAAACCTTCTAATTTTGACAACTTTACTTTATACTAAATTAATTCGAAACTTTAAATTTTCGCATATAGATGTATTACTCATAAGATAGAAAAATTTCAATAGTTTGAATTCGTCGTTTGAAATCAATTTGATAAAAAATTTAGAGAATTACAGTGAATTTAAGGAGATTTTTTTATAAACCATAATTAAAAAAAAATAAATATACGAAAACAATATGATTGCTGCAAGATTTCGAAAAACCACAAGAACCGAGTTTTAAACTCGGTCTCCATTTTTTATTCAGTTTTTTACTCTCCGCCACACCTGATCTTGTTAATTGTTGTGTAACCATTGGTGTTGCAAACCATCCGAAAATTAATCAATCTACAATTTATTTAACTAAATAATAAATTCTACAATTACTAAAATTAAACTAAAATATCTAAATCACACTTAAAAAATTAATCAATCTACAATTTATTTAACTAACTAATAAATTCTACAATTACTAAAATTAAACTAAAATATCTAAATCACACTTAAAAAATTAAATCAATCTACAATTTATTTAACTAACTAATAAATTCTACAATTACTAAAATTAAACTAAAATATCTAAATTACACTTAAAAAATTAAATCAATCTACAATTTATTTAACTAACTAATAATAAATTCTACAATTACTAAAATTAAACTAAAATATCTAAATCACACTTAAAAAATTAAATCAATCTACAATTTATTTAACTAACTAATATGTTCTACAATTACTAAAATTAAACTAAAATATCTAAATTACACTTAAAAAATTAAATCAATCTACAATTTATTTAACTAACTAATAATAAATTCTACAATTACTAAAATTAAACTAAAATATCTAAAATGTAATTTTAAGTGTGATTTAGATATTTTAGTTTAATTTTAGTAATTGTAGAATTTATTATTAGTTAGTTAAATAAATTGTAGATTGATTTAATTTTTTAAGTGTAATTTAGATATTTTAGTTTAATTTTAGTAATTGTAGAATTTATTAGTTAGTTAAATAAATTGTACATTGATTTAATTTTTTAAGTGTGATTTAGATATTTTAGTTTAATTTTAGTAATTGTAGAATTTATTATTTAGATAAATAAATTGTAGATTGATTAATTTTCGGATGGTTTGCAACACCAATGGTTACACAATGGTTACACAACAATTAACAAGATCAGGTGTGACGGAGAGGAAAAAACTGGAAAAAAAAATGGAGACCAGTTTAAAACTCGGTCTGGGAGATGGAGACCGAGTTTAAAACTCGGTTCTTGTGGTTTTTTGAAATCTTGCAACAATCATATTGTTTTGCGTATATTTTTTTTTTTAATTATGGTTTATAAAAAATCTCGAATTTAAGAGCACCCTAGTTCTACTCTAAAAAAGAATATAAATATTTTACTCACTATTCTGTTTGTTGATTGCTGTCAGTGGATGGGATTTTCTTTTCCGGACATGTCAGGCTAGTGACCCTAGTCCATGTTTAATGCTACTGTGTTTTGAGATCTTCTATGAAGCTCGGCAGGTAATTTATACTTGCCAGCTGCCACAGGTCATTGTGACTTGACACTGTAGATATCTCAAAACAAGATCAAACCTAAAATGAAATGCACTGTAGATCTGCAGTATTTTTTAATCGTGAACTCATCTGTGCCGTTTATTTTTCTCATTTATTCGTCACATACATGGGGGCGTAACCCCTGTTTTTAACTCAAAAAAGGCGCAGGAACCATCATTTTAGGTTTCATTTTTATCGGGGTTCGATCTGAACACATTAATGATTCAAATTTTATATCTTAAGTAAAATTATTTCATCTTGATGCACGAGTCCAACCACGTGGTAAAAAAAAAACTGTATTTGATTCTTCTCATTTTTCTACGGTGGAACTTCACAGAGAAATTCAGATGTGGTTGAATTTTTTTTAGAAACCCTAAATAAATTTTTTTTTATCAAACCAACTTGATTACTTCGATTTTTACAAAAACCATAAGAATTGAGATGTCATTTCGATCCGAATTTATTTATTTTTTCCGGACCGAATTGTCATTTCGGAACGAGCTATTTTCACATATTTTGAAAACAAATGATGTGATTATTGGTATAAAACTTGTGAAAACACTTCAGACTAAAATGACAATTCGGTGCGAGAAAAAAAAACACTTGGGACCGAAATGACATCTCAGTTTTTATGGTTTTTGCAAAAATAAAATAATCAAGTTGGTCCTATAAAATCTCTTTTTTTGTTTATGGTTTCTAAAAAAAATCCGAGGTATTTTGTCAGGTATTTAATTTAACTTTGTACGAATCTTAAAGCGGGTCCATTATTTTTCAAATAGACTTCTAAAAATTTTGTACTCAGAATTTGGTAACTCATATTAAAAAATTCCCAACCATTTTCAGGGGCGAGTATTCTCTCCAGAGTTTTACGATGCGGAGTTTTGCAGAGCTGATCGGACGGTCCAGATTTTTTCTCAGCCAGTGAGTGCTCGAAATGATGGAGGGGCAGTATTAATTTTGCTTTGAGATTCGTGCCAAAATCTGATTTGGTCCGTCCGATCAAAACGAACGGACCAGATTAGAAGCGCAGGAACTCCGCAGAGGGAGACTGTGCAGAGGATGCCATTCCCCATTGTCGGGTCATTTTGTCAAAATAATCGTAACTAATCGAAAGAAGCAAAAGCAACGATCAGATTTCTTAATTTTTTGAATTACGTGCCATGGAAATTATTGGGTTAAGTATGTCCTGATCATTTACTGCGCACACAGTTGTCATTTGCACGAGAGCATTTTGGGTCCGATGCTCATTGGACTCAAACTGAGTTAGATGGATCCATAAGCGTCCAATTATTTTTAAGATTCGTGCGCGTCACTTCAATATCCGTGCGCCTTTGCTTTAATACCTGTGCTCACGGATGTTAAATCGGATCGGACGGTTATCGAGCCCGTCGGACCCAAACTGATCTCCATTTGTACAAGCACAATAGCACTTTTACATTTTCAGGAGCTTTTTTACAGCAAAAAAAGTTACCACTGCTTTGGTTCCTATTGCACAGTTATTTTTACAGTGGATGTTGACAGCGCATCGAGCAGAGCACGATAATAGTAAATACTATTGGTGCCTATGCCACAACAGTGCATTCATTAACATTAAATTTTCAAAGATCTAAAGGTAATGATAAAATAATAACAATATCGCGATTCACGAGCCTTATAAACAAAGACAGAAACATTGATCAATGTAACCTGTCAGGAAACAGAACAGGCAAAGGGAAATAACATGATACATATTATATTTCCAAATTCAAAAGAGAAGTTTCATTTTGTAGCTTCTGGACATTAATTGAACCAGAGAATCTCCGGTCAAATCAAACAAATTATTCCGAAATTTAAGACAAAAATAATCTCAGTTCAATCTTACTGAACTCCTCTAATTCTACTCTCTAGTTAGTTAATACCCCTTGAAAGCCGCGATTATAAAAAAGCTTAAAAAAATTAGAATATATATCACGCCACATACTTTATTGATAAAGGCAATAGTTTGTACTAGTTTATATTGATGTGTTAGAAGGCTGCATTTTTCTCAGTGGCAGAGAGAGAGAGAGAAGAAAGAGGGACAGAGAAATGATTCAATCAAAGAAGTACATTGAAGAAACAAGGCATCCATCTAGTCCCATTTCTGCCACTTCTTACTTCTCTCAAATGGAGATCAATTCCAAGGTAAACTTCTCTCTCTCCTCTCACACACACTCTGGTCTCTGGTACATTTCAGAGCAAAAATAATAATACACCTCATTTTCTCTCTACTGTTTTCAGGATTCTGCTAAACTTGGTAAAATTATCTTTAAAGAAACCCCAATTCAAGTCTCAATCAAAGACCCGTTGTGCAACTTAAATCTCAAGGAAACCTCAGAATTTGTAAATTCAATGTCATTTAAGAGAAGCCAGAGCATCGATAACAGAGTACTCTACCAAGAGAGGAGAGATGGAAGACTGGACTCTCCGGCCACACCTGGTTTCAGACCGATTTTTCGGTCTAGTCCCGGGAATAATTTCAATTTGCAAAGAAAGAGCGTGTCTTCAAAATGGGAAGATGCTGAGAAGTGGCTTGTCAGTAGCTCTTCATACAAGGAATCACCTTCTCATCTGATCCAATCAGCCACACAACCAGAACAAGCAAAGAATTCTAGGAAGATATGCCAGTATGGGAGAGAAGGTGCCAAATTGGAGGATTTTACAGTGCAAATTGTACCTTCAATGGTAAAGCCTCTGGTACCAGCAGATGTTTTCTTCAAAGGTTTGTAGTAACATATTACTGTCCCTGCTGCTGTTGTTTTGTATAATTGCATAATTACCTTTTTATTTTTCTATTGCAATCTCTTTAAACTCAAGTCCATTCCCAATTGCAGATAAATATGCAAGCGATTCAGAACAGTTTGTCCCGAACTCGAACCGCACATATTCAAATCATACAAAACCAACCCTTTTATTCAAAAACATCATCCCAAGGACAAGTCATGGTACCAACACGAGAGATATCGGTACCCACATGGCCCCTATTACCCCTCCTACTGAAAGCACCTCACCGATAAGGCACAACACCCCGGCTAGCAAATCAGGCCTACTGGTACAAACCAATGAAACTGTTGATATTGCAAAACTGAAATTATGCAATGAATTTGATTTGGTGGCGCCGAATTGGAATTCGAGAGAAGATGAAGAAGAGGATGTTTCGAAAAGCTTGAGACATTTTGAGATGAGTAGAAAGAGCTTTGCCGAGTCGAGAGCATGTGCATGGGAAGAGGAAGAGAGAAGCAAGAGCTGTATGAGGTACCATTTACAATTTTGAACTTCTTATTTGGATCTTGGCACGGAATACTGTTAAAATTGCCTTGCTAATTTTACTTCCAAAAAATTTAATTGGATAACCCTGCCTCAAACAAAATTAATTTTGTTGCATTGGATAACTCTTGCAGTAGATAATTAATTTATGCATTCATACATCACGGATAAACCTTTGTGTTTATTTAATTTTGTTGCATTGTAGGTACCAGAGAGAAGAGGCAAAGATACAAGCATGGGTGAACCTTGAAAATGCAAAAGCAGAAGCACAGTCCAGGAAGCTGGAGGTAATCTTTGTTGACATGTTTCTGTTAATACCCTTGGAAGTATTCCAAATTATTTATCTAGTCCTACTAAAATTAATTGCGTCTAAACATACATCCCTGGAAGACATATTTTGGTTGGTACATCCAACTTATGGTACATAAATTGTTATTCAAATTAAAAAATATCTAAATTGTGGACGTGTTCTGAATTATTTAGTAAGCATCTCAAATTTAAGCCAATTGGAATTTGATTGTTCATTTATCATAAAGCTATGAAAACTCTACCGTTAATTTTATTTGAAATGTTTGATGTAAGGTTACATGTTCATTCATTCATCTAACTTTATTTTGATACATGTCCTACCTAAATAATTGAGAACACATCTATGATATTAAATTTTTAATTTGAAATAATATTTTTTACACCACAAGAATTAGATGCACTATAAATAATTGGATATACACTAAAATTACATATTTTAACAAACCGTCATATCCACAATATTGTCATAAATTCCCCAAGCAAATGGCAGAATCTGTCCGTGTGTCTCTGTTGCCTGTTTCAGATACCCTTTGGAAATTTCAAGAGAACTCCTTATATTAAGGACGTGAAATTCAATCGCTTCCTTAAAAAAAGGCGCGCTTTTCTGATGAAAATACGGATTAATTGAATTTTCTTTTCTTTTTTTGTCAAAAACACCTTGATTAATTGAATATTTTTTTTGTCAAAAACACCATACCTTACTGGTCTATGTTCAATGTTGCCATCCTTATAAGGTGGCCTTTCTGTCAAGTTCATGGGAACTTTTTTTTTAAAAGAAAGATGAAGTTTTAGTCTTTTAAATTTTAATATTTTAATATCTACAAAGAATCTCTCATTTAGATTTCAAACTTGTGTCTCTGCATGAAGAGAGGTGTTCTTTGTTACTAGACAAAAAAACAGATTCTTGCTTGAAAGAAACAAAACTATATGTTTGTATAATTTTTGTGGAGCTTGTGGTGATTTAAGAAAAGTTCATGTATGTGCTAAAAAAGTTGCTGGGTAATTACTAGGCATGGACTAAAATATATATTATTGAAAAAAGAAGCATTATCTATATTATTTACAGTGTTGTCTATTAACAACTAGGTTAATTAGTTAGTATTGCTAGATTCTGAGCTAGCTTGCTTGCTTTGCTTGAAGCTCACTTCTGAAACATTTCACGTGATTGATATATTAATAATTATCTTCCAAAGGAAATAATATATTGAAAGAAGTGGGAGCCTATAAATATAAAAATGTTTTTTGTTCTCCCTTCCCTCAATGACTTTGTACCCCAAAACACTGTGTACTATTTTGTTTTATTTCAATAATTTAAACAAAGTTACAGTGTGATGTGTTCATTAAGGGCGTGTTCGTTTGTCACGGGATTATATGGGATGGAATTTGACGGGAACGGGAACTCACTTTTTGAAAAGTGAGAACCCATGGGTACGGGTATGCACAGGATTAATTATGGAAATGTACTTAAATGAGTGTTCGTTTGTACCGTGGGATTAGTTGTGGGAAATTTTCGTTTATTTTTAAAGTATGTATTTTTATTCAAATTTCTCATCTAAATTTGTACAAAAAATAATTTCTGTGGAGCTGGAGATAATTTAGTATATCTTGACATAAGTTGAATATATAAATATTTAGATCTTTAATATATAATATATCATCTAAAACTTGGACGGTAATTGTAAAAGATTAGTTTTTACATGATCTTAAAAAAATATAATCAGGGACTAATTTAATATGGGAGCAAAAAATTAAATGTAATTCATAAAAAAAATTATATATATATATTATTAGCCGAATTTGGACTGATCAACTTAGTCTCACAAAGATTATTGTAAAAAAATAAAACTCATTATAGATCCCTATTGCACTAATTAATTGTATTAATTTGTGAGAGGAGAGAAATTGTTACAAGAAAAAAAGAATCTTTTGACGTGGAGGGTGCTGAGTGAAGAGAGAGAGAGATTGGGAAGGAAATACTGAGCTCCGACTGAATTTGCTTTTTCCTATCAAAACAGTATTGTTAGAAGGCAAAATGAAAACTTCTTGGGAACTACTTGGGATTTTAAATGGGAAGAAACGGAGCTGCCGAACAGCCCTGAAGACAAATGTCCATATTTTGTTTTTTTCCATTAAAATCTACGCAACTGAACACGCCCTAAGAGAGATTGGTGAGCACAATTTTAAAAGTCTTTTGGATTAACTTCAAAGTTAAAACAAATTTAATATATTAAAATTCATATACTTTATGAGTAATACATGTACATGAAATTGTTTGGACGTTTCGAATTCATTTAGTACAAAGTCCAGATCCCTATAAATGTTTTCTAAGCTTAATACCACAACATAGGGGTTTCTTTCTATAATAGACTATTTCTTACTAAAATATACCAAATAATTAATGAGATAATATATTTTTGAATAGGTGAAGATACAAAAGATGAGGTCAAATTTAGAAGAGAAACTAATGAAGAGGATGGCAATAGTTCACAGAAAAGCGGAGGAATGGAGAGTATCAGCACAAACGCAACATTCACAACAGATACAAAGAGCCTATCAAAATGCACAAAAGATGAAAAATGAAAAGAAATTAATTCTCCATGGAAATACTGCTCCTTGTGCTTGTTTCTCTTGCAACAATAATAGAATTTGATGTTTCAATAATGATACCGTATAAGAAATAGTGCAAGTCGTATTTATACAAAATTTAAAATATATATGTCATTTATGCTTCCCTTCTTTTTTGTCTTTGTCAAGCACAATATGAAATGGAATCAGTTAATCTTTTGGTTTTCAAATAAATATTTCCTTAATCACGATATTTATTCTTTGTAGATGTTTCTTACAGGAACTAAATTTATATCATCTATATATGCTAGACTCGTAATTCAAAAACAATTAATCCTATTTCAAAAATAAAGGAAAGAACAGTATCATATTTTACAGGAATTAACAATAATATTTTCAAGGCAACGAAATTGTTTTGGTTACAATCAGGGTGTAAAGTGTAAACAGATACGGGATTTTTCGAATCTGAATTCGGATATATATTTAGTACAAAGATCCGAACTCAGAGACATAATTTCGCGAATAGGTAAACGGTCCAATTATATTGGAAACCCAATTTGGAGCCCGTTCTCTCTCCTCCTCCCATGTTAGCGCAATTTAGATCTCCAAGAGAATGATACATATAGGGTGCGTTTGAGTGAGTGAAGAATAGCTACCATTTCAGATTAGCACTATTTTGAGCTACTAATTTATGTTTGGAAGTGTTTGAATTAAGCAAATAGTCACTATTCTTTTCTATTCTTTGTTTGTCTTTTGTGAGATTGCTCACTATTCTACTAATCCTACAAAATGTTGAAATTGCTACTATTCTCAAATTAGAATAGCTACTAATCTTGCACTATTTTTGATTCATCCAAACGCACCCATAAAGATTTAATCTTAAAAGGTCCGGGTAGTATGACATCGGTGTCATGTGACACCAGCTTCAAAATTTATTAGATAAACTTCAAACGACTACTTCAAACTATTTAAACTGATTTAGTTTATGAATTATGTATTTACATGCTAAAATTTTATATTTTCGATTTATTTTAGTATCAAGTTAAGCGGTCAAAAATAGTTTAATATGAATGCGTTAAAATTAACGTAAAAACTATCATGTTTGATTGCTTGATTTTATACTAAATAAATTCAAAAGTTTATATATTTTGTTTATAAAAGCACAACTAATAAATTGAATCAATTTGAACTGTTTGAATTAGTGAATTAAAGTCTATTCGATAAATTTTAAAATAAAAAAATATATAGATTGAAATAACACTGACATCAAAATAGTGAGGCCCTCTAAAGACATCCCTTGAAATAATACTGACAACAACAATTTTAGGGCCACAGGGATCCCTTGTGAAATAATACTGACATCAACAATTTTAAGGGTTCCGCTCACTACCAGACAACAACAATTTTAATTTTTATTATTATTTTTTCAAGTGACCGTAGGGATCTAAGAGTCCAGGACGCAAACACCACAGGCTAGATAAACCGTAACTGAGAAAGCATATATTGGAGTAGGAAGCATAGGGCCAATCATAGCGGGTTAAATTATTTTACAAAATACTGTTCATTTGACAAAATTAGGAAGTGGCCATATTAAATTAAGATAAGTACTTTCAATTGTTCATTTACTTGATATTTAAATTTTATTAATTCTTATTCATATCTTAAAATTTATATAACTTAATTGTTCGACAATCATTCATTTCTTATTTGTATTTAAATATATATATGTAGATTATCTATTTTGTGAATAGTATTTGTTTATAGTGGATTTAGTTTTAAATTTTGACATTCTTGTACTATTTGTGGTCATATTGTCAACATATTTATTTTGAATTTGGACGCTAACAAAGTCATTGTTCGTCCAATTTTTACAAATTGACAGTCTGCTACGCCATACATTCAATTCATTGATTAATCAAGAGTGAGGCTACGAGGCTATATATAGCGCACATCAGTTTGTACTATAAATTTATATCTTTATTTTAAAGTTTAGATAGTTAGTATGAATCTCTCAACATGATTTCGAATTCTCAATATTAAAATTATACCTGGTAGGCTGGTAGCTAAATTTTACATCCTTTTAGTATTTTTTTTTTTTACTATTTTGTAGATGGGTTAAATAAATGTTAAAATTTGATATTCAGGTACATTTTCGTATAAAGATTATACTGAGCAATTTAAATCTGATTGTTTAAATTTGAAAAATGAAACTATAAATTCGGATGATGTGTGCTAATTGCTATACATGATACGGTAGCCTCACTTAGGTCATGTTCGGCTGCAGCCCGATTTTTACGTTCATGTGAGAGAAAAAAAATTACTCAAAGTGAATTGTTTTTTTCACGTATGAACAGTAAAAATTAGTTCAAAATTTTTTTTTCCTCTGCCCATTCTTATACGGCTATATCCACTATGCAGTCAAACATAACCTTATTAATTGTAATAAAAAATCAGCCATCAGATCGTTATAAGTTATAACTTTTATTTTTTACCTCAAATCGAAAGAAGCTGTAGTACTAGTACCTAATCTATGCATAAGACAAAATAAAAGGGACATCTAGGTTTTGTCAATTTACATTTTCTTGTTCTCCGTTCCCTTTTCTCCGCCTGTTTGTACATTGCTTAACGCCACACATCACGAACCAAATCTCATCTCCTGTTACATGTGAGTAGAAAATTTATATCTCTTGTTGAATAAATTTACAGTAAATTCAAAATAAAATTATATTCAATATTTAAATATTAAATAAATCTATCTGACATTGATTTTAAAGAAATAATTTTTTTATTCACAAAAAAGCAGATGATCCAGTTCCCACACAACATCTTAGTTTTTTTTCCCGAGAATATATCAATTTAGAGATGTTTCAAAATACGGTTTTTAATATTTTTGTAGCTTGTTACTATATAACACATAATCGATATATGGATGATATGCAATATGTAAATTGTCAATGTAAATGTGTATTTTGAAAAATATTTCTAATTTATAAACCAAATGGAATTTTTATCAAGCGTAATAAATTACAATAAGATATCATATTTATTAAATAACACGTGCCATATCATTAACTTTAGATCACTAATAAAATGAAATTTAAAAAAACATAATTTGTTATTGTATATACGGTACATTTTTTTATACATGCCGTAATCGTATATGACTACAATGCAACCGCATTTCAAAAACTGATTTAAAATTATTTAGTATTTCATTTGAAAACAAAGGTCAAGTATCCTGTCACATGAACAAAAAAAACAAAACAAAAATCAAGAAGCGGCATTCACAAGCAACCTTGTTTTGAGAGCTCATTGAAATTCACCAAGGCCGAAATTTAAGGATAAATAGTCCCATAACATAGTTTCCTCTGGTTAAGTGCCTCTTTGACTGAAAGCACTAATTATAAGGAGGTTCCATATCGATCCAGTCGGTATTTAACTTTAGTTATTAATAAAAACAAGAAATGTGTGCAAATTGCCTCGTTGGGCTCTAGTATTTCCTCTTTGACTGCTGTCAGCTGAAGAGACTTCAGTTATATATATTTATTCATTAATTCGTTTATCAAATAAATATTCATCAATTCGTTTATCTCTATATAGTATTTAAAAGGTTGTCGTTAAATGGCCCAATTGGGGGTTCTCAACTAGGGCTGTCCAAGAGGACCGATCGATAGTGGTTTTGCTCGTAACTCACATTTGGCTCGATCGATAACTGCTCGTTCGATAGTGGACCGAGCTGTTAACGAACTGGCTCGCTAACAGCTCGAGCCAAAATTAACGAGCTGAGTTAAGACCTTAGCTCGGCTAGGCATCAATTTGTGAATTTGTATGAATTTGTGTGTATTTTATACTGTGAAACTTGGTCCAGCTCGGTTCAGCCTGGTCCAAAAAGGTTTGTAAATTTTATTTTCTTCCTAAAACAAGGTCCAACCAAACCCAGTGAGCCAGCTCGTGGCTCGTGAGCTGACTCGCAAGTTGGCTCGTCACGAGTTTGAGCTGAGATTTTAGCTCGCGAGCTGTTACGAGCTGGCTCGCTAACAGCTCGGTCCAGAATTAACGAGCTGAGCTAAGGCCCAGCTCATTTACAGCCCTATTCTCAACCGATTCGTACCGTATTTAAAAAACAGATAAAGATAGAATTTTTCTTTCGTTAATTTATTGAGTACGAATAAGAGTGACAATTTTTTTTCGTTATCTTATCTGTTATTCTATATGATAATTTTTAAAAAGAAAAATATATATAAATATACATTTGTATAAAGATAATACATAATACAATGCAGTCACCTCCGAAACTACCTCCAATCCTATTCTCGATTGCTTGATGTGGCTACCTCCAATCATGTCCTCGACTGTCTAATCCTTGAGCGTCCTCATGAGTACCTGGAATCCACAAATAGTGGAGCGGAATGAAAGATAGTTCAAAAATATCTCTCAGTGTAATATTCAGTTCCAACCGACATATCCAGATCGGATCTAGGTAGCAAAACTAGTACCAGTTGAGGAGAGAAATAAATAAACATACAATATATATATATAATGATAAGTATATATATAACATACATCATGTTAATAAGAAAAGGGTACAATAATATCAACTACACATGAATATATGCACTCTCTTTCTCGATCTATAATAAGCGTTACTCGGGATTTCTCTAATCACTATCTTCAAACAAAGAAGACACGATGAATGACGCCTCAATGGGAGTTAAAGATCCAGTCTCCCGAGCCACACAATTCTAATTCATTGTATTTCTCTGAATGAAATCTCTAGTTCCAACCACCTTCCACCACGTCCTACATGCATGCCTTTTACATTCAAAATACAAGTCCCGACGTAGCAAGATGTCAACCAAATTATCAATCAACTGTGAGCTAAGTAGCTAACATCATAACTAAGATAAGGATCTAGTCCCCCCATTTCATTGTTAAATGAAAGGATACAAAATTTAGTCATTTACTAAATATAATAATCACTCAAGTTCTTTAAACCAACAAACAAGCAATTTATGTCCCAGGCTTGGAGAAATATAAGCGATCATTGTCAAAAGCAAACGAGAAAACAACAAGAAATCAAAACCATGCCAAAAAAGACCTTCACGGCCTAGGACGAATCTACCTGTTTTCCTAACACAAATGGAGTACAGCAAGCAAGAATGTAATTATTTATGTCAACCAAACAATTCAACTGGTAGAGGTTGAATACAGAAAATTTCTCTATTTTCTTAAACCTCGGGTCGAAGCAAAAACCATTCTATTCGTACCAATTCATATCCGGCCCAGTATTAAGGCTCATAAAATGGGTTTTGATCGGACAATTCCTACTTATTAAAGTTATGGGCTTTATAAAATTTGGGCCAGTGATTGGCAGCAAAAAAAAAATGTTTTGCGCTCTTAAAAAGAGAGGCAGAGCCGCTGAGGATGTTGATGCCTTTCAGTTTAAAATAAATAAATAAACAGAAAATTGTTCTTTCTTTTTAAAATATAGAACAAAATATTTTCTTTTTAAAATTATCAACAAAATATCTTTGTGGACCTCACTTTCTCTCTCTCTCTCTTCTCATTCCTCCCACTCATTCATGTTTACTCTGTGGCTCCACTGTTTTTCTGTCTTCTCCCTTCGCGACTGCCTCTTGTCGCTGATTTCTTGGCCTCTCACCTTATGTTTTATTTCTTTCAAATAATATATTATTAGCATTTGAAATTAGTATTTAAAAAACTTAATTCTTTAATTTATTTTTCATTAAATAAATTGGATTCGAAGCTCGTCCTCAAATTTGTATAACTAACGTAGCAAATCTTTCTATTTTATTTCGAATTTATGATCTCTTTATGTTGTATTATCTATTCATATAAAGTGTTTATATATTGTTATTAAGAAGAAATAAATTTAGTGTCATATTATAATTATAATAATATAATTAAGTTAAATTAAATTTATTTGATAAATTTAATGAGTTTAATAAATTATACATACACATATTTTAATCAACATTCTGTCCATCTCACAAGAACATACCACTGTTTACAAATAAATAATAAATAATAAATAATGCTGCTTTGACCAAGAGAAGACAAACAGAAGAGCAGAAAAATAACGAAGTCAGATGACCTGAAAACAAAATACGGAACACGGATGGATGCTTAGTGCCTCGAGATCCGTGCACAAAATGTTGGCATTTGGCAGAGGTAGCCCGGCCAAAGAAAGTATGGGTGTTTGCGCTGAACATTTGAACACACAAATCCACACTCTCTCTCTCCCTCCCTCTCCTGACACCCATAAAAGACAACGCAATTCACGGCTTTTTTTATTCAACTCATTTTCATTTTATTTGTCAGAAATAAATTTTGAAATGCTCATTAGACTGAATTGTTTTATTACTGAGATGAACAAACGCAGGTGTTATTGTACGGTCACAACTAAACATCCACCAATAATAAGACTTGACAATTGACTCATCATACTTTGTGACTGACTGTCTTATTGACACGGCTGTAAATTATAATTTTTTATTGTTTGATCCGGATTTATTTTACAGTTAAGCTCATATTTGATCGCGACATAAAGTGAAGAATTAAAAAATATTCTTCACTCGAGCAGTCAAATATTAATAAATTATAATGAAATGAACAGGACTTAAAAAAACAAATTAATGATAACATTACTACGAAATTAAAATTCTAAATAACTAGTTATAGTTACGTAATAGTTGTGTTATAATTTTTTTCAGATCTTAAATTCTATAATGCTATCAATCGCTTCATTTGATCAAAGTTCTAAATAAACTTGCTCTATAACTGTGCAATAGATGCGTTGTTGTTTTTTTGGACATTAAAAACGATAATTATTATTTAGAACTTTGAACAAAACTATAACATTAATATTTAAATTTTAA
This sequence comes from Carex cristatella, assembly GCA_024447775.1. Lineage (NCBI taxonomy): Eukaryota > Viridiplantae > Streptophyta > Magnoliopsida > Poales > Cyperaceae > Carex > Carex cristatella. The sequence continues at coordinate 3,956,365 of JAJHPF010000012.1, forward strand.
ATTAATTTGTAATTTATAAAACTTACTAATTGTTCTCAAACGCGTAAGACAAAAAATAGACCGAATAACAAGAATAATTTTGCTTGACAAAAAAATACGCCGGATTAATCATATTGTCATCATGAAAACAACAATATATTTTCTAAACAACCCACGCATAGATACAACAGTATATAATTCAACAATTATTTTAAGCCACAACCTTACTTTTAATCACAACCAAAAAAAAAAAACTTATGTTGTCTTAATTTGAAATAAGCAATTTATTCAGTTATAATTTTAACCTACAACTAAATATGAACTAAATGTTTAAGTTATAGTTTATTTTGTTTATTTGTCAAGTCGTCTAATAATAAACAAAAAATAGATATTTTTGTGCACTGATTTATTTATTTTTCGCAAAAATATAACAGTATAGTACATTTCACATGTTTAAATTATAGAGCAACGTAAAACTTTTTTATATTTGATCTATACAGATATCACAAATAATGCACTAGTCATCTTTATACGCAAATAGACTCGTAAAACATAGTCAAGGGTGGAGCTTCATGGAATAGGAAGGAGAATTTATATCACCTAGGGTAACATAATATTTTTAATGTGATCAAAATCTGCATAAAATATTAAAGAGACTTCATGTATTTCATCATAAACAGTATTGTTCCGAATTGTAACCATCGGTGGAGCTTCATATATGGAGTTGGAAAGGGAATTCTTGCCTTGCTATACGAGGGAAAAATATGGAGCTTCGTATGTTGTCGGTCCAGGAAAATATATATATGTTCTCTCGGACCAGCACCTTGCTATACGAGGGGTGTTTGAGGCCCCCAATCTGGGATGGTGCGAGGAAAAAAATGAAGCTGTCCACCGATTGTGTTCACAGCATATTGCTGCAAATGTTTGGAAAAAATTCTCTCAGAAGTGGCTCCACACGGTTTTCAAGAAATTTGTTAAGAAAAAAAAATTTGGAAATTTGAAGAGGGGATGGATATAATTAAGCAAAGAGATACAAAAGCACACGACTACATCATGAAAATTGGTAAACGGGACCGCAAGAATGATGCAGAGCCTTTGGCTCTGCATAAGTGGACACAAGTGCATGATGGAGTCCTTAATCGAAGGGGTATAATGAACTCTAATGGCTCTGAGGTACTAAACAGTGTCTTCAAGGTGGCCAGACAATTACCTGTGTGTGCACTTCTTGAGAAAACATATTACAAGTGCATCGACTGGTTTGTAAAGAGACGGGAGGCCGCGTTTGGGTGGGAGGCTACAGGATTGGATTTTTCGAATTACACTGATTTTACATCGTCGTAGGAAAAATGCAAGAATGCACGAAGTCAGACCAATGTATGCTGGCCACAACAACTATGAGGTTGTTGATAAAGATGGACTTCTTCAAACGGTAAGTCTCATTTCTTAGTGTCATATATATGTACTATTTTTTAATTCATTCAATTCAAGAAATCTGATTTTTTTTAATTGCAGGGTGTTCGAGGCGAGGTCAAGTATAGTGTTACCTTTCCTCCAGAAGGAATGCCTATATGCCTGGGTCAGAGACCTGAATTAATAGGCATCCCATGTAACCATGTTCTTGCAGTTTGCTTCTTCAGGAATTTAAACTATAATGATTATGTAAGTCCATATTTTAGCTTACAAAATTATATAAACACTTGGTCTGGAGAATTCAAGGGATTTGAAAATGCACGGGATTGGCCATTGTATCATGGGCCCATTATAAGGCCAGATCCAAATAAAATAAATAAGGGTAGGAGAAAACACAAACGAATTCTAATGACAATGGACAAAATGGAGGCTCCTACCAGGATTCGACTACAAAATCAAAAGACTTCTAGAGCTAGACATTCAGGTATAAAAATTTAAAAATTCAATGGACAAACAATGTGCATGATTACTATTTTAATTGAACTAAATTGTTTTCATTTTGTGTTAGGTGCATCGACTTCATCAACTCGACGCTCTTGATGACTCTCAATGTATCTTATTGTATTGTTATGATGACACTTTTATTGTATTCTTAAGATTTCCAACAACACTTTTATTGTATTGTTATTTCGAATGACATTTTAACTATTTATGAATTATGTATTATTGTTCATGATGACATTATGTAAATTTAAAAGTTGCCAACTGCTATCAATGTGAAACTATCGATGTACTTATAATAACAAAATAACAAGTTCCTCGTAAATAATATAACAAGTCCATCTTAATATAACATGCAAATAATAATGTAACAAGTCCATCTTATCAAATTCAGAAATTCTCAAACCGAAATCTCATCTCCATGCACATAAATTCTTCAAAGCATTGAACATTAAAAACAATTATAATCCTAAATTCTTCAAAGCATCGTTCATCCGATTGTTGTAAGCAATAGTAGGACGGTGCCTATTTAACTGGAGTGGTTTTACATTAGTCTGCCAAAAAAAAATTAAACCATTATAACCCCTTCAAATATTTCATATAATGTTTATTTCAAACAAATAATTAATAAATTTAACAAAAATTACCTTGTCACGAACTGTCCATGCTCTGTGGTACTCTGGTGGTAATTTCAACAACTCTGAATAATTCGGATTATCCATTCACCCTGTTAGAAATTCAACTATATGTAAGAAAATGACTACATCATACTTTGGTCAAAATTTGATAATAAATTATACTAAATTACACTAAATTACACAACTTATACTAAATTATACTAAATTACACAAATTACACTAAATTATACTGCATAACACAAATTACACTAAATTATACTGCATAACACAAATTACACTAAATTACACTAAATTACACAAATTAATACTAAATTATACTACATAACACAAATTACACTAAACTATACTAAATTACACTAAATTATACTACGTAACACAAATTACACTAAATTATACTAAATTACACAGATTATACTAAATTACACAAATTATACTAAATTACACAAATTTTACATTAAATTGAGGCCAATTGCTAATTCAACAATAAATTACACAAAAATGACTAAATATACTAAACAAACTCAATTAAATGAGTTATTTAATTTAATTTGGCTAAAATAAAAAAATTATGAAAAAATCGGATTTTTACCTTGTTAAAATAGTAGATCGAAAGAGTTTCCAACTCTCTTGGACGATCCAAGAATTTTGAAACAATTGAATGAAAAAATGATAGAGTATTTGGAAATGATAAAAAAAAAAACGGTTTGGGAGAGGAGAGGAGAAGGAGAAGAGAAGGAGACGGAGAGGAGAAGACAGAGACAGAGAGGGTTTAGGGTGCGCGGAAAAATTGCAAAATAAGCCTCCACCGGTTCCCTAAACCGGTGGAGCATATATTTCGGATTTTCTGTGGCGGGATCTGTGCTGGGTGGAAAAATAGGTCATCCGGGTGTTAAATTTTTTGTACCGGATTGGAAATCTGGTGGAGAAAGGCGGATTAAATCTCCACCGGTTTGGGAATCCAGTGGAGGCTATTTTTGTTGCTTTTTTCTCAAGTTGGCTGGTTTAGTTAATTTATGGGTTATGAATTCTAAATAAAAAAAAAAATTCGGTGATTTCTCCGCGTTTCTATAAATATAATCCATACAGTTTGACCAAATTAAAAAGCGTACATTTTTTAGAGTCAAATTACTCATAAACCTTTCTTTTTCTACTTTTCTTAGCACCTCCCTTGCGCTCCTAGCGTGGTAGAGAAGAACATCTAAAATTTGCCATTTATTTGATTTAGACAATATCTTGTCAATTGTCATACGACGGAATTTATACTGGAGCCAATGACTGACGGAGGCTCCAGAAACCTAAAAAAATGCGCAATGGAAATGATGGGGAAATGAAATGATGAAAAAAAATTTACAGCAATGTTTTTTCCTGACGGGGAAAAATGCAACAAGAAAACGTCGTTTCTGAATTCTGAGTGCCTGGTCCCGACTTGTTAGCAACTTAGCACCCATTTGACTTGTGATAAAGTGAAAGTTATATGATTCGACAACCCCCACGAGACAGAAACAGAGCATGGGAGAGAGAAGATTCTCTCAACGAGGCGAAAAAGAGAGAGAAGAGAGCGCTGTCTGTGTTGGCTTTGGAAGTATTGTAATGGCAGGTCTTCAGGCTTTAATTCTTGCTTTACAAAGGTCAGCCACGATTCTCTTTCTCTCTCTATAGACTATAGCTAGCACGAAACCCTAAACCCTTTGACAATGGTACCTACCTCCTATTATCTCTGCGTGTGCGGTATCAACGCAGGTGCACCTCCGCTTTTCCTTTTTCTCTCTCCTCTCTTCCTCCCCTTCTCGTTCTTTTTTTAATATTTTTTGTAATAAAACCAGCTGGCCTTTTGCTTATCCCCTGGAAATTTCTTTTTACAATTTTATACTGTTTCATATTGATTTTTTTTTTTTTTCAGGATATAACAGCGAAGCATTTAGTACACTTGGAAAGGTGTAAAGGAAGATCCACTGTCCTAAATTAGGTCAAAGACATGAATCCATTCCAAACAGATCTGAACAAGAAAACAAAACAAAACTTCTGTTAAAATTTGTTTATTCTCGGTTAGCGTTTGTTTAATAAAATAACGAATGCATTGAATTGCGTGAAAAAGATTCCCTTAGGTCAAACCCCACTGGGGTTTTTGTACCTTATTCATTGTTCCTCTTGGATGTTTTTTTTGTTTCTTATAATTTTGTTCTGCTGCCACACTGTCACACTGACACGGTTGTTCTGTTCCAATGGGGTCCGTGGGGACCTCGGTTTTTGTTAGGATAATCCAAAGTTTCTGCTTTTCTTAATTTTAATTATTAAAATAATCAAAAGCTGTGCAATTCGGCGGTTCATCTCTAGTGGAGCGGATTGGGTACACCTTGATAAGCACCATTTGATTGTGTACAATCATTCACGGCCTTTCGATTAGAATTTCTCTTTTATCGGAAGGCTAGAAATGAATGTGCACGATTAAATTGTACTATCAAGGAATACCTGCTCTGCTGTGTCTTGCCGTTTATAGATTTATTTAGTTTTAGGTTTTCACACGTGTCACGAAGCGTACGATAAGCTAGCTGTATAGCCTACAGTTAATTGGCGTAAACTTCAATCTACCTATTCAGGGCTTGAAAGTTGAAACCCGAACAGTAAAGGTCAGGGATCCGATGATAACTATTGAACATCACAAAACAAAAACAAATATAAAATAAACGTTTTAATTCCAAATTTAATTTGTCGCTATTCGCTAATGTATATCGTAAAGCTAACAAAAAAAAAATGTTTGTGTGTTTTATGGTTTAAATTTTTTAGTGGATTTTAAAGTATTATATGTATGAATTGATGAATAACTGCCTCTAAAAAATTCCTATCACACAAATATTTGTTTAATCTTCTCAGAAATTAAGGATGTTGTGGATGAAAATAAAAATAAAAATGGATTTAAACTTATTAACTAATTAGATACTCGATAAAAAAATAATACTTTAATTTATATTTTTCAATACTCGGACTTGTAATTTCTGATGTTTTAACCTATAATTCTAATTATCAATCATAATTCATGAAATTTATTTTAATTTTAATCCTAAATTTAATCCGAATTACAATTTAAACATCCAGAGGGGGGCAAAAAAAATTTTAGAAGAGGGGGCAAATTCGATCGAAACGTCCCGATATCTACTAAAACTCAGAATCCGGGGGCAATGCTCCTCCCTTAATTTTGAAATTCAGTAAAAAAAAAAATGGGTCCAGTGACACTTTCCCTCTATCTGAAAATTATTTTGTCCCACTCTGGAACTGGAAAACTTGCCAAACCAGTCCAAAAGCACTGTTAGTAGAAAACTTTTTTATTTTAATAGAAATTTACAGATCCGGACCAACTTTGTTGTTTTTTAATATGTAAAATGATATTATTTTGTTATTTTCTATTATGTAAGAATATACTATTTTTTATCTAGTATCCAATAAGTTATTTTAATCCGATTTCTATCTCTCTCTGACTGAAATTCTGAGTCTGTCTCATAACATACTTCTGAAAATCGGATCAGAATCTGCTCCTTTTCTTTAGAAAAGGAGGAAAAGGAGCACCCTCCTATTCTCAAATCCGGATCGTTTAAAATCTATCGTACGGTCTTGATTAAATCTTAATCATTTTAATAGATTAGATTAATTTGAAAATAAAAAGTAATTGAAGACGTACGATAGATTTTGAACGATCCGAATTTGAGAATCGGAGGATTCTCCTTTTCTAAAAAAAGAAAAGGAGCAGATTCTGATCCCTGAAAATCGAACAATTCCAACCAATTAAATATAGCCTAGAAACATACTCGTCCACCAATATTATTGAGCCACATCATCTTTCTTTAAAATTATATAATTTTTATATTTGTGCAAACATCCATGATTCACACGTGACACGAGAAATGACGGATCCTAAAATCAGGACCGAAAACTTATTCCTCTGAACTTATTGCTTATAGTACATAAATTTCATTTTGTTAATGAAATGTGTTTCGTTTGCTCATTGGTCGATGATAATTATTGTAGTAACAATAATTTAGAAGAAGCATAACTATTCTAATTTAGAAGAAGCTAGAAACAGTATTGTGTTCGGAAAGCAACTCAAATAATATATTCAAATTTCAACGAGACTTTAAAGATCCGACTATATATATAGTTTTATTAGATTGAGTCTATGCATATCACAACTGGATTCGTAATACGAATTAATATTTTTATTTTCAAAATTCTATCGGTCGATTCGAACCGTTCAACATAATTTTCATATGAATATGTGATTGCAAATAAAATATTATTTTTTTAGAATATTTTTACTATTTTTTAAGATATATTGGATGTCCAAAATTTTCAGATAAAGTGATTTTCTACCTTTCTTAATAAATTATAATCAAATTCTAAAAAATATAAAATTTGGGTTGCAAGTACATATTCACATGGGGGGGATTATGTTGAACTGTTCGGATCGACTGTTAGGATTTTAAAAATAAAAATATTGATCCATATTACGGACCAACCGTGATATGCGTACCATAGACTCACTCGTTTTATTATGCGGATAGACTTTAAAAACTTAATTTTAACTTTTAAGATTACGAAAAAAAATAACTTTTAAAGTACTGCGATTAGAATTTGTTTAACATAATGCTAGAATTTGAATGCCCAACCTATATAATTTGGAAATTTATCCATTTACTATCGCACTATGAAATATAATCTAATATCTTTACTCTTTATACAAGAAACTTTATCTTATCAAGTTCAACATTCCAGTTTTGAACTTAAACCCACTTGAGCAAATTAATTCTTGCGCTATAGAATTTATGAATTATAACAAATTATTTAACCGTAAACTATCAAAATGCAAAAAGTTGGAAGAAATATTTCAAATGAGCAGTTTTGATTTTATACAGCCCCCAACTATAGAATTAAAACAACGTTGCATTAATTTGTACGCTTTCTTTTGAAATCTTTACTCAAAATTCTATATCAAATAAGAGGAGGGATACACTGTTGTTAGGTAACACCGAATTACACCATACATTTTTTAAGCTTAAACAGTCAATCTAAATCGTTCAACATGATTAATATATTAAAATGTGTCTGCAGATTAAATTTTACATTTTTCTGAATTTTTTACTATTTATTAAAATGAATACAAAAATTCAATAATGTAAAAATAATAATTTTATAAAATACTCACTAAATAGTAGAAAATTAAAATAAAATGGAAAATTTAATCTTTATACATATTTTAACACGAAGATGAATTTGAATCAACGGTTTAAAATTTAAATCTTTAAAAATATAGAATAAACGTTATACCCTTCTGCCGGAATCGCGCCATTAGTTACTACCGCAAACTGCGGTAAAAAATGGTCCGTAAAAGTGAAATAAGTTTAGTCGCATGTGAACTCGCAGTCTCGCACGCAGCTGCTTTAGCTTTAGGCCAATCGTTTCGCTTTGGACCTTTGGTACACGGGCTGTTCCAACTATAAATATCTTTCTCTCCTCCATCACACATTCACACGCTCCCTCACTCCGCACTCCCTCTCCACTGTCAACGTTTCCAAATTATTAAAAAAAAGAAGGAAAAAAACTGAAAAGACAAAAGAAACCCACAAAGCGTTCATCTCTTCTTCTCACGAAGTTTCCCCTTCTCACCTTTCTCTCCCTACCATTCCATTCTTTCCATTTTATCCCATCCACATTTAATTTCTCTCTGCTAGAAACAAAGCATGCAAATGGATCAGATCGCAGTAACCTCTCGCCCAAACTCGAAGAAGAGAAAGGCGGAAGGAGAGGTCACCTTCCCGCTAGACCACCTCCACCAAGACCTCCTCGAACGGGTTCTCGCCCGGGTCCCACCTGCCAGTTTCTTTTCTCTACGCTCCGTCTGTAGGAAGTTCAGCGCTGTCGCAACCTCTCCTTCGTTTCACATAGCATGCTCTCAGATTTCCTCCAGAGAACCCTGGTTTCTTATGGTCGACCACGATCTACACCGGGCCTCTCTAGTTTTCGACTCGTCAGAGGGGAACTGGAGAAGCATCAAGGCTATAACCAATTTTAACAAGCCTATCCCTGTTGCCTCCTCTGGTGGTCTGGTTTGCTACAGAGCAGAAACCGGAGAATTAATCGTTTCTAACCCGGTTACTGGTGTGTGTCGTGAGTTGCCAAGTGTAACCCGGCTTACAGAGAGCGAGACGCTCCATGCAATTGCTATGCGTTCCTCCAAAGAAAATCCTTCTACGTACCGAGTTGTTGTGGTCTTCGGTGAAGTACCTAATCTTTCTTTCATGGCGTTTGATTCTTCCAAGAACTCGTGGGAAGAAGAGGTAACCCTAGTTCGAAAAACCGACAGTTTCTCGGAAGTGGAGGTAAATGGAGAAGAAGAGGTGTATTTCTTGAGTAAAACTGGAGATGTAGTTGCTACTAACATGCAAAAAAGCCCGTCTAAACAGTACTCTTCTGTTTTAACAACTGAAAATGGAGAGGAAATGCTCTATTTCCTTAGCCGTTCCGGTACTGTGCTATCTTGCAATCTCTCACAAAGATCTTTCATCGAGCTGCCGAGGCTTCTCCCGGTGTATTTCGAGTACTCCATTGATGTGATAGAGTGTGGTGGTGAGATGCTGGTAGTGGTGCTCTCAGAATTTCTTGAGACTTCTAGTCTGAGATTCTGGAAATACTGCAAGAGAGATAGGTTTTGGTATCAAGTTGCCGCCATGCCGCCTTCTCTGTCGCATGAATTCTTTGCGAAAAAGGTGGACATAAATTGTGTTGGACATGGAGATGAGGTTCTCTTGTGTGTGAATTCTAGCGAGTGTAGCAGTTGCTTGATGTGTGATTTGAAAAATAATAAATGGATTGAGATGCCTAAGTGCTATGTTGATGGAAAAGAGAAAGAGTTCCTCTCAGCATTCTCCTTCGAACCTAGATTGGAGGCCATTGTTTAAGCGGCTACCATTTTCATTTTCTTGTGATTTTTTTTTCTTCTTAATTCATGTCTTATTGTTTTGTATTGTTTCATATTCATTGTACGGGATTAAAATTCTTCTCATACAATATTTGTAAAAGCAGAAGATTGAATGATTTCCGATAAGAATCTCATCGTTTGTGAACTATCTGTTCCTTTTTGTTCCTTTTCTTTTTCAGTGTTGATATACTTTGTGCTCTCCTTTGGAAGGAGCATGGCTTCCACCAAAGAGTCCGAAGAGTCTGTAGCTATGGCCTCTGTAATCTGTGTCTATAACTGTGTAGCTGCTCGTGGGGTACTATGTCATTGTTTGGTGCCTGCTACTGCTAGTGCTACATAGTATATGATCAATATACATAAGAGATTACAAATATACGATGAGAAGAGATGAAGAAAATCCATTTTTGTCAGAATTGTGTCGAATAGCACTTACTAATAATTATGAAGCATGAATTTGTAAGTAGTAAATAAAGGAAATGTCATTGTGGATTATTCGTTCTTTATCTCCTGAGCTTTTTGTCTACTACACAATAGTTTTGCTTAGCCACCACCTTGTTTGCTTTGCTTTGCTTTGCCTATTGGAAGTCTTTACTGAGTGCAAAGAAAGACTTTGCAAAAGAGTACTTGTTCTCTTGTACTTTTTATATTTCTGTGCATTTGCTGTTGCCAAGAATCTTATTTTAATTATGAATTTTTGACAATTGATAGTCGACGATATGGATTTGGGCGTTGTACTTTGTTGCTGGTGAGCTGGTCAATGTAAACTGTTTGAATTACTTCAACAAATCGGTGTTTATGCCAAAAAATATAAAGAAATCGATAATAAGGATTACGAATTATTGTTGAACATTTATAACAATAGATTGGCTTTTGCCAAATTCACCGTTCAGTTGTTTGAGTTTCAGCAGCTTTAATGCAAACATTATTTTCCTTAATTTTTAAATAGCCGCCCTTATGTACAATTTAGTCCCAAGCTTTTAAAAAACTGCTGCTATACTAATTTACTTACTGACCCCATGCACAAAATTTGTTTTTAAAAAAAGATTCAGCAATCAGCAAAATTTTCAGAAATATAGAAAAAATCTCATGTTGGCTAGCGATTTCATCACCAACAATTAGTGGTAAAAACAGAAAATTAATAGTCAGACTTACATTTTTGTCAGAATTACCTGTCCTATATTATATATTATGAATTTATGATTACAAGTCAACTATTTCAATTTTCTTCTGGTATATTTCAGATATGAGGAGGGTCACTTAGACAATTTTTATCTTGACAATATTGGTAATTTCAAAAAATAATGTTTAAATTTGAAATTCAAAATATAGACGTGATCTATATTATTAAAAAATCAATTCTGTAAAATATGAAGTGATTTAAAATTTCAACGGTTCCAATGTAATGGTCCTTGATAAATTTTCATACCTGTAAATTTATTGGAGAATTCATTATCTGAAATTAATGGTCCCAGAGTTTTTTAATTGCCTGAAATTTGACTAATAGGCTATCTTTATGTAACTCAGTAACATACCTATAAGTTTATTTTTTACTTTTCCCCTTCCTGAGTAAGACACAGTGTGAGAAAGCCTTGATGTGTATACTTTTATTTTTTTAAATTAATTTGAATATTTGATTAATCAGTTAAAATTTCTTGGAGATGTGGATGGTTCTGTTGGGGGGGCACACAAAGGAGCAGACATTCTCCGAATTTTTGCAAATGGTGGGGACCAAAAAAATCACCAAGAAATGGCCTAAAGTTTAAAAGAAAAAGATATAAAGGGTTTTATAAAAAGGAAAAGAAAATGATAAAAGGTTTGACAAGGGTGGCAAATGCAACTCCTCTTTGTCAATGCTTTACGAAATTAAGAAATCGGAGCTCTTTATACAAAGCAAACGAACCTATCACAAGCTCTACATATTTTTAACAATTTAATTAATATATAAAATAAAATGGTGCGATTCCACTAGAATATAAAAGTAAATTAAGTTATTAATTAGCATGCAAGGTTTTTGTAGGCTTTACAATTGTACGTACCTTGATAACTTAATACGCAACAAAAGACAAAATAAAAGTTACTAATTAATTTGTTATTATTATTTTTTTATTTATCCTCCGCGTAATATACACGAACGTAACCAGAGTGTACCGGGGGTAGCCGTCTCATTTTGAATTTTGAGTTTTAGTGGAGATCTATCGGTTCCGACTAGCTTTGTTTCCCTCCTCTCTGGATTTTGTTTGCCCTCTCTGAATGTTTAATTGATAATTCAGGTTAAATTTATAATTAAAATTAAAATAAATTTTTAATAAAATATTATTGATAATTAGAATTATAAGTCAGAACATTAGTGAAATTACAAGTCAGGATATTGTAAAGTATAAGTTAAAATATTATTTTTAATCAAATATCTAATTAATTAATGGATTTAAATCCGACTAGATATTTTTCTACCCTCTTGATAATATAGCGGTTCACGTGGAACAGGTTTATGACACATGAGCATCCATTGCTGGAAACAAAAGCAAAGTGTGGAGAAGGCCGCACTCGTGCTATCGTGCATGGGCCATTGGGCAATGTAACCAAAAATAATTAATTAACTAAGTAATTAAGCAAATTAAAAGTAAAACAGACAGATGGACCTGGCAAGGTACAACGGAGGCTTACACGTGAGAGTGTGAGACAAAGATGGAAGCCACAAATCCTTGGTTTTACCAAAAGCATTAAGCACCCCTGCGTTTTGCTTTACTAATCCTTTGTTATCATAATTTTAATAATCCTTCGTTATCTTGGAGATAGAAAAGAGGATATATAAAAGAAGAGACAAAAGGCTGACTTGTAGCTGTAATATGGTACTTATATTATGGAAAATTTCAATTATTTAGATTTTTTTTTTTTTTTTTGCTTTTTCAGAAGTCCATGGGTAAAGGGCGTGTGACTGTGTGACAGTGTGAGAGACTGAGAATCCTATTTTTTGTTTTTGTTTTAGTAATTCAAATATTTATTTGTAAATAAAGAGTATAATTGCATTGTTAAATTGGAGAGCAGTTTGGGTCTGATGCCCATCAGAGTCAAACTGAGGTTGATGAGTTCCATAAACGTCAGATCTGCTTTATTATCCGTGCGCGTCTGCTTTAATATTCTTGTGCATAAATTTTAAAGTGGATCAAACAGTTATAGAACTCATCAGACTCAAATTTAAATCCGATAGAGATCGAACCCAAATTGCGGTTGTTAAATTGATGCACAAGAAGGAACCTTATTTTTTAGAAATCTTCTAATGAACCTTTGCAATGCTAGGGTTCCTTTTAGTGTATCGGAAAAATCATGCAATTATACTTTATACATGTTAAAATTGATTTTTTAATTATAAAAATAAAAAAATGCTGTGAATGGGTGACGTTCATTAATGTAATTAATCCAAATTGCAATAAGTGTTTAGAAAATAAATCGAATCAACCTCTCAACTTTTATTTATTTTTCCATGCACCAGAAAAAATTACACACTTGTTTATTATAAAATGCATACTTGTTTATTTTAATTCAGATATATTTGCTAATGGATATAACGTATTTTTTTATTAATTTATAAAAATATATTAGTTGCTTTTAGAACAAATTCGGATCGTTCATTTGAATTTGGCACTTGAACTTTTAGTAATCACTCATACTAAACAAATATTCCGTATTAATTATTTAAACAACTGATGCGCATATTCCGGTATCCAATTTTTATGAGAGAATATGAAAATTTCAGTTGAATTGGAAATGTTATTCAAGTATTATATCATTATCTTTTCCATGTTATTTGAATTTTTTTTCTTAAACACAGTTGGACAGATTTTTTTTTTCCCATATCATTTGAACAAATATTCAGATCAACATTCATAATAGCCATTGTCTCAATGATAAACAAAAGTTTATTCGGATCTAATTTTCTTCTATGCATCTTTATATGCCGATGAGTTAATTTAAAGTTATTATTCACTCGTGTTGTCCGTACATCTTAAAATTTTAACGTTTTAACTAAAACATCAACATGATTCGAATTCAGTTAAAAATTCTCTATATAATATATATCTGAATTAGCATTTAAATTCTTAAATTCCAATTGAATATAAATTCACATGTAAATTTTATATATTTTTTTTTTGTAGTTTCGTATTTGAGTAATTGAGTATTATAAATTTGTAATGAATTCGCATTTGAATTATACGAAAATTCAATCAGAATTTGATCCACTGGCAATCCTATATATACAGACTACAGAATATACAAAATAACATGTACAAATTAAACCAGTTACGGGTTTGATTTAAAAAAGGTTTTTTTTTTGCAGTTTGCACGGTTTTCATGGGAAATAGAGAACGCACAAGAAGAACGTACCTGAGCATATAGTGTTTTATATGTATATTTTTTTTCATTCACTATATATCACGATATATATTTTTTTTTGCAGTTTGCACAATTTTCTCCAAGATCTCGGGACTGCACATCAATTTTGAGAAAAACTCCTTCTGTCCAATTAACTTAACCCATACAAAACCTGGATGGTGGCCACGGTTATGGGTTGTGTGCAAACTGCAATGCCAATCCCTTATTTGGGCATGCCTCTCTCTATTAAACGACCGCGCAGGCAAGATTTTGTAGCATTAATTGAGAAGATTGAGCATAGAATTGAGGGATGGCTCAGTAAGCTATTGTCCAGAGGCGGCCGACTACAATTAATTAAGTCTGTCTTATGTAGCATGCCTATTTATCTAATGACATGCTTTGTCTTGCCGAAATGGGTGACTCTGCGAATTGAAAAACTCTGTAGGAATTTCTTGTGGGGTAGTGCGCGAGGAGATAACAGAGGTATATCATTAATCAACTAGGAAACTGTGTGCACTCCTAAGAAGCTTGGTGGATTGGGAGTCCCTGATTTGGAATTACGAAACTGTTCATTACTTTTTAGGTGGTGGTGGAAAGCTACAACTCAGGTTGGAGGCCTCTGGTACGAGATAATTAACTTATTGAGGAAGCACATACCAAATCGAGCAGGGCCTAAAATCTGGCTGGTAAGTGGTTCTTTTTTCTGGAAGCACTTGATTAAAATCTTGCCAATCTTTCATTGGTGTACCCAGTGGAGTATAGGTGACAGCAAAATTATATCGTTCTGGTACGATAAGTGGAGCGAAGAGGGACCACTCAGAGGCATTCGGGATCGTCAACAGAGACCACCATCGCAGCTCATCTCATTGCAAGAAGTGGTAGCTGAAAGCCTCCCTTCAACTGGTTCGGTACCAATGGCAGTATCGGTTCTGACAGAGTTGGAGGACCAATTGATTTGGCGCTGGTCCAGTAGTGGGCAGTATTCGGTTTCATCTTACTACAACCTAATCATCTCTGCTGGTAAGGTTAGATGGAGCTATATGGAGATTTGGAGTTCCCCTGCGCCATCAAAGGTGAAAATATTCACTTATCTCCTTCTTCAGAATAGGTTGCTGACTCATGAAGTCATGCAGACTAAGGGTATTATGTGTGACTTAAAATGTGTCATGTGCGATGTATGCCCTATCGAAACTGCTCAGCATCTATTTTTTGAATGTTCCAATGCTACTGCGGTGTGGGACAGATTACCAAACCTATTGCATCATGGTTGCACAGTTCAAGGAACTTGGAATGCTTCATTGCGTCATCACGGCCAGACAAGCGGAAAGGGAAAGAAGGAGTGGGCTACCACATTCATGGCGACACTCTGGTTGTTGTGGAAGCAAAGAAATGAAGTTATTTTCCGAGGTTCGAAATGACTAACGTGGTTGGTGGCCGATCGAGCAAGGAGGAAGCAGTACTGTGGACCCGGTATTGTGGTACTTCTCGGGCACGAAGAAGTGGGTTTATTGAGAGAACGGGGACAGCTTAATTTGATTGTAATTTAATTTAATTTAATTTAGGATTGGATGTTGTAAACAACTTTATTAATTCAATTTTGGTAGCCTCTACCAAGCTTTCAAAAAAAAAAAGATATATATGTTTTGGGTAATCAAACTTAAGCGAATTCAGAATTATTTTGAGGGACAAAAAAAATCAAATAGGTTTAAATAGTTAATTGTATCTAAATTCATTAACTAATTGAATATTTGATAAAAAATAATGTTTTAACTTATACTTTATAATTCTCTGATTTGTAATTTCTGATGTTCTGATTTATAATTATAATTAAAAAAATTTATTTTATTTTTAACTATAAATTTAACTCGAATTACCAATTAAACATCCAGAGAGAGGCAAATTTTTTTTTTGAAGGAGTAAAGCCAGTCGGAACAGATATATCTCTACTAAAACTCAAAATCTAAAAAAGACGGCTGCTCTTCCTTTTACACACTGGGTTCGCCCCTGCTTATAAAGCAGAGAACCATTTTATTAGTAAATGTAAAAAACAACAGATAATATTAACTTTAGAGTACGATATATTTTATAAATAACCTTCATTTTCGAAAACAAAAAAAAGCATTGGTTTTTTTTTTTTATTGTACATCGTTAGTCTTGGCAAGAATCCACATCCGTTGCTGTAGAACTATAAGATAAAATGCGATCGAGATCATTCATCCAGAATTTTACATAAAGTTAAAAAAAAAAGAGTCGTATTGTATGACGAGCATATGATCTAAATCGGACGATTAAAATTGAATGTCACGTAATTTCTACCATCACCGCAATAACAACAATCTCGTAGGGTAAAGATATTGACATAACAGTTTTCCTTTATATAGCACGCAGCTCATATACAGTGCTATTTTTTTTTTGAGAAAAAAATCGGAGGTCTGTTATATTAATTGAAGAGAAAAGTCCAAAGTATTACATAGCCAAAATACTTAAAAAAGAAAAACAAATTGCTGAAGGGGAAATAACTACCAGCACCAAATAATAAAACTAAAAAACGCTTAAAATAAACTTGGAACCTACTCCGCCTCTTTTCTATTTCCCAAAAGTGAAAGGACCCAATGGTAAGATTGTCTTCTTCACCTTCTGACAGCTCTATAGCAAATACCAGTACGCAACGGGGTCGTTCGGCAACAAAGGATTAGGAGTGAATGATTAAGAGCTTAAGGAGCACTAAGGAACCGATGTTCGGTTGTCTTAATCCGTTGGTGAAGAATTAAGTGCTTAAGGAAGGGGTAGGGGTGCCTTAAAGTTCGGACAGAGGATTGAGATCCGGGCAAAAGGAGGCTAAAAGAGGTAATCTTAATCCGCGCTAAAAAATCAGTGTTCGGTAGAATTAAGCTGCTAAGGAAGCTAAGGGAAACGGATTAAGTCTTAAGGAGGCTTAATTCTCTCCAGCCAAACAACACCAACAGGATTACATTTTACAACCTGTTTTTTTACCAGTAATATCGAGATGCCTCCTTGGTAAACAACAGTGGCATGCCAAGAGTGAGACATAGCATCCGGACTGCGTTTTGCATTGCCTATTCCTTCTATGTTTCAAGCCTCTTCGTCTACATTTGTGGGGTCTTTCCAGTGCTATTTTGACTCTTTTGTTTGTGTGTTGTGTGAATCAGAACCTGCACAATCAATATCTTTATTGACAATCTATGCTAGTTAGGTACAAGGTTTAGCAATTGGAGAGGGGGGTGTTAGATGCCCATCGGACCAAATTCGGTTTGATGGGTGATTTCTACCGTCTGATCCACTTCAAGATCTGTGCGCATCACTTTAATATCCGTACTGTTTGCTTTAATATCAGTGCACACAAATCTTAAAGTGGATTGGACGGTAGAAACTACCCATCAAACCGAGTTTGGTCCGATGGGCATCAGACACCCCCCTCTCCCTTAGCAATTTGGGTGTGGAATTTTTTCTTTTATTTATTAATATGTAAATATAATTTTTTATCAATATATTGTTGGTGGCAAACTTTGCTGCCAACTTTAAAAAAATTATCTTTATTTGAACACAAACTCATTTTTTCTTTTCTTTTTGTAAACCTTATGTATATACAACTTAACTTCAAAATTTAATTTACGAAGTCTTATAAGTAAAAAGACCAGCATTTACTGCTTTAATGTGATGAGCTCAATTGTATAAACCAAAACATTAACTATTCTTCAAAAGCAGTTGAATTGTAAAAATTACTTGTGCTATGAAAACGAAATAGTTGTATATATAAAGAAAAAAATTAAATAATTTTCTTATAAAAGTTTAAAGAAAAGAGCAAACAAGAAAGACAGAAAAAGTAAAAGGTTGAGGTTCCCCTGCACCGGATGCTGCACACGCCTGTAACATAGTTTCCTGTTAAAGGTGTTATTGTTTTTTCCTTTTTCCTTCTTTTATATTTTCAGTAAAATGGAAGAAATTAAAGCTCTGATGAATCATGCATGTCCGTTAAAAGTTGCGTCTCCCCTCTCCTCGCAGAGGGAATCTGACTTCTCTTACATCACTATTCACTATAACGACTGCCCAGCCCTTTGACTTTGTACTAATTAACATAAAACCGGTGCGATCAGAAAGGAATATCAACTGATACACCTCACCATTGATTGCAAGCAGATGTTGTATGACTTGCATAAAACTAGTTAGTTTGGTCCTTCTATATAGGATTCTTACAGAATCACATCACCTACGGAGCTCCTCAGGTGCGTTTTTTTTAATCTGGTCTGTTTATTTTGATCGGACGGACCAAATAAGATTTTGGCATGAATTTTAAAGAAAAATTAATACTGCCTCCTCCATCATCCGAGCACTCACTGGCTGAGAGTAAATCTGAGCTGTCTGATCAGCTCTGCACAGCTCCGCAGGGGAAAACTCCACAAAGGATACTGGTTCGGATTCTTCAAGTGAATAAACGTTCATTGCACTGAAGGTGATTTAAATTTACAAAAAAAAAACCCGCCAATAATCACTTATTAATTAATGACATCGACACATATTATTGTTACGATTATAATTAATTTAATCTTTCATGGTTATATTATTATTGTCAAGAAAATTCTAACAGTATTGCAATCACTATTAGCCAAGAATTTTGTCAGTTTCATTCAGTCTGGAGACACTACATAATTTTGTCAATTTCATTCAGGTTTGATTAGCACTTTGTTAGTACATAATTAGTAATTTATATATTGAGATTCAACGGTGGTGCTTAGACAAGAAACTGTTACATATTATTGTTAATTTGTATGATCTCTAAATAACTCAAACTTAAATTAAAGTCCTAATTGACTAAAAATGACCTAATACAAATCCAATTAAACTCTTAACCCACCTGATTTTCACCTCTAACCTGAAATATATTACAGAGTGCGTATTTTTTTAGGAGGGCTCAAATACTCCATTGCTTTATGCTATAATTGTATCTTAACATCTTTATTTTCAATTTCAAAATTCAAACAGACAATACTAACAACTCAACATGATAACCTTTCAACATGGAATCTTTAAGATCCGTGCGGATCAAGCATGACAAATGCATGTAGAATAGATGAGGATCAATTGATTCTCATTTATTTTTTTATTTATATAATTTTTGTATTAATTTATGATTTCTAAAATATCATGGGTAATGTAAAATTGATTTCTATTCTCACCATAATTTTTTATAATTAATCCTTTAATTTATAAGTCTAACTTCGTCTGACATCAAGTACGTACGAATCTTAATACGGGATAAACGGTTCCAACCAAACATTTCTGAAATGACGGTGTAGACTACAGAGAGATCTGATCCTTTCTTTGCATGAAAATTTTATATATTTATCCTTCATAGTTTGAAAGTCTGACTTTGTCTCATTGCCCGTGAGATGATACGGAACGAACAGTTCCAACTGAACATTTCTGAAATAATAAAACTAGGGCTGTCCAAAAAGCTCGTAAGCTCGTGGCTCGCTCGCGACTCACATTGGCTCGATCGGTAACAGCTCGTTCGATAGTGGACCGAGCTGTTAACGAGCTGGCTCGCTAACAGCTCGGGCCAAAATTAACGAGCTGAGCTTTTGCCCAGCTCGGCTCGCCAACTCGCGAGCTAGCTCGGCTAGGCATCAATTTGTGAATTTGTATGAATTTGTGTGTATTTTATACTGTCAAGCTTGATCCAGCTTGATCCTGCTCGGTTCAGCTCGGTCCAGCTCGGTCCAAAAATGTTTGTAAAATT
This sequence comes from Carex cristatella, assembly GCA_024447775.1. Lineage (NCBI taxonomy): Eukaryota > Viridiplantae > Streptophyta > Magnoliopsida > Poales > Cyperaceae > Carex > Carex cristatella. Next base: position 3,975,989 of record JAJHPF010000012.1, read on the forward strand.
TATTTTCTTCTTAAAACAAGGTCCAACAAAACCTAGTGAGCCAGCTCGTGGCTCGCGAGCTGGCTCATCACGAGTTTGAGCTGAGATTTTAGCTCGCGAGCTGTTAACGAGCTAGCTCGCTAACAGCTCGGTCCAGAATTAACGAGCTGAGTTTTTGCCCAGCTCAGCTCGAGCCAGCTCATTTACAGCCCTAAATAAAACTAACGGATTCGACCGAATTGTCTTTTTGATTGGAAGCCCGTAGGCGAACTCTTTTAACAAGGAGGCTTGGCAAGTTGGACCGGGTGCAGCCAGCAAAAACACGCACGAGGTAATGGAAAAAGAAACTTGGCGCTCTAGGCTGGATCTTGTTGAACCTTGATTTAACAGCATTAATAGAATACAAAACAAAGCCCATGTCTCATGACTACGCAAGTTTTTAGTTTAAATTTCTTAATGATAAATGTACATTAGTCTTTAATTAGCTAGTAATTTAGTGCTACCATTTTTTTTTGCTACCAAGAGTACTCTTTAAATTCCCTATAAAAAAAGTGTACTCTTTAAATATCTATAGTACCATTTTTTTTTGCTAGCAAGGATACTTTTTTTTTTTTGATAGAAAGCAAGTATACTCTTTAACTACATTGAACAGCTTACCTTGAAAATTTATTCAGAGTGTTGAAATTGATCAACAAAATTTACAACTAGGGAATGCTACAACAATAAAATTACATACATATACATGCAAAAAGAAAAAAAAAAAACACGTGACAATCTGCTATTTTTTTTTTTTTGGAGAAGAATGTATAAATATATTATATCGGGATCCATGCTGACGATGCTTGGTATTCAGAACTTACCTCAAAAAATTTCGGGAAAATTCCTTCGCTGTTTTACCAGGAAAATTAGCTAACAGAGTTTGATCACGTCACAACTCGTTTGAAATGCTAAGATGGTTTTCTTCTCCGGCATCAGTCTCTTGTTCAGTGGTGAATGGGACCCAGTCATCAGGGATGACGAGAAAGTACGATGACATTGCTTTCCGGAAGCGCAATTTGTACTCCTTTGGTGAAATTACGGTCGGAGAGACGTTCTTTGGACCACCTAATATACCAGAAGCTTTAACCCAAGTCTCGAGATGCTTGTCCCAGGTGTATTTCCTCATGAAGTCTATTATTCCTATTATGAGTTCGTGTTTCTCTTCATCTATGCCGACTAGGAGAGAATAGTCCATCACATCAATCGACTGCAAAACATATATAATTGTCAACAAAATAATGTTTAGTAATTTATTATAAGATTCAAGACAACTATCGAAAGTCCAAACATAGTTGTCAACAAAGTGCCATTCCTAAGTAGATATCTAACCCCCACAATACCAGTACACCTGGTAGTAAAGACAAGCTCAAATCAGTCACAACCCAAAAGAAACAGTAGATAATTGATATGGATAGGTATCTGAAGTTACTGATCTATACTTGCATTTAGATTAAATAGATTTTTAGTTCTTTCTTCGTTTTTCTTCTTCTCAAGGATATATTTTTTGGCCTTTTAATAATTCATGGAGGTTTACATTGAAATCAAGATTTAATTGAAGGTGATAGCTTGTGATGGTAAACTTCATATCAAGCAGATCTGTACACTATCATACAATACATTACAATAATCCTTAATTTGGTTGGTGAATTTAGGTCCAGTCACAGTTATATATCAGGCACAACTATACACTATTGGTTAAATTAGAGTGTACTTACAGAGAGAAAAAATGTATCATTCCAAACAGCTCTTTCTAAGATTCGCTTTGATTTTTTTGCCACGAAAATAGGTGAAGTAGGCATTGACTCGATTAAGTTTTCATCAAGAAGCACTTTGTTCTTTCCTGATGTGTCCGGGTTGTACCGTGATCGTGTGGAACCCTTTAAGTCATACAGCCTAGTTATATGGCGCCCGAATAGAAGATTTTCCATGACAAGTAAATCCATTTTTTCTTCCATTCCTGTTTTTACATTGTTAGAAGTAACCTACAAATGGTAGTTTTGGTCAGTGATGTTGGTAATTGAGATAACGTTGATCATTCCTTTCGAAAAATGTATCTAAGGCATGCATTACCTGATAAATACCATAAATCTTGGCCAGGCAAGTGGGGCTATTGCTATCAATGGAATCTGAAACATACTTGAAATAAGCAGGGCCAAAAACATCAAAGGATCCCAACTCTGTTTTCGTGACCTGCTTTATTACAAATCGATCATCCAATGATTTTGCAAAAAAGACTTTGCTCTTGCCTCCATATGCCTCCCAGTTCTTGCATCTACTGAGGGACCTAATAAAATCTTGCTCCGATATGGAACTCTTTTGCCTCAACCTACTAAAACATTTTGCAGAGTAGCACCTAACACTATAACACACTTTCCCTTGAGGACCATTATCCGCAAAATTAATGTCAGGACTAGGTACCTGGCGGGAATTATTTGATAATATGTCATGATACTCCTGTGAAGCCAGTGCATAGGAAATCACACTTGTTGGTTCTTTTTCAAAAACGGGGATTACCATGTCATTAACCCCTATAGGAAGAAAGAACCTAGGCCCACCAGGCCATCCTAGCCATTCTGATACAGAGATATGTACAGGCACTTTGGCATCAAGAGGGTTAATATACCAACGGAACTTCTTGTTCAAAGAGCTGTAATATTTTGCAAAGGGCATCATTAACGAAGGAGAGGGATCATTAGCTCTAGGGGTAGAGGGATCATTTGCTTCTGTTAGTTCCTTAGAAAGCGGTAATCTGTCTGGAGTACCGCCCAAGTTATTATTATTACTGTTAAAAATTGGAAAATGACCATCAGACATGGTTCGTCTTGAAATGAGACTCGATTCTGCTGACCCAGAATCTTCACTTAGACTGATGCTAGTATAAAGCGTGCTTTTGCTATCTCTGTCTCGTGTAGATTCAGATCGGGTTGTAAAGCTATTTTTCTTTTCCAATGTTTCAATGTTCATTTCAGAAGGAAGTCCATTTCCCTTGAATGACTTAATAAATTCTATTCGTTGATTCCAATAGAGGGAATGGAAAAGAAGTTGCCTCCTTAATTTGTTTATCTCAAGAATATCTAGTTGCCTCTCTTTTCTTTTGAGAACTTCATCCAATAAAGCCTGAACAATTTTGACAAAAATAAAAGTAGATAATTGAGTTCTAATTTGTTATAGGGCAATTGTTTCACAATAATAGAATGGGAACAAGAAATTGCCTGAAACTCTGCTTTCTCTTGTTTGTGAAAATCTTGTAGTTCTTCAATTAACTTTGCTTTCTTTTGTTTGGAAATATCTTGTATTTCTTCAAATTGGATATTTTTATCCAACTGGTGCAAAGTAGTTGATATTTCTTCAAAAAGTTGGTCCCCCCTTTGAGCTAACTACAGAAGAAAATGAATTAGACTTCTCCTGCTTTGATAAACAGAAGTTGGGAACATCCAACATCTAAAAGTATAATTGTACTCGAGAAATTACCTCCATTGCTTCTTCCTCAACCCAATCAAAATGTTGATAACCAAGTTCAAGCTTAAGAGGTGGTAGAAAAGCTGAATTAATGGCAATTGCCTTGTACTGAAAGCAAGCAACCAAATTTCCAGTCCTACACAAAAGTTAATATTTAGTAAGGAACAATTTTTTTTGTGAAATTATAGTTAGTATATTTCTTTATAAAATTAAAACTGAGTTTAGAAAGGGACATGTAAATACCCATAGAATCTTAGACAGTCTTTGTGGACAGAGTGTCCACATTTGGCAACCCTAGTTGCGGCATTGTGATCCGAAAAACTAAGTTCCAAGAAACGTCCAAAAGAAAGACTCATGGTGTCGCTGGACAAGATTACCCTTTTATTTGATGGAGGTAACCCATTTTCTCGGGGGCATTTCAGACATCTTTGCCAGGTCCATATCTTCTTTTCTCTTTCACCTGGTAAAATTAAGTCAGGAATACGTCTCATGGAAATGGTTATAGTTCCCTTCTGATTGATGTAGCAATGTGCATGCGCCTCAGGTGGAAGGTCACAAAAATAACACAAGCGATCCTACAGAGAAAATATGTGTAATATTTTAGCTATGCAAAGACAGACAGAAGAATTGTCACGGTGATTAATGTAACACTGAGCACAATTACTAATGGTGTCCAATGGCCAAGAATGTCCATTTCAGCCAAAAGAACCAAAATTTTGCTTGCCATTTCTGGTTTTGGTCTGTCCCAATGGTACCGGTGATGTACTTGAGAAATAAATGGCTAGAAAAACATTCCTCTTTCGCATGCAACTGTGGCTTAGTTAATTATAAAAACCAACTTAGGCATACATTAGCTTTTTTAGATTGCAAAATATGACAGTACCAACTTAGTCAATATATATTTACATATTTGACATAAACTTGATTGCATTTAAACTTGGTTTGCCCAATGCTGCTTGCAGTTTGTTTCTGATAGAGGTACCGAGTCTAGATCATGCACCCAAGTTTGCTGATAACAACAAGGTACTAATTGACATGTACATTTTGAATGCTACCTTTTCAAAAAGAAAAGAAAAAAAGAAAAGAAACAAACCTGATCAAACAAATTCTCTCTCAAGTACTGCTCTAGAGGCCTATCAAAATTTCCGTAGTATTTAATTCGATACACTTGAAAACTTCCACAAATTCTTCGTTTCCAAACACATCTTGTCGATAAAGAAATCAAGATGCTTCTAGTGTCATCAAGTAACAAATTTTCCTTTCTAGCCACTTCGCTTTTACATGGATTGCCTTCTCCCAAATCTTCTGCAATCCAGTCTATATTTGAACTTGAAAATGCAAGAGCCTCACTTAGTGGAGATAAAGATGGATCATTAAAAGAGTCATCAATTGGCGAATGGAAGCCAGGTACTGTCGAAATGGAGGTGTTGGTGCTTAATGGTATGTTAGGTAATGGAACTGTTAGTGGGGATTTTGTAATGGCTTCGGGTATGCATGCCCTATCATCCTCAAGGAAAGATTTTTCCAAAGAAGCATGATATGCCACAAAAATACCAACTTGCATGACATGTTTCACTTTCTTGAGCACTTCAAGACTAGCTCCCTTAAGTACCACCTAAAGAAATGATAGGAGCAATTGTGTGTACAGATAAATTAGGAACCAAGAAAGGGGATTAGATAAAGTGAAAGAAGTTCAATGAAGTATAATTGTTGACTGTATACTCTAAATGTACTCTAAAATGCTGGAAGACAACAAGACTGAGTTACTCCTACAAAAAGTACTGCAGTAAAGTACATACCTACGCCATATGGGGATTAATGCTTTAAAAGTTCAATCTGGATGCTATCTTGAGGGCAATCTTTACTTTGTTGAAGCAATATGTGAATAGTTGGAAGTTATTTTAATAGATTTTGCTTTTAATTTAGCAGAAATAGCTTTGGATATAACATCACTTTATGAAAAGCACAATCATACCCTTGCAAGTTTGCATTTTGCTAATACGATCCTGATCACACCCTTTCAAAATTAACAATTCAATTTTTGTATACAGTACTAGTTGCAAAACTTCTTTCCCCAATCAGGACTTACCGTGCAAGCCTCTGGCCTTGGGCACCCTTCGAAGAACATCATATTTTTCGGGAAGATTTTTGTTGTTTGATCATGGCATTCATGAATTTCGATAAACTTGTCGACATGAAATAGATCACAAGTTCCCATTTGGTCAGGCGCTAACAGATCGACTGAAGGTGCTATAATTGCATTAGTACATAGAGCAATGCGCTCTAAGAGGGACCTTTTCATGTTCAAAACAAGTGGGATGTTCTTGTAAAGAAGCATATCTTGGACGGTACGAGAAACACTTTTCTCCACCAATAGGAGGTCAGGTTTATGGGCTTCTATCTTTGCGACGGCCATTTTCAAGTGTTCTCTTTCCTGTAAACATATATTAATGAAGAAGAAGAAAACAAATGAGCCACAAGACATTCATATCTAATCTCCATTATATTATGATTATTATTTTCGGACATTTAAAACTATACCCATTATAGTTTGATTATTATATTTATATTAAAACTTAATTATAGAAATAACCACTTTAGACTTTAAAGTGAAAATGATTTTGTCGTGAAATAATAAAAGAAAAATATCATGATTAAGCAACCTGTTGGAGTAAAGTGTCAATACTTGAAAGTGCATTGTTTACTCTTTGATACTCCAGAGCTCCACCGAGAATCAAGATATGGGGCTTTTCGAGCCGTGTTATCATACGTCGATGAGCCACATTTTTCTTGCAAACGATTCCTTTAACAACCATGCTTAAGAAACAACATTTACTATCAGAAATATATACTTTTGTTTAATTTATAATAGCATAAGGAGAATGCGCATGGTCAACTGACCTGTCATTCTGATCTCCGCTGGCAATGCATTTAATCTTCACAAATCCAACAGGATCCATGGTGCTTCCAGTACCTGTCTGATCTGGCCGCACAAATTCAGCGACCTCTCGTGCCAATGATTGCACAATATCCACCCAGCTTCTCTGGCTTTCTTCATGCAATATGGAAACATCCTCTATCTGCAACAATTGTTCCAAAAGTAATCGAAAATGGTCATCAGCAGCGTGTTTCAACATCTCTGTTTGATCACCCATCGGGTCACAGCTACCAAAGCTTTTGAAGCTGCTAGATGGAATCAAACTTTTCCATTTTTCAGTTAAGCTGTCAGGAAACTCATTTATCTCCGCCCCCTCCTCCCATTCCTCTTCCTCCTCCTCCTCCTCCTCCTCCTCCTCCTCCTCACCGTCATCTGGATCAGGAGGAGACCAAAGAGAGATGTTATTTTGAAATTCATATATGTTGCTTGTGCTTTTGATTCCATACATTGAAGAGGTTGCATGGTAGTCATAGCTATTGTTAGCATCTGATTCATCATCCATTTTATCAACGGTTGTAGAGCAGCTTTCTTCTACAAACTTATCGTCATTGTGTGCAGACGATGTGTTTAAGAATGAACATGGGTAATATACACCAGACTCAAGTTGGCTATAATAGCCAGCATAAGTTTGGAGTTGCTCTGAGTATAGTGGCTCTGCCACCTGCTCTGGGTAGATACCTTCATCTTCACCGTCACTCCTGAATGATATGCATCAGTCATGAAATGTATTTTAAAAAAACAAATTAGATGTATGGAAGCATATAGTATATCAGAACTGATACCTTGTCACTAACATTTTATATTGAGCCGAGGAAAATGTTTCCTTCTCTTCATTTGCAGTAATTTTATTTTCTGATCTGACAAAATCTCGATTGTTATAAGAAATATCCAGGAGAGATTCTCGAGGACTAGATTCCTCAGAACCATGTACACCATTGGCAAAATGGTGGTCGGGTAAATCATAATAAAAACCAGATAAGCCGTTTAATCTATCATAGCTAGCTTGTTTTGAGTTGGTTTCAGAACTATCTGACGAACAGGTTGAAGCAGAACTCATTGCCGTCTCCCCCTCCCATAGCCCATAGCAATGATTACAAACACGTATTCTACGGGTGTTTTCCTTGTAATTACTACCACTGTCATCACAGCTACTGGCAGAACCGGTGATGGTCCTTGACTGGTAAGGAATGGTGTTATTGGTGCATGCGCCACAGAAAATCTTCCCGCACTTGCGGCAATGGTGCTTACGGTTTATTAAGTTGAATGAATGTTCACATTCAAAGCACTTGTGGCAGCTATTGTCTGGCATCCAGAACACTTTAGAGAGATTGTCAGGGTCATGTCTCCCCAAGAACCATGATTGCAGGTTTGAGAAAAATTCGATGAATGGCACATCAGGATTTCCCATTCCAAAAGCATTGACTCTTCATGTGCTCAGCAGAAGCTTGTTTGTAGTAATCCAAAGCGTCTGAATTTACAGATGTTTCAATTTTAATAATTAATTGACAAATTCCAACAAAAACTGCCCCAATATTCTGCAAGTTCTTGTTTTAGTGTGTAATTTAATGAACAAATGGAAACAACAAGCATTCTTAGAATATTCTAAATAGAACATGCAAATTCAAATTGAATCAATTTGTCAGAATTATGAAGGTAATTCCTTTGGAAGAAAATTAATGAAAGCTGCGTACACAAAAAAGGACAAATGAACAGAAAAAATAAAATCAATTTACAAGAAAAGAAACTAATAAAGGAAAAAATAATTTTCACCTTGTCCCGGTTCGAGGCAGAAAGGTTGCTTCATAAAAAAAATGCATAATACTGTGTTAATTTTATTGTGAAAAGATCTCATATTATAACAAAAATTAAATACCTGAGAAAATTGGAGGTTGATTTTTGCATTGCAATGTCATCCCAACCCAGCAGTCTCCCGTCAAAGAGAAAAGCCATAAACAGAGGAGAAAAAGGGGCGCGAAGCATTGCTCTTGCTATCTTCTATTCTTAGCGCCTTAGTCATTTTCTTTTTAATATATATTTTTTTCTTTATGGGGGGTCGGTCTCCAGTGCTTCCCCAAAATGATCGAGTTCTATTTTTTCTCTTTTGTCAAATGTGGTGGAGAATCCGCGTAGACCGTAGTTGATCATTTGGTTCGTCACGGTTGCACAAGAAATTTCATTTCAGATCATTTTCGGTTGATGGAAAATTTTAGATTTTGGTCTCCAAATTTAATTAACAATTAAATTGTTATTTAAGTTTTTACTTACATCAAATTAGTCCTTAAATTTCAGAAAAATGTGAAAAAAAATATGGGACATGATATGGACGGCAGAGATTTGGACCCTGTTGGCAGAAGAGAAACCGACGGACATTGATCACGAAATCTAAAACGGTGGTCTTATTCATTAATGACGCGGCCCAAGACGTATAATACTGGACGGCCATTTAAAGCAAGGATGGCCCAATTATGATATTTCTACGACTTTAGTTGAGCGAGCAACAATGTAATTATTGTAATTATAGAGTTCCTTTAGCATTGTAATTAGGTCTGGAGTGAAACTAGGAATTTGTAACTAAACTTTTCTTTTAATACGAATGTTGCACATTGCCCAACCTTTAAATTTTATTTTTTAGAAAAAAAAATTGGTTCAAAATGGACACTTTTAAAAGCGGCATGCACAAGTTCTTGTAAAGAACTATCTGGTATTAGTAGCCACACGTGTCATACCTAGTTGCACCATTTTTTTTTTCTAATTTACTTAACATATTTACATATATAAAATTAGTTATAGTATTATTATATTAGTTCTGTCACAGTATGTCATGTATGTCGGCCACGGTACATGTCTCTTTTATTTTTTTGATAAAAAATGAGACATGGAGTTATGTTTCGTAACATGTTACATGACCAACTTTTTACCATTGTTTTTTTTCATTTATTTTACAATTTTTTTTTAAAGTTTTTAACATCTATTCAATTTCTTGCGAACTTAATGTTTGAACAAAATAGTTTAATCTGATCAGTCACGTCATGTTTGATTACATCTCGTGTGGTTATGACATGACCATCGATAATGTAACCATTAATTGCGTGTCCTTCATCAATTTAATTATATCACGTAACGTGACCAAATTACGACATGCTAATCATTACATCACGTCAAATCACTGATGTTTTTACATATCATTGCCTGTTCCACAGTAGTCTGCACGATAGGATCCGAATCTGCTGCGATTCTTAACTCATGAACAGTGATCTACAATCGCTGCCTTTTCAAATCCAACTGTTGAATTATTTCGAGATTCGTGCAAGAAGAAATGAGCTGCTTTGAGATACGTGCACGAAATTATTAGACGGTTAGATTTGAAAAAGCAGGAATTTTAGAGTTACTGTTCACCCTTTTAGGATCGCAGCAGATGTGAATCCCTACACGATAACCTTTTCAGAAATTAATCCAGAAAGAACGGAAGGATTCTGAGGCGTCTGATCGATGCTCCACACGTATCTTGAACGAATCTGATTGTTATGAAAGCATTTAGCCGGAATTGCCTGGATTTTAACATTATTATGTGATTATTATGAAGTATAGATTTTCATCAGGAGGATTCATAGTTCAACCACATCAGATAATAAAGACTGGTTCTCTGGGACCCGCCAGTTTCTCTGTCTCTGGGACCCTCGTCCAATATATAGAGTATCTGTTCTTTTCTAAAATAAACTTCCAATAGCAAAAATGAAGCACCTGGCTGGAGCAATAAGTTAAATTCAAGGATTTGATATTATAATTTGAGAAAACATGAACTATATTGAATTGATTGATTTATTGAATATTTGTTCATACTTTACAATACCATAATCCTATATTTATAAAGTTCAGGTCATATGGCCGTTACAATTAATTACAAGGTAGATTTAAAGGAGATTCTTGGTTTACAATGATTTTACTATAAAAGGAATGAAGCAATGAAGCAATGAAGCAATGAAGAAGGAATACAGCCGGGAAGAAAGAGGAAATATTGTTTGGTTGTAATTTGCAAATTTACCAATGTTTATGCTAAGTATCTCCAAGAGTTGCATCTCCAATGTGGATATTTTGCTTCTTATTTTCAACATTTGATTTGATGCAAAAGACTCCAATTAATTCAAATTTCATAGTCAATTACATCCATTTAATCTGGTTTTACTGCTGGAGTGCTCTTTTGGAATGGTACTCATTCAGTTGCCATGGGAATATGAACATTCTCGTCAATTTTACCATATTAATACATTCTAGTATATATGTAATTTGAGGCTATATCTACTTTTATGGACAAGTATTTTTAACTAAAAACCAAAATTAATTTGCTCTGTTGTATATAAAGAAAAACTTTGACCGCTGAAATCATATAGATTATCAAACCATAATCAAGTAGAATTGACAACTATATATGCTCCAGTTAAACAAGTTTCTGTCAACAAGAATTCAAGTAGTTATTAAAGAAGTTAAGACATTTGATTTTTAGTATTATACATGATATTAAATTGCTTTTTAAATGCACAGATGTAACATATATATCAAAATCAATGCATGCTTAATTTTTTTTTTGGAGTTTTATTTAAAGAATTGTTCACCATTAACTTAATCTAATTATCCATTTAATAAGACACTAATAGAAACATTTCTTTACATGAAATGGAAAATGCATCACTGACATTATCTCGTTAACCACATAATAAAGTACTTAATGTAGAATATCTGCAATTTTCAATGAATCAGAAGATATTTATATATATATTGTGTACTGCAATCAGGGGCGGAGCCATACTTTCAGGTTATAGGGGTCAAACATGAATGGGGGTCAAGTATATAAAAAATTTCTATTACGAATGGGGTCAATTTCACCTTATTCATAATATTTTAGTTTAAATTATATTTAAAATAAGGTATAAAAAAAAATTGCAAATGAATGAGGGTCAATTGACCCCCATTTATTGTATGTAGCTCCGCCTCTGACTGCAATTAATAATAAACTCCAGAAAGACAACATGTTTAAATTTTCAGGTAATCCAGATAATGCTTACATCTGCAACAGTTATATACACAGAGCCATCCTTTGAGAAACTTATTCATGTGAAAATTTGTTAATCAGTTATATGGTACTCAATTTTCTATTGTTAGGGGATCCCAAAGGGAGATTCAAATTAACACTTTAACAGTAATGAACGGTGCACAAGATACTACCTATATTTAGCAGTTCCTAAAGCTTTAAATTCCTGCATTTCGAATTAAACGATGGAAATCTCCGACTCCTAATTCCTCTTCGAGCTATCTCTGCGGCATCCTCCTGGAGCCGCACCTATATCGTATAGGTAGATGGAGAAGTCGTTATAGTTTAAAATACGTTAGTTATAATTAAAGGAGCACAAGAAGAGGAAGAATGGAGAAATCAATCCATACGGATGAAATAATTCCGACTATCTCTTCTATCTCTTCTGACTCGGACTGTGACATGGAGGAAGAGAAGCAGGTGTACGTGGTGAGTGAACGGCCGCCAGATTGGTGGTATTATCGGGAAGGAAAGAAAAATTCAACTGCACAACCTTTAACAAAAGAGCAGATGTTTGTGCAAGCATTGTGGGAAAGGCGCTGCAAGCAGATGAACGAGCGGATGGAGGCCGAGGATAGTGGCCGAGAGAGGAAAAAGAGCTTGACCGACGAGGATTTCCTCGAGCTCTCTGGTGCTCTCCGTATGGGGTTCACATTTGATGAGGATAATTCTACTGAGAGCATCCGCAATTCATTTCCAGCGCTAGACTTCTATTTTGCTGTCAAAGGACAGACCTCGCCGACTGCGCCACGGATCGATACATGGCTTTTTGATGCTGGTACGTGATTTTTACTTTTCGTAATTATATGCCATGTTCATACTTTTCATAGAAATCATCTAAATGATTAATATCAGATAGATTATTAATTATACGTGTTAATTATTACTGAAGGAGACACCGAAGAACGGAAAAAGAAAAGGTTGAGGCTTTGGACAAAGGCAGTGGTTCTGTATGAATACGAGCTCAAGAAAAGGGGAATCAAACCTCGAAAATAATCGTACCATTGGGGAACAAAGACTCATCTTATATATCTTCCATGCAAGCATTTATCGTGCTCCCGTCAATTCTTTGGGAAAGTGATTAAGTGATACATCTAATTGCTACTTTTTGAAGAAACTCATGGACGGTCATTGATTTGAAATGTACTTTCTTATTGGTTTTGTAAGCTTTTCTTCTTCACAATTTCAGAACTACTGAATACAAAATGTGTGGATTAATTGTTGTATCTCGCTCAGTAGCGTGGTAACTAAAAGAAAAGAAAGAAGAGAAGTAATCCACAGTTTGTGATCCATCTAGGAGACTAGGACAAACAGGAAGTGCAGCGAAGACATGCTCCATACTGATATATTACAAATAACATGATCAATTAATGTATACATAATTTTGTAAGCAGGAAATTTATATTATCTAATTAACTCCAAAGCCGATGATTGTAACTCAATCATTGTGCATGTATGTATGTGTATATATAGTATATAGAAAGAATCTGGTCATCGACCGAATTTTCTTTATTATTGTCCTTGAAAAAAATATTACTGCACTTGTCTAAAAATAAAATATATATGAGTCCTGATAGACTGAAAACAATCCCAATAATCCCAAATCCAGGAGGAATCTTGAATTTGGAGCTTTGAAAGACAGAAAACATGCATGCCCCAACAACTTGGAGATCTGGAAAGCCAAAATTTGGATTGCCAATTAAAAAAAAAGGTCCATGGCTTGAATAAAAACTTTGTACGATAATTGATGGCTAGATTGAACAAAAATCAGAAATATGATTCAATCAAGTGCAATAATTGAGAACCAAAATCAGACTTTATAGTATCTTAATTGACTAATTAAGTCAACTATTTAGGTTTGCAATAGTTTTCTCGACAGGTCATTTCAATAAAGATAATTTTTCTACCTCAATCTAGATAGAACAACCTTACTCAACTTGCATTTATATATAACAATATGGTCTTGTTAACTTAAATCTCAGTAAAAGGGCAACCACAACCGCCCATGAATTAAAACATTTGAAAGGCACCACCTATGGGCCCCAAAGTTGGTGTGGACAGAAGAGACAAGAAGCTATTGAAAGCTCCATGCTATTATATCAGTGACTTACAAAATTATCCCCAAATTTTGTACTATTAAGAGTTGAGCTCCAAAATTTTATTTTTTAAGTATGTTAGTCCTCTAGAAAACATTCTAATCCAAAATTTGAGCCCCCAAAACATATTCTCTCCATTAAAAAGGAAGAATAGGTAACTTATATTCGGAATAAATATTAAACAAGGAATGACCATTATACCTATCAAATAATGGATAGTACCACACAACTCTAACCTACTAATATTTTTTAAAAGTTCTTGAACAGACACTTTTTATTTACCTGCCAAATAGGGATAGAGAAATGGAAATTTGTTTTTTTATAGTAGATGCTATCTCGTCTTTCATGCATTTGGATATCTTTCTCATATTTTAGAGGGGTGTTTCTAACTATGTTTTAAATTTTCATATTTAAAAGGGGTAGATCGCACACAAGAATTTTCTATAATGATGATAATTGATTAACACAAGCTTAATAACACCCGCAAAATTCATATTCCACGTCAGAGCAATTGATCGATCATTTTCTCTGATTAGGATGCATCTCTCCTCCAATGAGATTCTTCACATCTCAGTCATTTCACACTCCATCTAATGATTTTTTTTTTCTCTGAATCTTTTACCCTGAAACTTGACCCTGTTATGGTCTTCTCTTCTAAGCTTAAATAAACAATAAAAAAGCAAAACAGTCAGCATCACTAGAAAGGTGCTTAAAATTGTTCTGTCATGTTAAGAGTTCCCTTCTAATGAAATCAGAGAGACAGGGAACTAAGTTCAACTAATAAATTTGGCTTACTTTTAAAGGTACGCTCACATCCACTCTTTTTATTATTTTTCATCCAGTTCATCTTTATTGAGTTTTGAAATCTTTGGTTCTAATTTGGCTTACTTTTAGAGGTACGTTCACATCCACTCTTTTTATTATTTTTCATCCAGTTCACTTTTATTGAGTTTTGAAATCTTTGGTTCTAAAGCAGTAGTCATTCTTCTATTCTTGTGTGATTCCATACATTTTCTATTAAAGAAATAAGTGCATACTTTTCAAGGAGATTTTTATCTTGATACCAAGCTATACATACTGATATGTACTAGACCTAACTGAGAATCTCTTGCTGGTATGAATTATATGTTTTTTTCTTTGCATTATTCTGCAGTTTAACCTAATTACTTTCTTATTGATGAAGAGTGCCATTTCACTCAATCCCAAAGAGTTTGAGAAAGAAGAGAGAGTTATGTCAAATCGATTTGACCCAAAGATGCCTGTTTTTCACATGCCAACTCAGAATCCTCAACAAAATCTTAACTACTCTTTTCAAACTGGTGAAGAATTTGCACTAGAGTTCATCCAAGAAAGGGCTTCAAGACCCCAATTTGTTGCAAAAAGTAAAAATACAAATCAAACTCAAAACCCAAACATGTCCCCAGCAGGGCAAAGAAGGCAACTATCTGACAACATAATCGGTAAAATGGGCAATGAAACTGAAATGGTTGGGCCAAAAATTATAGGGTTGGATGAACCAGAAAATAATACTGCCAAAAGTGTAAAAGGCTCTAGTAGACTGTTTCAACAGACAGTCGATCGCTACAATTTTTCCAAACAAAATGTCATAAAGTTTTTGTGTAGTTTTGGGGGTAAATTTTTACCCAGGCCTAATGATGGTGCAGTTCGATACGTGGGAGGGGAGACATACATACTACAACTGAGAAAGGACATTTCATGGAAAGAACTAGTCCAAAAGACCATGAGACGATTAAACATAGCCCACACAATCAAGTACCATTTGCCGGGAGAAGAACTGAATGTCCTGATATTGGTATCATGTGACGAAGACGTGCATCATATGATGGAAGAGTGTGATGTATTACAATGTAGTGAAGAAAAACCTAGGTTGTTTTTGTTTTCTTCACTAGATGACGAAGAGTACAATGAAATCCACTCCAGCGACACAGATTCTGAGACACGCTTCGTGGCTGCTGTAAATGCAGTTACCAGCAAAGGATGTACTGATGTTGATTTGGGTTGGTCCCTTTTGAGTAATAATGAAATTGATTCAAGAGGTACTGCTGGAGATTTGGATCAATTAATTTTTGACATGGACAGTGATTCCACAAATTACACTGATAGCTATCCTGGTGGTGGTTTAGCTATTCCCATGAAAGATGCTGCCTATATGAAAAACTATACTGGTGCAGTAGCAAGTCGGGTGAGAACGCCAATTTATAAACATTTGGTTACAAACCAAGGGTATAAGGGGAGGAATCATGGTTCTGGTAAAATCCAAATGCCATCATCAGTACATTCTGAATTTGGGTTTAAGACCATGTCAAGGACGGTACACAGCCAAAAGGAGTTAAGGCCACTAGATGAGGGTATCGTACAGCTGAACTTCAAAATAAAAGAAAATTCTGGTAATAAAAATACATTACTGAAAAGTAGTGTTAAGGCAACTGGTAGCAATGAGAACTCTTTTGGGTCCACTGTTACATCACCTCTTGGTTTTTCTAATAGCAAAGACGACCTTACTAGTTTGAGCTATTTAAACTCATCAATGGATGATCTATTCAGTACCTTTACAAGATCTGACAATCTCGTTGAATATCCAAAATATGCTCTTGATGATGCTAGCTTAATTGAGGGGGGTCATGTCGAACCTAAACTTTTGGTGCAAAAGCCAGAGATAGGCTCCACTACATCATTTGATCGAAAACAGAGGAAACTTGGTTCGCACGAGGAGATAAAAGTTGATGAGATAATTGGAGAGAGGAATAATATTTTGAGGCAAAAGACGATTGAAAGATCTGACCCAAAAAACTCGATCAATTCTAAGGAATTAAATACCATTAAATGGCATGATGACATGGCCATCTCCAATAGAGAACTCTCCAAAGATGGCATTTCAGTTGAAAGTTTTCTAATTAGTCGACCTACAAAATTGGATTCCAAATTTTCAGAGAAGAAAAAGAAAAGCACGTCAGCAGTTAGTAGTTTAAATGAGGAGAACAGGAAAGAAGTCATGGACTCTGTGCAACCAGAATATCATGAATCTGCAGCGGATTCTTCTACTATTTCCTTGAGAAATGAAGGTAGTACCATCAAAATTGGTCATTTATCAGAAGAAGACACTGGTGGTGTTAAATCGCCTTTATCAGAGCATGAGGTACAATTGTGTTTTTTAAAAAAAATTCTAAGAAATTAAACATTTTGTAGATGTTAATTTAGAATATTTTAATGTTGATGCAGGAATTTGAGCTGGAACCTAAACTGAGCCTACAAAAAGTTGATTCCATAGGAAGTAACTTAGATCTAAGCAATTTCCAGGTATTAAATTAGTTTGTACATGATGCATGCTTTGATTGTTCAGAGCAATTATCATGATAGGTATCTGTCAATTGTTAGGTTCTGTTTGGAATCCAATTGGTGCTTATTTCCTGTACAGATAATAAGGAATGAAGATCTTGAGGACCTACGGGTGTTGGGATCAGGTGCATTTGGGACAGTTTACCATGGGAGATGGAGAGGCACAGATGTGGCCATTAAGCGAATCAAGAATAGCTATTTCACATATCAATCTTCTGACAAGCTTGTAATAAAAAAAAAATTACTTTTCTTATTGTTTGAATTTTATGCTACAATAACTTATGGAAATTAAAGGACACTTTTATGGAGTGCAGTATCAGATTTCTTTTTATTTCTTAACGGAAAAAATTACGTAGGGCTTTATTTTGAAACTTTTAGCTAGAAGAATTTTGGAGAGAAGCGGCAATTCTTTCCAAGCTCCACCATCCTAATGTACTTGCATTTTATGGAGTTGTCAAAGATGGCCCAGGTGGGTCCCTAGCTACCGTCACTGAGTTCATGGTCAGCGGGTCCCTAAAAGGGGTCCTCGTGCATCGGGACAGGTACTTCTATTTTTCTTATCTATTTATTTATGAAAAAATATTGCTAGATAAACGATTCCTCATTACGTTAGTTCTGGTATTTTGAAGACATAAATCCTACTTTTGGCCCAAAAGAAATATCTCTAAACTGCAACACTGTAACTTTCTGGTAACAAGTAGCTTCCTGCCCTTGTACAAACCTTGTTTCATCACATTGCTTGCAACCTTATTCTTTATGCTGTCACTATCAATATATATAAGAATCCTAACATCCTTCACACACTGCATTACTATTCTTAATTAAACTTGTGTGTTATCAAGTGTACGTACAATCTTGTGTCATTTTTTAAAATTTTTTTTTGCAACACATATGTAATTTTTGTTTGTTTGAAGTAGTTAGCAAAACGTATACCTAATTTTTTTCTACATACAAAACAAAGGAACAAATTTAGGCAAGAAAAAAAGGGAAAAAAGAAAGTGCAGATAGACATAGATCCTAAACCTTAGAAAGAAAAAAAGGACCAACTACAAATTTTTTAAAGTGTAGATATCTTGATCAGCGAAAAAGGTTAATGCTAGCAATGGATGCGGCAATTGGGATGGAGTACTTGCATGCAAAGGGCGTTATACATTTTGATCTCAAGTGCGACAACCTCTTGGTGAATCTAAAAGACCCTTCGCGCCCTATTTGCAAGGTACGTACTTTCTACCTTACCTAATTTGAATTAGGAACTTCATGTTAAAGGGTTTAAATTGATCAATTTTGGAGAATTGTAATGCAAGGTGGCTGATTTTGGATTGTCAAAAATGAAAGAGACAACAGTGGTATCAGGTGGTATGAGAGGAACACTTCCATGGATAGCACCAGAACTTCTCAGCATGAGCAGCAACAAAGTTTCTGCGAAGGTAATACAAATTCACTTCTCATCGCATAATTTGCTTACTTTTTTTTTTTTAATTCTTTGAGGTTTTATGAAATTTTTTGGAACTTTTTATCATGCAGCAGATTGATGTGTATTCCTTTGGAATCGTGATGTGGGAAATTCTCACTGGCGAAGAACCATATGCTAATATGCACTATGCACAAGTTATAGGTATTCAAAAGTACTTAGTTACTAAAAAAATATGGATGAACTTCCTAATGATGAACAAAACAAATTCATTCAAACATGACAAAAGGATTTCACATGAAGCCATTTTTCAATTAGAAAATGCCACAATGAAAGAGTTATTTTTCAATTAGAAAATACCATATTAGATTGATTTCATCATTTGGGATTTGATTCATGAAAAGAATACTAAAACATTATTGATCAATCCATATCCAAATGATTGCCAACCTTACACCAGGCTTTGTTCAAAACTAGTCTGGTTTGCATTGATCTGAGCTCGACAAGCTAACAATTATCCCTGATCCATGCTTGTTGTCTAGAAATATTTCATTTGCCAACTGTTGACATACATGGCTTATTTTGATTGTCAGATCTAAACTGACAGATTTTTCTTGTTCACTAAAAAACAACATCATTGTTCTATGTAGTTGGTATTTTGAACAACACACTGAGGCCGCCGGTACCAAGCTCGTGCGACCAAAATTGGAAGAGGTTAATGGAGAAATGTTGGGCAGCCAATCCGGATCAACGGCCTTCCTTCACCGAGATAGCCAGCTGCTTACGATCCATGCTGGAAATTTGCCAGACTCAACTGACAGTTTGATGCATCACATGTATGATTTTTGTGCTCTTAATTAGACTAATGTTTAATTTGATTTCCTTCAGTTCCACGAACTTTATTTGTGTTAGACCCTTGGTTGTTAATTTTCTTGTGCATGGAAATGTATGAATATACTGTTTGATTTGAATACTTTTTTTTCTTTTCCATTTTCTGTTATTGTAAGGTTTCACCGTTAATAAGTTGCTGCGAGCTGGATATTTGTAAATGGTGTTTGGATAATTGTTTTTGAAATTGAGAAGCACCAAAAGTTTGTGTCCCTCCAGAAGATTGGCGGTAAAGAAGGATACTAACATGGTGCACCATGTACGCAAATTAAACCGATTTTTAAATGTCAAATATAACCAGTTTAGCTAGATATTTATAAAAATATCTAGACCGGCCATTTTTTGGTCAGTTTCTAATTTTATTCTGGAGAACTTTTGTTTTTTTAGAAAATGTTATGATTTATTTATTTTTTGTATTAAAATATTATAAATATTTTTTATATTTATTTGAAAATAAATATAACGTTATATAACTTGATTTATTAGAAATATTGCAACAAATAATCCAACATTTTTCAGGTTGTGTTTTTCGAGACTCTAAGAAAAATTAACATATTTCTTTGTGTATTATTGAAAAAAAAAAAGTAAAAATATTTTGAATTTGAGTTATTGATTCATGTTTAAAAGTCATTTTTAGATAAATACAAAAAATATTGTGATTCTTCTAGTACATTTAATTTCTAAAATTTTGTATATATTTTGAAAAAAAATGAATACTAATGATTAGTCTGATATTGTCACAGATTTTTTTTTTTCAAAATAGATACAAAATCTTAAAAAAAAAAAACGAAACACTCTAAGACCAACAAAGAAGCGAACAAGAAGAAAATCAAGAAAAGCAAGAAATCTAAAAAATAAGCAAGATGTACATCAGATCACTATTATGGAAGTGGCACACTTGTTGCCACGGTAAGTCCAGAAGGGAGGTGGGTATTCCTCCGAAAAGTGTACTTGAGCCTGGCCATCCAAATGCTGCTCACAGTTGTGGTGGCATCAATTGTCGTGTATGTTCAACCAGTGAATCTTTTCCTCTTGATTCCCGGTGGTTTGATGTTGTACATTTTCTCGCTCATTCTTTCCATCGTTGTTATGACACTTTTTACTTTTTTCTCCATTTGTTTTGAAAATTTGTAAGGTTTATTAGTACACAAAGAATGTATACCAGTTAGTGATAGTTAAAAAGCTCTAGTACGAAGAAAAACATATTTTATTGTTCACAAAGAAATCACATACAAAGAAGAAATCTTTGTGATCTTTTTAAGTGCTAAGAATGTATACCAGTTAGTGATCCGGGATTTTTATTAATCGAAATAAAATAAAATAAATATCGAAAAGGGGGAACGAATCTGATTTTTTTCGAAAAGTAATAAGGCCGGAGTAATTATCAACGTCCCTCAGGGACGGGATAAACAACGACGTCCGTGTTAATTGAAATCTCTCCGTATTAGTCCTTAATCCAAAATCCAAACAAACAAAATTTCAGGAACGTGATAAACAACAACGTCCGTGAACAGTGACAAAAAAAAAAAAAAATTCAGGGACGGATTTTTCATTAACGTCCATGAACAGTGTTTAAAAAAAAAAAACTTATATTTGATTTTGGTTAAATAAAAAAATTAGAAAAATTATATTTACTAAATTATGTTTCAAATGACTAGATTAGTGGTTAGATTAGTGCATTTTTTAATGGAGTTCTCAAAAAAAAAAAATTAAGTTTTTCGAAAAAACATAATTTAGTCATTTGATGTAATGGAGTTCTCAATAAATTAAATTAAAAAAATATGTCTATGTTATCGGACACATAGATAGACTACCAATTAAATTCAAATTTAATGCAATTAACTATTGATTAATAATGTATCAAGATCAGCGATATAGAATTTCAAGTTATTTGATGTAGCTAAAACATAAATCAAATCCCATCATATTTATAGACATAATATCAAATATAATTTTTTTTATTTAACCAAAATCAAACCTAAGTTTTTTTTGGTTAAATAAAAAAAATTAGAAAAATTATATTTACTAAATTATGTTTCAACTATAAAAATAATGATTTATTTTTAACTAAAAAACAATAATTTATTTTTCAAATGACTAGATTAGTGTCATTTTTTTTAATGGAGTTCTCAAAAAAAATTTTAAGTTTTTCGAAAAAACATAATTTAGTCATTTGATGTAATGGAGTTCTCAATAATAAAAAAAAACTTAGGTTTGATTTTGGTTAAATAAAAAAAATTATATTTGATATTATGTCTATAAATATGATGGGATTTGATTTATGTTTTGGCTACATCAAATAACTTGAAATTCTATATCGCTGATCTTGATACATTATTAATCAATAGTTAATTGCATTAAATTTGAATTTAATTGGTAGACTATCTATGTGTCCGATAACATAGACATATTTTTTTAATTTAATTTATTGAGAACTCCATTACATCAAATGACTAAATTATGTTTTTTCGAAAAACTTAATTTTTTTTTTGAGAACTCCATTAAAAAAAAATGACACTAATCTAACCACTAAGTCATTTGAAACATAATTTAGTAAATATAATTTTTCTAATTTTTTTTATTTAACCAAAATCAAATATAAGTTTTTTTTTTTTTAACACTGTTCATGGACGTTAATGACAAATCCGTCCCTGAATTTTTTTTTTTTTTGGTCACTGATCATGGACGTTGTTGTTTATCACGTCCCTGAAATTTTGTTTGTTTGGATTAAGGACTAATACGGGGGAGATTTCAATTAACACGGACGTCGTTGTTTATCCCGTCCCTGAGGGACGTTGATAATTACTCCGGCCTTATTACTTTTCGAAAAAAATCAGATTCGTTCCCCCTTTTCGATATTTATTTTATTTTATTTTGATTAATAAAAATCCCGGAGTTAGTGATAGTTAAAAAGCTCTAGTACGAAGAAAAACATATTTTATTGTTCACAAAGAAATCACATACAAAGAAGAAATCTTTGTGATCTTTTTAAGTGCTATAATTAGCCGCAATTTTTATTTATACCATATTAAAAAAATAATAATAAAAAAACTACTTTTTTTCTGAGAATTTCAAAATCTGCCATGTCCACCAAATTAAACGGCCGACCAAAAAGTGAAAGTCCGTCATTTAATTTGGCGGACCCCAGACTGGGTCCGCTAACTGAAAATGCGTACTTTTTTTTTTCTTAGAGCTAACAGCTAATATAAAAAGTCAAATATGACTTTCAATTTAATTAGAGGATTCAGATGAAGTCCGTAGGTGCTCTTCCTATTTACTAATCTTTAAAGGAATACAAACAAAAAGTAACGATGATTTTATATTAAAATATAATTTTTATGTTAAAAGTAGCGTAAAACGAGTCAGAACAAAAAAAAAGATGGTCTCCCATTTAAGATGGCAGACCCTCAATTGTGTCCGCAAATTTGATGGACGGAATTGCCCTTCTGTGTCCTCCCATTAAAACTGCAGACATGACACTTTTCGAAATTCTAAAAAAAAAAGTGGTTTTTTGGTTTATTATTTTTTTCAATATGGTATAAATAAAAATTGAGGCTATAATTAGTTACATTTTTTTTTCACATTTTATATCACTCTAGTTGTCAATAAGTTAATTTTTTGTCTGAAAATCTTTGTCAAGTGTTGTCTGATTGTAGATGGTCTCTGCTTTTGTTGCTAAGGGGATCTAAACCCAATTGCTTGTTGCACTTATATTTTCTTTTTGAACTATTTCCTTTCGTATATAATTTTAACAGTTTCGTAATGAAACGGCCTTGCAGTCTTTTTATAAAAAATAAAAATAAAATAAAGGTTCGGATTTAACACTTGCACCTCAGATATCTAGGGTGATACGGATTCTTTCATTCCTAAGAAGAGGTGATGGAATATTAAAAAAGAATATTTGCGTAATTTTGTCCATAAATATTCAGATTTGGCCTCTCAAAAATGGCACACAGACAATGTCTACGTAATCCTTAAAGTCTGCACAAAAATTGTATGTGTGCTGCTCCTAAGCTCTCTGAAATTTTGAAATATTGAGATAGTAGAGGTAGACTTTAAGAAGGGGATGAGGTAGACTCAAGAAAATCTGTTAAGGAGACCATTTAAAAAAGCTTAAGAAAGATTTGTTCGGGAGACTTAAAGAGTTTAAGGATCTTAAGGAGGCCTAAGCCCCTCAGCCGAACAGGTACCATAGGACTAATTAAGCATAGGGTACCACTGGAGACATGAATTGGAGATTCAGAGAAAACTAAACAGGACAAGAAACCAAGTTCGAATTAAAAGGTTTCTTCAATGGAAATTAACTTAACTTTTGGCATGCGTTTGCTTTTATATTGAAGAAATCTAATGCTTACCGCTTACGGATGGTATACAGGTACAGAGGCTACTAATTTCTGGTTTTCTTTAGCACTTATAATAAGGTCTTGAGTTGAAGTTATTTTATCTAATTTAGATTGTTTGTATGAGATTATCTAATAAGGTCAATGAGTGGGAGTGTCGAGCGGCTATTGAGACCAATAATCATGGTACGTTGGGACACGGCTTGGGTGTCCGGTATGTGGGCATTGTGGCGCAAGAGAAATATGAGGATATTCTCTTAAGACTCAAAACCGGTACAAACAATCATAGATGAAAAGGTGTGGGATATTCAACACTGGAGCTCATACTGTTAGAACAGTATCAGTGCTTACTTATCTGTACCTGCAGGAGACCATACGAGATGGTTCAGTGCGTTAATTGTATCACTTTTTTTAATTTGATGATGTAATATATTAGATTGAGTAGGTTGTACAAATTTTTTCATTTTAATATAAACGTCAGACTTTAGAAAATAATAATAATAAGGTCAATGAGTGACAAGTAGCAGAAAGGAAGGAGTTCAATCAGGTTTCATGACTCCGCTCCAAGTCTCCAACATCAATTCCAAGAAAAGATTCATCTTCAGTAATAACGCAAGAGAACATTTACATTCCAAGAATTTCAGTCCACTGTTACTCAACAAATGGACGTCTGCGTTCCAGGAAAAAAATGGAGGCCATCGCACAACTTGTGAATACTTTTTTTTTTTGAAGGTTGGACTTGTGAATACTTAACATGCTCAAACAGAAAATTAGCCAATGCAGAGCCCAGAAACAAAAACTACATCACAAAATTCTTCCAAATTTATAGATGCACACAAGGAGCATCCACTATATACTCTAAAGTCTAACTAACTGAAACTGAAGCCACGTGTAGCAATGCTTACACAACACGTGTTTCTTTCTCTATAGATATACACCCGGTCTATCTGAAAATTACATCTCTCTGTTTTCTTTCCCTCGTCTCGTTTTTAAGGCCCTTTCCCTATCCTGCTCACTTGGCAGAAAAACTAAAAGAACTCCAAAACCAACAAAGAAGCGAACTAGGAGAAAACCAAGAAAAAGAAGAAACCTAAAAAAGAAGCAAGATGTACTTCACACCGTATTGGAAAGGCAGGGATGCTGGCACTGAGACTCCGGAAGGGAGGTGGGTATTCCTTCGAAAAATGTTCTCGAGTCTGGCCCTCCAAGTGATGATCACAGTTGCGGTGGCATCAATTGTCGTGTTTCTTTCGTCAGTTGCTAATTTTTTCGTTTCGATTCCGGATTGTTTGGTCTTGTGCATTGGCATGCTCGTTCTTCCTGTCACTGGTATGAAAGTTTTAATTTTGCTCCATTTATTTTGAAATTTTGAAGGTGTTATAGTATACATCGAACATATAATATTCCATTTAATGGTAGTTAAAAAGACATTCTGCTCTGGTGTGGAGAAATGGACATTTTATTGTTCTTCCAATCTTCTTAAAGGAGAAAGAAGTCACATAGAAAGAAGAAATCTTTGTGATCTTTTTAAGTACTCCAATTAGTTACATTTAATTTGCTCAAATTTATATCCCTCTAGTTTTCAATATGTTGAATTTTTGTCTGAAAATCTTTGTACAGTGTTGTATCATCTTGACATCTTTTACCAGTCCCATCGGGTCAATCTGTTCTCTCTATGTGTGTTTGCAATGGCTACGGGCTTTGCGGTTGGCTTGACATGTGCTTTCACCAAGAGTAAGTAATTTGTCACATCTTAATATTACTTGCATTGCTAAATAATGTTTATAATTTCACAATACCGTAAGTTGTATTGATGTAGCTGATTACATTGTAGAGATGTGTTTGTAATTTCACAATACCTTAAATTGTATGGATGTAGCTGATTAGATGTGGTTCAAAATTATCGATGAAATTTTTTATTCATTTTAGAGTGAATAGAACCAAAGTTTTAGTTTTTGGCTGTTAATATGTTGGTATTGACAGGAATTCAATTTCTCGGTGTGACTTATGATTATGCATGGGAGATAATATTTGACTCCGTGATTCTAACATCAGCCGTGGTTGTAAGCCTCACTGTGTACACATTTTGGGTCAAAAAGCATATCGCAATTTCAGGTGTATTGGAAGCACAATTTTTTTTGGCTGGTGTTATCACCCTCGTGGTTATTTTTCTTATTCAGGTTAGTAGCATATACATTAATTCACCATAATATAGTTTATTTTTTCGATTAAGGATTTGTAAAACTAACAGCACCATTAGTGCTGGTAAATTACAGGGTACCAATTATATAACGCTACTGTTTAACTGATTATCTGAGTATGATTTTCAATATGGGGCTTTTGACTTCAATGTGCTTTCTTTTTTTCATGTAGACTTTCTTCCCGCTTGGAAAAATATTGATCATTATATGTGGTGGTCTGGCATTTCTGATCTTCTGTGGCTACAGAATATATGGCACCAATAATTTAAAATGGAGGTAATCCAAAGAGAAATATCGTATGCCGTATGTTGATATCATCAATTACTTTTGGTTTGTGTTTGCTTTTATATTGAAGAAGTCTAATGCTTCCGGATGAATATTGACCTGATTACTATACTAAAATGTAGTCCATACTAGTGTAAATGATATACTGGCACAGAGACTGTCTAGTTTCTGGTTTATTTTCAGCACTTGAAATAAGATCTTCAATTAAGCTAGCTAGTTGTTGGTACTTGGTTAGCAAATATCAATGATGCTTGTTTTTATCTAATTAATTTTCTCTTATTTTAGATTGCTTGTATGAGATTATTCGTAATAATTGTTAACTTGTTTATATTGATTTGGAACAATTAGATATTGCTGATAATCTAAAATATAAATTAATATATTTAGATAAAAAAAACGTACAACTACCGATTTGTTAGTACAAGGTACTAAGTTAATTATTAATAAAGAGGTGTTATTGATATCCCCTTGGTTTCGGAATATAACATTTCCTTAATTCCCTCCGGATACTTGAGGCTTAAAGTTATCTTATAAATATCTTAGTTCATATAATATTTTCGTATTTACCCTCATGTAATTAGTGTTTACCAAACGGGCGGGTACGGGCGGGCACGGGCACAGGTTGCTCGGGTCACGGGTTGTACGGACACGAGTTGCACGGGTCGGACGGGTTAAACGGTACGGGTTGAGTTTGGAGTTGACCCGTCGGGTTGGACGGGACGGGTTGGAACGGGGCGGGTACGGGCGGGTCACGGGTTTATTTTATTTTTATCCGAAAATTTCAAAATTCCAAAAAATCAGAAAAAAATTCCAAAAAATTCCAAAAAAATTGCAAAAATATAGAAAAATTTCAAATTATTTTTTAAATTAGAATTCTAAAATTCGAAAGTAATTAAAAAATCGCAAAAATATTCCAAGTGTTAATAATTGTAAAAAAAAATAACTTTTTTTGGTATAACTTGATTATTTTAGGCTTCTCAAACTCGTAACGATTTAAATAAAAATTGTAAAGATTACTAAATAGTTTTAGTATTAAGAGCTTTATCCCATCACACAAAAAAAAAAACATTACTATATGATTAAACTTTGTACTCATATAATGAGAGGTAACTTTAAATGATTATTATCCATACTACATAGTCATCATATCATTCATACGAATTTTCTTTATTAGGATTGATTAGATGTACTCATATATTTTCGTACTCTCTCTTATTAAGTAAGAAAGAACACATGTTTTGTATCTCTCAGTAAGAATTTTCAAGCGGTTAACATGTTACTTTTAATTATATTGATTTCTCTTATTAAGTCCCAACCGTAAAAGAAAATAAACACTTAAGAAAAAAAAAATAAACACTTAGAAAAAATGGTATTTGTTAAAAATACAAGTTACCCTCCTTCTTTATTCCAGACTTGGGAACGGCTATGTTAATATGTAAAAAAAATAACATAGGCGGAGTTCTAACTTTTTTTTTGTTAGTAAAAATATATAAAAAAGTTATTAAACTGTTTAAAAAATAGATGACAAAAATTAAAAGAGTGTAGAGATTTCATACCGAAGCTATATTTTTAGAAGTCGGAGTTCTTATACCATAGGTCGTTATCTTGAAGGTCGCCTTCATCGTCCGAATCATTATCCGCGGGTTTGGACGGGTTATCACGGGTTTAGACGGATTACAGCGGGTTATGACAGGTTACGGGTCACGGGACGGGCGTGCACGGGTCACGGGCACGGGCGGGGGCGGGTTAAGGACGGGTTGGAAAGGGGCGGGTTACCACGGACAAAATTTTGAAGGAGCGGCCCTAACCCGTATGAAACCCGCCCTTGGCATGGGTACGGGCGGGCACGGGTTGGGTCCGCAGGTGGGCATGGACGGGCGACGGGGACGAGCGGACGCGGTTCGGGTGAACCCATACGGATTTTGTCAAAACACTACATGTAATTAGCATCATGTTAATTTTAATTAAATTATTAAAAAAAACCATAATTTCCCTCCAATTAAGTCAAAACTATCATTCACTATCGTTTACCTGCGACCATCTTTGCACTTGATGCGTAAATTTCTTTATTATTTTTGTTTTATTTTAATAGTTTTATATTATGAAGAATATATATCTTTTCTTAAAATAATGAGCAATAAAAATTAATATATATAGAGAAATGGATTAACTTGCTTTGAAAATTAAAGAAGATGTTTTACTCCCCTCTCATATCTTCATTTATAAAGTTCACATAGTCGATTTGAACCTTCCATCATGATCTTCATATTAAAATGTGCTTGGAGATCAAATTTTATATTTTTTTTGAATTTTTTTACATATTTTTTTTAAATTATTGCTTTGCTGAATTTTTTTTATTTTTATTTAATGAAAAGTTGTGATTTTCAAAAATTATGAAAAAATAGTAAAATTTAAAAAAAATATAAAATTTGATATCTAAGCACATTTTAATATGAAGATTATGATGGAAGATTTAAATAGACTATATGAACTAAACCCGTTAAGAGCCTCTGATGCTATTATTTGTTCCTAACGCTACTTATTTCAACATAGATACAAATTGAAGCATTAATAATTGTTTAAACTATCAAGGGGTAATTAGTTAAAGTATTGAATTTGTGAGATTGTGTTGAGATTGTTATCTAAAGCACGGTTTGATTGCACTAATTATTAACAACAACTACAAGATGACTCTTAAGAAGGGTCATTTGCAAATTAAGTATCGACTTCACAGTCAAATTCAAATCTACTGAAATCCGAAACTAGAGAATAGTAAATCTGAAATCCCTGCAATATGAATTCAGTTGTTGAATTGTTTCGAGATACGTGTACGAAAAAATCAGTTATTTCAAGATGCATTCTCGAAAAAAAATTCAAAACTTAGATTCGGAATTACAGAAATTTTATAATACTGTTCACTAAATTTGAAATTGCAGCAGATTTATTTTCTTCACAGTCACATCTACTGTTATCAAAATTTAGGATAACTTGAAGAAGAGAAAAAGATTGCTTAAATTATTACACAATTGTGGAGGCTTAGTAACTGGTTAATGAGTGACACGTAGCAGGAAGAAAGGAGTTCAATCAGACTTAATGACTCAAAGATTCCAACATTTGCATTCCCAGATATTCAGCTCGGCCTGTTCGGCTGTAGTCTGAAATGGACACAGAAACGGATGAATAGTAAACAGCAGGTTATTATTCACGGGGAAAAAAAAATTTAGTCAACTGAATTTTTTTTTCCGCGTGAACAGTAACACGCGGGATGGCAGCCGAACAGGCCCTAATACTCATTAAAATGGACATCTGCATTCTGGGAAGAAATGGAGGCCATCGCACACAAGAGCATCCGCGACAGCTGTATACTCCCAACTCCCAAGTCTAACTAACTGAGACTGAAGTCACGTGTCGCAATCATTGCACAGCACGTGTTAATTTCAGCCCCTATCTCTCTCTATATAGATATACACCTGGTCTATCTGAAAATTATATCTCTCTGTTTTCTTTCCCTCGTCTCGTTTTTAAGGCCCTTCCCCTGCCCTGCTCACTTGGCAGAAAAACTAAAAGAACTCCAAAACCAACAAAGAAGCGAACAAGGAGAAAATCAAGAAAAACAAGAAATCTTGAAAAGAAGCAAGATGTACTTCAGACCATCGTATGGGAATGGCAGGCATGCTGGCTCGGTGACCCAGGAAGGGAGGTGGGTGTTCCTCCGAAAAGTGTTCTTGAGTCTGGCCCTCCAAGTGATGATCACAGTTGCGGTGGCATCAATTGTCGTGTTTCTTCGGTCGGTTGCTAATTTTGCTAATTTAGCTCAATTTTCGGTTTCAACTCCAGATTATCTGGTCTTGTTCATTTGCTCGGTCATTCTTCCCTTCACTGGTATGAAGCTTTTAATTTTGCTCTGTTTAGTTTGAAAATTTGTAAGGTCTATGTATTATATTCGAGTTAATGGTAGTAAAAAAGGCATTGTGTTCTGGTGTTAAGAAAAGCACAATTTATTGTTATTTCAATCTTCCCAGAGAAGTCACATAGAAAGAAGAAATCTATTTAAGTGCTCCAATTAGTTACATTTAATCTGTTCATAGTTTATATCCCTCTAGTTTTTAATATGTTGAATTTTTGTCTGAAAATCTTTGTACAGTGTACTGTCATCTGTACATCTTTTACCAGTCCCACCCGATCGACCTGTCCTATCTAGGTGTGTTGGCAATGGCTAAGAGCTCTCTGGTTATCTCAACATCTCCTTACACCAAGAGTAAGTAATTCGTCACATCTTATTACTAATTACATTGCTAAATAGTGTTTGTAATTTCACAATAGCTTAAAGTTGTATTGATGTAGCTGATTACATTGTAAAGATGTGTTAATTTGTGATTTCACAATACTTTAAATTGTATCAATGTAGCTGATTACATTGTAGAGATGTGGTTCAAAGTTTTCAGCTATTAATATGTTGGTTTTGACAGGAATGAAATTACTTGGTGTGAACTGTGATTTTGCATGGGATCTAATATTTGAAACCATGATTCTGACATCGGCCGTGGTTGTAAGCCTCATTGTGTACACATTTTGGGCCAAAAAGCATGCTCGCAATTTCAGGTGTATGGAAGCACAATTTTTTGTGGCTGGCGTTATTACCCTCGTGGTTATTCTTCTTATCCAGGTTAGTAGCATATACATTCACCATAATACAGTTTATTTTTTTGATTAAGGATTTGGAACACTAACGTACCAGTACTAGTGTCGGTACATTACAAGGTACTACCAAATACCAATGACATATCACACTACTGTTTAACTGGTTATCTGAGTATGATTTTCACTATGGGGCTTTTGACTTCAATGGTTTTTTTTTTTACATGTAGACTATCTTCCCGCTTGGAAGAATATTGATCATTATATGTGGTGGTCTGGCATTTCTGTTCTTCTGTGGCTACATAATATATGGCACCGATGATTTGATCTGGAGGTAATCCGAAGAGGAATACGTATTGTCTGCCGTAACGCCGTATGTTGATATCATCGATTACTTCTTCTCTCTTCTGAAACTGATCTGGGCATCACTGCTCAAAGGTGTTGTAGACACAAATTAAAGCATTGTTGTTAAAACTATCAAGGAATTGATGTATTGAATTCTTGAGCTTGTATTGAGATTTTACTCTAAAGCATGGTTTGATTGAAATTATAATTGACAGCAAGTTTGAAGAAAGCAATTTCTTCAATGTGCATTTCTTATGGAAGCCATGGAAAACCTGAATAGAACAAAAATAGGTAATGACCAATGAATAGAAGCATAATTTTGTATGCTTTTTTGTTTTACTTTTTTGTTAAGATATTATGCTTTAATTGACTTTAAAAGATTGGAATATATTTATTTGTGACACTGATGTATAAGATATAAGAGGTCCATGCACTTGAAATTGAAACTTGAGGTTTTGGAATTACACGGGAATTAGCTTAACTTCAGAACTAATAGAAACTATTTCAATTCAGAGTACTTTTATTTAAAAAAATATACATATTTTTTTCATTTTTATTCCTATATTTTCAAATTTTTTATAAAAAAAAAATCACAAAATTAACTTAATTTCAGCACAGTGCATGGAACCCTTAAAAGTACACCCTTCTCTTTTTTTCTCTACTTCTCTCCTCACACAAAATAACTCTACTGTCATTTGGTTAAAATGAACTCTTTCAAATAACTAATTGCTAAAGAGTTAATTCCAACTTCCTCAATTCGACCGCATTTCAGTCATCAATTTCTGAGACTTCGCAAAATTCATCTCCTCTGGATGGCGATATGATTTCAAATTCTCTGGCCATTTTGAGGTCATAGAGATTCAATTTTGATTCACTTCATGGGAAAGGTTAAGAAACAAAGCTCCAAGAAAGGAGCTGTAACGAATATTTATTTGAACGTCTATGATCTGTTTCCGTCTCAATGATTCTCTCTTTTGGTTCGCTCTTGGAATTTTTCATTCAGGAATTGAAGGTACATTTATATTTCGAATCTTTACCTTTGTTAACATCTTGAAATGGATTCATATTTCCTTTTTGTTTCAAATGAGAACTTAAAGATGATATTTTCTTAAAAAGTTTTGAATTCAAGCTGTACCGTGTTCTTTTAATTTTGTTCAATCATTTAGAATAATATGTTTTGTTAATATTGATCTAACTTTATGGATATAAATAAACACAAATTGTAACTTTTATTTCCCAAAAGGTGTTATTAACCGTTTCCATTAGCCGGTAAATAGCTAAAATATAGATTGGATTAACAAAGCTCCCCTTATGTTACCCCTGAGGAAATAAATCTGCTGTTATTCCGATCTCCACAGTTCAAATTTTTCCATGCGCCAATCTCAACAAAGTAAGTTTTTCATGCACAAATCTCAACGAAGATCAATGGTTGGGATCGGAATAACAGTTCATGTTATTCCTTGGAAATAACAGCAGATTTAAATCCTACCCGTGATCCCAAACAAGCTTAACAAAACCTATAAACATAGATTGGAGTTTCTAATTTTTTTTTTTTTATGGATTTTATGCACAATACATGGTTCAGAACCTGGCATCTAAGTGCTATAATCCTTGTTGAGTTTCTCTTTGAGCAGTAGAGTTGTTTTAGTAGAGTTTTTTGTTACTTTTTTTTAGTTGAAGCCCGCAGGGGCATTAAATTAAAGTGTAGTACACAGGAGCCCTTAAAGGAAACACAGTACTGGTAAAAATTCTAGTTCTAAAACAAAAGGCATCCCTAATCAGCGTGCTGGACAGTCGTGATCATTTTGTAGTAGAGTTATTCTGTGTTAGGAGAGAAGTAGAGAAGAACGGTATATTTGTAAATTTGATTTTAAAATTAACAAAAGGATAGAAGAAACAGTGTTAAGTTTTGATGGAAATATTGAATATTACGGTGTTTTTATGAAAAACATTTATTATTTTAAAAATTTACATGAGCACGTTATTTTAAAAAATAAAATAAGAAAAATGAAAATACCCAATTTTACAATAGAATATCCATTTTTTTAAACTTGCAGTATTTTAAAAACAAATACTCCTGGCATGATCACTAGTTTGCATGACATTCGTCCAACCGAGATATTCCTAGCCATCCTGTTTTTCTTATCAAATGCACTAGCTTTAATTTTTAATTTGTATTTAATTATTTTTTTAATGAACGATTGTTTTTTTTGATGTATTGTGTACATTTATCTTTTATGCATGTTTTATTGTTAGTTGCAACAATTTGCAAATTTATATATAGGAATGCTACGATGATTTGGGAGTAAAGAGAGTGTTTTAATAGTCAATCTGAATTTCTCAACATGATCTCATATTGAAATGTGCTTGAAGACAAAATTTTACATTTTTTTTACCATTTTTAAGAATTTTTAAAAATCATTGTTTTGCTAAATTTTTTATCATTTTTTATTTAATGAAAAACTGTGATTTTCAAAAATTATAAAGAAAATAGTAAAAAAATTTCAAAAAATATAAAATTTGGTCTCCAAGCACATTTTAATATGAAGATCGTGCTGAAAGGTTCAAATTGACTATTTGAACTTTGAAATTAAAGTTATAAATAGAAAGTAAAATACTCTCTTTATTTCTCAAAAGCATGATAGCCCATCTCTCTTTATATAAGAGATCCATGCATGCGACAATCACACTTCAGTGCCATTCGAAGGAATGCCATTTGATAAAAACATAAAGTAAAGCTGGGATCCTTCTGTGTCTCTGAATAGCGAACAAAGCTGGGTGGATTGGTAATATTCTTTCAGTGCCTCTGACATTCCTTCTCCATTTACCAGTATACGCTAAGGCTCAAATTTTACTGGTACGTCGCAACAGTAACACTGGTACGAGCCAGAAAACACGAGACACTACTCTGATAACTCCCAGTCTCTCTATTTATCGCCTGTTAGTTCTGAAGTTAAGCTAATTCCCGTGTTAATTCCAAAACCTCTAGTTTCAATTTCACTTAAATTTTCTTCTTTCTTCTTTCTTCTGGAAGTACCAAATAATTATGATTTGGTAAATAAACTACTCTTACTTACATTAACTTTAGTAAAGACAGGAAGTCATCTCCTACGTAGTGCTCTAGCTGCGATTCAGCATGAAGTGCAAAAGAAATGCCAGATTACTAGTAGTTTGTACAATTACCACACCTTAAGGAGTATAAAATTGTTAAGTAGTGTTACTCCTATGCATGCGTACATGTTGATGAAGAATCGAAGATTAATGCACACTGTGCATTGCACAGAGAGGCAAGTGTGATTGTCGCATGCATGGACCTCTTATCTTATACATCAGTGTCATAAATAAATATATTCCAATCTTTTAAGTCAATTAAAGCATACTATCTTAACAAAAAAATGAAATTAAATCATACAAAATTATGTTTCTATTCACTGGTTTTCGATTCAGGATTTCCATGGCTTCCTTAAGAAATGCACATTGAAGAAATCACTTTCTTCAAACTTGCTGTCGATTATAAATTCAATCAAACCATGCTTTAGAGTACAATCTCAATACAAGCTCAAGAATTCAAAACATCAATTCCTTGATAGTTTTAACAACAATGCTTCAATTTGTATCTACAACACCTTTGAGCAGTAATGCCCAGATCAGTTTGAGAAGAGAGAAGAAGTAATCAATGACATCAATATATGGCGTTACAGCAGTAATGCCCAATAATTAAATAATTTGTATTTAATTATTTTTTAATGAACGATTGTTTTTTTTTTTTTTTTATGTATTGTGTACATTTATCTTTTATGCATATTTTATTGTTAGTTGCAACTCCCCTAAAAGAAAAAAGAAATGGAATGATACAATTTGCAAATATATATATTTATATAGTGATGCTATGATATTTCAAAAAGTAAAAAAAGTGTTTTACTTCCCGCTCATATTTCTATTTTTAAAATTCAAATAATCAATTTGAACTTCTCAACGTGATCTTCATAGTGAAATATGCTTGGAAACCAAATTTCCAATTTTTTTACTATTTTTTTAGAATTTTTGAAAATTATTATTTTTTCTGAAATTTTTATTATTTTTTATTTAATGAAAAGCTATGAATTAAAAAAATAGTAAAAAATATTCAAAAAAATATAAAATTTGTTCTCCAAGTACATTTTAATATAAAGATCATGTTGGAAGATTCGAATTAACTATTTGAACATTGAAAAAAATGTTATAAGCTGGAAGTAAAACACCATTTCTATTTTTCAAAATATGATATCCCTTCTCTCTATATATAAAGGTCAAATAGACCATAATGATTTTCGGAAATTTTGTAATTAGAGAAATTATTTTTTTGACAGAATAGTTATAGAAATTATTATTAACTATTAAGTAATAATACTTAATATAAAACGAAAGAGTACCTGAAATTTTTTTATGTAGATTAAAAAAAAAGTATTCAAAGTGTTTCATTCTATTTCAGAAAATTTTCCAACATTCTTTTTGTTTCAGAAAAAAAAAATGTAGTCACTGAATAGCGAACAAAGCTGGGTGAATTGGTAATATTCCTTCATTGCCTCTGACATTCCTTCTCCATTTACCAGTATACACTAAGGCTCAAATTTTACTGGTACGTCGCAACAGTAACACTGGTACGAGCCAGGAAACACGAGACACTACTCTGATAACTCCCAGTCTCTCTATTTATCACCTGTTAGTTCTGAAGTTAAGCTAATTCCCGTGTTAATTCCAAAACCTATAGTTTCAGTTTCACTTAAATTTTCTTCTTTCTTCGGGAAGTACCGGATCATATAAATAAACTACTCTTACTTAAATTAACTTTAGTAAAGACAGGAAGTCATCTCCTACGTAGTGCACTAGCTGCGATTCAGCATGAAGTGCAACTGAAATGCCAGATTACCAGTAGTTTGTACAATTACCACACCTTAAGGAGTATAAAAGTGTTAAGTAGTGTTACTGCTACGCAAACGTACGTGTTGATGAAGAATCGATGATTAATGCACAGAGAGGCAAGTGTGATTGTCGCATGCATGGACCTCTTATCTTATACATCATATTCCAATCTTTTAAGTCAATTAAAGCATACTATCTTAACAAAAAAATAAAACTAAAGCATACAAAATTATGCTTCTATTCATTGGTCATTACCTATTTTTTCGATTCAAGATTTCCATGGCTTCCTTAAGAAATGCACATTGAAGAAATCACTTTCTTTGAACTTGCTGTCAATTATAAATTCAATCAAACCATGCTTTAGACTACAATCTCAATACAAGCTCAAGAATTCAATACATCAATTCCTTGATAGTTTTAACAACAATGCTTTAATTGGAATCTACAACACCTTTGAGCTGTGATGCCCAGATCAGTTTGAGAAGAGAGAAGAAGTAATCGATGATATCAACATACGGCGTTACAGCAGACAATGCGCATTCCTCTTTATATTACCGAAATTTTTATAAATATACAAAATTCAATTTTTATTTAACAATCTATACAAAAGTCTGTTGGAATTTTAAATCTGTCCATACCGGCAACAGAATTGCCGGTTTCAGAGCAACTAACCGGCAACAGAATTGCCGGTTCCAGAAAACTCAAACCGGCAACAAAGTTCCCATTCCTGGAACCTGCAACAAAGTTGCCGGTTTTAGACAAATCAGAATCGCCAAAAAACGTCGTTTAGTGCCTCAAAAATTAAGTTTAAGATTTTTAGTGTCTCAACTGAATTTTTTTATGTTGAAAAATATTTTTCAGCACTGAGAAATGTATCAGCAGCAAGTGCAATTGATTTAAGAAATTTTTAATTTATATTTTATTATAACAAAAATTATCGAGTTACAACCATGTCAAATGAATTTAAATTGGTATGAATTTGGATTTATAATTATTTAGAATTTGAATTTATAAATATAAAAAAAAACAGAAAAAAAAACACTCAAAAAAAAAAACCGAAAAAAACCCAGCAATTATGTTGCAGGTTTTAGAGGCCAAAACCGGCAACTGTGTTGCCGGTTTGAGCTTTCTGGAACCGGCAATTCTGTTGCCGGTTAGTTGCTCTGAAACCGGCAATTCTGTTGTCGGTATGGACAGATTTAAAATTCCAGCAGACTTTTGTATAGATTGTTAAATAAAAATTGAATTTTGTATATTTATAAAAATTTCGGCTTAAATTACC
Source organism: Carex cristatella (assembly GCA_024447775.1). Lineage (NCBI taxonomy): Eukaryota > Viridiplantae > Streptophyta > Magnoliopsida > Poales > Cyperaceae > Carex > Carex cristatella. The sequence continues at coordinate 4,013,235 of JAJHPF010000012.1, forward strand.
TCCAGATCAAATCATCGGTGCCATATATTATGTAGCCACAGAAGAACAGAAATGCCAGACCACCACATGTAAAAAAACACTGTTTAGGTCGATTAATAGGCCAATTAGTCATTGACAGCGATCAAATTGTCACCGATTTTTCCAAATAATTGGGTGATTATTTTCGATTATGAACGATTATTTCCAATTATTCCTATCAGTTTTTTTTTTCTTATGTGAATACATATCATATATTAAACAGATACGGATTGGATATTAAACAGATACAAATACGGATCGGATATTAAACATATACAAATACAAATTCAGATATAATTCAGATATCTAATTTAAATATTGTGATAAAATTAACATGTTTTTAATCAATTTTTCATTATAACATAACAATAACGTAAGATACATATATATACAGCGAATATTAAATTATTACGGAGAACAAAATAATATTTTTCTGAAACTTGTTATGTCATTGAAGATATTTATCTCGTTAACAAAAATTAATCAGTTATATAACTATATTTTTAATTAATAAGTACCCATAATAAATATTACTCTCTAACCATATATGATTATAAAAAAAACAGATAATTATCATATCTGATGACTGAATCCGCATATACGGATATCCAAGAACTAAAAACTACGGATACAAATAATTACTTATATTTGTATTCGCTTTCGAAACTGAAATCATATACAAATATTTGTATATGTATCTATTTAAATCATGTTAATATCCGCAAACTATTGAATATTAAAATACGCAAAAGTACGACTACATATCCTGATACAAACGGATAATTAATATCCATAGATATATATTTGTAACTTATCTAAGCAAAAAAGTTTATAAGGGATTGAATAACTTGATTGAATAAACTATTGATAAAGTATGCAGTTTTTTGTTTATCTCTAAAGAATTAAATTTATCTTATTTACTTACAGCATTTCTTATTTATGCATGTAACCAGTTACCAGTCTCATGTTAATTTTAGTTAAATTGTTAATAAAACCTTAGTTACTCTGATATGTAATTAACTCTAGTAAAATTATTAATAAAACCTTAGTAACTCTGAATAAGAATAATTGCAAAGACAATTTTATTCTTGACTCAAAACTGAAAATTATGATCATCTATTTATTCTCGACTGAAAATCACATGTGAATTAATCAATATTTTCCTATTTGATATATCTGTCTAAATTTTATAATCAAATATATTTTTGACATGATATATATATACAGAGAGAGAGAGTCCCGTTAGCGTCAAAATATTTGGATGTAAAAATTTATCCAAACAAATTTAGGATCGTTGGATTGGTTTTAAGATTTTTTTTATAGATTTAAATATTTTTTTTCTGAAAGGTGGCTGCATTTTTTGAAATCAAAAAGTGTATTGGGATATTTTCTGAAATAGTATCTGAAACTTTTTCTAAAACAGAAAAAGTGACTACATTTTTTTCTGAAACAAAAAGAATGTTGGAAAATTTTCTGAAACATAATGAAACCCTTTGAATATCATTTCTTTTAATCTACATAAAAAAAACTCAGGTACTCTTTCGTTTTACTTTATTACTTAATAATAATTTCTTTATCTATTCTTTCAAAAAAAATTCTATAAATAAAAAATATCCAAAAATTATTATGGTCCACCTGACCTATATATATAGAGAGAGGCTATCATGTTTTTGGGAAATAAAGTGTTTTACTTTCCGCTTATAACTTCAATTTTTAAGTTCAAATAGTTAATTCAAACCTTTCAACACCAGCTTCATATTAAAATGTGCTTGGAACCAAATTTTATTTTTTTTTTGAAATTTTTTTACTATTTTTTTAGAATTTTTGAAAACCACAACTTTTCATTAAATAAAAAATGATAAAAAAAATCAGAAAAAACAATGATTTTAAAAAATTCTTAAAAATAGTAAAAAAAAATATATAAAATTTGGTCTCCCAGTACATTTCAATATGAATATCATGTTGAGAAATTCTAATTGACTATTTAAACTCTAAAAATAGAAATATGAGCGAAAAGTAAAACACCATCTTTACTTTAAATGGCATTCTTATCATCTTGCTAGTAGAGAAATAGGATCCCAGCTTTATTTTATGTTTTTACAAAATCATAATTATCTGGCATTTTTTATTTGCAGCATTTTAAAAACAAATAAAACATATAGCGTCATTTTTATTAGGGAACGATTGTTTTTTCTTATCAAATGCACTAAGCTTTAATTTCTAATTTGTATTTAATTATATTTTAATGAACGATTGTTTTTTCTTATGTATTGTGTATATTCATCTTTTATGCATGTTTTATTGTTAGTTGCAACTCCCCTAAAAGAAAAAAAGAGATGGAATGGTACAATTTGCAAATATTTATATAGTGATGCTACGATACTTTGGAAAGTAAAGAGGGTGTTTTACTTTCTATTCATATTTCTATTTTTAAAGTTTAAATAATCAATATGAACTTCTTAACATGATCTTCATATTGAAATATGCTTAGTTTCATATTAAAATATGCTTAGAGACCAAATTTTCAATTTTTTTTAAAAAAGTTACAATTTTTTTCAATTTTTTAAAATTATTGTTTTTCTGAAATTATTATTATTATTTTTTATTTAATAAAAAGCAGTGAATTTCAAAAAAATTAACAAAATAGTAAACAAAATTTTAAAAAAATATAAAATTTGGTCTCCAAGCAATCGGAAAATAAAGTAAATGTCGGATCTTAATATTTCGATCACTAAAAATTATTTAATCTATATAAGAAAAAAATTATAATACATGTTGAAATCATCAGGCCTAGTATTCTAGTGGGCAACTATCCTCGGCGGAGTTTTTAACCTGCAGAGCTGTGCAGAGCTGATCGGACGGTCCAGATTTAATCTTAGCCGGTGAGTGTTCGGATGATAGAGAGGGCAGTATTAATTTTGCTTGAGATTAGTACCAAAATCTTATTTGGTCCGTCCGATAAAAAACGAACGGACCAGATTAAAAGAATCGCACAGCTCCGTAGGTAAAAACTCCGCAGAGGATGTGATTCCGTATTCTAGTACCGACATTTAAATGCAAAATAGATAAATTTGTGAAGGCTGTTGTGATTAGCTTTATGAAGTATTTCAGTCGATATCTTCGACCTTCACCAAAAATAATACTCCAAATATCTAAAAAAAAATTATAACAACAATTAATTACCTGTTTAAAAAATCACCCAAAATGTTTTTACTAAAAATAAACAATTACACAAATTCAGAAAGTGGGGTGAAAATATGTCATACTTTCTATTTTCCTACTATTTATGCTCTTTGTTGGGAGCAAATTACAAAATCAAAGCTAATGCTTAAAATTGCTGAGGTCATAATTTCCTTCATCTTAATCGCAATAAAATCGGTAACATAACCTAAAAAAAATGTACAATTTGGAATTCCAAAAACCAATACTCTCGTCCCCATGTCTCGGCATATTTTGTTTTCATTTCTTTCTGATATTATGGGTAGTTTATATGCAGCGATCCTGATCAGACAAGGCTCAGAGACGATAAAATCTCACAAACAAACGGAATAGAAGAGTGAATTTCACAACAATCGAACAATTTGAACTAATTTCAAAGAAATCAAATCTTGAGCAGAAAAGAACAGTAAAATGGAACGAGAGATAGAACCACAAATTTCTTATTCAATTTCCTATCCAATTAGTTACAAATGCTGCCTATTTATAGGCGAACCTGAGAAGAGAAGAAAGTTACAATCTTAATCAGATTTCCTGACACAACCGACTAACAAATTTATTTTGTAACAAACTCAAACAGAAACACTAACTATCTATTTATTTAACTAGAGTTCTTCTTTTACTGATAACTGGAGTTCTCCATTTCTGCTATTGTTGACCCCACCTGACAGTCAATTCTAAATGAGAACCTTAACAGGATCGTTACAATCCTTCCCCCTTGAGAGAAAGCTCGCCCTCGAACTTGTATCTTCTATAGTCACGCCATACTTGGACGTCTCTTGGTTCATTGAAGCCATCAGTTTCGCCTGGGAATGGATTGAACCCCAAGCAGCTTGACCACTCTTCTTCAACTGGCCACCACTCATCTCCATCTAAATGAAACAAGCGTACAATTAACTTGTTTGGGTCACTCTTCTTAGTGCTAACCTCAGGCACCTGCTCACAAACTTTCACTTCAGCTACTTTCTGTCTGACCTTCAATTGAACCGGGTTGCCATTATGTTTCAAATCGAGAATTCCCTTTCTCAAATCAATATGCACAGGGCTCACTTCAGCTAGCCAATCTAAGCCCAAAATCATATCGTACCCACATACCTCCAATAATATGAAATTTGCTTCTAATTCTTGCTTTTGGAGCTCAAATTTCTGGTTTTCGCACATGAGTTTGGTGCAAAGTTCCTCATTACCTGCAGTCATCACTCTGAGAGGATTAGATGGGGTGACATGAAGCTTCAAACTGTGAGCAATTTTGGGGTTGAGGAAGGAATGGGTGCTCCCAGAATCGATCAAGGCCGTAATGGGCATGAGATTGATACTTCCTGTAATTCTGGCGCCATTGGTAAAGGAGTTACTGAGATCACATACTGCTAGGCTTGCCTCTTCCTCACTATATCCTTCTGCATAATCGAGCTCCAATTGCTTATACCCTCCTTGATCTATGAGGAGGTGGATGGCTTGTCTGTTGCACTTGTGACCTGGGAAGAACTTCTCATTGCATTTAAAACACAGCCCCTTAATTCGCCTTTCTTCAATTGAGAGTGTGCCTTGAGGTTTCATGTGGTTTTTGGCATTAAAGGATGTGGTGTCTCCCCAGTTCTTGCTTTGTTCTCAATTGTCACCAGTATTGTAACCAATTTGAGGATGGTTGGAATTAGAATAGGTCTTCCTTGTGTTGGTTTCAAGAGATACTTCAATTTGCCTTGCAATCTTGAAAGCATCTTTGATAGTCACCGGATTAAAAAGAGCGATTGTGTTTCTAATCTCATCTCGAAGGCCGCTAATGAAATACCCCAAGAAGAATTCATCATTGTCAACACGTGTTTGGCAGATCAGTCGGGATTGTGCTCTCTAGAACTCTTTGATATAATCATCTACACTGCCCTTTTGATAGACTCGCTTGAACTCATTAAATGGTTTAACTGCAGTTTTTGTAAAGAACTCCATCACCTCTTCTTTCAGAATTGGCCATGGTGAGTGTGGGTTAGAAATCTTGTAACTGCGGTACCATTCTCTGGCATCTCCAGAGAAATTCATTGATGCCATTCTCGACTTGTATGCATCAGCTGTTTGATAGGTATCGCAGTAAAATTCAGCTTCTTCGATCCACTCGATAGGGTGCTCGCCAGTAAAGATGGGAAAGTCGAAACAAGGCAGATTCATTCTTTGATTCTGGAATTGATTGTCACCTTGTCTGTAATCACGACCTCGTTTTGTTTCATCTTGAAAATCACCAAGATTCACTTGTTGTCTTTCTTTCATTCTCATCCTTACTTCCTCTTCTGTTTCTTCCTGCCGCGCGGCTGAGTTGCTACCCTCCCCAGTCTCAACTTGCTTGCTTGATATATACTCTTTGAACATTTTCTTCAATTCATTCATCGAGCCTTGCAGTTGATCGACTCTAGTATCTCTTGCTTGGTGTGACGACTCTGAATCCCTGGCCAGCTTGCCCACCTTGTTGCTGATCACAGATAGATCGAGATTTCGCTGTACCTCTTCATACGCTGCTACAGTTCGTGCTTTACTCGCCATCAGCTTGTCGCTTGAGCTTTTGTCCTTCTTCTTTCCCAGCTCTTTGAACTTGGCTCTGATACCACTTGCAGCGATCCTAATCAGACAAGGCTCAGAGACGATGAAATCTCATAAACAAACGGAATAGAAGAGTGAATTTCACAACAATCGAACAATTTGAACTAATTTCAAAGAAATCAGATCTTGAGCAGAAAAGAACAGTAAAATGGAACGAGAGATAGAACCACAAATTTTTTATTCAATTTCCTATCCAATTAGTTACAAATGCTGCCTATTTATAGGCGAAGCTGAGAAGAGAAGAAAGTTACAATCTTGATCAGATTTCCTGACACAACCGACTAACAAATTTATTTTGTAACAAACTCAAACAGAAACACTAACTATCTATTTATTTAACTAGAGTTCTCCTTTTACTGATAACTGCAGTTCTCCATTTCTGCTATTGTTGACCCCACCTGACAGTCAATTCTAAATGAGAACCTTAACGGATCGTTACATTATACAAGTTTTCAATGTTTAATCATTGATGTGTTTTGCGATTGTTAAGTGAGATCTTGTGGTGTTTCTTAAAAAAGGTTATTTATTCGAGGGATAATCGAGTAAGAACTAAGAACTTGATGAAATTATTTTCAGTACCAAATTTCTAAATTGCATTTGAAAATCAACAAAATTTGCAAATTTATCTAAATAAAAAAGACAATAATAGTAAGAAACAATGAAAAGTCAGCGATCTTTAAAAAATGCTTAATCTGCAACTGGCACACGGTGGTGCACGGTGTTCCACCAATTGAAGAAGCGAGGAAAAATCATACTCCAGGCGCAGCTAATATATTTCTGCGCTGTTCGCATGCTTTCATCCCATGAACAGAACAAGAGGGAATAATTATAATCGAGAAGAAAAAAGGAAGAGAATAATTTGTGATGATTTTTTAATAATGGAAGGCTTTGCTTTCATGCGGCGCCAAAAAATTCTCTCTACTGCCCCACGGTCCATGGATAGAATCGAGCAACCCGAGAAAAAGAAAAGAAAAAGAAAGAAAAAATAAAGCGGAGAAACCCACATCCAACAACCAAATCCGTGAGAAGGAAAAGAATAAAAACAAAAATAAAAACGAAAGTAAAAAAGAAACCTGTTCGGGTTTATTGGGTCCTATTTTTTTTTTTCTCCGAAGCATTAATTAATTAAGCCTAATAAAGAAACGAGTTGTTACTTTGAAACCTCGTTCGACAAGGGATGAGATATTAGGGTTTGATTTACAGCTCTTCCTTTTGACTGACTCGAACCTCCTTTTCTCGCTCTTCCGATGTTGTTTCTTTTCAGAAATTTCTCTTATTGAGGTGTTGCTTCGTCGATTTCTCACCTGGGTGGGTAAAGATCTTGTCGACTCCGTTTGATTTTGTGAGATTACTCTCTTTTCCTCTGTGGGTGGTATGATTTGCTGCAAATTTATCGAATTCTGCCGATTTAAGAGCTGAACTTGTGCGGAGATTTAGGTTTCCAGTTCTATTGGACGATTTTAGATTTGGAAACTTGAGATTTGGGGACGCAACGATGTCTCAAGCTCAGCGACCAAATTGTAAACTCCTTGCTGTTTTATGCGGCGAATTTTCGGACAGTAATACGCAAAAGAAAAGCCTGAAGAAATGCAACGATTTTCCTTTGCCAGAGCTCACCTCCACTGGCCGCCTCGAGGTTGATTTTTTTTTTTTTTCGTTTTTCCATTCTGTATTAGTTTTTGAAGTAGAGATCAGCTTGGTACTGGTAAATCCCCACCCATAAGATAATAGGTGCACTTCAATTTTTCTTGTAAATTTTTCATCTGTACCCTTATTTACATTCCACCCAAAGCTCCAATATTGACGGTAACAGTGGAAACCAAACATATGATAGAACCTTGTGGTATTTTGATCATAGGGGTGATGGTTTCTCAAAATTTGATCTTTTTTTCTTCAATTAGGTTAATGTTCTTGTAAACCCAACATTGGATAAGTTCAGAGAGGCTCAAAAGGTGATTACCCCGAGTTTATTATACTTTAGAGGGCAGCAATCTGAGGCTGAAGAAGAAATTGGCCCGCTGATATGGGGCTCTGTTGATTTGTCAGAGCCTCAAATGCTCAGTTCCCTCATTGGCCCCTCGTTACCGACAATTGTAAGTGTTACTTTTAGTTCTCAGAATCCTCCTTTTTTATTCAAAAAATGCCAAATATTAATTAAGCTGTTTATTTTGTTGAGTTTGGGTATTTGTTGAAGTTAATGTGAAATTTGTTGCAGGTTTATTTGGAGGTACCAAGTGGTGACAGAATAGCACAGGCTCTTCGTACCAAGGTGGGAATTGTTTATCTCTTAGTAAATTGATGGTTGTTTTTTTGTTTTATTTGGTGGATTAGGATTTGTTATTGGGTTGTAAATCAATTTTGGCTTAATCCAGACTTGGCTGTTCTGGATCTTCTGATAAATTTTATCCTTTATTTTTATTTGTTTGTTGTCTTATTTGTTTCTCTTTATTGACTTGTTTGTGTCTTAATAGGGGGTACCATATGTTATATATTGGAAGAATCCATTTTCCTTCTACTCCGCTTCTCAGTTTCGACAAGCCTTGTTCTCTGTTGTACAAAGGTAAGATAACACATGCACCCTACATTTTCTTAGAGAGAGAGCGAGAGAGAGAGTCCTGACTATTTTCTGTTTACTCCTAAGAGATCACAAAGATCAGAATATTCCAATGCCTAGGAAACAAGAAAGGTCTAATATCCAGAACAAAATCACGAGTATCACTTATATGTAATCCCTCTTCTTAAGAAACTGATTCAATACCGTACCTATTCTTGGTTTTCTCTGTTTATAATATGTGCAATTGAATGGATGACATTGGATGGTCCCTGCTAGATCTGGGTTGTTCATTGATTGAATGGTCCAGATCAAGCTGTACTGTAAAAAATGTCCGTACTAGCCTTTTCTGACCGATTTCAGTGGTAGAAGTTCACACCTGATTTGGACAATTTTTATCTGAAATGGATGGTGCGGATCTGGAGGGACCAATGATTTCTGTAATACTGAAAAGTAACCAAACCCGAGGAAAGGAGGGGTAATTAAAACCACGGGCTATTTTTGTATTCTCTTTTGCACTGTAAAGTTTTACAAGGGTAAACAGTAAATAAATTTCAATTATACAATCCCCTGATTTCTTTTATATATCAATTCTCTTTCTGTAGTTCAATTAGTCATACATGGGATGCTTTCCAACTTGCACATGCATCGTTTCGGTTGTTTTGTGTGAGAAACAATTATGTCCTGCCATTTAATGCCCAACAAAAAGCTAGCGGCAAGCTCGGGCCTCGCTTGTCTGGGGATGCCCCCAAAATTAATATTCCAAAAGAAGTTGGCACTGATGACAAAGAGGATATGGAAACTCCTGATGCTTTTCCTGCCATAAAGGTGTATAATGATAACGTTGATGTGAGATTTCTTATTTGCGGTCTTCCTTGCACCTTGGTAAGTAATAATATATTTAAGATGGCATCTTTTTTGTTGCACAATGAACTTGTGTCAACTGCAGAACTCACTTTTAGTTTAATATAATTTTAATAAATTAATGTTGGATAAGACAACTGTTAGAATTTATGTTTCTTTTTTTTTTGGAAAGGACCCTCTTAATTCCTGTATCCATGTCTTTTTAGATGCCTTTTGTGGGAATTGAACCTACAGCTTTCTGTAGAGAAGCTGGAACCATTACCACCCCTGCTAGCCTCAGAATATTGTTTCTTTATAATATATGCAATTTAAATGCTTATATACAGAGCTATCTGAATTTAATTTTAGGATGCTTGCCTATTGGGTTCATTGGAAGATGGCCTTAATGCTCTGGTGAACATTGAAGTGAGTATATTTTTCTCTCTTTTTGTCCCTTTTTGCTTGTTGATAGTATTACACTGCTAATGGGTTTGCTTGCTTTGATTTCAGATTCGTGGTAGTAAGCTTCAAAACCGAGTGAGGTGCATTACCTTACTCTAATAAAACATATTTTTATTATTCTGTTATATTTTTTATTGCATGTTAATTAACATGAGATTTTTCTGACAGTGCTGCCCCACCTCCCCTCGAAGAAGGTGCCTTGTCACGTGGTGTGGTGACTATGAGGTGTGATTTGACTACTTCTAGCTCGGCCCATATCTCTATACTAGTTTCTGGTAGCCCCCACACTTGCTTTGACGACCAGCTGCTAGAAAGCCATATCAAAGATGAACTAATAGAGAAGAGCCAACTAGTACATACCATGACAGGTCATGACGAGGCAAAACTTAGTTCGTCAGAGCCGATTCGATCCACTTCAGTTGCTTGCGGAGCCTCCACTTTTCAAGTCTGGATGAAGGTTCCCTCTTGGGCTGTTCAGGTATATATACATCTCTGTCACTTTGATGTTTGTTTGTTTGTTGGTTTGGTAGGTGAAACTAAATATCAGTACCTGACCTTACTTGGACATACAGAATGTTGAAGATACCTAATCTATTCATTAAAAGGCCAATGAAGTTCCATACCGAATGTTTTGTACAGGGAAAGATTGAGATTGCGCATTGGGTTTTTGATGTACTTGGTATGTCTAATGGCAGTTGGTTTTGCTATGGGTATATGTCATTGAATTATTTGTTGGTCTATACGTCTCGTTTTATTAGTTTGCTCATTCATGTCTCTTGATATTACACCTTTTTTATATAACTTCTATAATTTACAGATATTACGCCATTTGGCACATGAGCCGACACACCATACCTTGGTTGCACTTGGCATAGCTTCCATTCAAGGCATCTCGGTTGCTGCATTTGAAAAGCAAGACTCTGATCGACTCCTTTTCTTTTGTAGACAGAACAAAACAAAAGGCCAAGATGAAAACACCCTTCTCTCCACTCCTCCTACCTGGTCAGCCCCACTCGCCAGAAAACGTACCCAACCTGGCCTAGACTCTGAAGCTGGTCCTCCTTATAAGCGGTTGAAATTCAGCTCGCTAAGACCAATCCCACACTCACGAAAACAGAGGATGGTGCCGTTTGTTGGAGTCCGTGAGACAGAGATGCTTAATGATTTAGCTTCAACCCACACGGAGATGGCTAATCCAGGTCCTGTGATCCATGAGCCTGTACATATCAACCCGGTGCGTCCAAGAAAACCGGCTTCCACCTCTTTGCATGCAAGGGATATTACATCTTTGAACTCGATGCCAGTTAAGAAGCACCAATGTGAGAGGAGCCCTATCAGAGCTTGTTCGGAGGTGTGTTTTTTTTCCCTGATCAACTCGTCTTTGAATATTTTTAAATTTGGTTCATGCACTTTTCTTTGCTTAGATTTTGTACTTGGAAATATAGGAGTAGCTTATATAAGCAAGTCACAAAAATAAAAAGAAATATATGCTTCAGGATAATCATTTGAAATAAAAGGTCCTCTTTTAAACTATGTTTTCTGTTGTATTTGTGTGCTTTAGGAGGAATTTTTGAAGGATGTGATGGATTTTCTTGTTCTAAGGGGACATAGCCGGCTGGTCCCACAAGGAGGTGTGTCAGAGTTCCCTGATGTTATACTCAATGCAAAGCGCCTCGACCTCTTCAATTTGTACAAAGAGGTTCTATTATTTTCATCATTTTTGTAAGCTTAATTTAATGCCACATATATGGCAGTTTGAATGACAAGGAAGGACTTGATTGAATATGGATAAGTATCTTTTTCAGGTTGTTTCAAGAGGAGGGTTTTTTGTGGGGAATGGAATAAATTGGAAAGGTCAGGTGTTCTCCAAGATGCGAAATCATACAGCCTCTAATAAAATGACAGTAATACCCTTTTTAACTCAATCTTTTGTAGAATTTAGAATGTACATATAATCTGAAATTTACTATTGACATGTTTTCATAGAGCACTAATTTGTTTAGTAGTACATTTCAAACATCTAATTTTTTTGTCAACTATTTTAGGGGGTAGGAAATACACTTAAGAGACACTACCAGACATACCTTTTGGAATATGAGATGGCACATGATGACGTAGATGGGGAGTGTTGTCTCCTTTGTCATAGGTTATTTCTTCTCTTATTTGTTACAATAAATGCCTGTTAAACATAAGGCTGTTATGTTAACACTGTCTTTCTTGCATTCTACAGTAGTGCCCCTGGAGATTGGGTAAATTGCGGCTTGTGTGGCGAATGGGCCCACTTTGGTTGTGACCGGCGGCAAGGTCTTGGTGCATTTAAGGTTAGTATCAACTTGTAACTTATTGTCATTTCTGTACTCTCTTTTATTGCACTTGTTTGTTATTTTGTTATATGAGTTGAGTGTGTTTACTATGTGGGGATGTATGATGTTAAACTACTCTATCAAATTTAGGATTATGCGAAAACTGACGGACTGGAGTATATATGCCCGCAATGTAGTCTGACAAATTCAAAGAGAAAGGCACAAAAGGTGGCAAATGGATTTTCAAGTTCGGTACTCCTTCCTCAACATGTATAATTTAATTTACTCTTAATTTTGGCCTGTATTTTCATTCAAAAAATAGAAACTCTTAGGCAAAACCCCCAATCAAATAGGCCGCTTGATATGTAACTAATGTCTTATAATATTCATTTCTATGGTAGCTAGTACAGGATTTTATTATTTTTATGCAAACCCCCTATCTAGAGTAGTTGAACAAAATTGGGGGATAATGAAAATTATTCGTGCAGAATGAAGTAACTTGACAAATATGTGCAATTTTCCTTGTGTTTTTTTCGCAATCATTGTCTGCGTCATCTGCCATAAGCATTGCTTTGAAAATTGCCTTTATTTTCTTTCTTTCTCTTTTTGGACGGCACACGCAATCATTGTCTACGTCATCTACTATAAGCATTGCTTTGAAAAATGCCTCGATTTTTTGTTTTGTGGCACACCTGGGATGCTTTGTGCATGAATTGACCGTGGAATTGCTGAAGGTAAAAGTAGTGTGATTATTACATTGAATTCTAGTGTCTCCTTTTTGGTGAGATCCAAAGCAATATATTTCTGGACAGTTAGGGACTTAGGGGGCGTGGGCAATGGTTCATCTTTAACAGCCATGCTACTATGTACAGTGGCCAATTTACTTTCAAATGAGATTCACTATTAATTTTGGCAAATGCAATATCATTGAAAGTTAAATTTGATCAATTTCTTCTCAATTTATCTTGTAATATTTTGTCAAATTCAAGGTTGAAGTTGTATTTTTTTTTTCAGAGAAGTTTTATCGGCTGTGAACACCAAAAGAATCGAATTTTTTTAATTTACCATCTTTGAAAAAAAAAAATTAACCATTTTTTTTTAAATCATTTTTACTAGGTTCGCAGATTTTAACTGCGGAACAAGTAGGTTGGTTCTGCAATTTAAACCTGCGGAACCAAATTAAATACACTTTAGTATTATATTTAATGCACCTGGTTTCGCAGGTTTAAACTGCCTACAAACCTAGTAATTATGGAAAAAATTCAAAAAAAAGTGGTTATTTGATTTGTTTATTTTTATATAGATGGTAAAAAAAAATCGGCCTAAAGAAATATTACAGAGTTATTTGGATCAATCCTTAGTTTTAGTTCATTTAAACTTTTTATTTGGGTAACCTTTTATAAACAAATAATTATGACAAATCTGTGTACGTTGCAACTTTATTATGAACACTCTTGCGATGTTAAAATTGCCTTTTCTATCAATTTTTGGGTAGAGAAAATAAAGGTTTAGCGGTAAATTTTACACTTCCAGGGTCTGGGGGTGAAATGCAAGGAAACTAGAATCTAGTGGCGCAATATTCGAGCACCAATACTTTTTGCCAACAAGTTTAGTTCTTATGTTGATTTGTTGAAGCAATAATATAGTTATATTTCTTTTGTGGCAATTTAGTACTGGATTCTCTTTTCCAAGCGAATTCTACTTCATTTGATCAAGAAATTTTAATGTCAGTGGGAATTTCCAGTTGCAGCTTCCCCTTTCAATTTGGTGAAAGAGAAGTTTGCATAACGGTTTTGCGTGGAGCAAAACCTCATCAAGCCTAGAAAGAAATATTCTTAGTAGAGTAATTAAGAATAGTACTAAAGACTTTGGTGAAAGTATTAAGTAATGTTCAATTTTTACAAGGTAGAAGTTTATAAGTTCCAGTAAATTATTTGACCTCACTTTTATCCATATCGCTATGTTATTAACCTCAAATATCAGGCTCTGAATCTACTCCAGCGCTACACGGTGTTTATAAGGGCCTTTTCAGATATTTGCACGAATCTTAAGATATCAATTGCATTTCGATGTGTGCTACACTACAACACAATACGAAATGCGTCCCTAACCTTGCAAAACACCATATACAATAAAAGATAAATAAAAATAAAAATGTGCCGATGTCATTATGACATTCACGTGTGTTGATTCACTTATTTATAATCCAATCAAGCAACAAATTAGATATAAATCACAATAAAATAATGTTCAAGCTAAAATAAGATTTAGTCTTCTAAGTTTAAATATTCACAACTGATATAGCTTAAACACTAAAAAATAAAACTACTTTTAAGAACCTTTTAAGTTTCAATTACGAGAAGGCAGTGGATAATTAACTACTTTTTTTCTTAAATTTCGTGCTTACTTGAAGTTATATTAAAGTAATAATATATAATTCTGACACATCTGTTGGCCTATACTAAAAACAAGTGATTAAAAAAAACAGAATCAATCTAGAATAAGCTACATTAAATTTGAAATTTCAGTCCCCACTTCAAACGATAACATTATTTTTAAGGGATACAAATGAAGAGGAGATAGAAATTCAAATTGGTGATCTCCCTCCCCACTTCAAATGATAATATTATTTTCCCAAAGTCTTTGCATATGAATTATTGTGAATTAGCATACACAATGTGTATAAATTTAACACGTAATTTTAAATAAAGGGAAATTAGTGTTGCATGGATTATGATTTCCAAAATAAATAAGAAATACCAAACAATTTTGAGCAAAATTTGTATCGAAGAGCGTGTGATCCCCATATTTCAGAATCACTATTTGAATAACTTTAATTCAGTTTGTTTTGCACCTTAAAATATACACTTAAATATTAAGTAATGCATATTGATTATTGACTATTGTCGAATTCACACTTGACTATATGAGTTTGAAATAACTATTCATAATTGTCATGAACTTTTTACTACATTTGTCGTTGATTATTTAACAATGCACATTTCTTATTTTGACATAATCATAATTTAAATCATCCTAAAATTCACACTTAATCATTGCATAATACACACATAATTATCTTACAATATATACTTGGCTACTATAGAATGCACACATGTATATTTAGTCTCTTAAAATTAATAAAAAAAATGCTTGAGGAGCAATCATAATATTCAGGTTAATAATGTTTAAGCTTAATCAATAATTAGCCTTTGATCTACTATATGTAGAAGATCATGAGTTTGAAATCTATATAGAAAAAATCTTTTGTTGTAATAATAAAAAAATATGAAATTTGAAGGCTTGGTCTTCATCTTTCTTTTAAAAAATATTTATGCTTAACCAAGACAACACAAACCAGTCCTTTCAGCAATGAATTCAGAGTAGGTCTGATGCCCATCGGACCTACTTTGGTTTGATGGGTGTAATGACCATTCGATCTGTATCAAGATTCGTGCAAACTACATTAAAATCTATGCAAGTCTGTTTCAATTTTCATACACACAAATAAAGTTCGGGTATAATTCGGCAATGATTTGGTACAACAAAGCAAAAAAAAAATTTGAAAAAAAAACCTTAACAAAATTCTAAAAAAAAAGTTTAGCGTTTTTATCGCGAATAGGGGTGGCCAAAAAGCTCGTAACTCATGGCTCGCTCGTGATTCGCATCTAGCTCCCTCGTTAATAGACTGAGCTGTTAACGAGCCAGCTCGCTTCTAGCCCGGTCCAAAATTAATGAGTTTGAGCTGGGGTCTAGCTTGCTCGCCAGCTCGCGTGCTAGCTCGGCTAGGTATCAATTTGTGAATTTGTATGAATTAGTGTGTATTTAATACTATCAAACTCGGTTCAACTCATTCCAGCTCGATCTAATTCGGTCCAAAAATGTTTGTAAAATTTATTTTCTTATTAAAACAAGGTCCAGCCAAGCCCAGTGAGACAGCTCGGGCTGGCTCATCACGAGTTTGAGCTGAGCTTTTAGCTCGGAAGTCCTAGGTCCAGCTCGCTCGGTCCAGGCTCGGTATAGAATTAATGAGCTGAGCTAAGGCCCAGCTCATTTACAACCCTAATCGCGAATAATTCGTGATTCACATTTTATTTGTGAATTATTCGGTCAATGTTTTATACGCGGTTCGGTATGACAACCTCAAAAAAATGTATTATATGCAAATTATATGTGTATAATATGCGCATATTATGACTATGGATTCCGACCATCTCCTATCTCTTCAGCAATACAGTTGAAACCGCACAAAATCCTCTTGGTATTGGATAGGGGTGGCCAAAAAGCTTGTAACTCGTGGTTCGATCGTGACTCGCATCTAGCTCGCTCGCTCGTTACTGGACCGAGCTGTTAACGAGCCAATTCACTACTAGCTTGGTTTAGAATTAACGAGTTTGAGCTGGGGCCTAGCTTACTCGTCAACTCGCCTGCTAACTCGGCTAGACATCAATTTGTGAATTTGTATGAATGTGTGTGTATTTTATATTGTCAAGCTCGGTCCAGCTCAGTCCACCTCGGTCCAAAAATGTTTGTAAAATTTATTTTCTTCTTAAACAAGATCCAACCAAACCCATTGAGCCAGCTCGTCAGCTCAGAAGTTAGCTCGTCACGAGTTTGAACTGAAGTTTTAGCTCAAAAGTCCTAGATCCATCTCGCTCAGTCCAACTCGGTCCAAAATTAACGAGCTGAGCTAAGACCTAGCTCGTTAATTCTGGACCCCAAAGTGCGAAAGTTAAATATTAGTACATTACATTACTCCAAAAAAAAAAATTCAATAAGCCGACATGGCCAACCTAGTTGGTAGTAACGGGTCGCCAAGAAAATCCGTCGGAAGGGGAGAATATTCGCTGCACAAACATCTTCGCACGTGCACCAAGGACAAGATGTACACCTGAGCCCATGTCCTAGGATGCACGTGGAATCCACACGACATATTTTCAAATACTTTTATTTTAGAAATTTAAAAGAAAAATCAAATTATCGGCAAAAGTTTGATTCCTTAAAAACAAATAGATGAGACTCAACCATTTATTGGATTGCGCATGGAATTTATATGGTTCGATTCTAAATTATTGATTCGGTTTTTGTAAAAGCTGTATAAATTAATTTACATTTAAAATTATAAATTATTAGAACCGAATTAATTAATTATATTCCATTAATAGAACCAAAGTAATAGGGAATCAATGTTTCAGTTCTATTGATTTTTTACACTGTGTGATTATTAGTTTAGTAATTGTCAAAATTAGTTGGATTACATCAAATAATTTGATCTTATTAGTTTGTCTTTAATGAGACTAATTAAACTATTAATTATGTTTCTAATAATATTTAAAATAAGGACAACAATATTTACCAATAGTGTACATATATATTTTTAGAGTAAGACTAGGGTGTTTTTCAGCTTACTAATAAATTTGATGAGTTTAACTTAAAAAAACTATTCAATTGATTTTATAAATTTTCGACAAACAATAGAAAGAAATAAAAAAAAAATCATTGAAATTAATTTATAGACTTTTTTTTACTGTTTAACTTTTTACTAAAATAATTCAAAAACTCGTAAAATTAACATGCAAACTCATTACTAGCAAAGTAGATCAGTTTTAATATAGAATTTGAAATTAAGCTTAATAAGCTTAAGAACATTCTAATTGTACTTAATTTTCGTAATCCTTAATTTATAAAGATTTTTAGAATTTTTTTTAATAAAGTGGGGATACCGACAGTTTCATTGCGAAACTCAACAAAAGTATAGAAATACAGTCTCTGAAATATCAAATTACACAAAATACCTAAATAGTGATAAGAACCGTAAAGTCTAAGTAAACTGCATAATAGTTTTGTAGAAGGATAATAAGAGAAGAAAAAAAACAAATAGCCCACTAAAACAATCAAGAAGTATCACTCATAACAAACTAATACTAGCAAAGAAACTAGAAATCAAACACAGCTCTATTATGTAGATAGCCAGAGAAGTTCGACCCCTCTTAACAAAAAAAAAAAGCGTCCTCTTCAGAATCCAGCAGAGAGTCCATATTTTGAGTGTTTGTATCTAAGAGGATTAAATTGACAATAGACAATAGATAATAGACACTTGCCTTTTCTAGGTAGTCCCAACTAATCTCTAACCCAACAAACGCCATTGAACATGGCCTTGTTGTTGGAAGTCAAATTGGCTACCGATCTCATTGAAAACATTTTTATCCCATTGGTATATTTCTCAGTTTTATTTTCTTGACTCTTGAATTGATATAGTTGTTGGGTGCTGGTCGGTTCATGCACCTTCTCGTTTTGCGCCTCCACTTGGATCTGACGTTACAGTGTTACACTGTTCGCCAGAAAGTATTCTAGCACCAATTGCTTATTATTAATTGAAATTAATTGGTGAAAATAAAATAATATAAAAGTCAATTGAATCATTCCTCTCCATTTCTAGCCAACAGGAGGACATGAAAGCTACTGGCAAGTAGGGGATAAAAAATTTACTAATACAACTAGCAGGTTGTGAACTACTGTGAACTAACAAATTTAGTCTATAAACTGTCCAGAAATTAGAAAACAAATTCTTCAAAAATAAGCAACAACCTGATTAATAAATAAACTTATAATCAATTTTTAAAATTTAGAATTTAGAGATAGACAGTTGTCTATATGGTTCAATGTAGCAGTTAATGCACTGTACAAGAATGAGATGGTGAAACAAGAAACAAATCTGCTGTGATTTTTGGGGATCGCAGGATCCTGCTTTTTCATATCCAATCTTTAATTTTTTGGAATGCATAAATTTCTAAGAAAATTAATTTTCATGCACGAATCTACAAAAAAAAAAAAAAAAAACTTGAATATGAAAAGACAGGATCCTCTTCAAGAATCGCAGCAGATTTAATTTCGGTGAAACATAGACTAGATTTGGGCTTCACTCAAATATTGTTATTTTTTTCCCAAAACATTGATGTTTCATTCTGAGTGAAACGCATGCATCTTTGAGTGAATTAAATACATACCAAATCTGTGTTTCTACTTGAATCTGACTATTATGTTACTTTTTAAAAAATATATAAAAATGTTACAAATAAAAACTCGGTATTTCCATCCCATTAAAGGCGAGAAACCGGAAAATGAATTGATCGTATAATTGAAATTGAGGGTTAGCAATTGAAGCACACTCATTAGCTAAATTAATAGAGAGAGGAAGAAAAAATTATTGCTGCTTGATTTGTAGGGGCTAAATTAATAGAGAGAAGAAGAAAAAATTATTGATGCTTGATTTGTAGGGGTGAAAACAGCGCGAATATGGAGTAGATAGTGGTAAAACTATATCAATTTTTTTTTTTCAGATACAGAGCGAATATCAAACAGATACGGATATGGATCCAGATCAAATCAGATATTTATTAAAATAATATAAAAATATTAAATATATAATTAAAGCTCATAATATTTATCTAATTATAATGGTGAATAACATAATTTTTTCATAATGTATATCAAAATATATGGTATATATTACTATTCAGATACGGATAGTTGAAACGTAAAACCATATCAGTATTCTTATCTACACTGATATTCAAATATAAGATATTCACATTTAAATTTTTGAATACGGATCGAATATTATCCAACTTTTGTTAATTTAAAAATAGTTATGTGCAACCAAACAACACTTGTTATTCGAAATATATAGAATAACACTAATTCTCTATTTTCGTGTGTGAAAAGAGATACAAAAGTGTTTTTTTTAGATTTCCGCCAACATAGTCTCAAATAACGAAGTTGACGCCACTTATATCATCTCCATATGGTGATAATACGTTTGAGACTCTACTTACCTATATTTTTCTTTTAATCAAGCACCACATTAACACTATTATCTCTCAGTTATAACTATTCACTATTTTAAATATACAATTCAAATAATATTTTCAATAATCTGAATAACACTATTCTCATATCAATATAAAAATAACTATTAATTATAATTCTTTTATATTTACACTAATTTTGCACGAGTCAAACATACCCTTAAAATTTGTTTGGTGAGCGAAAAATAGCACAAAAAAGTGAAATTACAGTAGAATAATTGCCAAACTAGAGTGAGATGAATCGAATTGTAACAAAGCGAAAAGTAAAATTGAGATTGAACATTATTGTTAATCTCATTTTTATACTTAAATCCCCCTCTATTTTATTCGAATAAAATAGACTATTTCATGAAAGAGGATAAATTTTTTCATGAGTTGAAAACTTGAAATAGTCAAATCACACATTAAAATGCATCCAAAACGATCGAAATAGTATCGAATATAAGATTATTTTCTTTTTTTCACTTTTATACTATTTTATTATCTTTCTTTTAGAATTTATAAAATTTATAAACTTTAAATTTTCCTTTGAAGACAACGATGATAGCGAATTAAAGAAAATATTTCTGTTAAATAACATCGTTACATACCTTTCGGTCAAGACATTTTTATATTGAAATACTCAATTATTTGACTTCTATAAAAACTTTTTTAAGTTTGAATAAAATAAATTATAACGAAACTATGCCACTGGACTTTGACCCCACATTATTTTAACATAGGCGTGGTCCATACACACGTCAATCTAAGTTCCTATACGGAACTAAAACAACTGAATAGAGACGGAGAAGGGAATTTAAAGATATCACATTCAAAATTTAAATATACGTAAATATGTTACGAGACGATTGGTTTTAAAGAAATTTCGGATCAAACTATGTATACCAAAAATTTCAGAAAAGTTTCTTCAGTTGTCCGTACTTCGTAGGGGTGAAAACGGTATGAATAATATTCAATCTCAATTCGAAAATTTAGATGTGGATATTCAATATCTGTATGGATAAAGATATTGATATGATTTTACGTTTCAATTATCCGTATTTGAATAGTAGATATATACTATATATTTTAATATATATCTGTTTTGTATCCGTATCTGAAAAATAAAATAAAAGATATGGATATAATTTTACTATTGTCCACCCCATTTTCACCGTGCCAATTTTTTTTTTTTTTAAATACGAATCGTGAGATTTATTCTCCACGGCTCCACCAGGTGCTAATTTTGGACGTATTTAATTTAATATTTTTTAACAAATATGTGGTTCTTTTAAACACTTAAATAATTGGCATTAATATAAAATTGGTTACAATAAACATATAATTATAAAAAAAATACGACAGTGTAATTATAATTTTCTAATATTGAACGAGTTATTTTTTTACCAGGAAAATATTATTTTATAAACATTTAGATAGTTCATTTGTATATTTTCTCTCATTTTAGACATATATACAATTATCAACACACATATACAATATTCATTAAAAAAAAAATTAAATACTGAACTCATCGTAAAATTGAACATTGAAATTAATATATAAACGATGAAATCTAACATATTTTCGACATAAATTTTTATTAATAACATTAAAAATAAATAAATTACTAAAAATATATCATCACTATTTGAAAAAATAAATCCAAATATGACATTTTCGCTAGTTTATCTAGCGTAATGTATGGTCAATTTCACTAGATTATTCAGAGGAATTGCATGGGCCCAATTCTGTTGAATTGTCCAGCATAATTGGTTTTTCTTTTTGTTGCCTAATTTGCTGAATTATTCAGCATAATAAGATTTTTCTTCTTCCTAATTCAGCTAGATTACTATTTTTAAAGAAAAAAACTAATTCTGCTGGATTATTCAGCAGAATTAATTCCGCTGGATATTCTAAGGGAAATGTCATATATAAAAATTTCATAATTTCATTATGATATGTTCTGTAATTTTTTTTAATGTTATTAATAAAAATTTCGGTATTTCCTAACATGAAAGTCTCCAAATTTTATTTGGACATATTGAACCCAAGATTCTTTTTCTCAGCCAGAAATCAGAATAAACCAACCAACCAACGGTCAAAGCGCGCATGCTCACTGTGGCCTCTTTCTCCTCCGAAATTTTTATAAATATATAAAACACGAAATTAATTTAACAATCTATACAAATTTTGAACAGAATTCCAAAACTATCTACACCGATGACAGACTGATCAGTTTCATAGCCTGAAACCACTGACCAACTCATCGGTTTCAGAAAGATTCTACCGATGACAGTATCATCGGTTTAAGCCAAACACGATTTTTGATGTTTTCTGCACACTTTTTGAAACAACAAATGACTCAGATTAAAACAACGAACTACTCAGATTAAAATATTGTTTGTAATTATTACAAACTTACGCAGCTATGAGATATTTTTGTTAAATTTAATTTAAAATAATTTTCCATTTTTTTATTTAATTAGAAAATGTTATAATTTATTTATTTTTTTATTAAAATATTAGAAATATTTTTATATATTTTTTAAATTAGATAGAATACCATATAATTTGATTTATTAGAAAGACTTAAACAAATAACCCGGATCAATATTTTTCAGATCGGATCTTTTATGGATGTAAGAAAAATTAAAATATTTTTTGTGTGTTATTAGAAAAAAAAATAAAAATGTTTTGAATTTGAATTATTGATCTCGGTTCAAAGTCACTTCTAGATAAATACAGAAAATATTAGAATCTTTCTATTTTTGAAAAAAATAAAAATTTAACAAACAAAAATATCTCATATCTGCGCAAGTTTGTAATGTACTTTAATCTGAGTCGTTCGTTGTTTCAAAAAGTGTGCAGAAAGCATCAAAAATCGTGCTTGTCTTAAAGTAGAACCTTTCTGAAACCGATGAGTTGGTCAGCGGTTTCATACTATGAAGCCGATCAGTCTGTCATCGGTGTAGATAGTTTTGGAATTCTGTTCAAAATTTGTATAGATTGTTAAATTAATTTCGTTTTTTTGTATATTTATGAAAATTTCGGCTTTCTCCTTCTCCAGGAGGCCCTTAGAATTTTTACTAATTCCAAAACACCACTTGCAATTAACAATTAACCCTCGTAGTTGCTTCCCACCTTCTCTCATCCTTTATATACCTCTGTTCGATCACCAAAACAAAGGAGATAAAACGTATAGAGAAAACTTAGAGAGAGAAGGCGACTTTTGGGACTGACAAAAAATGTGCGGCGGTGCCATCATCAACGACTTCATCCCTGCGCCGGCTTCCCGACGTGTCACAGCAGAGCACCTCTGGCCCGAGCAGAATAGCGGCAGGAATAAGAAGAATAAGCCCGGAAAGGGGAATAAGAGCAAGGGAGTTGACTATGAGGACGAGTTCGAGGCTGATTTCAGAGAGTTCCATGATTTCGACGACTTTGAAGAATTTGCAGATGAAGAAGATGAGCTGTTTGAATATGAAAGCTCTATTTTGAAAGGTTAGTTCTTTTAATTAGGTAGATATGCTAATTTAGAGATTTTTCCTTATCTTTTGGAAAAGAAAACAGGAAGTAAAATTTATATCCTAATTTTGTGGCCTCTTTCTTTTTTTAACTAGCGAGAAGTGAGAACAATTTTTTTTATTAATTTCATGTTATGTAAAAATATTTTATTGGAATTCAGATTTTAATTTGTTCAGGCCTTTTAAGAGAAAAAAGAAATAGTAAAACAAAGAAGAGACTGAGAAAGAATAAGTGACAAGTCCTTAAAATTTGATTACAAATCTAAACTATTTGTATTTAAGAGCCATAATTTAAACTGTTGTTATAGCATATCTTCTGATTTTCTTTTGTTTACTTAAGTACAAATTTGTTTATTCTCAGCTGATGCAGAGGGGTTGATCGGCTTGGGGTCGGCGGAGCTGTTAGAGAACAGCAAGAAGAGGAAGAACCAGTACAGGGGAATAAGGCAGAGGCCATGGGGTAAATGGGCGGCTGAAATACGGGACCCACAAAAGGGGGTGCGCGTCTGGCTTGGCACCTTCAACACAGCTGAGGAGGCTGCACGGGCCTATGACGAAGAGGCCCGGCGCATCCGTGGCAACAAGGCCAAGGTCAACTTCCCTGATCCAAGCCGTCGTCGCGCCACCAAATTTCACGCCAAATCACCATCACACAAATCCAACTCCACAAGGTTTTCTAAATTTTACAATTATTGTTCACTTTATTGTTGTATTTTAATCAAGGTTCTAAATAGTTACGCAATAGCTGCAGCTTTTTCTGGTATCATAAACTATAACGCTATTAACTGCTTTTCTTCTATAATGATTCTAAATAGCTAGCTATAGTTACGCTATAGTTGCGCTATAGCTTTTTCAGATCTTAAAAGCTATAGCTATAATCGCTATTTAGAACCTTGATTTTAATTGACTGATTGTGAATCAAAACTGAATGTTGTGCTACAATAAAACATATACATGAAATCAAATTCAACAGATGTAATAAAATTGTTGCACCGTTGATCTTGCCTTCCCAATAAAATCAGAAAGGAAAACAATATAAAAAATTAGATTATTACCATAGAAAATATAAACATATATATATTCCGAAGTTTTTAATTTATATTTATTATTCTCCGTTATTTTGCTCAGGTTGTGCAACAACTCAGACATCACCTTTAACGAACAAATGATACGAAACAAGCCTGATCCTCTTTCACCTTTTTCTCTAAATCAACCTACCGCAACTACGAACTTATCTGATCAGGAAAGCAACTCATTTTGGGGGGAATCAGAAATCAAAACCCCTGAGACCATGTCTGTCATTCTCCCCAAAATAGACCAAGATGAACTTCTCGACTACACATTACCAGTTAAGAAGCAGAAAACTGAATCAGGTGAAGCAATTGTAACTGAAAACATGGAGGTGAATGTTAGCGGAATTTACGAAAAAGATTTTGATCAGTACTTCAATTATTCCAATTTCCTCAACTTTGACGGGAACATGTTCGAGTCAATTGACGGGATTTTCACCGGTGAGGCGGTTCAGGAATCATTTGGATTGGCCGATCTCTGGAGCTTTGATGACATGCCTGTTCAGGCCAGCTACTGACGAGCCGTTGTCAGATTGTGTTATGCTGGTTTTTCTGTAAATAAAGTTGCGTGTGGCTACCAATTTTTCTTTTGTTTAATTTAATTTTTCTTTTTTGAACTAGTATTTGGTTCGGAGCAGGAGAGATTGGAGTAGTTTCCTTTTGAAATTCCAAAGAGGAATGGTGTTGATCTGATTCCATATCAAGGAAGAGAACAAAGATTATTATTCTCAAATTTTGAATTAACTTTTCATTTTAATATTTGAATTAGCAACTAAGAAAAACAATTCAAGGTTTTCCTTTTTGGTTTCTTCCTAATTTCCAATCAATTTTGCCCTTGTATAGTTGCAATTTTTCTTTTCTTTTTAATTAGTATCGATAACTATTTCTTTCTTTCATTTTTTTTTCTGTTGTAACAGGACACATGGAAAAGGAAAACCTGGAAAAGGAAAACCAGGACACTATCCATTGATTGAAATTTTCAGCTTGTTTGCCTTTTTGAGAATTTTTCTTTTATGTGTAATTGTACTTTAAATCCGTAAATCAACGGTTTGAGTAATTTTGGGCAATATTTATCTTTAATTTTCAAATTGTGGGATCAATCAAAAGCAGTCACACAGAAATAATTTAGCTCAGATCATTAAATTTTGATTCTTGCATCAGTGCATTAAGAATATGGTTAAAAATTAATCTTGTATATTTGCATTCATTGGTTGTTGCAGCAACTCATACACTAAATATAATTATGTAAAATGGTGGTCTAAAGTCTAAACTAATTCAGATTCTCTCATTAGAGTTAACATCAATTTTGAGGCCCCCACACTACTACTAAAGAAATTGGCAACTCGCCAACTAGTAACAAATAATTAGAATTAAACAGGCTTTAATTTGTTTTTGTTTTATTCATTAGAGGTTAGATGCACTGAATTGGAGAATCTAAATCTCGTATAGTGCCCATGATGTAGCCTTCCATGGATTAATTTATCAGATAGAGACCGAATTCTCTGCTCCCAGTGTCGCTAACATGTGAGTCAAGAGTAAAATTATATCTAATATTTAAATTTCTAAATCCATCCAAATCCACCTATCAGCGACACTGGAGAAAGAAAATCTTACTCCTGAAGAACAGGTGATCCGATTTCTATCAGATAACATATACTGATATACAGGAGCATTATTTATTACCCTAGGTTATTTAGTAATACGAGTGGTTATGACTGTACTTTGTATTAATTAAAAAAAATCTTCATTCTAAACAACAACAAAAAAAAATCAATGTAACACATCTTGAATTCATGTATCGGACAATATCTTTACAAAATTGAAAAAAAATAAATAATAACACATCAACTTAGTTGCAATATGCAAGTTTTGGTTCACAAAAACTTCAAAAGTTGTACACAACGAATTTGTGATAAGTTTTTGGTATGCTCACATCGCACTTGACGCAAACGAACTTGAATGTTTGGAATTTCAAACGATTTTTCTTTTCTTTTTCTTTTTTAATAAAGGGCCGCGGTGCACCCATCATCTTTTAGATTTTTTTCACAAGAATTGAATATGTGTCTCCATAAAGATGGAACTCGTAACACTGCACTAACTGCACTAAGTCTTAGAATTACTTGAGGTTATTGGGTTACTGGTAATACCAAAAGGCTCTTTTAAGAAAAATGAGCTACCTCTTTTCTGTTTTAAGTATTGAAAATTAAAATTTTAAACCGTTCTAAGCCAGGTACTCATGAATTGAAAGTTTATTTTATGATCATTATTTTTTATAATTTTTGCAAGAAAATGTACTCTTTAACCTCTGTCATAAAATAAAATTATAACACATTCATTTATTTACCTCTTCAGTTCAAATTTTTTTCAAGTTTCTTCCCTGACTCTTGCACCATTTATTTATTTATTTGCTACTTTTGCTATCTTAAATATATTCTTGCCACATGGAATGGGTTAAAAAGAATCCAAGTACCTACATGGTCAAGTGGAGAGTTTAATTAAAGGAAGCTAATAAAATGGAAATCCACTAATTTAATAAACAAATGGTGATAAAAGCTGAACCAGAAAGGTCATTATTACCCAAAGTCATACGGAGTTCAATGAATGGTCCCTTTATATATATATATATTAAAAAAACTTTCAATTTCACTATTATTTGCATAGTTGTATTAAAAATATGCTAGTTGCATGTTGAGTAGGATATAGGTGGAGTTGGCAAATTTGAATGACCTTTTCATATTTTCTCTCCAAGACTCCAACTTACATATTAGTTTAATTAAACTTTAGTGTACAAGTTAACAAGTTGATGACATCAAATGAATTCGATTTTGTTAATTTTGCATAATGAGTTGGTGGTAGGGGTGTAAACGGAGCGGATTAGGAGCCGATAATATCAATACTGTATCCGCATCTGTTTTTCAACAAGCGGATACAGATATTAAAATTTAAAACTATATCCGTTTTAAACGGATATGGATACAGAACGGATAATCCACGGATACGGATTCGAATACGAATATGGAGCAGATAATTGTCGGATATTGAGTAATTTTACTAAATTTCATAATTTTAAATTACCTAAATTGACAAAAAATTTAATAGACTTTTTAAATTTGCACATTGACAATTATGCATGACTAATTTATTGGTTCAGAGAACCAATCTATTATCCTAATATATTATATAATTTCCTTATCAAAATTCTTGGTTAAACGAATATGTTTTTTGGGAACTCCACAAGGGTGAAATGAATTGAAATCTGCTGAAAAATTAAATTTAGTATCCGGATATATACGGATATCCGCTCCGTTTATATCCTTATGGAATTATCCGTATCCCTATCAAGATTATTTTTCCATATACCAAAAATATATGTATCCGTATCCGCAAGTATCCGTATCCTTTTAATCCGAATTTGGATTATAAGCAGATTCGGAGCAGATAACCGAATCCGTTTACACCTCTAGTTGGTGGGTCTAGAAATTCAGGTCAAAATTACCATAATTCTAATTACTCTCCAAATTAACAAGGGAACCTCATTTAAGTATGCAAATCATCCAGTTGTCATCAGCTCTCTTTAATTTTACTTTAATTAGCTTTTGAATTTTGACCGTTTCAACACGTGTACGCTTCAGATGCTTGGTCTCCGGTCTCCACGCTAATTTTTTAAAGGGAGAATTTTATTATATTTTTTAAAAGCTTTGAAATTACATATTTTCTTTCTACATTTTATGACAACATATGTATCCTTTAAAATTTTAAAACTCATATATTTATTCAATTTATTGCTATTTCTATTAACAAATTATTTTAGATTTATAACATTTTTATTTATCTATTTGTAGCTTGTGTAAGATAAATATTTAGTATTCTAATTTATTGATTATCGGGGACAATTGAATTATTTATCTATTTGTGATACATACACAGTTGCTTTCAAAAATACACTTATGTATGTATCACAGCTACTGAAATTAACCATTTGCCCTCACAAATCAGAGAATTAGAAAATCGAATATTTCTCTTAAAAAATACCTATTTATTTTTTAAATAAATGACAAAGATAAAAAAAAAATACAAATATAAATTGGATATTAATAGAAATTGGATAAATTTGTGAGTTTTAAAATTTAGAAAGATAAATATGACATTATAAATTTTTAGAAGGAAAGATGTAATTTCAAGATTTTTAAGACTATTTGAAATTCTCCTTTTGAAAATTGGGTATAATCGATAAGATGGTAACTAAACCTTTGGAACTCAAATACTCCTATGAATATATTGTCGCACATGTATTCTATATGCAGGGACTGTTTTAATTTCACAAGTCATAAAATATCATTGTTTATTTTTATTTTTTCAGAGAGAAAAATGGAAAGGTAGCGCACTTGTTTAGAAAAAAGTTTTTATAATCGTTAATTATCCAAAGTCCTAGCATACTTAATTTATATAAAAAAAAAATAAAGTATAGTAGTGCTTAAGTTAATCAAAGTTTTTTTAAATAGCTTAGAAGCACAGAATCTAAAGTATCTTCACAAAATAAGGAAATTTGTTTGAGTACAACTAGGGTGCTCTTAGGAGTATCAAGTTCTTTTGTACTCTTAACTCTAAACTCTATCGGATTAACTTCGAAAGACGAATCCGAACTGTTGAAATCCTTCTACCTTACTAGTGATACGTCTACATGTGAAAATTTTAAAGTTTCGGATTAATTTAGTATAAAGTCAAGTGGTCAAAAGGCTTCCAAAAAATGAATGCATTAAAATTAATTTAAAATTTTTCTAATTTTGACCACTTGACTTTATACTAAATTAATTCGAAACTTTAAAAGTTTTACATATAGACGCATCACTCGTAAGGTAAAAGGATTTTAACGGTTTGGATTCGTCGTTCGAAATTAATCCGATAAGTTTTAAAGTTAAGAGTACAAAGAGGCTTGGTACTCCTAGGAACACCTTAGTTCTACTCAATTTGTTTCTATATATCCACTGCATAGTTACATTTGCAAATGTGTATTCTTCTTACATTCAAATTCCAGCGTTGGTTAAGTTCAGCTAACGTATTTCAGTCTAAGTATTAGCAATTTAAAATCTTACCAAATCAACTTTAAACAACGAATTCAGATAGTTAAAACCGATCTACTTCAAGAGTAGTGTAATTATATGCAAAACTTATAAATTTTCAAACTTATTTAGTATCAAGTCAAGTAGTTACAAAATAATATCAAACGGGAACATGTGAAATATTTTTTAAGTTAATTTTAGTGCATTTATTTTTCATCAATTTTTAATTACTTGTTATTAAAATAATTCAAAAAATTATTTATTTTGCATGCACTCATTAAGTGGATCACCTTATACGGTTTGAATTAATCATTTGAAATCAATTCAATCAGTTTTAAAATCTGTCAAATACCACCTGTATCACGGTAGCAAGACTCGCGTTGGTTTGTAAAAATATGAAGAAAAAAATTACAACGGTTTTTACTTGTACATACCCACTGGAAACATTACCATGCCTCCTCTGCTATTCTTCTCCGAGTTAACCCATTCCTTGTTACCTAAAAACTATTTTATTTAAATAAGCATTCCTTTTGATGTTCCCGTGTATCAAAATTTGAAAAAACAAAAAGAAAAGAAAAATGCATTTCTCATCCATCAGTTTGATTAATAGAAATAAGAAAACAAAACCAAGATGGAACAGAATTAGTTGCAATGAAATTTGAAAGGCGCTTCTAGCCCTTTGGGCCTTAAAACAAGACAAAATAATTGATAAGAACAATTAGCCCAAAACAATCACCATACCACAAAATTAAAACATTGCAGATATCACAGCGCATTCTGATTGATAACTTTTAGCCTTTTAGGTCAAGACAAGGCCGATTTTTTTATTAATAGAAAAAATAAATAAAAATATTGATAATGAAATAAGATTTCATGAAATTTTGAAATATAGGAAGAATGTTATAAAGTTATGGTTTATAACGTTTAGGGTGCTTTAGCTAGATATTATAAACCATAACGTTCAGTTAATTTGATTCATAACGTTCAGTTAATTTGATTACTAATGATCGTTAAAAAGAAAAACACAGTAGCTGAATATTATAAACCATAATGTCCAACCATAGTATATTTTCAACAAAAACAATATCACAACAGCAACATTAGAACTGAAACACACACAAAAAAATATTGTAGATGTATGTTATAAACCATAACTCCGGCTACAGTATTTTTTTTATTTTTATAAATAATCATTAGCAATCAGATTAAATGTCCTGCTACAATACCTGAATGTTATAAGCTATAACGTTGTTCTAATTTTCCGAAAATTCACCAAAAACAATCCTATTAATAAAAAAAAAATCGGCAAGACAAAACAGTAATGTTTATCAAATTCGTGCAAAAATCTTTCGGATTTGACCCAAATTAAATTGCTATATGGACATAGTTTGGTTCGCACTTCGCACTTATCACGGGTAATTCAATACCAGCTAGGCATTTTGACACACTCCTCACTGAGTGTGTGAATTAATTCATAAATCAAGGAACAATTGAGGAACGGAGGTGAATTTTACAAAGCTCAGTCAAGAGCGATAATGGCCGCAATTAGGATTTCTTCCATAACCTGATTTGCTGTTTTTTTTTTATCATACTGTTCTGAGTTCAGGGGGTGTATAATGTGAGAATGTGGTGTCTTGCAGGATGCTTATCAGGCTTAGCTATGTGATTCCATCTGTCTTGTTTCGTTCTATGAACTGTTGTACTGTCCCCGCTGATCAGATCAGCTGTTTAAATTAATCACCTGGCAGCCACTGCCCGGATTTCAAAAAAAAAAAAAAAAAAAAAAAAAAAGACAAGGTAACAAGAGTAAAATGAATTCAGATCTAGTGAAGTAACCCCAATCTTTGGGTTTTAAATCGGGACCATCTGATTCGAATCCGAGACAATCCATCCAGATCTGAAGTGCATGCATCCCAAGAACAAATTCGAATCGCGAGACAATTCTGAGCAACGGATTCAAATCGGACGGTCTTAATCCAAAACCCAAAGATTGAGTTACTTTAGGGGATCCGGACTCGAGTAAAACTCAGATGTCATCTCACGGTTTATTTCATTCATATCTGATTCTTACAAGAGATTGTATATTTATTGACCGCTTCAATTATCCCCAGTCCGTTCAATGCTGCAGTTCTCCTTTTTCCTTTTTCTGTTCGTTGGGTCCCAGTACACAGCGAAAGAAGTGGTTAACACCTTGGGTCGTAATTTGAGATGGGGCCTACCACGCAGAGGGTGATGTTTTAGGAACCAACTTCTCTGCTCTCCAAATCTAACAATTGGAGAGCAGACCCTGCTTTTCCAAATAGATAGTTTCGGATTCGAATTGAACAGTTCCGATCTAAAACCCAAATTTTTTTGAGGTACTTCACTGGATCTGAATTCCGTCTGGAACCGTCCTCCCTCCTCCGGTTCTTCCTGCTTTGCTATTTTGACCAAGTCAAAATAAAACCCGATTACTCCCAAATCGAATTGGGTTCCTGACACATTTCCATTTTGTGTTGTAATCAGTTCATTACTGTTTTGTTTTTTCATTGGTATTATTCAATATATCGACTATGTTATTGACAAAATGTGCTTTAGCTCCATAACAACGGGAATCAAAGAGAAAAAAAAAAAAACTTTGAAATTGAACAGGATGCTAAAATTTATTAAGCAAATTGGCATACAGGCCTTATCTATAGCATCCAATCAGGAAAAACAACACACCATGAAAATTCCTGAAATTTTCCTAAAAACCGCCACACCACCCATCCAATGAAACCCTAGTCCATAACTATCATCAAAAGCAAAACCTCTTAACTTTCTCTCTTCGCTCAGCAAAGCAAAAGAAAAACAATTTTAAACACATAAATGGTCTTGTTCCCAAACTCATTTTGATCAACTAGATGCAGAATCTCCCTCAATCGCCAAAGGAACTGACTTGGCCTGTGCATAAATTATCAAAGGTGTCAGTTCTGAGCATATATTGTCAATGTAGAACTGGTTTCATGTTAATGAAACGGGCTGTTAAGCCTTTTTTTCAAAAAAAAGAAAAAATTGTGAATGTAGAAAAGAATTTCTGGTACGTACCAAATTGCGGTACTTGAGAGCATAGAACATCTCAAGGTAGCGGCGGGTCTCACGTCTGTCAAGGTTGGATACATACTTCCAGAAACCATAGACACCCGCAAGTGTCATCAACCTCTCAGAGTACAACTTCCAGGTGTACCTAATAAATAAGTACAACAGCAGAAATTAAGATCAAATCTAATGAAGCTCTGTATCAGAGACAGAACCACTATACCAAAGATTACTGAGTGGTACTTGCCAAAATGGTTAAATGAGTATAATTCACAAACAAAACACCAAAATAACGAATTTTAAAAAAAAACAACAAGAAAGTATACTTCTCTTCAATACGCTTGATACTGCCATCTGAGATCTTGGTCCAGTGGGAGGGATCGGTTTTGCACTTCTCGAAGAAATCAACAAGCAGCTCAGCAGCCTTGTCACCCTGGTACGGGTCAATGTGGAAGCCCGACACTCCATGCACGATGATCTCAGCCGGGCCTCCGTATTGAGTGGCGAATGTTGGCAGCCCACATGTCATTGCTTCAACCACTGTCAGACCAAATGCCTCATACGTAGCAGGCTGTGTATAAATCAAGTACAGAAAAGTTACTGTTAGCGAATAGCGAACACCTACACAAATTTCTTGAAAACATGCAAGTGAAATATGGATATAGCAATGGAAAATTGTGGAAATGTAATTCTGTAATTTTATTTTTACATCACTGCGAGTCTGTGACTTATGGAACACACATGACAAAACAACCCTCAACATAATTTTAGTAAATTTCAAAAGACCCTAATTTCTTACCTGGACAAAAGCACCCTTGGTGTCGCAGATATAACGATAGAGCTCCCCATTGCGCACACGATTCATCTGAGCAGAGATCCAACGGATATGGCCGCTGAGATTGTGCTGCTCAATCAAGCTGTACATCTTCTCGTACTCAGCTTGCTCTTCCTTATCCTTTGACTGCTTCCCGTGGTCACCGCACACAATAACCAGGTTGACCAGCTCCTTCAGTTGAGAATTGCGCCCGTACAACTCCACCAACCCAGTAATGTTCTTCACCTTGTCAAGCCTTGCCATGGAGAATATTATCGGCTTGTTCCTGTCCTTGAGAACAAACCTACAGGAACAATAGCATTCAAATAATGATTATTATACAGAAAGATCTGTGGTTGTTTTTGAGAACTGATGGATGTCAGGAAACAAGAGGGTACAGTAAGATTTTATATTATGTGAGAAACTGAGAACCAAGGACTATTTTTACATAAAGAGGGCTAAAAAGAAGCAGGCAAAAAGGGACTAAATTTTAAATTCAAGGGCAGTTATTTCTGCTTTTTATTATACCATGCCAGCATGCCTTAAGGCTGCACAGGAGAAATAATAATACAATCTGCTAATTAAATGAAATGTGGATGTGGTTCTGTTCCACATATAACAGATTGAAATCTATCAAGTAGCACTGACTCTATATTATTCTCATACAGTTTTATTCTACTGATTGAATCTTTTCGGGCATCATGAAAAAAGAGAGAACTAAAATATAAGAAAGAAAATTATAATTGAGATAATCCTTCTTACTTGTTCTCATCATTTTCGACAGAGCCGAACAGAAGCTCCTCGATCTCAAGGTGAAGAGAGGTGAGACGCTTGCTTGTCTCGGTATACGGGAAGTAGATGGACATATCAGCACCAGGAGACACAATGTTGAACTTGGGGTCGAAAACGTCAATTCCATGTACCACCCGATACAGCCCCGGCATGGTGAATGCCATGTGAGACTCATACTGGCCCACTGTATCCTTGCTGAAACATTAAAAAATTATAACAAGAATTTAGACATGATTAGATGACAAAAAAACATCATAGTAAGTTAAAGGGGGTAAGAAAAATGGTTAGATACAACAATAACCCATAGGCCCTTATATAAAATATAGATAGTAAACGAAAGCTGTTAAATTCTGTTGTACAGGGGCAAACATGGTCCGAACAAAGAACAAAGATGAACAGGGATAAAATGTACGCACCTGCCGGCAATTTCTTGGAAAGTGGAAGTGATAATGAAATCAGCATGGTTCATAGCAATGAGGTCAGCAGTGAACTGGCATGAGAAGTGGTAGTGGTCTTCCAGGTTCTTCCAGTAGAGGTCAGAGTTGGGGTACTTGGTTTTCTCGAGTGCATGGGCAATTGTGCACTAAAAAGAAAGAAAGAGCAACAATCTCATCTTACTTATAAAAGGAACAGTAGATCAATGTTTAAAAGCAGAAATGACAAAACTGCCCTTGGTTTTGTGTGAATTAATTTAGAGATAGTGAGTGTTAAGGAAGCTACAGTGAGCTTCAAAAATATGGAGTGGATGTCGGTATATTTCAAATTTATGCTCAGGTTTGCAGCAAAATTGCCTCCAAGGTTGAAAAAGAAATCTAACCGTGGTCACACCAAGTCTGTGTGCAAGCAGTGAAGCGACAAGATTTCCATCACTGTAGTTTCCTATGAGGAGGTCAGGGATGGCCTGCATCTCTCCCGCAATCTCATGAGCAACATCCTGATAGTCATATTCAAAACTTAGGAATTACCAGCATTGCTACATTTAAATTCACAGGGTGTACCGTATATAAGTTTTGAATCAGAGGAATCAACAGTACCTCAGCATAGGTCTCGAGGTAAGGCCACACCTCAAAACGAGAGATCCATTTGCGAACAATGCCCTTCTCTGTTCTGAATGGCACACGAAGGATGTGGGTGTGCTCAGTACCTAGCACCTTCTCTAGACGCTGGCCACATGTCGTGCCATGGGCATCTGGTAGCAGTCTGGTGACCTGTAACAATACAGGTTGTATATGAGTTCAGATGATAAGTAAAAATTTTATAGAAGCGATTTAGAGATCTTGAAAGCTTCAAAACATTTTATAAGAAAATATCTTAATACTTGAATTTCTTAAATTCTCTGTACCCTGTTGAAGTTTCAACTCATATTACATTTTAACGTGCTACAGCTTAGGTCCTAATATATATTTTTGGCAATAAACACCATTTCTAATAATTATGATATATTATTTTTCCAATATAGTTGTCGCACCACAGAAAAGAACTTAAAAAGCCGTATCCTAAAAACAAGCCAGCTTTTGTGCATACTATTGAACCATTTATCGGATTCCAACATATATCCCAAAGTTTTAAAAAGCTCTCTTAAATTGATAATGTTCGAGTATCGGACTTACAATGAGAATACGGGGTGTGATATTGAGACCCTGTTGCTTGATTTTCAGCAGCATCTCACTCTCCAAGGCACGCACTTGATCCAAAATGTACACAACCTACAAAAACAGAAACCATATTAAAACTACAACAAAAGGCAGCACTAAAAGAAAATGTGAGACTGTTTAATTGAAAAAAGAGGTTTCGTACCTGCCCACCAGTGTCAGGATATCCCAAGACATTAGCCTGGGCGAAGTATCCATGAGGAGAAAGGATAACAACATTAAACACCATTGGAATTGTACCAAGGAACTTCTCCAGGGTTGACGGATCGGGAGCCTCGAGAAGATCCAATAAGAGGTGAATGGTCTCCTTGGTGCGGGCTGCAGTGTCACCCCACCCCTTCTCCAAGCCAAGCTCTTGGAACCTAGCATAAAAGGATTTTTTTTTTTTTTTTTCAATATCATTGCTTCCCTTCAGACAAAGTTTAGAGAATTAAAAAATTTGATTCTAAAGAAATCGTGTGTAACCTGTGTTGGAATTCAGAGTAGGGAGTGTCTACTGGGATGGTTGCCAGATGCTCCTCAGATTTCCTAAGTGTGGCCTGGAGATGGCTGAGGCTGCGGATTCTGTCATTCAGCATCATTGTCTGAAAGAATTTGAAGCATCAATCAGTGCTCAGAAGAATTGGAGAAATTTTCATTTATAAATTAGATTAAAGAAACTACAAGGACAAAAGCACGCACCATGCCCTTGTAATTGTGTGCACGAAGGAAGTTCAACAAAGGGTACAAGCTATCCCTGTCATGGAAAAGCTTGGAGGAGAGGTGCCGGTTGAGAAACTGCACACCGTTACCAATTGACTTTGAAAGGGATGGGCGTGGGAAAGATGCATTGAATGGCTCAAAATCAAGCTCCAGCACAAAGTTTTCCTTCCTGAAAACATTGATACCACATATATAGTTCCATGTAAGTTAAGATGATCTATGTTATTCTAGCATGCACATCATGCTAATAATGTTTTAATGCAGCTGTTGGATTCAAGTTGTAGTCACTGGTCAGAAAGGGATCAAGGTCAACTTGAGTCAGATTGAATTATGAGCCAGTTTAACACATCATATCTTTTAATGAGGATCTGGACAACAGCACTGATGTCCCAAAACCAAACTTAAATCATAGATTATAATTATTTTTTTAGTGAAATGGACCAATAATTAGCTAATTCAAAGGACAAGGTTTATGAAGGGTTTGCTCAGTAACTTCTTGTTTGTAACAAATACTGCTAAAGCAGAATGAAACAGTCAAATTGAGCACATCAACAAATACTTACTTCTCATCGGCAAGTTGTTCCTTAAATTGCAGGTATTCGGCCACAGATAGCTCTTCCACACCGAGTTCACTGACATTCACTCTCACATACTCCCACACACCCGGCCTTGGCCGAATAGCAAGTGCAACCCATGGAGGGAGCACAATTGCCTCCTGAATTTCAGAAATTCACAAATTGTTTAAGATAACAGCAAAAATTACGCACTAATAGTTCAGCATGCAGACTGATAATTTTATCTTAGCAACATTTATTTCCTATGCAAGTATACCTGCTCTAAGAAATCCAAAAGAGTTTGAAAGAAGAAAAAAATGGGTTATAAAATAGGGTCCAGTACAACCAAGAAATTTTGAAGAATTTGCCTTTTTTGCACCCTATGTACCTATAAACCTATGTCTATAAATTTTGGGCCTCAAAATAATCAACCTGAGCACCTCGAAGAACATCATCAAAGGCACTGTCCTTGAGCTTCTCACGATCAGGAATTGCGGCGTCGTACTCGGCTGTGATCTGATGTGGTTGTAGCATCCCCTTTCCTAGCTTGACAAACCTATCAAAGGTTGTAATGAGAAAAATATCACTACAATCAGATCTAAAAATTTCAATTGACTGCATGTGAACTAATTTGATGAAGTGTTGGAATTTCGAATTGACTTTAGTGGGTCGATCGAGTTGTTACACTTACCAACTGAACATCCAAACATCAGATCTACCGAGTTGGAACACAAAAGGTGCAATGGAAAAAACACATTATTGGGTTTAACCAACAAAATAATTACTGGATGAAGTGATTAAGCGTAGATCTATCATATATTAATAGTATAATCAGTAGATTTCTGCACAGTAAGTAAAATTTCCATATTCATGCATACATAACACAGAATACTAATGCAAATGATAAGACATTATGACCAAACAACATATCAGCCAAGTGCAAGTTCTGAAAACAGCATGCAATAGAGGATTGCATGTAAGATAAGTTGCAATACCTTGAGAAAAGGGCAATTAGCTCATTTGGGTGCGCAGAGAGAGAATCACCAATTCGCTCCCTGACACTGTGTATGCGGGTCAACACGCGCTTCTCGGTTGGCTCCCCCATTTTGTTATCACTGGAAAAGGAAAATGAAGTTGTTTAAAAATTTTAATAAACCAAACAAGCTATGATTTATGAATTAAGATGTCATTAAACCCTCCTAAAACCCTTAATTAGTAGCCAGAGAAAAACAGAGCTCACAAATTTCTGGTTGCTGCCAAGGCAATAGATCTAAACCTTAGGCCTTTTACATTTCACTAGAAAAATTATAGTTACAAAGATTATACTGTAGAAATTATATTAATTTTTAAGTATACATAATCACTATATATTAAGCCTTCGTAGTTTCTAATATTACATAAAACCCTCCTAAAGCCTAAAGATTCTTTCTTAATCCCCCCTGCTTTTCTGCTTCCATGACATGAACAGAGGAAATAAATATTCCTTAATAAATTAATTAGTGACATCTTCGTCACTGGCGATAAGATAAAAAAAGAATTAAATCCAGCACCTAATATCTCTTCTTTTTTTCCTACTAATAAATAAACCCACTAAAAAAAAACGAGTTAGCATTATCTCCACTCTCTTACCGAAGCAAAGACTAGGAACTGTATAAAGACAAAGCCTGGACTTTTCTTTGCTTTAATTAAAAAAAAAACTTCAATTCTAAAAACTCTATCTTTTTCCAAGGGGCAACCAAAGCAAGAGACTCAATCGAAAAGAAAAAAAAAAAGCAACAAGTCAGAATCCCGTTTCCGCTCGAGTGGTGAGAAAATATGCAGTCGGGAAAGTAAACCCACCATCTTTAAGCCAGATCTAGCAAAATGGAGGGAGAGAGAGAGAGAGAGAGAGGAGGCACAAAGCAACTCTTGACTTGGGATTTAAGAAAAGAAAAAGGTTTGATGGATAAACCTCACTCTCAGCTCCCAGTGCCAAGTGCACAGTAGCCGTTACCACCGAGGCAACTCTCACGCTTTCTCTCTCTCACACACACACACCCACCCTGTGTCGTAATACATGTAGGAAAAAACAAGATTTGGCAGAGAGACGGTGGCTTTACTCCACTTAGACCCAAAAAGAAGTTCAGAAATCAATGAAAAAAAAATTAAGCTTAGGAACCGTCCTTGGTCCTCAATTTCACACGGATCTAAAGCGTAATTTGAGCAAAATTTTATTGATCTTTGATTTTGTGTCCTGTGCAGTTCAAATACGGAGCAAGTCTGACGATTTCTCCAAAACCCAAGATCTGTGCATGCTTTTAAATACTACAGAAATCTAATACCTCCTCCCAACTGGAATTTTCATAATCGCTTAAACCCAAAACCCAGGGTGTCAGGGGTGCATTCTCTCAATCTCTCTTCTATAGTGGGGAGAAAAGGGAGAAAAATCGATAACAGTATAACACTACTGATGTCTATCTAATCTGCTATTATTTTGATATTAACATATGAGTATTATTAATACCTTGAGAAAACAGACGAAGAAACAGAGACGGGTGAAACGAACAGGGTGAAACGCAGTTGGGAACGAATATGTGATTTGAGCACTCCCACTCAACTCCTTTTTATATCGAAAATTGTGGGTCCCACCAATTCATTTTTGTGGGCCCCTAGTGGTATTTCTCTCTCCTGCTGCATTCCATTCCCACTTTTGTAAATTCACTAAAAATTATATGCGTTTTAGCATGGAATATATTGGCGTGCGTAGAGGCACTTAAAATTGGGTCCCATCGATGACAAAGTTAGAAGGATTATATGTATCTGAGTGTGGGACCCACTAACAGTGAAGTTATGAAAATTGGTTGTAGGATTACTGAAAAAAATTATTTTTCTCTTGTTTTTGCGCGCTCTAAAATTGAGATGAGGAGAAGTCTTTGGTCTAGAAAACCGCTGGCGGTAATAATTTTCCTTTTTATAGGTGGACCTACTTAAATGTGGTCTAATTATAAATGATTGCACTGAAGATGAGCTCGGCTAACAGGATAAAGGCCGGCATTTTTCTCCATAACCAAAAAAATAAATAAAATAATATTAATAACCAGATTTTTTAAAAAAATTTACCAATAACCAAACCGTCTCCCGTGGGGCGGTCTACCTTGAGACCAAACCGCCTCCCCGTAGGGTGGTCTACCTTCAGACCAACCCGCTCTCCGGGGGGGTCTACATTTTTTTTTTTTTTTTGAATCTAAATCTAAAAATGAGAAATAAAATAGCAAAATAAAACCGTTAGATTTAATCCTTATTATTTTTTTATGCACATACAAAACATTACAACATCTCAAATTTGATTTTACCAATATCAAGAGCTTACAAAATAATCCCCCGTGGGACGGTTTTGCTACAGTAACGTTTTTTCAATCTTACTTACTTAATAACATCATTTAAAAAATATATATCATTAATTACTTAAAAAAATTGCATTAAAATGATTTGAATTGAAAGTTATAAGACTACTGTTTTATTGTATGTATATATTATATATAGATTCAACATTGTAACATAAAAGACTTTGTATGTATATATTATGACTATCACAAGCAAGAAATGGATCAAGGGTCGGAAGTATCGTTTTTTTTTTAACTTTAAACGGCCATAACTTTGGCTAGAAAAATCGAATTGGCGCGTATGATCCTAATTCGGAAAGGGGGGGGAGGAGACGGTGCCAACCGGCACCCCGGGTGTAACCCCGGGTATCTGACGAATCATAATTGTCAAAAAAACGTCATTTAGTGCCTCAAAAATTAAGTTTAATATTTTTAGTGTCTCAGCTGAATTTTCTTATGTTGAAAAATATTTTTCAGCACCGAGAAATGCACCAGCAGCAAGTGCAATTGCCACATGAGAAGTCTCATACAAGCATTTTGTCTTCCGGTTCGATTTCAAGGACTGTAAGGTACATGCTTGTTTTGTTTAAATTTCAATCTCTGTATATGTTTACATTCAATCCTTGTTAAATTCTATTGAAAACAGTAATCGAATGTAATTCGATTTGCATAGTCGTCTGCAGCAGCTTTGGATTTGGGCCGATTAGATTAGCGAAGATATTAGATTATCACTTTTTAGTTTTATTTTTATAAGAGTAAATAAATTAAAAAAAAAATTCAAGGTTTAGAATTTATCCATATTAATGTATCTTTTTGCAAGCTAACGGTTGTAATGTTTTGTATGTTTAGAATTTAAAAATCAAAATTGAGATGTTGATGTTTTGTATGTGCATAAAGAAAATAATAAAAATTAAATCTAACAGTTTTATTTTGCTATTTTATTTCTCATTTTTAGATTCAGATCCCAAAAAAAAAAATGTAGACCGACCCCGGGGGGGGCGGGTTGGTCTGAAGGTAGACCGCCCCACGGGGGCGGTTTTCTCTCAAGGTAGACCCCCCCACGGGGGGGCGGTTTGATCTCAAGGTAAACCGCCCCACAGGGGGGGGCGGTTTGGTTATGGGTGAATTTTTTTTTTTAAATCTGGTTATTAATATTATTTTATTTATTTTTTTGGTTATGGAAAAAAAATGCCGGAAATAAAGGAGATAATAAAAAAGCAAAGACTTTATCTCATTTACGTAATTACGTTATATTTTTAACTGGAAGTTGTAAAATTGTTAGAGTTGCGTTTAACTTTTCTTCTTTCTTTTTTTTCCTCTGTTTTTCTTTGAAATTTACGTTTTTGGAGCAACCGGCTCCGATCAAATTCAGGTTAGTTCTTCGTTTCTCCTTGTTCCTCCTTTTTTTCCGTTAGACTCAGTTTCAGAAGAAGGAATGCGGAGGGAGAAAAAAAAGAGATCATTGTGCGGAGGAGAGACGTTGCTTGCTCGCTCGCTCAATCAGGTTCGACTTCACCTGCTCCAGAAAGAGAGAATCAGAGAGAAAACTGAAAAGAGTAGTTATTGTGCAGAAGGAAGACGAGGTGAATACCATATAGATTTTTTATGAAATCTTACACCTTGATTTATCACCTTCAAATCGAGGTGTAAGATCACTGTGCGGAGAAAAGATTCATCCCTTCTTCTTTTTTTTCCTTTTGTTAATGAGGATTTCACTCTCTGATTTTTTTTCTTCTCCTTTTGTTAATGAGGATTTCACTCTCTGATTCTGGAACAAGCCTTGCATACCTCCTTTTAAAAAAAAATACACAATCATAAAAAAAGTAAAAATAATAGAAGATAAATTTTTAGATTAATAAATAAATGAAATCTGCTATTGTTTAAAAAAAAATATTAACCACACGTCATGTCATCATGTACTACTTCGTAATTATCCACAAACTTACGACGAATTGTGATAATATTGTTTTTTTTGTACATAACTCATAGGCACATATTTTATTAAGCACATAAGAGTAATAGTACACGAAAGAGTTCATCCTAGAAGTTACAACATCTACTACAATAGCACTAAGTTTAGAAATAATATTAGTGTCTGTGAAAGTAGTCAGTTATATCTAAACAAACTAAAAACACGCATGTCGTATGTGCATCATGTGGACGCAAATTTAATTATGTTTTTTTGATTGTAATGATAGGAGCTTTGTTGATTGCTATGTGCTCATATTGTGACGAATTGTGACAGTATTATTTTGTAAAAAAGAAGGACAAATTAACTATTTCATAATTAAAAATCAATAACGAATTAAAATCGTGTACCGATATTGATTTTTTATATAAATAGAAGTGAAGAGTTAATTCCAGCAAGATTGGAAAGTCATTGCAATATAAGGAGTGACTAATAGTCCCCCCATTCTATCTCCTAAATGTTCATCTAACTAACTTATCTATAAAGTATAATGGGAACCACTAACTAACTTGAGAAAATAATAACTACTTGGGAGACCACTTAAATTTGAAAAAAAAACAAAAACTGTTGCGCGCTTGTATGAACACTTATGCGCGCAAGTATACCTATATAATATATCAAGTATTCATACCTAAGACATCAAGTACTTAAACAAAAAAACTAGACACCAACTTTCTTTTCTCTCTAGTCCCATACCCATGTTTTACATGGTTTTAGAAGCGGGGTTTTTTTTCTCCGTTTAATCTCGTTAATTTTTCTGACGATCTGTGAGAAATTTTGCAAATCTAAAATCGCGAATGTTTTCTACGTAATTTTATCTTTCAAATGAGATCCATGATGAAGTATTTTCGGATTCTTTGTTGTTCAAATACTCATATCTCGGCGTGTAAGTATTCATACTAAAATTTAGAAAATATTCATACTAAAACATATAAAGTATTCGTTCAATAACTTTGAAATTATCATTATTACTAAATATACAAACTACAAAGTATTCATACTAAAACATATAAAATATTCATACTAGAACATTACATGTATACATATACATATTGGCAAATATTTAACATATAACACATTCAAACTACAAAGTATAATTACTAGAAAATATTCAAACTACAAAGTATTCATACTAAAACATATAAAATATTCATACTTACGCATTGAAGTATAAATTTTTATGTTGTAAAATATTCCTGAGAAATTCCTAAATAATTTACACCTCGTCAGTAAGTATTCACCACGTCAAGCAAGTATTCATACCTAAAATACCAAACATATTTCTAAAAAAGCTGTGCACAATTATGAATGCATATGCACGCAAGTATTAATATATAATATATCAAATATTCATAACTAAGATATCAAATATTTCTAATAAAAATATTAACATCAAGTATTCATACTTATACATTGAAGTGTGAATTGTTATGTTATAAATCATTGAAGTGTAAACTGTTATGTTGTAAAGTAACTTTAATTAGTTAATTTGTTTGATGCTTGAATATATTGATATATACTGAGGAAAGTATTCATACTTCTACTATGGGGCACAAGTATGAATGCCTATGCACGCAAGTATTAATATATAATATATCAAGTATTCATACCTAAGATATCAAATATTTCTAATGAAAAATATTAACATATGTTGGGATTTGGTGCAACCCTTGTAGTGGCTTAAGTGCGGAATAAGATCGAAAAACAAAAAAATTTACGTCTAACTTAAGCCGTTGATCTATCTCCATGATTGATTTCTAAAACTAAATTTATTTAACAATTAAATAAATTAATATAACATTATACCTTGGTTCCAAATGTACAACTGACGTGCGCATGTATGAACACTTATGTGCACAAGTATTTCCTATATAATATATCAAGTATTTATACCTAAGATATCAAGTATTTAAACAAAAAATTAGACACCCATCTTTTACACATTTTTAGAAGTG
Source organism: Carex cristatella (assembly GCA_024447775.1). Taxonomy (NCBI): domain Eukaryota; kingdom Viridiplantae; phylum Streptophyta; class Magnoliopsida; order Poales; family Cyperaceae; genus Carex; species Carex cristatella. The sequence goes on from JAJHPF010000012.1 coordinate 4,057,575, forward strand.
GTTTTTTTTTCTCCATTTAATCTCGTCAATATTTCTGATTATCTGTGAGAAACTTTGTAAATCGACAACCACGAACATTTTCATATTTCTACTATGCACAAGTACAAATACCTATGCATACTAGTATTAATATATAATATATAATATATCAAGTATTCATATCTAAGATAAATTATTTCTAATAAAAATATTTTGTACCCAAAAAGTTGACAAAAATATTATAAATTTAAGTGCAAGATTCAAATGAAAATTCGACAGGAAGCATGATAAAAAAAAAAATAAAAAAAAAAGATGTTGAAAACGATTTCAAGTGCACAAATCTAGATATTTTAACATTGGAGTTTACTTAAAATTAAAAATTAAAAATAAATAAAATGCTTCAATTAAAACAAATAAATTGAGAAGGCAAGAAAGTTGAATATATAACTTGATTGCTAAGTGGCAACTTTACAAAGTGCATGATCTAATTTATAAAAGAAAATTGAGACAACAATTCAGATTCGAACAAAATTAAATAGCCTAAATATTGGGGTTAGTTGGAACTGGGCCGGAATAAAAAGAGAGATTTAATAAAATATTAAACAAGTGGGTCCCGTGATTCAATTTTCAAAATCCCAACGTCCTTTAAATTAGTTATTAACTAATTAAGAATAAAATAGATAGTTATTAACAATAATTAGTGAATAAGATAGGTAGTTAGTATCAGGAGACATTTAGAGAACTAAATAAAGAGAGACAAAAATTTTATTCTATTTCTTTTGATAACAAAAAGTGCACTTTCAATCTATTTCGATCCGAATAATATCTATTGTAACAAATATCTCTCTATTTAATAATATCTATTTCGGAATAATATCTCTCTATCTAAGAATATTTCTCGTATCAAATAGCACTTCCATACATAATTGAATTCGATAAAGCCATTTGCTGTTTTTCCAAAAACGAAAAATAAACATACATGCATGTTCATTTATAGTACACATCCCCTTATCTTTTTATTGTTTTAATTAGGATATGAAGTTATGAACAGTTTGTTCAAATGTCTCTCCCCGATGGTTTGTAAGCAGAGATTTCAAAATTGGAGATCGCTTTTTGAAAGTTTTCTGGAAGTTTTTCTAAAGATAAGTCCATTTTAATAATTGCCCGTAAAAAATTATAATACATAGAGGCCGAAATTTTTATTAATTAATATACAAAACAACAAATTAATTTAACAATCTATACAATTTATACAAAAAATTTGAAAAGTACCCATACCGATAACACTGTCATCGGTTTCAGAAAATCAAACTGATCACAAACTCATCAGTCCCAGAAAAATTAAAACCGCTCACAAAGTCACCCATTTCAGAACTGATGACAAAGTCATCGATTTTACTGTCTAAAACCAATGACAAAGCCATCGGTCTCAGACCATATGCGGCAAAACCAATTAATCTCAAAATGGAAATAAATCTGCTGTTATTCTCGGCCGTTAAGTTTTGTCAAGATTGGCACATGAAAAAAAATCTTTGTTTCGTGCGTGGAAAACTTTGAATATGGGACCGAGTAAAGTCTGGGACCGTGTAATACATAAGAATATGGAAATAAATCTGTTATTATTTTCAGCCGTTAATTTTTGTTGAGATTGTACATAAAAAAAGAAGTTCTTTGAATTGCGTGCATAAAAAACTTTGAATGGTTGAGATAGAAATAACAGGTGTTGTAATCCTTTGCTCACAGCAGATTTATTTCCATGTGACCGATCAGATGGCAGCTTTATTGACCAAGTAGAATTTTGAAACTGGTTTGACCAATCATCAAATGGTTGAGATAGGAATAATGAAATGCATTTGATAATTATATATGAATATAGTCTAGAACCGATGGTATTGTCCTTGGTTTCAGACAGCGAAACTAATAACTTTGTCATTGGTTTTCGGTTCTGAAATGGGTGATTTTGTGAGCGGTTTCAAATTTTGGGACCGATGAGGTTATGATCAGTTTGATTTTCTAAAATTAATGACACTGTTATTTACTTTTCAAATTTTTTAGAAAAATTGTATAGATTGTTAAATTAATTTATTGTTTTGTATATTAATAAAAATTTCGGATAGAGAGGTTTTTTTTTTGTTTTTTTTTACTTGATGATGGAGAGAGGCGGTCCGATTAACATCAGATTAAATTTGGTCCATAATCAAAGCCGTGTTTGATGATGGTCGAGATCCATACACACTTAATATGTACGATATTTACAAGTTGTTTGTACGGATTTTAATATTAATGACTGAGCATGTTCATTAAACCGTCCAACAAGATACCTTTAAAGATAGTGGTAAGTTGTTGTGACTAAAAGATAACGTGGCTATATAATTAAGGGAGAGGAGGGTGCCCGATGCCCATTGGACCAAAACAGTATTCGATGGGTAGTTTCTACCGTCCGATCTACTTCAAGATATGTGAGCACGGATATTAAAGCAAACAGCACGGATATTAAAGTAATTTGCACAGATCTTGAAGTGAATCGGACGGTTAAAACCACCCATCGAACAGACTCTGGTCCGATGGACATCCCCCTCTGGCTATAATTAAAGGCGATGGCTGGTGTTTATAAAGATGTAAACAACAGGCATAGAACCCGGATTTCGTTTCGGCCATCAAGATTTATTTTTAAATATTAATAAAGAATTCATCACTTGAACTTCTGAGTTTCGGCAATCATTTTTTTTTTTTTTGGTAAAAAAACAAGAGTCATTGTAGCACTTTCGAATAATGGAGTCAAATATATATAGATTAATTATATAAAAAAAATTGCACTATAAAGATCAATTATATAAAAAAAATTATGTGGAGAATGAGAACTAATTTTACCGTACTATACTACTATGACATTTCACGCGCTAAATTATATAGAAACTTAAATGGAGGTCTGGATCTTTTTAGATCCAGCCATTGAAAGCCATGCCCTTATTTGATATATTAATTAAGTTATCAGAGTTTTGTAACTACAATTTGAAAATGTAAAGGGTAGCCTCAATAGTAACTGAGGCAAAAGTAAAAATTAAAATAGCATAAATGAATTTCGGCAATCAAAATTGATAGTAACATTATAACTTCTGTGTCATGAATAGATAAACTAGCATTTAATGCGTCAAAATATCCATATATAGCAATATGGCACATATAAGTCGATTTTTTTTTAAAAAAAATAATATGTTTTTTTTGTTAATTTCAATAAATTTTTTAGAAAGCTTTTACAAGTTTGGAGATGAGGTCGATCACTATTTCAAAATTCTAACAGTCAATCTGAACCGTTCAATATGATATCCATATGAATATGTACTTGCAAATCAAATTTTATATTTTTTTAAATTTTTTTACTATTATTTTAAATAAGTAAAAAAATCACTTGATCTGAATGATACAAAATTTTCATATCAAGTGATCTTCTGCCTATCTAAAAAAATAGTAAAAATATTCTAAAAAATATAAAATTTGTTTACAAATATATATTTATACGGAGATCATGTTGAACAGTTTGGATCGACCGTTAAAATAAAAATTCAAATATTGAGCTGTTGTAAGGAGACTATGTATGCTATATGTAGCATATTAGTCAAATTCTTATTAAATAATTGTGTAACTTGACTTTCAGAAAATAATGTGATATTAAGTCGCCGATATCAAATTTCTACCTAACTAATTGGATAGGAACTAAAATTGAGTCCGGGGGCCCAACTTCGAAGAAATGTAAAAATATCTCAATTTTTATATTATTAAGCTAACGAAGTACTATTTTTTCCATGTTCTAGTGCAAAAATATCTTCAGATCAAATTATTACTTTTTGTAATGTCACTATCAAGCGGGCCCTTGTGTTTTTCTGAATCGAATACTGGGGCCCGTATTGTTAGGTGCTCCTGCGGATCACCATAAGATGGTATTTCAGTTGCTCAATATTAAATTATGTTCTTTAAATTTGATTTTTTTGCTTCTTGATGACAATTTTTTTTATGACTGTGCACAACGTTACCAAATAATTATTTTGTGTTCGCGCGTGTATTTCTTTTATTATTTTCGTCCCGCATCTATCTTTTATTCTTTTAAAATTTAATAATATTATAAATAAAACAACTAAATAAGGAAAAAAAAATACGATATTATATTTCACTTTTTAGTACTAAAAAAATATTGAGTAAAGGAAGAGAGGAGACTTTAAGAACAAATTTAACTTAAAAATCTCGTCAACCTTCATAAATCATTTATATTGTAGAAATTGAGCAATTAAAATATAATCAATATATTATACATATCATGATATGGTTTTAAATAGGCAACAATCCATATTTAACATTATTTGACGGATTATTAGATAAGTTTAAAATACAAAAATTAATTTATAACTAATTTGTAACTCAAATAACATGTGTATATTTTTATTTTTAAAAAATATTTAAATTGAGAAATCGTAGTTAAATTATCTAGTTCAACTTTTCTCAACATTGGATCTCATCCCGCAAAAGAATAACACAACTAATGTAAATTGTTTACATAAATGAACTTTTATATATTATTTCCTGTGTATGATATAGATGCTGAGTAGAACTAGGTTTTTGCTAATTTCATCGAGTCATTATGAACTCAACTTTAAAATTTATCATATTGACTTCAAATAACGAATTCAAAACGTTGAAATCCGTGTGCCTTACGAGTGTTTTTGTGATGCATCTCAATGGAATTTTTTTTTAGTTTTCAAAATAATTTTGTACAGAGTCAAGTAGTAAAAAAATGTTCAAAAAATGAATGTATTAAAATTAATTTATAAACCATCTAATTTTAATCTCTTGACTTTATACTAAATTAATTCGAAAGTTTAAATTTTTGCATGTAGACGCATCACTCGTAAGTAGATGGGTTCAATAGTTTAGATTCGTCATTTCAAATCAATCCGATAAATTTTGGAGTTGAGTTCACAAAAAAACTTGATGAACTTAGAAACACCCTACTTCTACTCTATTTAAGCCATAAGGTCACAATTTCACGTATTCATGATGATAAAACGATAAAGTTTTTTTTTTCTTGTGGAATTCCACCTGTTTCATTTCGAAACAAAGTCCACACAAAATTATGCAAAGTACCAAAAACCAATTATTCCAAGATAATCTAGTTTAATTTTATTTGTTATTTGGTTACAAATTTTAGGTATTTCTCGTCTTATTAATGGAGCGGTTTGATAGTAAACGAACAAGACTTTCTCAATTTAATTTTTAGTTTTTTAATTTTTTTAGACGCTTAATTCGATCAAACACCGATTTTTTTAGTGAGAATTAAGATAAATTTTTAGCTTTTTTTGTTTGGATCTTAATTATCTGCTCGAATCTTATGACATCTCTACTTCTAAATTAAGTTTCCTTAGTCTTTTTTTTTTTTTTTACAACTAAAACAACTGAACATGAGCTCTTTAATGTGTATTAAGATTTAATCATAATTGTGTTGCGGAACAATTCCATTATTTCTATTAAATGAAGATTAGGACTTAGGAGGCGCGATATAGGAACATTGAAGGCCTCATTGTTTTGAAACATTTTCAGATTTTAAATTTGTGTCATGTACTCATGTGGTAATAAACATTGTGAAAGATAATGACTTTTTTTTTTTTTAAAATTTGTATTTATTGATCGTATGTAGAAGTTTTCATATTTCCATACAAATAATTTAATTAAAACCCTTTGTACTGTTACTGTCGAACTCATTGTTGATAGGCTTCAGATCCGATTCTTTACATTTTTGTCACTAACGAGCACGGTGTGTGTTCCATTTGTTTCACTGGTTATGTCCGTAGGGAATCAGAACGGTTTAATGAGTATCGGATCAAATTTGATTTTACATTGAATCAAAGATGTTCGATCTATATTAAAATTTGTGTAGATAATTTTAAAATATTTTGCGGATCAATTTGCTCTTTCCTTTTTTGCTGGAGTGTCCGCTCAGTTCCGTGTAGCGAATAGTTATAAAATCTTGAGATTAAAATTTGACAAGTCCGACATATGTGATTACGGATAGGTGTCCGCAACCATAGATGACAGACACCAATTTTCTAAAAAGTTTGAAATTTCAAGGCACCATTAAATTGATTTTTTTTATTAATTTTCAAAAATAAATGAAGCAACTTATAATTTGAATATACTATAAAGAACATCAAACAAAATAGATAAAAATATATTATAATTTAGATGTACTAGAAGTACTACGAAACATTTTTCCAAGCAGTATTTTTTGCAGCTTTAAAAATAATTAAAATGTTTTGGATATGAGTTGATCCTGGTTCAAAATCACTTCTAGGTATATAAAAAAATTGCGGTGGTCCTTCTAGTATATTCAAATTATAAGTTATTCCATCTATTTTTGAAAATTAATAAAAAAATCTATTCAACATCTGCGTTGAATTCATAAATTTTGGAAAAATTGGTGTCCGCCATCTGTGTTGCGGATACTCCTTGAGTGTTTGCAACCACATATGGCGGACGTGTCAAATTAGAAATTTACAAAAAAATCGTGGTTATTTAATTTTTGTTTTAAGATATGTTATATTTAAATTTTTCGGAATATATGTGGCACTTGCTCGTCTCAAATTTACAGGACACTTTTTTTTTTATCTATAATTATAATTATGGGTGTAAGTCAAGAAAATTTAAGATGTATTCAGAAAGTGACATAACTATGTTGAAGAAATAAATAAAGTCAATTGACATTATTTATTTTTCAAAATATTTATACTTATATTATTTTCTATATATTCTAGAGCATAAATACTATAAATAGTGTAAACTAATTTCATACACAGTATGAAAATTGTATACACTTCTTAACTTTGATTTATATTTAACTATAATAATTTGAAAGCCTAGTTTCTTCTCTGTATTGAGATATTTAACGAAACACAATTTAACTAATTTTGGAAGTTTTTTTTGAACAGCTAAGGTTGTAATTTCATAAAATACCCAAGACCACCGACTCCACAACTCGTTCAATTTAATAGTTATAATTGACCGATTTTTCTTGAATTCTTCGGTTCAAATACTCACCATAGACCAGGTTCATTAGACAATTCTTACATTTGGGATAAGAAAGTAAATCCAATTGTTTGCTGGTGGATAGGACAGGTCCCCCCAGTCCTTTTCTTGACAAAAAAATAACTCTTTTTATGACACGTGCTCCTGCTAAAAAAAATATTATGATACTTTCATTACTTTATCATGCGTGGCACTGACACAAACGAGGATATTTTGGCCGTGGAAAATATTAAGTTCTGTTCAGCCGCTCCAATATTAAATGAATTTTTTTTCGTACGCAATTATTAATTTTCATACGTACAGACCGTTTGGATGAATTAAGAAATAGAGTAAAAATAGAATTAATTTTAAAATTCAGAATAATAGTTAATCTAATATTTTGTTGAGTTAGTAGAATAGTGAAAAAAACTCATAAAAGATAAAAAAAAATAATCCATGTTAATTCAAACACACCAAAACGTTAAATAGTAGCTCGTAATAGTGCTAATTCGGATTAGTGACTATTTTTCACCCATTCAAACGCACCCACAAGAATTAGTGAAATTTTTACTAATTTTTTTGGAGTAAAAGTAAAAACATTTAACTGTTAAATTTCTATAAAAAAATTGTTCTTTTCAGATTTTAAAACTGTGATCTCTCGAGAACATTATCTTTGTTATTACATTTCTCACTGCTTTAAATGCTGGTTCTCAGTTTCTAATAATTTTAAAGTTTGAATCAATATGTTTAGATTTTCGGTGACTTCATCCTCATATGATTAATCCACAAAAAACCTGAATACATCTCTGCTTTTTTTTTTTTAAAGAAAAATACGATTTAAATAAGTAGAATTTCTATCAATAGAATTTCTACTCATCTTCCTGGTCCTAAAAATTCAGTGTATTGTTTCTACCTCTCTTCTTTGAATTTTTTTATAAACCATAAATACAAAAATTATTTTTAAGAATTCAGTATGATTGATTGGTTTTTTATTTATAAAAATCATAAAAAACGAGTTGACAACTCGTTCCCCACAGTTTTTCTCCCACAGAACGAGTTGCCAACTCGTCTTTGGTCATTTTTAAAAATTCTCGTATGGCCAAGCGTGATGCCTCCCTGGAACGAATTAGCAATCCATTCTTCAAAGAGAACGATTTTGTTTTATTGTCCAGTGTAAAAGCTTCCCTTGACTTTACGGTTTGAGATTAACCCCAGCCGATTATTATTGGGCTTTGAGATTTGTGCCAAGTTAAAAAAAATGGTCCAGATCAAGTAATTGTAAAAGATTCCCGCAAAGTAACGAGTTGACGGAGGGCGGTATTATTGGGCTTTCCGCAAAGGAACGAGCTCCCAATCTGTTCTGGGATTTTTTCCGCGGGGGAACGGGCTGCCAACCTGGTTTGGGGACCAACCCGGATTTTCTGTGAAGATAGCGGGAAAATTTGAAAAATAACCAAGAACGAGTTGGCAACTCCTTATGTGGGAGAAAAAACTATGGGGAACGAGTTGCTAACTCGTTTTTTATGGTTTTTATAAAAAAAATCAATCAATCATACTGAATTCCTAAAATTTATTTTTATATTTATGGTTTATAAAAAAAAATTCTCATATTTTTCTGATACTTTCTTATAGATAAAAAGTTATCGGCAGTCGGCATCCAAAATTGAGACGGAATAAAAAAAAATTGAGACTGCATCAAAGAGGCTTACAAAACACTCCTTTCCAAATTTTTTTTTTTTATATTTTTCTGTCATTTTGAGAGAGAACTACAACCGAAATTGTATTCAGGTAAGATGTAATTCGATCTTTTTGAAATATTTGTAACTTTTTTTAAGATTGATTGGCAAGTATCAGCCGATATATTATTAAACAAAAAAAAAAATACAAGATACTATAAAGATAATAAAAATGGTAGATATAACAAATTGATGTAACTCCTTAATGGGTTAAATAATTCTTAACGGGTCTGAGGTTGATTGGATCCTAATCTTCATTATTTTCAACAGTTAGTTTATAACAACTATATTTAATTTCATTGTAATTTTGTTGTAGATTCTCATGCAATACAAGGGCAATACAGTCAATACAAATTTAACAAGGGCGAGCGTTTAGAGAGGAAAATTTTCTCCTTTTAACCTTACATTTTCTTTAATATTCATCAAGTAGAGGTTGAAAATGGGATATTTTGACTTGGGAATGTCAAGGTGTAACCTGAGGCAAGTGATTGGTAATGCTTTAAAATAGCAATTGAGTATTTTCTATATGAGCTGAGTCTATCGTGATTTAGTTCGTAATACTAATTAATATTTTGTTTTTAAAATTCTAACGGTCGATCTGAACCTTTCAAAATAATTTTCATATTAATATGTACTTGCAGATCAAATTTTCTATTATCTAGAATTTTTTTACTATTTTTTAAGAGAAGCTGAAAAATCACTGTTTTTGGATGATCTCAAATTTTTCAAATCAAGTGATTTTCTACCTATCTTAAAAAATAGTAAACAAATTCTATAAAATATAATATTTAGTCTGCAAATAGATATTCATATGAAAATTATTTTGAACGGTTTGGATCAACCATTAAAATTTTTAAAACAGAAACATTAAATAGTAACATAGACTCACTCTTTCTATATTATAACGCAAGCCATTATCTACTTTTATTTTTTTGAAGGTTACATTATCTACTTTTAATTGAGCTTGACGTGCAATTATTTGATTAATTAAATCAATTTTGATTTTCAACTAAAAAATCCGAGAGACTTCTTATATCATCTAGTGGGTTGAAAACAAGTCGGACGTCACATTAGCATAAGAAGCTTATTTTCAATAATTATTCAAAGCGTTTAATTGGCGAAATGATATAGAGATCATTTGCAATTTAATTGTAGAAGCATTTGTTTCAATAATTAATACGGCATCTTTGTTAAGACCTTATGAAGATAACAATACAATTATTTGAAAACGGGGAGATAGTACCGTTATTTATAGGAAGAAAGTTTTAGAATTATTAGTTGTCCAAAAATTAAGATTTCGATTCTCTCTCATAATTTTACAGTCTCTGCGAACATTTAAAAAAAAATACAATTAATTATAACAGAGGCATGTAATAGGCTATATTGTTTGACCTACTATTGCTTCTTTTTTATTATACTGAAAAAGTCTCTGAGAGAGAGAGACTTGATATTTTTTTTATACTGATGCAATTGCAGAAAGGAGACCTTTTGAACTATTTGAAGCATCAAACTAACAATTTTCTTTGGAAGCATTTTAATTTTTAAATAATTTGTATTGAATTTATATGCAGAAATGGAGTCAACAAGGTACAAGGTAGGCGGTTGTCTATCTTGTTTATTGGTCCCAATTATGATTTTATCTTTGCATACATTTCAAGTTAAATATATCATACATATTATTATGTACAGCTAACTTGTTCCAATTATGATTTTATTTTAGTCTTAACATAATTTTTATACAAATTAATTTTGTACATTATTTTTTTTCTATTTTTATACAAATTAACTGATAATATATATATTTTTTTCCCTAACACACCGAGAGGGGTGATACTCATGCAAACAACTTAAAACACAAGTTATTTAATAATATATCTTTTCTATCTAAAGTTCTAAACAGAGACCACAAGTTATTTAATAATATATATTTTCTATCTAAATAAAATTGATGGGTATAAACAGATTATGAAATTGTCATCATCAAAAGTTTGAAAAGATTATTCTTCCAAATAGAAATATAGAAGTTTAGCAAAGTGTAGTGAAATTAATGATTATCCATTTTCCTAATACACCGAGAGTTAACCTCAACCACAAACTGTGACTTCAATAGAAGAATATGGAACAATTGTAGACCTATTTGGCCCAATCAATCTAAGCGCTTTACCTTTTTCATGTCTCCGCATCCAATTTTTTTTATTGCAATTGGATCCACTTGCATTTTTTTATTACACTAAATTATATTTTATATTTTTTAATTTTTCAAAGTTCAAACAATTAATTCAAACTGCTCAATATGATAGATATATTAAAATGTATTTGCAGATTAAATTTTACATTTTTTTTACTGTTTATCAAGAGGACGTTTGGATGAAACAAAAAACATATCCAAAATAAAGCTAATCCTAAATTTGAAAATAGTAGCTTTTGTTGGATTAATAAAATATTGAGAAAAAAAAATAAAAATACATAAAAGACAAACAAAGAATAGTCTATATTTGCTAATCTAAAGTTCTAAACACACCCACACAAAGAATAGTAGCTTGGAGTAAATCCGGGTTAGTGACTATTCTTCACTTGTCCAAATGCAACTTAAGTATTTTACAAAATCGTTGTTTTCAGACTATTGAATTTTATACCCATCTTAATAAATAGTAAAAAAAAAAAATGTAAAATTTGATCTGCAAGTACATTTTAATATATCCATTATATTAAACAATTTAGATTGACTGTTTTAACTTTGAAAATATAAAGTATAATTCGATATCACAAAAAAAAAAAAAAAATAAGTGGATCCCTCCATTTATTTTAGTTATTATCTACTTATTTTATACTCCCCACTGGCCACTGTCTTTTGTTCTATTCTAGATGTAAGTTTCTTTACTCTCTGTTTTTTTTAGAATTCACACAAGTAAAATTCCGTATCTCCACATCTCCGATTTTTTTTAAAGAAATTTAAAAATCAAATTATCAGAAATAAGATAAATTATTTTTTAATGAATGAATGAAACTGAATTAATAGTTTGATCTTATTTTTATTTTAAAAAAAAATGCTTGTTGCCCAATAGTTCGATCTTATTGATAATCACACCAACAATTACAGTATTAAAAATCAATAAGACTGAATCATTATTGGTATCATTGACCTATCTCTATTAGACTGAACCATTAATTAAGTTTTATTGATTTTTTACGTAACTTCTACCATTCTTTTAAAAAAAAAGTTTTATTATATTTTTAACTCAAATATAAACTAATTTATACACTAAATTCACAGTTTTCACTGCTGCGGTTTATTCAATAAATTGATCCTAATACTTTCCGAATTTTTATAGTAAAGATATACTGTAACTTTTGAAAACTACTCTAATCAAACAATTAAGATAGGGTTCCATCTATTTGATAAAAAAAAAGATTCATCCCTAATATTTTTATTTTTTATTTAAATTTCTAGAAACAGGAAATGATGTCTGGTTCTGAATCTGAGTCCGGCGATGTGCCAGTGATACAAATTATGTCTGGGCCCTCTGGGGCGGCACAGAAGTGCTATGCTGGTACCACCATGTTGGGCACACAAGTTTTGTCCCATGAAATTTTCACAAGGATAAAATAGAAAAAAAAAAACAGTAAAAACAATTAAGTATACCCCTGTTAATTTCCATCATCTTTTGCTTGAATGCATTCTTCTTTTTGTTTCATCAATCTGCATGCATTTAATCTGACGTAAAGCTAGAAGTAAAGCATGAGGTAACTTTAATATCTGTGAAACTTTAGAATGTTAGATGATTCATGATTTTTATGATCACTTAGTCATAAAAAATGTGATAGCTTTTTAATTATGAAGAATGTATAGAGGTTTTTTAAATTATATTTTTTTTAGTCAGAAAGGCCTAAGTCCAGTTTAGGGTTTAGAGTTTAGGGTTTAGGGTTTAGGGTTTAAAGCTTATGGCCATTAACTTATATTCACTTATTAGTTAAATATGCAAAGTTTTTTTTTTATTATGATCACTTATTATTTTGTTATGGGCCATAACTTATGGCATGGCATTGTCAATATGACATTCAATCATTATTTGAGATCCATCTGGTACTAATTAGATGGCATGTCAATTAAAATTTAAAAGTACATTAGCATACAATTAATAGAAAGATTCAACTGAACACAATTGAACTAAATAATAAAAGAAAAAGTTAAAGCTTTCTAATTGAACAAAAAAATTCAAAAACTGAATTGAACTAATTTTAAACACAATATTTTAATCATTTCTTAGAAGAAGAAGAATAAAAAAAACACCTAGTTGTTTCATATTTCAGGTGTTAATAAATATTTTGAAATTTAAGATTGTGTTTCAAAAGACAGAGTGAAATCGTAACTAAAGAAGAAGAAAGGAAAACAAAGCTCGCCATTTTACCTCATCTCCACTTCCGATTTGGGAGTGAAGGATTTCAAACATCGTGTAGTTTCCCTTCTGCACAGTGTCACTCCCCTCCGCAACTTTTCTAATTTTCCTCCTTCTGAAGCAAGTGAATGACACTGGTAAGACACAGTCTAACAAAATTCTACATACTGTGTTCTGAAGCAAGTGATTCTTTCTTCTCTTCCCTCTGCATACTGCGTTCTGAAGCACAGTTAAAGGTTCGCATACGGGGCTACATAGGAAATAATAGACACCTACCATGTTTGTTGCTCTAATTGCACGAAAGGTCCAGGAACTTTTTTTTATTCTTGTTTTTTGTTCCCTCAGACCTCAGTGGCTCTGTGCCCCCCCCCCCCACCCACACACACACACACAAAGCATCAAATGCTCACCAACGGACGTGTTCCCTTGATCCACCTCTTGAGAGAGAGTGCCTCTCTACCCCAAAACCAAATCTAAAAGTTGAGCTGAGTAGAATTAGGATGCTCCTAGGAGTATCAAACTCTTTTGTACTCTTAATTCTAAAATTTATCGGATTAACTTTGAACGACGAATTCAAACTGTTGAAATCCTTCTACCTTACGAGTGATGCATCTACATATGAAAATTTTAAAGTTTCGAATTAATTTAGTATAAAGTCAAGTGGTCAAAAGTTTTTCAAAAAATGAATGCATTAAAATTAATTTAGAAACCTTCTAATTTTGACCACTTGATTTCATACTAGATTAATTCAAAACTTTAAAATTTTCACATGTAGACGCATCACTCGTAAGGTAGAAGGATTTCAACAATTTCGATTCGTCGTTTGAAATTAATCCGATAAGTTTTAGAGTTAAGAGTACAAAGGAACTTGGTACTCCTAGAAGCACCCTAGTTCTACTCAAATTGAGCTATCTAATATGAAACATGTAAACATTGAGTGGAACTAGGTTGTTCTTAAGCTCATCAAGCTTCTTTGTGAGCTCAACTCAAAAATATATCAGATTGACTTCAAACAACACATTAAAACCGTCAAAATCAATCTACTTCACGAGTGATGCATTTACATGTCAGATTTATAATTTTTTCGAACTAGTTTAGTATAAAGTTCAAGCGGTAAAAAAATGATGAAAAATGAACTTATAAATCATCATTTTTTTGCCGCTTGACTTCATATTAAATTAGTTCGATAATTTAAAGTTTTGACATGTAAACATATTACTCATGAAGTAGATCGGTTTCAACAGTTTGGATGTGTCGTTTGAAGTCAATCCGATAAATTTTTGAGTTAAGCTTACAAAGGAATTGGTGAGCTTAAGAACACCTTAGTTTTACTCATGTTGAAAACATATATATGTAATACAACTTCAGGCAATCTGTATACATGAATTATCACTGTAATTTAAGAATTTGTTTGTCAAAATTTGAAATCGCATTAAAAGTGGTGGTTAGAAAGATATATTGGAAAAGTAATAGTATAAAGAATGGTAAAAAAAACATAACGGTACTTTTTACTATTTTCTAAATAGAATAGAAAATAACTATTTTTGAATAGTTTAGAATCTTTAAATAACTCTTCAAGGAGTCGCAGTCGACATGCATTCTGATATCATTTATGACAAAAATCAGCATTTTTTTTTTAAATGTCACACTTTTGTCAAAGTCTTCGTGATAAATATCCAATTGAACAATTTTTGTATTGTGTTTTTCAGAAAATCGAGCCTTTTTACCTTTTCATATGAAAATCATGTTAAAAAAATTCAAATTAATTATTTGAACCTTAGATATGAATGCATGAATATATTATACAGTCCTGCGTGCGCATTACATAGTACTATAACCTCATCCAAAGAATATTATTGAAGTGGCGAGCTTGAAAATTAAAATTGAGGAAAGTTTAATTAATTTACCTGGAGTTCAAAGTAATTTATAGTTAAAAAGGAAATAGAAAGTTCAATGAAAAAAATAATAGAATTTTCCAATATAGAGGGGGTTTGGCTCCTTCCTTTTTAACTTTTGAGTTCAAAGTGTATTTGGAATCAAAGATAAAGAGTTCAGAGAACTTTCTCTCTTTTATCTCTTGTCCACTTTTCCACAAACTTCTATATTATCTTCGGAATAGCTGAAGAATGCCGAAACATTTATAATTTGTAAAAAGTTTTTGTACGGAATAACACTTATAATTCGCAATGGTGTTAAAAGAGAAGGTAGCCAATAATCACCCAGAGCATTCCACAACGGAAATAAATTTGCTGTAATTATGAAATCATTGAATAATAATTTTAAAATTTCTGCAATTCAAATTCAGCCGTTAATTATTTTTTTAGAACATATCTTGAAATAACTGATTTTTCTTTGCATGCATATCGAAACAGTTCGACGGCCGAATTCCGTTCCACAACCATTGTAATAAAGAAAAGCATGAACAACAGTCTGATCTATCCCATCAACAACTCTCAGTAATTTTTTTTAATAACTTTCAGCCATCTTTCTTTCAACAACTCATAATTACAATTATGTTATTATTAATATTTAAATATATTTAATTGAATTCCTTTATTTTACATCGTAAGGTTTTTTTTTTAAATAACACTTTTTATAAAAAAAAAACAAACTAACGGTTTTGTCTAGTAATATGTGAGTGACAAAAATAATTATGATCGCGTGCTTTATACTTAAGTGGCCACCAATTTATAACTTTCTTGTTATGAACTTACTTCATGTTTGATTGTGGACTGAAGGTGGAATAAACTTTAAACTACTGTTGTTCCACCAAATATGATTTAAACTGACTGATCTAACATGAAATAGTTTTAAATTTAGTCCAGCTTAAACAGACCTAAATTAATTCACCTCCTGAGATGCCTTAATTTTTTTTTCAATTTTACGTCACTAAAGCCCACTGTTATTGAATAACTTAAATCATAAATTATTTTAACTGATTTAAGTTGAAATAACCAACTTATGCCATCTTAACTTTGAGACAAATTTGGGTCCGATGGGTACCATAACCGTTCAATTCGCTTTAAGAATCGTGTGCACGGATATTAAAACAAATGCGTATGGATATTAAAGTAACACGCACAAATTATAAAACAGATCGGACAGTTATAGAACCCATCGAACTCAGTTTGAATCCGATGGGCATCGGACCCAAGCTGCTCTCCTTACCTTTAGTCCACATTCAAAAATCTCAGGTACATCCGCATTGCAACAAATCCACCACCGTACTCTTTTTCCCAAGGCAGATTAACAATTGTTTAAGGAGCCTACGGCCTTGTACGAAAAATAATTCTTTAATGATCAGATCAGACTCAGCAAAGCTTATCCAAATAAACAGTCAGGCAGTCAGAAAATATTATCCATTCGGAGGTCCAAACTGTACACATGGTTTGTTTGTTACCTTCTGCATGTTATCATTCATTGTTGTATTTAAAAAGTTATTCTACGACAGCAATATAAGAATTCGATTTATGAATTTTTAAATAGGAGCAGTTTTGTCGACAACGGAATAGTGTCATTGTTTAAACATCAGTGTTGTAAAAATAATTGTTTAGTCAGATTAATTGACTGATTAGTTGTTGACAGTAATTAAATTGTTACAAATTATTTGTTTTTTTTTATATTGTTAATTAGTTGATTATTTTTATTTGTTTCAGCATTTATCCGTTATACATTTTTTTAATATTTATACTTTGATTTGCCTTATCTAAATTTTTGTAAATGACAATTTCATAAAATATTATTAATTAACAATGTAACTAAGTTAAAATAAGTTTATTCGATAGGTTTGATAAATTAAATTAATCATTTATAATATCTAAAGTATATGCATATAATTTTATTGAAAATGCAAAATTATTCGCAAAATTCAGATTAATTGGTTGTATATCGATTAATCGCTTATCGTTATTTTTAATAATGACTCTGTCCGTCAAACGAGCGCATATAGCTATTTACAATACTCATATAAATTTTAAGTAATGAATAATTAAAAAAAAAAATCATTACCAAAGTAGTGAAGTACAGATTAATTACATTAACGTGAAAAAATACCTTAGTTTACCTAGAAAAATCTTATGAATTCCGTTTTGTCGGATCTGCCATTAAGACGTCCTTTATGAAGAACCTAAAATTAATTATCTACCTACCCCCAACGATAGGGAATATGCGAGAATATATACAAACGCACTAGCAGTCCCGCAGTTGAAAAGCATGTAAAAGAGAAAAAAGGATAAATGCACTAAAAACAGCTTGTGGTCCCCATCGCTCAAGCAAAACATATTTTTTTTGGACTGTAAACTTATTTTCTAACGTGCATCCTTATATCAATGTTATATATATCTACACATATTATTAAATTTTAAAAAAGAAAAAGAAAAGTAATTAAAATGTGATATTCAAACTAAAATTTGCTTAGAAATGAAATTTTATAATTTTTATTTTATTTTTTTTTACTATTTTTTATGATAGATACAAACTCACTGTTCTTGTACCGTTAAAAAAACAATGATTTTCTACCTATCTAAAAAATAGTAAAATTGTTTTAAAAAATTATAAAATTTTATTCCAAACATATTTTAGTATGGATACCATGTTGAGCGGTTCGGATCGACAATTTGAATTTTGAAAACGAAGATATAAATATGAGATATGATGAGGTATGAAAGGTATAAGGTATTAGAATTCTCCTTATATATATATAGAGACAGGTCAGACTTTTAAACTATGAGAATCAATCATATAAAAATTTTATATAGCAAATAAAGATCAATTTTACAGTATTTCTAACATTTTAATCTAAACTATACATAAAATCACATATACATACATAAATTTTGAAAATAAATGGAGTAAATTAATTTCCATTTAATCTAACTCCTTCCTATATATACATACGTACGTACGTACGTACACAATTCTCTAAGGTTAACATCTCTATTTTGTTATACCAAGGGAAATGCTCACACTCCGAGTATACTATACAGGTCGACTCCTTTTTATTAATTTATTGTGATTTTCGCTAAAAATAAACTTTGGTAGATAATTAATTTAGATCACCTATATGCGGAAAAGTTAACATCTAGATATATCGTCACTGCAAAAAATATGGAATTTTGTCCTAAACTCATAACAGATAAGCAAACATTTGTTACAACTCCCTAATATTTTTTTTACTCTCACTAAACATGGAGGAACTTTAAACCAATAAGCTTAATTGTTCGGTTGTCACGGAATTATTTGGAACTAGAATTTACGAATACAAAACTTGCAAATGAATTTACGAGAACTCATACCTATAGATAAGCACAAGAATGGTTATGTACTTATGTACATGTGCTGAAATGAATATTCGATTGTACTGTGACTCTGTGAGATCAATTGTGAGAATTTTTTCTAAGTTTTTTGACATTATATAATTATTCTTATTCATAAAATTATTATATATAATTAAATAAACTGGTCTTAATAATAATATATATAACAATACTTATTAATTATTATTTTATGAAAAATACTAATATTTATTTTGTAAATTAACTAAGTTGTATTTAATGAGATGGGTGTACTTTATATACATTCCATTGAACTGGCTTAATATTTCTATGCGTTGTATTTTTTTTTTATAATGCATTTATTGTTTATTTGAATATGAAATGAAGATTTATTTAATGAAGAAGCATTTATTGAATCAAACAATTCATCATAATTATAATCGTAGTTAGCCTAAATCTCATCTATTTCCATTAAAAAATTGACATCCAAACAGCTTCTGAAGTTCCTCTCCATGAGTAACTTGTAAATGAAAATGCTTAAAAAATTTAACAGAAAATTACAAATTTCTTTTATAATAGTAAACAGTGATGTTTTTCTTTTCTTTTCTTTTTAAAAAAAAATTGAAAGTTTAACATTTCAAATTTCAATATTCATAAAAAAAAATCTATCTAGATTTTAAATTTGCAACCTCTTACAAAAAAAATATTGTCTTTTGTCACTAGAAAAGAGAAAAGTTAGTTTTATATAAGCGGCAATGTTAATAGCAAGAAATTGACTTGAGATCAAGAAAGGTAGTTGAAACCCCAAATATCAAACAGCTAATAAATACAAATATGTCAGTATCATGTAGGCGATTAAGGTACACTATTAGCCTTTTGGTTTAATAGTTTTATGCATTGTGCAATGTGTTAAGTTTGATACTTTGATGCGTCTCCTTGTAGGTAAGCTTTTTCATTGTAACCTTTCTCCTCCACTTCTTCTTTCTCTTTTAACCTTACCATATTTTGTTATTTTCCCTACCTAATACAAATTTTCCATAAAAGCGTTAAGCTATCATTTTTGTTACCTATGTCACATCACGCATAATTTGATTCGTCCGATTTCAGTTACTCTCTACACATTTATTTGTGAGTCTCTTATTTTCATTTTTTTTTGTCAAATATTTTTATTCATACTTATGTCTCCTCATTAAAAAAATACGATTGAGTGTGCACGTTTAGACACAAACGTTGTACAGGAGAGAACTTTTTGTCTATAACAAATTGTGCATGTTTAGACACAAACGTTGTACAGGAGAGAACTTTTTGTCTATAACAAATTAAAAAAGAAGAAGAGAGAAATAAAAAGAGTACTTGTAATTTTTCATTAGTAGAAAGATGTATTTCATTAGTAGAAAGATGTATGGGAAGCACTGATTAAAAAAAAAACCAATGTTAGAATCGGTAGGGAAGAAACCGATACTAAGTTACTAATCCAGTTATGTTTTTTATTTATTATTTTTTTCTATTAAAATATAAAATAATTTAAGGAAATAGATAAAATATTTTAGAATTTAGAAATAATAGAAAAAACTTTATCTATTTACTTAAAAACATTTAACATTTTACTAGAGAAAAAAAAACTAAAAACAAAACTGGGTTAGAATTGGTGTCTCCCCTACTGATTCAAATATTAATTTTCTTGGATCGGTTTCTCCCCTACCGATCTTTCGACTACAAGAATGAGACAGTATCTGCGAGAGTAAAAGTTTTCTATTGTCGTATACTCATGTCATAAGATCGATACGCTCAGAAATAATACATTTCTGTCGGTGTACTCTCGACAATAGTATTTATTTTATCCTCGCGGATACCGTTCCATTCTTGTAGTTCTACTCATGAAGAATCACATATAGTCTTTCTATTTCTCTGCCTTCTTTTTTAATATTTTTTATAGATAAAAAATTCTCTCTAGCATAGTTCAGCCACCTAAGAAAATCATTCTAGAACAGGAATCGTTATTCCTGACAATATAATTGATTGACATATAACAAACTTAGCAATATATACTTTTAAAACCAACTTTTCAAAAAAAACAAAAAAAACTTAAAATAAGAAATTGACATTCGGTAACCATACCGATACGTGTAATAATACATTTATATTCTAAATTTTTGGCAAAATTAGTACATGATAAATGCGCTAATTTGGACTTATTTGAAAAATACACGGTTGATTAAAAAATCACATAACAGAGTGAAAACGTTATGGATTATATGGATATCTAATATACGGATATGGATATGGATACAAATATAGTTTTATATTTCAATTATCTATATCCGAATAGTAAATATATATCATATAGTTTGATATATATTATAAAATTTATGTTATTCACTATTATAATTAGATAAACAATATGAATTTTAGTAATTTTTTTTCATATTTTTTAATACTTGTTTTTAATAAATATTTGATCCTATTCGTATTTGTATATCTATCCATCTAATATCCGATCAGTATTGAAAAATTAAAACACGGGAAGCATGAGCCAACATTAGACTTAGATGATATGATGAATAGTAAATTACCAGTTGGATACAGTGAGTTCAATTTATATTTGTGAGTCAATCGAATAATTCATTTCTCATTAATAAATAGGATTGATGTAAAATACCTTTACACGATTCCGTAAATAGAGTTCCAGAAATTAACTTTATAGATTTAATTCGGCATGCATTGTCTAATTAGTCTATTTGAGCACTTAAACACTGGAGTTATTGGAGTGAACTAAAAATAAAAAAAATCATAAGAAGAATAGGTGATATAACTCTGCTATTTCATTTTATGAATTCTTAAATAAAAACAACTCATACAACATAAAGTAAAATCACAAATCAGAACATAGATGTCTGAATATTCAATAACTCAAATGGCGATTATGATATGTGAGATTTCTCTATCCGTGCTTATTGGTGTAGCCATCATGCAGTTCATTTTAAGAAAGAAGTAAAAGGAGGGGATCTATTTTCTAATTATGACAATAGGAGTAGGATCCAATTGAACTAAATTATCAGAATTTGTAGAATATTATATTTATTTAATATATATGTGTTTGATTGTTGAATTATAATATAATTACAAAATATTAAGATTATTCATCATTAAACATGTCTTCAATATTTAACAAAAAGATACTCATTAGTGTTCAATTTTTTTTTAAATGTAATAATAAATGTTGTTATATTTTAGAAAATAACTTCTTTTTTAATACTTATTTATATTTTTTATTAATACCATAAGGCTGCCAAACGCCTTGGATAGTGTTAGATTTACATGTGTATAAAGCAATGAATAATTTTAGTGCCCATGTGTTGCCTAAATCCAGCAAATAACTTTTAATTTTTGAAAGGACATAAAATAAATTTTAGAAATAAATCGAATTAAGTATCATTTATATACAACGAAGATTGTATTACGTTCTTTAATTTCTAGTTCTATGCATTTAATGCAAATTATTTTCCATATAATGATAAAAAAAATGGTGAAAAGTCAATAAAAAATTTATATTGAGGCATAATTAATATACGTGTTAAAATGACCGTTAAATATTAACTTGACAATATTTAGTGCCCTTCAAGGGAAAAACCGTTGAAACCATTAAGTCTTTCAACTTTAAATATTTAAAAAGAAATTTCTATTTATTTCGATCATATATATAAGAGATTATTATCTTTAACCACTAATTAAACCGAAACCCCCATGTACTCAATTTGTTGTTTGTAGCAATATGTCAAAATTGTCAAAGATGTCGGATTTTCTAATTGGTGTGGTATGTGAGGTAAACAATAACAACCTACCAAACATAAATAATATATTAGACCTGAATGGAGTAATTAATTAATTAATAAATGCATACCAGACAATGATGCTTAGATTTCCATAACATATATAAACATATAAACAACATAGCTAATAAGGTAATAAAAGAAAAATGATATGAACTTCACTACTTGTATGGTTGTGCTAAAAAAATACAAGGGAAGACAAGATAACTGAGTATTTTCGAATACAGATCCAGTGAAGTAATCTAATTTTCATATTTTAGATCGGAACTATTCGATTCGAATATGCAACAATCTATTCCGAAATGAAGAGCACACATCCCGACAACTCCAGAGGCAATTCCGAACGACGAATTCGAATCGGACGGTCCCGATTCAAAACCCAAAAATTGGGTTACTTTAGGGGATCCGGACCCATATTTTTCGTGGTACTGTAAGGTAGAGAGGAGTCATAGTTGAGGTAATTTTTTTTTTCGAAACCTATTTAGAATATGAAAAAAAAAACGTTTTAAAATTTATGCAAATTTAAATTGAACGATTTAAATCTAACTTGATTTTGTCAAATACTTTACCTGATCTGAATTCAGAGAAACTGGGAATGGAAAAATGGGGGTTTGAAACACAAATTGCAAATTCTGAGAGCGACAGGAATAGTAATATTTCGTCGGAAAGCACAAGAACCCCTTAACATCTTAAAATTCTAAGTTCCATTCAAAAGAATTTGAGAAAGGACCGCAACAAGAATTACACCAAAGTTAAAGGTTAAAGAATTAGGTTAGCGAAATTGGCTGGGCCTTGTTTATGTTTGTTCCTTTCCCTATTTTTAGGTTAAAAGGGCCCATAGGCCTTGTGTAATTGTGTTCCTTTTTTTACTTTATTAACGTACGGGCCTTGTGAATTATTAAAGGTACCGTCCTTATTTACGTTATTTTTGCGTTTGGAAAATAAGAGATAATGTATAGTTGTACTTAGGGGTGTAAACAGAGCGGATAATGCTAATACCATATCCACATCCGTTTCTCAACAAGTGGATACGGATACGGATATGGATAGTAAACGGATATCAAAATTGAAAACCATATCCGCCTTAAACGGATACGGATACGGATTCGAATACGAATACGGAGCGGATAATTGTCGGATATTGAGTAATTCTACTAAATTTCATAATTTTAAATTACCTAATTTGATTACCTAAATTGAAAAAAATTTAATAGACTTTTTAAGTTTGCACAGTGATGATTATGCATGACTAATTGCTTATTGGTTCAGAGAACCAATCAATTATCCTAATAGATTATATGATTTTTCTAACAAGATTCTTGGATTTAAATGAATATGTATGTTTTTTGGGAATTTCGCAAGCGTGAAATGAATTGAAAACTGCTGAAAGATTAAATTTCGGATCCGGATATATATGGATATCCGCTCTGTTTATATCCTCATGGAATTATCCGTATCCATTTAATCCGGATACAGATAATAAGCGGATTCGGAGCGGATTATCTGCGGATAATCCGTATCCGTTTACACCCCTAGTTGTACTTGTACAACTACGAAAATAAGAAAATATGAATACACATAAAAGATAATTGGCTGCTGAGTTCCATAAAGTAGAGCGTCCCGAATTCGCATCCCCTTAGCCTTAGGTTACCTGAGAGTACAATTGAAACGAACGGTAAAGAATAAAGTGATATCCTCTGGTCAAATCACACTATTATCAGCATGACAGAACTTTTTATTTCCACTAATACGCAATTAACGACAGCTTTAAGCCTTTAACCGCCTATTTTGTAGTATGGAAAAGGAAAAGAAAATTGAAATTTCTAGACAGATTTCATCACTTATTTGATGCCAATTAATCAGACAAGGCTAAACACTTTTTATGCGGTAGCTTATAATGTAATTAATCCACCAGTGTACAAATTAAGCAGAGAATTGTTAAAATTAGAAAGCAACACTTTAATTTCCATCACTATGATAAGTTCAATTAAGAAGTCGACCTTTTCTTTGTTATTAATAAATTCAAGTTATAACAAGAGCATATCAAGGGCGTCCTCTCGCCAGCATTAAATAAAAGAGATGATACCATCATAATTTGGATTCTTCTAAATACATTCAGCATTCGGATTCATTATCAAAACTTTGGATCCTGTCACTGTCACACCATCGATCTCGAGATCAAGATAAACAAAATTTCACCGTATATATATATATGAATTACTGATTAGCAGATAAGCTCAATGCATCAGAACTAACATCCACCTAAATTAACGACAGTGGAAAAAAAATGAAAATAAAGTATTGGATATGTTCAAGCTGTATTAAAATAAAAAAGAATGGAAGTACGATAGAGACCAAACATTATCAAGGTAAGAATAAATATAGTTTTAATTCATTATTTAAACGTAGAAAACAAATGGGGATGTAGCTCACATGGTAGAGCGCTCGCTTTGCATGCGAGAGGTACGGGGTTCGATACCCCGCATCTCCAATTTTATAAAACCTTTTCCTATGATTATATATTAAATTTTGGACTTGAACCCCATTCTAACATGGAAACACTTTACATACTACACTCTAGCCCAAATCATGCTGTGGTACGCAGCCCAAAAGGAAATCAAAGAAATCATGTAGTCCGCTCCATGCATTAGGATAAAAAACTTCAATGCCCAACAACACCAGGTTAAAATCAAAGAAATCAAGTTGGTTGCTCTTAGAAGAAAGATTGACATCAATCTTTTAAATTATATTTGGCATCAACCTAAACAAACCCAAACGTGATGTCAATCTAATCTTTCATTATTCAAAACATAAAGGCAACACCAACCAACCAATGCTTTGCATAAAACACTTTACATACTTCATTTGTCTATTCGACTATTTTTAATTATGTATCTTTTTTTTTTAATATATATTAGAAGTGAAAGCACCCAACTATTTAATATTCACAAAAATCTCATTCAAAACACTCAACTATTAATATCCACAAATTATCTTATCCGAATTTTAAACTTACAATCTCTTATATATAATCTCCTATATAGGAATGTTCATCAGTTTGGTTAAAACTGAAATAAAATAGACATTCCAAAATTTTATTCTGCTTTAGAAAATACAACTAAACATACCAAAATAAATTTATCAACCAAAGTAAAACCAAATCAAAAAAGCCGAACTAAATTTTGATATATCTAGTTAAACCGAAATAAGAAGATTAATAAAAAAATAAATAGTTTTTGTTAATTTTTTGAATTTTTTATCAGCTCAAAAGAAATATTTATTTCAATACACAAAATTGAATTAGGGTTTAATGATTTTCATACTCTTAAGTAGAAAAAAAAACGTTCATAATTATTTAATTATAGGCTCAAATTTGGTCAGTTCAGTCTATCCAAATTTAAAATTTTCTAAGCCAAACTGAACTGAACAATTAAATCGGTTATAAAAAAAATGAACTGAAACGATGTATTTAACCGGAAAGCCTGAACTACTTAATCCGAACTCTCTCAATCTCAATCTCAATCTCTCTCTGTTCGGTTTAAAACCAATTAAACCAGACATGATGAACACCCCTACTATACAGAGGAAATAAAACCCAGAAAATCATTTTAGCAGCATCCAAAATGCTGCCTGATCCACTCAATAACAAATAAGCACACATAACACAATCTTGTAAATAGAAGAAAAATAATTGTATGAACTCTAATCAATATCAAAGTGCACCGGCATTAAATTCTTTATTTTCACTCTAATCACAATACAATACAAGAAATTTTATTGCCCAATAAATACTAAGTATAAGTACATTAAAGGAGAGATCTAAGTCTATCACCTTTGGTTTGAACATGTTTCCTTGTAATATCATCAATGCTCGGCGTACCACACAATGCCATGGTAAGTTCTAACTCGCCTTGGAGCATTTTGATTACCGATTTTACACCTTTCTCTCCCTCTGCAGCCAATCCGTACAATATTGGTCGTCCCACCTACAATGTAATATGAAAATCATCTTTCTCGTAAAAAAATGCAACATGACAATTTGAAAATCTAAAGTATATTCCACCATGTTCACAAGGGACTGATTTTTTTCCCTTTTTTTTAAACTTTTACTTACCAAAATAGTTTTTGCACCAAGGGCCAATGCCTTGAAGATATCTGTCCCACGACGGATTCCGCCATCAAGTAATACTGGCACAGCACCAGAAACAGCTTTTACAACCTGTACAATACCAATACCAAGAGAACTTCTAAAATGACACTGTTGATTAAACTGTCTTTCGTGGTGCCATTATATGCAGAAGTAATTAAGTCAACACCTCATACTTTGATACCCTATAAACAAAAATACTACTCGATGCATGATCAACTTGATAAAGGACTGATTCTGTTATAACAAATTGCTCTTAAAAGGTGAAATTTCACCTAGCAATCTCCTTTCTTAAGGTACCTCTTCAAGAACTGAAATTGTAGCCGGTGAGTAATCAAGCTGGCGTGCCCCATGATTGGATACCACAATGCCAGAAGCCCCTAATTCTACTGCTTTTATGGCTGTTGATATGGAGAACAGGTGTTAGAATTTAGAAAACAATCTATAAACTTAACAACCTGAGATATATAGAGAGAATAAAATTACCATCTTCTGCAGTGAGGATGCCTTTTAAGATAATAGGCAAACTTGTTATGGATCTTAACCATTCTATATCCTGCATTATTTTAAGCAAATAACACGAGAATATTGAAAATTTCAGAGGTACCAGAGAGTGGATATCCTACCAAAGATTACAAAAAAGGCCCTAATAATAAAATAATTTTGAGTATGAATGAGTCTTACCTTCCAACAAAGTGAAGGATCCAGGGTCTGAGATGCAAATGCTTCCAGATCAGAGCCACCTTTCTACAATAGAAATCTTGTGAATTTTTTGAATCTAGGATTCCAGGTCCATAAAATCTATTACTCAGCAACAAGAGATCGTGTATTTATTGATTTGAAGTTGGATACATATGCTTATTATAAGAAGAGATAACAAAAAGAAATACTGCACTCACTTGTTCAACATCCACATTCAATAATCCTTCAAGATTCGACAGTGTTGGGAGAATCAATCTGAGAAATACAATTAGTTGAATTGAATAAAAAATTGCAGACAACAAGTTGGTTAAATGAATGTCAAATAACAACAAAATTGACTTTGCGAAAAGTTGTATGAAAAATGAAAAGAAACAATCTAAAGGAGGGTAAATATATATATATATATATATATATATATATATATATATATATATATATATATATATATATATATATATATATATATATTTATAATTAAAAAAAAAAGATAAAGAGCACTTGTTTTTTATGTCTTTTTCTCGCCGACCAAGTCTGGGTGTGTCAACGGTCAATACAATAGCCTTGAACCCATATTTCTCTGCTCGTCGTACCAGTGTTGCTGAAACTTCTCTATTTTTGTATACCTTTTTTGAATTAAATTACGAAATAAGTCAATCTGGCAGATAATCAATGTAAGTGAGTTTACGAAAAATGGATCTCCGTACTTGCTAATGGTAGAACGCATTGTTAGGATAACTGTTGCATGTCACGGATAGGAGTAAACCTAAAAATATTTACAACAACTTGAGTTTCATTTGGATTTGTCCTTAATTCCTTATTTTTTTCACATTGAAAACCTCGGTAACTTCCAGGTAAGGTTGTGTATCAGTACATTATGGAGGTAATTCCAGAGATGAAGTATAAATTTACAAGTGAAAGCACCATATCATACATATAATTGATAGAAGCGAAGGGAATTGCAACTCGAAGCAACGTCTTCGAGCTTTCGGCTTGAAGAGAAAGAGAGCACCTATAGAGAAGAAGAGCAGTTTGAGTAATTGTGCAGTTTACGAGAGTAAATTGCTGAAATTGCCCTTGAAGTATCACTCCTTCTGTTCCCAATTTGGATTCTAGGTTCAAACTATCCAGTTTGATTATTAACATGACCAATTTTTACCAAATGGATCTGCGGTTAGCTTTCACCCAATGAGCATATAAGAAAATGGTGATATTTGAATTATCATCAGATTTACTTACTCCAAATAGTAATGAAAACTAAACAAACTTTTAAGTACCATCAGGGTGTTACAAGCTGCTGCAGCTCTGGCCGTCGCCACCTCACCTGACAAATAATGCTGGCTATCAGTTAAGAGATTTTTCTCTATTTTATAGGATGCATTTTGAAAATGTTTAAATTTCGAAATATTTATTTTGAAAACCAAATTAACCAATATGCTAAGCTCATTCACGGGCTTATGCTAACCTATACATTAATGTCCATTAACGACGATGAGTTAATGGAATTAATGTAAAGTGTTTTTTTTGTATTTCGATTCATTTTTTTGAATTGGAAATCTCAATTACATATGGATTCCAATTCAAAGTCTTTTATTGCAGATTTTTGACTCATCCTTTCATTATCCGTGCGGTAGAATTATGCAGGTCTTATAAATATTCAGCTACTATACTATACTTTTCCTGTCATTTCTTGGATTTTTTTTTTGAAGGAAATTTTCATGGATTTACTTATTCTTAAAAATGATGTCAAATCATCGGTTCTGTAACATCTGTCTCAGGACCATAAAATTACCACAAAATTAGTGAGAAAATAAACAGTAAAGAAGATATATAATATGGTATAAAACCTTCAGGATGAGCATATTTATGGATTCCAGTCGGAGCAACCATAATTGGTGACTGCATTTTGTAACCCAATAGAGTTGTAGACATATCAATCTTGCTCACATCTATAAGAATCCTTGGCCTTAACCTGTGCATTATTGATTACTGATTTCTCAACAATTATTAACCTAAGGACTCTCATTTTATTTTCCATATTGATATCTGACACTTTAAAATTTCTTTAATGCATAAATACACACACACACACATGAGGAGGGATTCAATTACATCATTTTATGGTGACACATCTTGACACCATATTTTTATAAGTCATTTTTACGATTTCAAAGTCTAAACAGTCGATCTAAGCCGTTCAACATGGTCTCCATCTTAAAATGTACTTGGAGACCAAATTATATATTTTTTGGAACTTTTTTTGGAACTTTTTTTGGTATTTATTTAGAATTTTTGATAATCGATGTTTTTCAATGGTCCATAATTGTCTCAAAAGAATAATTTTGTACACATCTTAATAAATACTAAAAAATTCCAAAAATGTAAACTTTGGTCTCCAGGCACATTTTAATATGGAGATTATGTTGAACGTTTTGGATAGACAGTTTTGACTTTTAAATCGCAAAAATAACATATAAACATATGGTTTCAAGATGTGTCACCATAAAATGGTATAAATGAATCCCTCCTCTCACTCTCTCTCTCTCTCTCTATATATATATGTGTGTGTGTTCGCACACTCCTATGATAGAGAAAATATGTTATTGACCCCTAGAATTACACTCACAAATACTTAACCAAACTTTCTCCCTCTAATAACTTAGAAAGGAGGGTCCTGGAAAAATTCTTATTTTAAAGGGGAATACGGGAAAACTTCCATGTTGGACCAGTATACGGTATTTCTAGAATTTATAATGGCGGTGAAACCATGAAAGCATATAAATTACTTGTATAAGATTTAAGGAAAAAGGATGCTACATAATTCTCTTAAATGCTTCCATGTTCTCTCTCAAGGTATACTCATCCTCTGCACCCCCGTTGTAGTAATCAAAAAACATTTTTGGGAGAACTTGTTTTGCTCTTTCTTCAAATTCCTGTATATTTACAGGTTTATCCTCCATTTTCTTCTGCTCCTAACAAAATAAGACTTTTACATGTTATACTACTGACTTGGACAAATTTGTAATTCAAAATGAAAGATTATTATTGCCCAGATACCCACACACAAATTTGTACTAAAGGTTCAATTAATCATCAATTATGCGATAAAATAAATAAAACAAATAAGATTAAGGTTCAATTAAATATTCCCTTTCTATTGCTTTCATTTTGTTAATTAGGTTCTGGTACTGAAACAGAGCTCTCTAAGCATAAATAAAGGATAACAAGGGATAGAATATATTCAATGGACCAAACAAATTAAAATGCCCAACTCCAATCCGTAGCTCCCTTGATGGATCTTTAGTGAATACAATTTTGGTTCTGAACAATTTCTCTTGTAATTTAAACCGGTCAGATTCTTGTTCGAATTGTAATTGAAGAGGAGATGTATGACTTTACCTTTGCTCGCAGTTAACAGGGGCTACCGCTAGGCCGCTTTGGAGAGAGAGAAAGAGGTATTTTTGCTAAAGTGTGTAGACTTTGTACAGGTTAGAGTGAGCTCATCCTACTGTATCGAATTCAGAGTAGGTACGATGCCCATCGGACCTACTTTGATTCGATGAGTATATGACCTTTCGATCTGAATTGATATTCATGCGAACTATATTAAAATCCGTGCAGTCTGTTTCAATTTCCGTGCTCACAGATCTTAGTTCTAATCGTACGGTATTAGAGCTAATTGGACCTAAAAGTAGGTCCGATGCCCATCGGAGTTCCTCCTATCTCGTATCTGTTATCCTTTTTCGCAGAATTCACGTGTAACCCTGTACAAATCAGATTTTTTTTTTTTTTTGAGGGAAATCAGATATGTTTCGATCAGAATATGGATCAATCCATGAGCTAGCATATAAACAGCTTATCTCTTGGGGAAAAAAATCAATAGGGCTCAGTAAAAAAACAGGCCTGTCACCGCCAGACCGTAATTTTTATTAATATCTAAAATTAAATAGAAATTGCCAAATGCGTCTAAAAATGTTGGATATTTATAAAAGTATTCAGACCGATCTAGGCGGAGCCAGACTTTCGAACTATAGGAATCAAATATATAAATTTTTTCTACAGAGTCAGATTTTCGAATTATGGAGGTCAATCATATAATTTTTTTTGCGGATAATGGAAGTCATTTTTACCATTTCATGATATTTTATTGTAGAATATAACAAAATTACATATTAGTAAAAAAAAAAAAAATTAAAAATGGGAGTCAATTGACCCCATTGATGCTTACTAAATTCGTCTTTGAACCGATCAATTATTGACCGATTTATATTTTTATTAGAAACCGGTCAATTATTAGCCGGTTTTTAATTTTCATAGAAACCGGCTAATAATTGGCCGGTCCTTGGTTCTATATATATGTGTATAAAGTTCTGAATTTTTCTCACAATTCATTTCATTAAATTTCACACTCTCTCTCCTCACTTTCTCCCATATTTCTCCTCTTCTTTTCGAATTTGCAAGTAAGTCCCTATATTTTTTTTAAAGACAAGGGATCCACTTACACCATTTTTTGGTGACACTGAATTACATCCAACATTTTCAAACTCCAAACAGTCAATCCAAACCGTTCAACATAATGGATATATTAAAATATGCTTGCAGATCAAATTTTATATATTTTTTTAATTTTGTACTATTTATTAAGATGGATACAAAAATTCAATGGTCTAAAAACATCAATTTTGTAAAATACTTATAAATAGTAAAAAAAAATTCAAAGAAATGTAAAATTTGATCCGCAAGCACATTTTAATATATCCATCATGTTGAACGGTTTGGATCGACTGTTTGGATTTTGAAAACTTTGAGAATGCAGCGTGTAATCTGATGTCACCAAAAAAAAAGTGTAAGTGGATCTCTCCTCTTTTTTTAAATTTATTTTCGGACCAAAATAGTTGTAAATTGTTAGGTTTTATTAGAAATGTTCCAAAATTGTTATAATGTAGTTCCCAATTAGTAGTTGTAATTAGTGTTAATTAATTCTAATTAGCGTAATATAGTATAATTTAGATTAATTAGTTTAAATAGCGTAATGTTGTATAATTTAGCATAATGTAGTGTAATTTATTATAATTTAGTACATTTATGTATAATTTAGCATAAATTACCGCAATTTAGTTTAATTATAGCATAAATTAGCATAATTTAGTTTAATTTAGAATAAGTCAGTTAAATTTGGTATAATTTATATAGTTATATAACTTAGTATAGTTTGGAAATTATTTGCATAAAATAGCATATTTTAGTATAATTAGCTTGTTTTATATTAATTAGTATAATTTGCATTTTTTAGTATATCTAGCGTATTTTATCATTTTTAGCGCATTTTAGCGTACTTTAGCGCATTTTAGCGTACTTTGGCGCATGTTAGCGTATTTTAGTGCATCTGAGTGCATTTGAGGGCATTTTAGCTTATTTTAGCACATGTTAGCGTATTTTATAGTATTTTAGCGCCATTTTAGCGTCATTTAGCACAATTTTGCGTATTTTAGCACATTTTAGTGCCATTTAACTTAGTTTAGCGTATTTTAACACATTTTTAGCGCATTTTAGCTCATTTTAGCGCACTTTAGCATATGTTAGCGCAATTTTAGCATATTTTGCGTACCTGAGCGCATTTGAGCACATTTTAGCGCAATTGAGCGCATTTTAGCGTATCTTAGCTCATTTTAGCACAATTTAGCATACTTTAGCTCATTTTAAGCGCATTTAGTGTATTTTAACATATTTTAAGTATGTTTTAGCGAATTTAAATATTTTTAGAGTAACTTGCCATAACTTAGTATAATTTATGAAACTAGGATGGCTAGAGGTAGATGACAGGCAAAATTAAAAAGTTTATAAATTAATTTGAGTGCATTCATTTTTTAACATTTTTTTTATCACTTGACTCTATACAAAATTAATTCAATTTTTTTTTTTGCATGTAGACGCATTACTCGTAAGGTAAACGGATTTTAACTGTTCGAATTCATCATTTGAAATCAATCTGATAAATTTTAGAGTTAAATTCACAAAAAAAGTTGGTGAACTTAGAAACACTCTAGTTCCACTCTTTCTTTTTTAATTGTATCATAAAGATTTTTGTTTACTCCCGATAAAAATTCTTACTATGCTCCTGAATAGATTAGAATGTAGGGATTCCTTTGACATTTATACCAGAGCAAATTGGACAGTTCAAACCCAATCTCAAATTCTGAGTTACTTTGGAGGATCCGAATTTCGTCTTCGTGGGATCGTTGTATTTTTCTTTTTCTTTTTTTAAAAATAATTGGTGGCTAGGGATGTTAATATTTGTTTTTAATTCTATTCCTATATTATATGTAATATGCGAATAAGTAA
The DNA here is from genome assembly GCA_024447775.1 of Carex cristatella. Lineage (NCBI taxonomy): Eukaryota > Viridiplantae > Streptophyta > Magnoliopsida > Poales > Cyperaceae > Carex > Carex cristatella. The sequence continues at coordinate 4,091,028 of JAJHPF010000012.1, forward strand.
AATTTATTTTATTTAGCTTATAGATAAGAGGAACAAATTAGAGTATGACGCTCATAAAAAGAAGTTGGTGAGCACAACTTCAAAAATTTATCATATTGACTTCAAACAATGAATCTAAACCACTAAAATTCATCTAATTCATGAGTGATGCATGTATATGAATATTTTTGAAAGTTTTGAATTCATTTAGTACAAAATCAAGTAGTAAAGAAAAATAAATAATTTATAAGCTATTTTATAATTTGTTTTATTTTATAGGATACTTAATGGGATATTAAGTTTATTATATATGTTTATTAAAAATTAGGATGCAATTTATTTACAGTGGATTAACTTCACAATTGTAATAACTGTTTAAAAATTTAATTTTTGTTTAGAAAATAATTTTTGTACAAACGGTAACCATTGAATAAAATAATGACTTTTATAGAAATGGCAATTCTTACATAAGATTACATAACCAATTATTATTATAATTAATGCAGACATTTAGTACCGACAGATTTTAGAAAACTTCCTAATTTAATAGATTTTAAATTTAGTTCAATTATTTCCTTATTGGACAATAGACAATTTGGTCAAAAACAAAAATTTCTCACAACTCAGATATGTGAGAATTAAAAAGGTACCTGTTAAAATCGGTACCCGGAGAACGGGAACAGGTGTTAGAATTTAGAAAACAATATATAAAGTTAACAACCTGAGATATATAGAGAGAATAATATTACCATCTTCTGCAGTGAGGATGCCTTTTAAGATAATTGGCAAACTTGTTATGGATCTTAACCAGTCTATATCCTGCATTATTTTAAGCAAATAACACGAGAATATTGAAACTTTCAGAGGTACCGGAGAGTGGATATCCTTCACTTTGTAGGGCTATTTATATTTTTAACAAAATGCAGTCACCAATTATGGTTGCTCCGACTGGAATCCATAAATATGCTCATCCTGAAGGTTTTATACCATATTATATATCTTGTTTACTGTTTATTTTCTCACTAATTTTGTGGTATATGGTCCCAAGACAGATGTTGCAGAACCGATGATTTGACAGCATTTTTAAGAAGAAGAAAATCCATGGAAATTTACTTGAAAAAAATCCAAGAACTGACAAGAAAAGTGTAGTATAGTAGCTGAATATTTATAAGAGTTTGGAATGTCCTGTGTAATTCTACCGCACGGATAATGAAAGGATGAGTTAACTGATAACCAGCATTATTTGTCAGGTGAGGTGGCGACGGCCAGAGCTGCAGCAGCTTGTAACACCCTGATGGTACTTAAAAGTTTGTTTAGTTTTAATTACTATTTGGAGTAAGTAAATCCGATGATAATTGAAATATCACCATTTTCCTATCTGCTCATTGGGTGAAAGCTGACCGCAGATCCATTTGGTAAAAATTGGTCAGATTAATAATCAAACTGGATAGTTTGAACCTAGAATCCAAATTGGGAACAAAAGAAGTGATACTTCAAGGGCAATTTCAGTAATTTACTCTCATAAACTGCACAATTACTCAAACTGCTCTTCTTCTCTATAGGTGCTCTCTTTCTCTTCAAGCCGAAAACTTGAGGACGTTGCTTCGAGTTGCAATTCCCTTCGCTTCTATCAATTATATGTATGATATGGTGCTTTCACTTGAAAATTTATACTTTACCTCTGTATAAATATGGTGCTTTCACTTGCAATTCCCTTCGCTCCATAATGTACTGATACACAACCTTACCTGGAAGGTACCAAGGTTTTCATTGTGAAAATAATAAGGAATTAAGGTCAAATCCAAATGAAACTCAAGTTGTTGTAAATATTTTTAGGTTTATTCCTATCTGTGACATGCTACAGTTATCCTAACAATGCGTTCTACCATTAGCAAGTACGGAGATCCATTTTTCGTAAACTCGTTTACATTGATTGTTGGCCGGATTGACTTTTCGTAATTTAATTCAAAAAAGGTATCCAAAAACAGAGAAGTTTCAGCAACACTTGTACGACGAGTGGAGAAATATGGGTTCAAGGCTATTGTATTGACTGTTGACACTCCCAGAGTTGGTCGGCGAGAAAGAGACAAAAAAAACAAGTGATCTTTATTTATTTTTAATTATATATATTTACTCTCCTTAAGATTGTTTCTTTTTATTTTTTTCATACAACTTTATCGCAAAGTCAATTTTGTTGTTATTCGACTTTCATTTAATCGACCTGTTGGCTGCTGTGGTACACAACCTAGGTTATGCAATTTGACCATAAGAGTATATAATTGATTTGGAAAAATCTAATTTATACACAAACAATTTTTTATTCAATTCAACTGATTGTATTCCTCAGATTGATTCTCCCACAACTGTCAAATCTTAAAGGATTATTGAATGTGGATGTTGAACAAGTAAGTGTAATATTTCTTTTTGTTATCTCTTCTTATAATAAGCATATGTATCCAACTTCAAATCAATAAATACACGATCTATTGTTGCTGAGTAATAGATTTTATGGACCTGGAATCCTAGATTCAAAAAATTCACAAGATTTCTATTGTAGAAAGGCGGCTCTGATCTGGAAGCATTTGCATCTCAGGGCCGGGATCCTTCACTTTGTTGGAAGGTAAGACTCATTCATACTCAATATTCTTTTATTATTAAGGCCCTTTTTGTAATCTTTGGTAGGATATCCACTCTCCGGTACCTCTGAAAGTTTCAATATTTTTGTGTTATTTGTTGAAAATAATGCAGGATATAGAATGGTTAAGATCCATAACAAGTTTGCCAATTATCTTAAAAGGCATCCTCACTGCAGAAGATGGTAATTTTATTCTCTCTATATATCTCAGGTTGTTAAGTTTATAGATTGTTTTCTAAATTCTAACACCTGTTCTCCATATCAACAGCCATAAAAGCAGTAGAATTAGGGGCTTCTGGCATTGTGGTATCCAATCACGGGGCACGCCAGCTTGATTACTCACCGGCTACAATTTCAGTGCTTGAAGAGGTACCTTAACAAAGGAGATTGCTAGGTGAAATTTCACCTTTTAAGAGCAATTTGTTATAAAAGAATCAGTCCTTTATCAAGTTGATCATGCATCGAGTAGTATTTTTGTTTATAGGGTATCGAAGTATGAGGTGTTGACTTGATTACTTCTGCATATAATGGCACCACGACAGACGGTTTAATAAACAGTATCATTTTAGAAGTTCTCTTGGTACTGGTATTTTACAGGTTGTAAAAGCTGTTTCTGGTGCTGTGCCAGTATTACTTGATGGCGGAATCCGTCGTGGGACAGATATCTTCAAGGCATTGGCCCTTGGTGCAAAAACTATTTTGGTAAGTAAAAGTTTAAAAAAAAGGGAAAAAAATCAGTCCCTTGTGAACATGGTGGAATATACTTTAGATTTTCAAATTGTCATGTTGCATTTTTTTACGAGAAAGATGATTTTCATATTACATTGTAGGTGGGACGACCAATATTGTACGGATTGGCTGCAGAGGGAGAGAAAGGTGTAAAATCGGTAATCAAAATGCTCCAAGGCGAGTTAGAACTTACCATGGCATTGTGTGGTACATCGAGCATTAGTGATATTACAAGGAAACATGTTCAAACCGAAGGTGATAGACTTAGATCTCTTCTTTAGGGCCTGTTCGGCGGGCTATTGGGAATGAGTATGGACACGGCAATTGAACTAAAAATTATTATTCACGTGGAAAAAAAAATTCAGTTAAATTATTTTTTTCCCACGAAAATAGTGGAGCGGCTGAACACATCCTTAATGTACTTGTACTTAGTATTTATTGGGCAATAAATTTCTCATATTGTATTGCGATTAGAGTGAAATAAAGAATTTAATGCTGGTGCACTTTGATATTGATTAGAGTTTATACAATTATTTTTCTTCTATTTACAAGATTGTGTTATGCGTGCTTATTTGTTATCGAGTGGATCAGTCAGCATTTCGGATGCCACTCAAATGATTTTCTGGGTTTTATTTCCTCTGTATAGTAAGGGTGTTCATCGTGTCTGGTTTAATTGATTTTAAACCGAATAGATAGAGATTGAGATTGAGAGAGTTTGGATTAAGTAGTTCAGGACTTCCGGTTAAATAGATCGTTTCAGTTCTTTTTTTTTATAACCGATTTGATTGTTCGGTTCAGTTTGGTTTAGAAAATTTTAAATTTGGATAGACTGAACTGACCAAATTTGAGCCTATAATTAAATAATTATGAACGTTTTTTTTTTCTACTTGAGTATGAAAATCATTAAACCCTAATTCAATTTTGTGTATTGAAATAAATATTTCTTTTGAGCCTATAAAAAAATTCAAAAAATTAACAAAAATTGTTTATTTTTTGTATTAATCTTCTTATTTCGGTTTAACCAAATATATCGAAATTTAGTTCGGCTTTTTTGGTTTGGTTTTACTTTGGTTGATAAATTTATTTTGTTCTAGTTGTATTTTCTAAAACCGAATAAAATTTTGGAATGTCTATTTTATTTCAGTTTTAACCAAACTGATGAACTTTGCTATATAGGAGATTGTAAATTTGAAATTTGAATAAGATATTTGTGGATATTAATAGTCGAGTGTTTTGAATGAAATATTTTGTGAATATTAAATAGTTGGATGCTTTCATTTCTAATATTTATTAGAAATATCTCACAAATAGTTGAGTTATTCAAGTAACTATCTAATATCTAATATTTATTAAATAGTTTTTTAACAATCTCACAAATATCTCAAATTTTGAGAAGAGGTTTATAAACACTTTTCAAATTTTGTGAGATGTTTGTGAGATATTAGATAGTTGTGAATATTAATTAAATAGTTTCTTAACAATCTCACAAATCTCACAAATATTTAATAAATCTAATATTTATTAAATAGTTTCCACATTGAGTTATTAAATAGTTGGGTGTTCATTTCTAATAAACACTTTTCAAATTTTGACAGTTGGTTGGGAGATATTAGATAGTTGTGATATTGTTAAGATATTTGTGAGATTGTTAAAATGTTTGTGAGATGTCGGAGGAAGGGGTGGTATAGGGATGGCGGTATATAATGCAAGAGGGATATAGTGTTGGTAAAATTTACAAATGTGCAAGTTCTAAATGCCTACCAAGCAGAAGCAAGGGTATTATTGGAGGCATTAGATTTTGTAAAATCAATGGAATAGGAGCAAAATATACATAGCAAAAATATATAGTGTTTATGGATTGCCAGTTGTTGGTGCATGGAAGCAGTGTTAAATGATAAGTAGTGTTATGTTTAGACTTTTTTATGTTTGCTTTGATTTGTAATAAATGTTATGTTTGAAAAAAAAAAATATGTATATTTTTTATTTGCAATTCATTTTGTTTATATTGTTGTGATTTATTTAGTTATTGTAGTGATAATAATTATTGTGTTTTGAGGTTGTTGTTATGTTTACAATACATAGAGTATCACATTATAGGGTTTTACAATAAGGTTTATAGAATTCAAAAACTAAAATTGTAGTTTTTGGATGCAGCACATCAAAGATGATAAAATTCATAATTTATAATTTCAATTTATAGAATTCAAAATTTAAGTTTACATAGTTATGTGATAAGATTAATATAATTCTAAAAATTAAAAGAAGTATTAACATATAGAACTAAAAAAAATTAGAATTATTTTTTTTTCACCAGTTTACAATATTTAATGAAATTGTTTACGGAGTTATTTGATAAAGTTTACAGAATTCAAAAAGTTGAAAGAAACATCTAGATGTATAATTAAAAATAAAAAATTGAAAAAATTTGAATGAAAATTTTTAATCGGTTTACATTATTCAACGAAATTGTATACAAAGTTATGCAATAAGGTTTACATAATTCAAAATAATTGAAAAAATTGGGAAAAAATTTTGAAATTTTTTTTTGAAAAGTTTTCCGAAATAAAAATTTGAAAAAAAAATTACTATTTACAAAATTCGAAAAAAGTTTTACAGAATTTCAAAGTGGTCCCAATTAGTTACTAGTTTTGAAAAACTGTTAAAGTGGTCCAATGGTTTTGGTCAAAGGTCTAAAAGTGGTTCCAGTCAAAGTTGTTAAAGTGGAGATTAAAGTAAAAGTTATTGGGGACCACACTGTAATGAACAGTTTTTATGTTTGCAGGATTCGTTGAATTGGTTTACATGATTTAGTATTGAAGTTTACATAATTTCGTGATTCTGGGGAAAAATTTCTTGAATTTTTTTTATCGGTTTATCGTATCTAATGAAACTGTATACATAGTTATGTGATAAGGTTTACATAATTCAAAACAATTGGAAGTAGCATCTAGATACAAATTTAAAAATAAAATTTTGAAAAAAATTTAAAATTTGAATCTTTTTAACCGGTTTATAGTATTTAACTAAAATGTCTATAAAGTTACATGATAAGATTTACAGAATTCAAAATAAATAGAAGTAGATTTGAAAATAAAAATTTGAAAGAAAATTTGAAAAAAAAAATGTTTGAAAAAAAAATTTACATGTATATGTTTACATAATTTTAAAGTGGTTCTTGATTAGGTACTAGTTTTGAAAAACTGTTAGAGATCTTTTAGATGTGGTCCTGGTCAAAGGTATAAAAGTGGTTCCGGTCAAACTAGTTAAAGTGGAGGTTAAAGTGGAAGTTATTGGGGACCACACAGTGATGAATAGTTTTTATGTTTACAGAATTCGTTGAATTGGTTTACAAGATTTAGTATTGAAGTTTACAAAATTTCGTAAATCCAGGAAAAATCCGAGAATTTGTGTTGGGGGACAGTTAGCAGCTTCCATTTTAAAATTGTCCTAGCTAGGTACTAGTTTCAAAAAACTATTAATAGATCTTCTAGATGTGGTCATGGTCAATGATCTAAAAGTGGTTCCGGTCAAAGTAGTTAAAGTTATTAAAGTAGTGGTTAAAGTGGAAGTTATTGGGGACTAGGGCTGCAAACGAACCGAACCAAATCGAATTTATCCAAGTTTGAATTCGAGTTCGTAAATTTTCGAATCGAATTGGTTCGAAATTGAAACTCTGTTTCGAACTAAAGTGTTGAGTTTGAATTTGATTCGGTGAAATTCGAACTAATTCGATTTGGTTCGTTAATGATTCGAACCGACTGAGAACGGAGGAGACAGAGCGGAGGATAGAGACGGCTGGAGATAAATTGTCGAAGGAGTGGAGGAAGGAAACTGAAGAAAAATGAGAAAAATGAGAAAAATGAGACTGAAGAGACGGAGAGAAAGAAGAGAAAGAAGAGACGGAGGGAGGAGAGAAAGGAGAGAAAGGAAGAGAAAGAAGAGACCGATAGGAGAGAAAGGAGAGAGAGAAGAGAGAGATAGGAGAGAAAGGAGAGAAAGAAGAGAAAGAAGAGACAGAGAGAAAGAGAGAGCGAAAAGACAAAAAAAATTCTGAAGTCCTCTCCTTTGAATTAAAAAAGGTTATCGAGGTAGATTTATAATTACAAGAGTTATGATCTTTTGTGACGTTCGATATTATTACTTATATGCGTGTCAAAGAATAAGTTGTTTTTTTACTCCTCTCATTTGTTTTTTTATCAGCACTAATACCTTGTGTTCCAGTAGGAGCGTCATAGAAGAACCAAATCGTATTTGCACGTGTATGATTAGAGTGAAGGGACCTCAGTCGGCCTGGTTTTGAACCTATTTCGAACCATTTCGAATCGAACCAGCCTAAGTTCGAATTTGGTTCGTTCTAATTCGAATCGAACTGATTTGAATTAATTTCGAATCGAATTTTTTTCGAATTTTTCCGAATCAAACTCGAATCGAATTACGAACCACGAATATTTTGTGCAGCCCTATTGGGGACCATGTAGTAATAAACAGTTTTTATGTTTGCAGGATTTGTTAAATTGGTTTACATGATTTAGTATTGAAGTTTACATAATCTCTTGAATCCGGAAAAAATCCGGAAATTTGTGTTGGGAGACAATTAGCAGCTTCTGAAACAAAGAGATGTATATTTGCTAAAGTGTGTAGACTTTGTACAGGTTAGTGAGAATTCGCATCCTCTGAGATATCTCAAACTTTGCCTGACTTTTTGGAATATGTTAATCGTTCAAATACGTTCTGCACGAATCTCAAAGCTCAAATAAAGCTGGCCCCGTATGCTTCCCCAAATAGACAACGGACACGTCGGTCACGCAAAAATTGAGGTATCTCAGATGATACGGACTCGGTTAGTGAGCTCATCCCACTGTATCATTGAGACATTTCTTTGTACAGCTGCAAATGGAATTCCATCAGCTCTATTGACATTTGTTGTGATTTGTAATTTACAATGTGTTTTAATTTGTGATTATAATTTTTTTTAATTTGTCAATTAGATAATGGACAAATAAATTTGAAAAATGAAAACTTTAAAATTTATCAATGTGGAAACTGCTACATTATAAAATGTACCGGTATAAAATTTTCTTTTGCAGCCATATATACTTTCTTTTTAAATTTTACTATAAAAGATAAAAATCCTGATGACGTTCTTGAATCAATCTAATTTGAGATAGAATGTATGGAATTCTTTGACATTTGTACCAGAGTAAATTGGACACTTCAGATCCAAACTCAAATTCTGAGTTACTTTGGAGGATTCGAATTTCGTCTTCGTGGGGTCGTTGTATTTTTGTTTCCTTTTTTTATTATAAAATAATTGGTGGCTAGGGATGTTAATATTTGTTTTTAATTTTATTCCTATGTAATATGAGAATAAGTATGATTTATTTTTTTTATCTATATCAGAAGTTCAACTAGAGTGTGATGTGCTTATCAAGAGTGGTTAGTAAGCACAATTTCCCATAAAAAAAAAAAGTAAGCACAATTTCAAAAGTCTATTGAATCGGTTTCAAATAACAAATCTAAACTATTGAAATCCATATAATTCATTAGTGATGCATGTATATGAAATTTTTTAGAAGTTTTGAATTCATTTAGTACAAAATCAAATGGTCAAAAAAATAATTTTTTTATAAGTTATTTTATAAATTATTTTATTTTATAGCATACTTAATGGGATATTAAGGTCAATATTATATTATATATGTATATTTAAAATTAGGATGAGATTTCTTTACAGTGGATTGACTTGACAATTCTAATAACTGTGAAAAGTAATTTACATCTTCTAAACCTAACAACTAACAAATAAAGTGTAATCTATAAATATCGTATACATGAATAATAATAAAATTTATGCAAATACCATTCATCAAATGATTTTTTTTTGTTCATATTTAACGATATTTAAAGGAACTTAACTGATATTGAAATTATATGAAAAAAATTGATACACAAGAACAAGAACATGTCTACAATTATTTTTATTTTATTTTATTATGAGCAAGGTTAAAATATCTCATTGTTTTCATGCTCTAGTCATCTCTCACTTTATTATATTTGTTTTCAAAGTTCAAACAGTTAACCCGAACTGTTCAACATGATCTCTCTATTAAATTGTGTTTGGAGTCCAATTTTTTTTTACTATTTTTTTAGATAGGTACATAATCACATTTTTTCAGAAGATTTTGGACCATCCAAAAACAATGATTTTGTATCCATTTAAAATGTTGGTAAAAAAAATCTAAAATTTGGTCTTCAAGTACATGTTAATATGGAGATCATATTAAATGATGCAGATCGATTGTTTAGACTGCGAAAAGAGAAATACGAATGTGAGGTACGATTGAGTTAATTATACTCTTCTTAAAAAAAAAAACATTAATATAATTATAAAGAAAAGCAATTGTTGAAAGTTCCATCCTAAACGTTAGCCAAAATACGAAATGTGTGTCGGTAGCTGAAATTTCGGCCGAGCTGAGTGCAACCCGCACTGGCTCTCAGTGCTTCCGCACTGCGCTCAAATTTTTCCTGTGCGACCAAAAAGCGGCCCGCATCTAGATCTGAGCATCCCCCATGAATTTTGATGCACAACTTATTATACATTTTTCAAATTAACGTGTGTTCAGAAATTCTTCTAAGTACTTAGCTCGGCCGTAACGAAATTCGTGCGACCCGCACTGGGCTCAGATATTTCCTGCTTGCCCTCAAATGTGATGAATTCGTCTAAGTCTTGAGTGCGACCCATGGAGACCGCATTTTGGCATTTTTTCGCCATTTTCTGCAGTTTAAAGCAAGCAAACGCAGCAACTTGATTCCAGGTGTAATTTATGGCATTTATATGCTATAATACAAGATATTTATAGTATTTTCAGGATAAAATCTAGATCAAACATGTGTAAATGTATATTTTATGCTTATCAGTCGGTAGTAGTGAGGTCAACAGTTGAGGCAGTTTACAGGGCCATGGCCTTAGGAGTTGATGAGATGTTGTGACTGAGAGCTCTACTGGTGGAGCTTAAGATGGACCAAGGGACTCAGATAAAGTTGTAGTGTGACAACAAGTCAGCAACCCGGTGCGCACGACAAAACCAAACATGTTGAGATTGATAGGTTCTTCATCAAGAAGAAGCTAAGTAGTGGACTATTGGAGCTAGGTCATGTTGCGACTGGAGAGCAAGTGGATGATTGCCTTACCAAGGGACTTAGTTAATTAGATTTATCTAAATTATGTGATGACATTGCTTAGTTGATATCTTTCACCTATCTTGAGGGTAGTGATAAAATTTGTATTGGTTTAGATACTTATTAGTAAGATTGTAAGTCACTATATAAACTCAAGAGGGCAATCAATAATTTTTTTTTTTTTTACTGAAATAATATTGTAACTAGCCGTTAAATTTTAACAATAACACAATCTTGTAAATAGAAGAAAAATAATTGCATAAACTCTAATCAATATCAAAGTGAACCGGCACTAAATTCTTTATTTTCACTCTAATCGCAGTACAATATGAAATTTTTTATTGCCAATAAATACTAACTACAAGTACATTAAAGGAGAGATCTAAGTCTATCACCTTCGGTTTGAACATGTTTTTTTGTAATATCACTAATGCTCGGTGTACCACACAATGCCATGGTAAGTTCTAACTCGCCTTGGAGCATTTTGATTACTGATTTTACACCTTTCTCACCCTTTGCAGCCAATCCGTACAATATTGGTCGTCCCACCTAAAATGTAATATGAAAATCATCTTTCTCGTAAAAAAATGCAACATGAAAATTTGAAAATCTAAAGTATATTCCACCATGTTCACAAGGGACTAATTTTTTCCCCCTTTTTTTTTTTACTTTTCCTTACCAAAACAGTTTTTGCACCAAGGGCCAATGCCTTGAAGATATCTGTCCCACGACGGATTCCGCCATCAAGTAATACTGGCACAGCACCAGAAACAGCTTTTACAACCTGTACAATACCAGTACCAAGAGAACTTCTAAAATGATACTGTTTATTAAACCGTCTGTCGTGGTGCCATTATATGCAGAAGTAATCAAGTCAACACCTCATACTTTGATACCCTATAAACAAAAATACTAGTCGATGCATGAACAACTTGATAAAGGACTGATTCTTTTATAACAAATTGCTCTTAAAAGGTGAAATTTCACCAAGCAATCTCCTTTCTTAAGGTACCTCTTCAAGCACTGAAATTGTAGCGGGTGAGTAATTAAGCTGGCGTGCCCCATGATTGGATACCACAATGCCAGAAGCCCCTAATTCTACTGCTTTTATGGCTGTTGATATGGAGAACAGGTGTTAGAATTGAGAAAACAATCTATAAACTTAACAACCTGAGATATATAGAGAGAATAATATTACCATCTTCTGCAGTGAGGATGCCTTTTAAGATAATTGGCAAACTTGTTATGGATCTTAACCATTCTATATCCTGCATTATTTTAAGCAAATAACACGAAAATATTGAAACTTTCAGAGGTACCGGAGAGTGGATATCCTACCAAAGATTACAAAAAGGGCCCTAATAGTAAAATAATTTTGAGTATGAATGACTCTTACCTTCCAACAAAGTGAAGGATCCAGGATATGAGATGCAAATGCTTCCAGATCAGAGCCACATTTCTACAATAGATTTCTTGTGAATTTTTTGAATCTAGGATTCCAGGTCCATAAAATCTATTACTCAGCAACAAGAGATCGTGTATTTATTGATTTGAAGTTGGGATACACATGCTTATTATAAGAAGAGATAACAAAAAGAAATACTGCACTCACTTGTTCAACATCCACATTCAATAATCCTTCAAGATTCGACAGTGGTGGGGGAATCAATCTGAGAAATACAATTAGTTGAATTGAATAAAAAAATTGCAGACAACAAGTTGGTTAAATGAATGTCAAATAACAACAAAATTGACTTTGCGAAAAGCTGTATGAAAAATGAAAAGAAACAATCTAAAGGAGGGTAAATATATATATATTTATAATTAAAAAAAAAGATAAAGAGCACTTGTTTTTTATGTCTTTTTCTCGCCGACCAAGTCTGGGTGTGTCAACGGTCAATACAATAGCCTTGAACCCATATTTCTCTGCTCGTCGTACCAGTGTTGCTGAAACTTCTCTATTTTTGTATACCTTTTTTGAATTAAATTACGAAATAAGTCAATCTGGCCGATAATCAATGTAAGCGAGTTTACGAAAAATGGATCTCCGTACTTGCTAATGGTAGAACGCATTGTTAGGATAACTGTTGCGTGTCACAGATAGGAATAAACCTAAAAATATTTACAACAACTTGAGTTTCATTTGGATTTGTCCCTAATTCCTTATTTTTTTCACATTGAAAACCTCGGTAACTTCCAGGTAAGGTTGTGTATCAGTACATTATGGAGGTAATTCCAGAGATGGAAGTATAAATTTACAAGTGAAAGCACCATATCATACATATAATTGATAGAAGCGAAGGGAATTGCAACTCGAAGCAACGTCCTCGAGCTTTCGGCTTGAAGCGAAAGAGAGCACCTATAGAGAAGAAGAGCAGTTTGAGTAATTGTGCAGTTTATGAGAGTAAATTATAGAAATTGCCCTTGAAGTATCACTTATTTTGTTCCCAATTTGGATTCTAGGTTCAAACTATCCAGTTTGATTATTAATCTGACTAATTTTTACCAAATGGATCTGCGGTCAGCTTTCACCCAATGAGCAGATAGGAAAATGGTGATATTTCAATTATCATCGGATTTACTTACTCCAAATAGTAATTAAAACTAAACAAACTTTTAAGTACCATCAGGGTGTTACAAGCTGCTGCAGCTCTGGCCGTCGCCACCTCACCTGGCAAATAATGCGGTTATCAGTTAACTCATATTTTCATTATAGGTAGAATTATACAGGACATTCCAAACTCTTATAAATATTCAGCTACTATACTGCACTTTTCCTGTCATTTCTTGGATTTTTTTTTAAGTAAATTTTCAGGGATTTTCTTATTCTTAAAAATGCTGTCAAATCATCGGTTCTGTAAACTGTCTTGGGACCATAAAATTACCACAAAATTAGTGAGGAAATAAACAGTAAACAAGATATATAATATGGTATAAAACCTTCAGGATGAGCATATTTATGGAGTCCAGTCGGAGCAACTATAAATGGTGACTGCATTTTGTAACCCAATAGAGTTGTAGACATATCAATCTTGCTCACATCTACAAGAATCCTTGGCCTTAACCTGTGCGTCATTGATTACTGATTTCTCAAAAAAAATTTACCCAAGGACTCTCATTTTATTTTCCATATTGATATCTGACACTTTAAAATTTCTTAAATGCATATATATATTAGAGAGAGAGAGAGTATCAAGATTTGGGATGTAAAGAGGATGTTTTACTTCCCACTCATATCTCCATTTTCAAAGTTCAAATAGTTAACCGAACTTCTCAACATTATTTTCATATTGATATGTGCTTGGAGACCAAATATTACATTTTTTTATTTTTTACTATTTTTTAGAATTTTTGAAAATCACATCTTTTCATTAATTATAAAAATAATAAAAAATTCAGAAAAACATTAATTTTCAAAAATTCTAAAAAAATAGTAAAAAACTTCCAAAAAATGTAAAATTTGGTTCCCAAGCACAAATAGATATGAAGATCATGTTGAGAAGTTTGGATCAGCTGTTTCAACTTTAAAAATAGAGATATGAGCGGAAAGTAAAACACCTTCTTTACTTCCCAAAGCATCATAGCATTACTCTGTGTGTGCGTTCAACGCACACCTATGATAGAGAAAATATGTTATTGACCCCTAGAATTACACTCACAAATACTTAACCAAACTTTCGCCCTCTAACTTTGAAGGAGGGGCCTGGGAAAATTCTTATTTTAAGGGGGAATACGGGAAAACTTCCATGTTGGACCAGTATACGGTATTTCTAGAATTTATAATGGGGTTGAAACCATGAAAGCATGTAAATGACTTATATAAGATTTAAGGAAAAAGGATGCTACATAATTCTCTTAAATGCTTCCATGTTCTCTCTCAAGGTATGCTCATCCTCTGCACCCCCGTTGTAGAATTCAAAAACCATTTTTGGGAGAACTTGTTTTGCTCTTTCTTCAAATTCCTGTATATTTACAGGTTTATCCTCCATTTTCTTCTGCTCCTAACAAAATAAGACTTTTACATGTTATACTACTGAGTACTGACTTGAACAAATTTGTAATTCAAAATGAAAGATTATTATTGCCCGGATACCCACACACTAATTTGTTCTAAAGTTTCAATTAATCATCAATTATGCATAAAATAAATAAAACAAATAAGATTAAGGTTCCATTATATATTTCCTTTCTATTGCTTTCATTTTGTTAATTAGGTTCTGGTACTGAAACAGAGCTCTCTAAGCTTAAATAAAGGATAACAAGGGATATAATATATTCAACGGACCAAACAAATTAACATGCCCAACTCCAATCCGTAGCTCCCTTGATCGATCTTTAGTGACTACAATTTTGGCCCTCAACGATTTCTATTGTAATCTAAACCGGTCAGATTCTTGGTCGAATTCTCTAACAGATCAAATAAGAGAGGAAAATTGTAATTGAAGAGGAGAAGTATGACTTTACCTTTGCTTGCAGTTGACAGGGGCTACCGCTAGGCCACTGTGGAGAGAGAATAACAAAGAGATGTATATTTGGTAATTTGGATATTTGCTAAAGTGTGTACAGGTTAGTGAGCTCATCCCACTGTATCGAATTCAGAGTAGGTCCGATGCCCATCTGACCTCCATTGATTTGATGGGTGTGTGACATTTCGATCTGAATTAAGATTCATGCGTAATATAATAAAATCCGTGCAATTTGTTTCTGTTTCAATTTGCGTGCTCACAGATCTTAGTGCTAATCTTACCGTACTAGAGCTAATTGGACCTAAAAAGTAGGTCCGATACTCTTATCTCGTATCTGTATCAGGACATCGGACATTTGGACCTACTCGTATCTTTATTTTTTTTTCTTGTAATTATTTTATTTTTTTAGATAGATACATAATTACATATTTTTCAGAAAATTTTGGATCATTCAAAAACAATAATTTTGCATCTATTTAAAATACTGGTAAAAAAAAATCTAAAATTTAATCTACAAGTATATGTTAATATGGAGATCATATTAAACAATTCAGATTAATTGTTTAGACTTTGAAAAGAGAAATATGAATGTGAGGTACGATTGAGTTAATTATATTCTTCTTAAAAAAACATTAATATAATTATAAAGAAATACAATTATCAAAAGTTTCATCCTAAACGTTAGCCGGTACAAATTTTGTGAAGGGCTGTATTTTTTTATATATTTTTTTATTCTTTTTAGCTGACCCGGTGCATTGTATTCGGTGAAAAATGCTAAGCATGGAAATAGGGGCTTTTTTTATAAAACATAATTAAAAAAAATAAAGTTAACAAAACAGCATGATTAGCGGAAGTTTTAGAAAAACCATAAAAACCGGTTTCCCAAACCGGTCTCCATATTTCCAAACCGGTTTCCAAACCGGTTTGGATAAATTTTGATCACCCACGCCACAGCGCCACAGAAAATCCGAATGACAGAGAACCGGGTTCCCAAACCGGTTTGGCGGTGAAACCGGTTTGGGTAGGAATATATATATATATTTTTTTTAAAATTTAAAAATGAGAAAAATATTTTTTTTAAAACTTTAAACGGTCATAACTTTTGCTAGGAAAGTCGGATTGACGCGGATGACGTCAATTCGGAAAGGGGAGGAGGAGACGGTCGCCACCGTCACCCCGGGATAAAATCGCGGGTATCCGACGAATCAGAATCACCAAAAAACATCGTTTAGTGCCTCAAAAATTAAGTTTAAGATTTTTAGTGTCTCAACTGAATTTTTTTATGTTGAAAAATATTTTTCAGCAGCGAGAATTGTATCAGTAGCAAGTGCAATTGATTTAAGAAATTTTTAATTTATATTTTATTATAACAAAAATTATCGAGTTACAACCATGTCAAATAAATTTAAATTGGTATGAATTTGGATTTATAATTTATTGGTATGAATTTGGATTTATAATTATTTAGAATTTGAATTTATAAAAAAAAAGGAAAAAAAAATTGTAAAAAAAAAAAAAAAAAAAAAAACCGGCAATTCATTTGCTTGGGTTTGGACAGATTTAAAATTCCAACAGACTTTTGTATAGATTGTTAAATAAAAATTGAATTTTGTATATTTATAAAAATTTCGGTCACATTTGTATTGTTAAATGAAGAGTTTTTGTAGTATATCTCCCGTTAATTGATAGTATAATACGAAATTGAGGGTTATAAAAAAATTATGAGTCTATGAATAAATTGTGGAATAATATAGTAATTTTTAGTGTAATTTAGGTAATTTTTTTATAAAAATCTGAAATATATTTTGTATTTTAATTTTTTTTTGTATAAATAAGTTCTTGTAGTTTAATTTAATTTTTGTAGTATAAATAAATTTTGGAGTGTAAAAT
Source organism: Carex cristatella (assembly GCA_024447775.1). NCBI lineage: Eukaryota > Viridiplantae > Streptophyta > Magnoliopsida > Poales > Cyperaceae > Carex > Carex cristatella. Next base: position 4,107,906 of record JAJHPF010000012.1, read on the forward strand.
TGAGGGTTTGTAGTTTAATTTTACGGTATATGAATGACATGTATAAACCGGTCAAAAAGGGTCAAAATCGGGTTGGCAAACCGGTTCCACTGTGCCACACGGTTCGCCACACAGCCAAGATCAAAAACGGGTCAAAACCAGTCAAAACCGGACTCCCAATCCGGTTTCATTGATGAAACCGGGTTGGCAAACCGGTTCCACTGTGCCACACGGTTCGCCACATAGCCAAGATCAAAAACGGGTCAAAACCAGTCAAAACCGGACTCCCAGTCCGGTTTCATTGATGAAACCGGTTTTTATGGTTTTACTAAAACTTCCGCTAATCATGCTGTTTTATTAACTTTATTTTTTTTAATTATGTTTTATAAAAAAAGCCCTGGAAATAGCTGTCTCTGCAAAATGTATAATTGAAATAAAGTCGTAGTCTACACTCTACAATTCTCGCATAGCTTTAGGTTTAGATTCCTAAAAAATATTGATTTTCTTTTTATCCTTTTGCATTTGTCAACATGTCGAAATCAAAACGTTAATGAAAGATAACACGTGCACGACTCTTCTGTTAAACATGGCATAGCCGTTGGGACATTTTTGAGTATTTAATTCGTGGGAGAAACTTCAATATTCAATATTAATCGATAGACTTTGCTTGCAAAATATTTTTCATTTGATCAAGTTAGGAAGATTGCCTTCTCTCCAGAAAGTTAGCAAACTTGTTTTTTTTGTTTAATTTTGGGACAAACTCGAACAAAAAAAAAGTAGTTTTAGGTAGAGTTGAGTAAAATCAGCCAACTGATATAATATTTACTGATAATTTTTCATCCGGATTTTGAATATGCGAATTATACTTTCGAATTTGTTCCATTCTCCTTGTATGATAAGATTGTAATTTCCGTCCCAATTCGAATGAATCGACTTAACTAGTCCATCAAATGAAGCCAGAAATATTTTAAAGCCATGGTTAAAAATATTGATAATATGATTATAATTCTGTTGCAAGTTTAATTATATTGAAATAGAAGTGAGGCTATGGAACTTGCATAGTACATATTAGTCAGTACTATGGATAGGTATTTCTATTTCTCAAGTTCAAACAATTAATTTAAACCGTTTGATATAATTTTCATATGAAAAATGTATTTGCAAATCAAGTTTTATAATTTTTTTAAATTTTTTTTTACTAAATTTTTAGATAGATAGAAAAAAAAATTACTTGATCTAAAATTCTAGACCATTCAAAAGTAATGTTTTTCTAATCTATCTAAAAATATAGTCTTCAAATATATTTTTCAAGTATATTTTCATATAGAGACTATTTTGTACTGCTCTCATTAACTATTTGAACTTTAAATATGTAGAGATCGATCCATAGTTGCATATATACACATAGTGCTATAGCCTAACTCTAGAAAGTCGAAACAATTTAAATTGAATGAAAGTCAATAAATATGTCAAAGTTCTTGTTTTATTTTACATTGTCGTTCGAATTACAACCGTTCGAATTTATTTTATTAATGGACTTCGTACACCTCAACTTCTTTTACATGTTATTTTCAAGAATTGATCAACATGCGTCTTTCCAGAAAAAAAAAAAACATGAACTTGTGCCACTACACTAAGTTTGTGGTTCATTTTTTCAATCATTTGGATTTTGATCAATAATTTCTAGCAATAGCATCTCGAATAAATTATTGGAGCACATTTTATTGAGTAGATAGCGAAGTAAACATTTATTTACTACCAAATTACAAGATTAACAATTAAATGGAGGGTATATTTGTTATCTAATTTTTAAAATAATATAATAAAATATTAATAAATATAAGGAGATAAAATAAATAATATTAAGTTTATGTGAAAATATTGAATAATATGATGTTTATACAAAAAAATTAGCTACACCTAGGGGTGTTCATTGGGTCCGGTTTAATCGGTTTTGGACCGAACCGAATTAGATCGGTTTAAACGGTTCGGTTTATTCGGTTTAATGGTTCGGTTCGGTTTGCTTTTCAAAACCGAATTATAACTTCGGTTCGGTTCAGTTTGAAATTTTCAAAACCGAAATAACCGAACCGACCGAACTTTTATATATTATGAATTTGGTTCGGACCGCCCCGGTTTATTTCTTAATCAATTGCTTTAAATACTTTGGTTTATTTCTTAATATCCCGATTTATTTCTTAATACTCCAATTTATTTCTTAATATACTTCGGTTTATTACAAAACAATTGCTTTAAATTTAAAAATTGATATATTTCGGTTTGAACCGAACAAACCGAAATAAAACTTTGGTTCGGTTCGGTTCGGTTCAGTTCAGTTGCAATGCTAATTCGGTTCAGTTCAGTTCAATTTTTGAAACTGAATTAAAACTTTGGCTTGCCTAGTTCGGTTCAGTTTGAACCGAACCGAACCGATGAACACCCCTAGCTACACCCAACCCCAACACACACACACACCAAAACAAATAAATACTGTATAGGATTGTTCTTCATCAATTTCAGATATAAGATTTCTCTCCGAACATTATACTACAAAAAACACTAATCATGTAATCGTGTATTGTACATCATACATATTTTTTCAAAATTTTCATTAAATCGGTGTTCAAAGCCTGCCTTTTCCAACAAGATAATAAATTATTTATTATTTAATTTATATAGCGGAAAGCTCACGGACCCACGGTTCCATCCATATTCACATTTTTTTTTTTGGGTGGTGACTTGAAGTAATTAATGGATGAAATGATTATTTGGGCCATCTCTCTTCTGTTTTGCACTTGTTTTCTTTCTTTATTTATAACAAATAAAATACAACAACGACCGCTAACCTACAGAAACCTTAAAAGAAATAAAAAATGTTTTTTAACAAGTACAATAACAATTAACAACAACAAGTACGCTGGCTAAAAAAAAGATGGGAGGCCTTGTTTGCTATGCAGTTGCACTTTGCTTTTATTGGATGTTATATAAGCTTAAATTTATTAATAACAACAACTACTGCATTTGCATTTATTAATTTACTTAAATTTTGGTGCGTTTGTAGTTAGGCAAAACACCGTCATGGCCATAGTTTTCAAATTTCACATGCTTGCTCAGTTTCCATTAATAAACAAAAGCTGCAATGGAAGTACTTCTTACACCTTGTTTGGATAGAGAGTAGAGGAAGGAAGGGAATGAAAAGAAAATAAAATTTTCCGTCAAATCGTGTTTGGTTGACAAAATTATGTCGGAGGTGAAAGGTTTAATCTTGTATCATTAAAATTAATAGAATCAGTTTCCCTCCCGATTGGGGTGTAACGGATGGAAAGAAATTTTATTGCAAATATTGTTAGAAAAAATAACACAATGCCTACCTCTATATCTTACATATATAATTCATATACAAATTTTTTTGTCACAAACCTACAACAGCTACCGAATTTCCCATGAACCTTCTAAATTTTAATCAACCAAACAAAAAATAAGACGGAAAGGAAAGTTAAATTTATTTTCTCTCATTAATCATCCAAATACTAAAAAAGTTAAATATGTTAATCTTCCTTTCTATTCCATTCCATTCCTTTTTATTTTTTCCATCCCCCTCCTTCGTCTACTCTCCATCCAAACAAGGTGTTAAAGAAAAGAAAACACATAGGATTGTTCATGAGTACTCAAGTTGACTCATGACTCGTAAACAGTACATAATTCATCAAATTAAAAATTATCAAAACAAAGTCTAACAAAATAAATAATACATAGTTTATCAAAACAATATACAATTTAAAACTTTATATAATTAAACAATGGAAAATACATAATTAAATAATACAAAAGTTTATCAAATTATAAATCTAACAAAACATTATATAGTTTACCAAGTCAATGAGTCAACCAAGTTAATTCCTAACCGAGTTGGGGGCAACTTGGATTCAACTTGTGAGACAACCGAGTCAATGAAATCGAGTTAGTTTTGACTCGAGTCAATTTTAACTCGAGTTGTTAGTGAGTTGAATCCAAATTGATTCCGAATGAGTTATAAGTCATGATTTTTTTTGTGCACCCTACACTTTTAACAGTTATGTATTAATCGTGGGAGGGGTTTCTAACTAGTAATTAAGTGATAATTATTTATAAGTTTAACAACAAGATATTATATATGAGAAGGGATCAAGTTACAACAATTTTGAGTTACAACAAAGTTACAACAATGATTTTTTTTCATTTTCAAAGACTAAATCGTCGATCCAAACCATTTAACATGATTATCTAAATAAAATGTGCTTCCAGATCAAATTTTACATTTTTTTTAATTTTTTTTTTACTATTTATTAAGTATTTTACAAAAACTAGTCAAATTCAGACCATTGAATTTTGTACCCATCTTAATAAGTAGTAAAAAAATTCAAAAAAATATAAAATTTTATCTGCAAGCAAATTTTATTTATATAATAATATTGAACGGTTTGGATCGACGATTTGCACTTTGAAAATGAAAAAATCTTTGTTGTAACTTTGTTGTGACTCAAAATTATTGTAACTTGATCCCTCCTCATTATATATATATATATATAGAGGTTGGCTAAGCTCAAAACGTTTGTTCCTAGTCTTAGGAACAAATGATTCGGTTCTCCAATTTTCACAGTCCAAACGGTCGATCCAAACTGACAGATGTTTAATCTATATTAAAATGTGCGTGGAGACCAAATTTTACATTTTTTGGAATTTTTTTACTATCTATTAAGATGGTTTGAAAATCGTTGTTTTTATTAAAATTCTGCACCATTAAAAAACAGCGATTTTCAAACCATCCTAATAAATAGTAAAAAAAATTCAAAAAATGTAAAATTTGGTCTCCAGACACATTTTAATATAGATTAAAAATCTGTCAGTTTGGATCCTCCGTTTGGACTTTGAAAATTGAAGAATCAAATCGTTTGTTCCTGAGACTAGGAACAAACGTTTTGAGCTTAGCCAACCTCTATATATATATAGTAGAACTAGGGTGCTCCTAAGTTTATCCAACCTCTTGTGAACTTGACTCTAAAATATATCGAATTGACTTTAAACGATGAATCCAAACCGTTGAAATCTTTCTACCTAATGATTGATACTTCTACATGTGAAAATTTTAAAGTTTTGAATTAATTTAATATAGAGTCAAGTGGTCAAAGGAGTCCAAAAAATGAATGCATTAAAATTAATTTATAAATCTTAAACTTTTGACCACTTGACTCTATATTAAATTAATTTGAAACTTTAAAATTTTCACATGTAGACGCATCACTCATTAGGTAGAAGGATTTCAACGATTTGGATTCATCGTTTAAAATCGATTCGATATATTTTAGAGTCAGTTCACAAGAGGTTTGGTGAACTTAGGAGCACCCTAGTTCTACTATATATATATATATATATATATATATATATATATATATATATATATATATATATATATATATATATATATATATATATATAAGTTTAGTTAACAACAAGTTCGTACACTTTAATCTGAACTAGTAATTAAGTGATAATTTATTAGGTTGATTCCTAAGAAGTTTTGTTCAAGTTAATCCAGTAAACATAATTAATATGGTGAGGATATTCTAATTTGTTTTCCCATCATTAAAAAAAAGGCAATTGGTACACATTTATTTTCAAGTACATTTGACTGATTTAAGAACTATTGTTATTTCATTGATGATGAATTTTCTTAAGTTGTTAAATTTTTTAATCAAAAGGTTCATATAATATTAATAACATTATACCATAACAATTAAGGTACATTGTATAGAGTCCGGCTAGTATGACATCGGTGCCATATGACACTAATTCTAAAGTTGATTGAATATAATTCAAACGACTAATTCAAACCGTTCAAACCGATTTACTTTATGAGTGATGTATTTACATGTAATTTTTTTTATATTTTCAAATTATTTTAATATCAAATCAAGCGGTCAAAAATATTGAAAAATGAATGCATTAAAATTAATTTAAAAACTCACACATTTGACCGCTTGACTTGATACTAAATAAATTCGAAAAATTATAAAATTTGCATGTAACGCATAACTAATGAAGTAGATTGGTTTGAACGGTTTGGATTCACTGTTGAAAGTCGATTTGATAGATTTTGGAGTTGGCTGAAATGACACTAATGCCATACTAGCCAGGCTGCATGGTATATGTACATGAAATTAAATAGTCCGTTATTTTATTGAGTTATTTCTTCTTCTTTTTCCCCTTCATTTAGTCAAAGTTTTACTATGAATTATAATGAGAAAAGAGAGCTGTTAGGCAACGAACGGTGGAATTAATACAGCAAAATGTTAGTTGATTCTGTGTTTATTAAGAGGATTCTAATGTTTGCCTACGGGCTTTAAATGACAAAAAAAAAAAAGAGGATTCTAATGTCATAAATTTCTAATATTATAAAATATCATAAACTGTTAATCTTATTAATTTTTATGGAAGATATTTTCACGTAAAAGACGATTTTAGAGTTTATTTAATATTAGATTAATTGCTAAAAAATGAACGAATTTAATTTAATTAGTCAGGATTAATTAATGTAATGCATTCATTTTGACCACTTAATGTAGTATAAAATAGACTCCAAAATTTATAAAACTTTTATGTGCACACTATCAGTCATGAACATAGAAACGATCATTTTTTTTTTCCAATTTCAAAATTTAAAATAGAAGTAAAACAGTGAGTTTGTGACATTTACCTAATAATGTATCAGAATTCAGAATAATATTTAAATTGGATGTCCATAGCTTACATAGATTTAACTCATGGCTCATTCAAATCATCTTAATTTGTTTGTCTTCTGAAATTTTTTAATGCACAACTAGTTGAGTTTTCTGAAAGGAGGTATTAAATTTCCAACAAACAAATTACAAAATTGAATACAGAGATCATCACTTGAACTTGTGACCAGTTCATGGTTTTTTTTTTTTTCCATATGAAATTGACAAATATATACTAAAATTTTAGTAATGAGAAGTGCAGTACAGGATGTTATAATGACAATTAGTTGTCATACGCCACTAAATATTTAACAAGAATGGAAGTTAATGGAACCATGTACAGATGTCAGATGCACTGATATGAGCAAGTACAAAGCATTGAAAGACAGATGATGTACTTGTCAGAAAACAGGCCTACGGGGTGGGAGCCTGGGAATGAAGCAAAAAAAAAAAAAAAAAAACTTGTCAGAAAACAAAAAGTCTCCAAATTAAACTAAAAGTATAATTCTATAGAGGTGTTAATGTGTTATTAAGCACACATAAATTATATGATCAACTTTAGACTTTAAAATATAGGGTTCGTAATTAAGCATATATGAGAAAAAAATACGTGACATGCCGTGATTTAGTCACATGACGTAACTAATTTATTTGTTCACATGACGTAACTAATTTATTTGTTCACATGACGCGGCGTGACTAACATAGGGACGGATGGTCACGTCGACGTGATGTGATGTAAATTAGTCACGTCATTTTTTCTCTCAATTTAAATTGTTGAAAATTCAGAAAAATATATAAAAAATATGAAAATTCCTAAAATTTTTAAAATTAGTAAATAATGTTGCAAAGTCATTTTTTTTATTGAGAAAAAGACTGTTAATCATCTGACATTATTTTAAAAATTCAAATTACAAACATTCATTAGACTAAACTAGATAAAATAAAAACCATTACTACATGAGTATTAGTATTATTGAATCTGCACTAAAAGGAAAACTTGAATACTCTATTTTTTATGGCTGTGACATGACGCGACGTAACTAGTTTATGTGACGTGACGTGACGTAACGTGATGTATAATTAGTCATGTCACGCAAATAATCACGTGACATAACTAATTCGTGTGACGTAACGTGACGTATAATTAGTCATGTCACGTGAATGGTTACGTCACGTAATCGATACACGTGATGTAATGTGACGTTCTGACGTGACCGACGTGACTAATTTCATTATCTAAGCTGCACAGGTAATTTTACGGACATTAATGACATGTAAAACAATTGGCAATTATTTAAGCATCAGTTTGGCATAGATAGTTTAATGGCCACGCCAAGGACATTCATCATTCATGGCATATCAAATTTGTATTCCTAGAAACATGTTACATTTTAGGTTCAGAAAGGAGGCATTAAATTGCCGCCTTATTTGTTTCATCTCATTGAATAAGCCACAGACACTATTAATTTTCTCCTGGAGATAAAACTGTTTGTTAAAATAATTAAGAGATAAAGGAATAAAGAAGGTGAAGAGACAGAAAAATATCATCTTTCAAAACCGGGGTGACATGTGTTAGGTCAATGAGAAACATCATGACCGTGCAGTCCTTGCCTCTTTAACACCCCGCTATAACTCATAATTACGATCATAATTATGCTGATAATGAAATCACATAATAAATCATAATTTTTTATTTTTAGAAGTTCATTAAAAATAATATAGAAAAATTGATGGATTACTTGAGAATTTCGACCATCGAAGAAATCAAATTATTAATTCAGTTTTTTTTAGGTAATTAAAGAAACCAAATCAAATGTATGCATCAGTGTACCTTGAAAATTCAGCTCTCGTCAGTAACTAATTAAAGTACTGTTTCATTGATTACTAACAGAAAATTTAGCGCAACAATACATAAACAAAATGTATTGTGTTTAGTAGTTTTTCTGTGGCGACTGGAGGTCCAACACTCTATGTGGCTGAAACTGTATCATAACATAAGCATAGCGACAACTTAATAATTCGGGAAAGACGGAATAAAAAAATCATAATTTGAAAATAATTCGGAAATAATTCATAATTATATATTGAGAGCAAAAAAAAATCACAATAGAGCACAAAAAGAAATCGCGAATAATTCGTAAACGTTAGTAAAATTTGTGAATAATTTGGAAAAAGCTGGGAAATCAAATAATACACGGATTGATTCGCCAACATTACAAATCCTAATAATTCATGAATTATTTGTGAATCTTGTTACTATGATCATAAGTTGCGTAAGTGACAGTATATCAAATATTTCGCTGTAAATTTATTTGTAATAAAAATAGAGTAATGTTCGTGATGATAATATATCAAATTTCAAATTTCATCATCAACCAATTTAGTTTCAACAATGCTTGATTACTGATCAAATAATTTTGAAAATTGCACCAAATTTGATCCAAAGCTTATACATAATGCAGCTGCAATTTCATTTTATTTATTTTTATAGCCTTGTTTATGGTTGTCACTGGATAAGTTTGATTGTTAATAATTGATTCCTTTTTATTACAAATAAAGGGGTGTTATAGAAAAATACAGCACTGATTGTTACATGAAAACGCCACATCAAACTGTTCACCAGCTCCCTTCTGTTTCTCGGTGCCTTTCGGTTTCTTTATTTTTAATGTACAGATATACCCTCATAGATAGTAATGTTTTTAAATGGCTGTACCAAGATTTGGATTTAAACCTACCCTGTGCCCTAAAATACTGGTTGGTAACGAAGCTTTAGAAAATTAAAGTGTTTTAAAATTGTTTAGTGATGATTTAATTAAGTGATTTGGAAGTTAAGTCGCAACAACACTTATTTATTCAGGTACGAGTTTTTGCGAGTTTGTTTACGTATTACATTTCGTGAATTTTGAAATTTACACATTGCACGAACAACTTTTTGCCAATTATTAAACCTACACTGATCATGAAATTATAACACAAAAATTGGCAGTGAATGCATTGCATTCCTGTATTTATTTCTAAACTGCTTGAATTATATATACTTTATTTTTTTATTTCACCCACCACCAAATGCCCGATTTTTTTTAATATCCAAAATTAAATAAAAAATATTAAATATGTCCAGATTTGGTGGGTATTTTTAAAAATGTCCCTGGCCAATTTTTGGTGAATCAAGTATTTTTTTTCCTGTTTCAGATACTATAAATATCATTTTTCTCTCTCCTCCCACTCACAACTTATTCAAACTCACCATAAGAGGAAAAAGAGAGAGAGAGAAAGATGAAGAGAAGAAGTGATTTTGTGGTAATAATTTTTTTAATTTTTAATTTTTTTTTAAATAACCTCTAAATTTAAATTAGTAACCTGACAAGTATGGTAAATGTAGTTTGTTGGACATAACCATGTTTATTTCATCACATTGTGGTGGGAAGTTTTTTACTGATACATATAGGGCATCTGGTAATATATCTTCTTGCAACCGGTAGCCATCTTCTGAAACTAGTTGGTTTCTCGGAATACATTTTAGGCATAGTAATAGGTGATTTAAATTATTTTTTGTATGCATGTTGTGAACTTGTTTATTTAGATACAGCTTTGAGAACTATTTTTTTTGCAATTTTCGTGAACTTTATTTAGACTAAGTTATGAGTAAGTGGAATGTCGGTTTCTGGAATTTTTACTAAACCAAAAATTTGGTTCTTTTAGTGAAAATGTAGGCGAGAGGGGGTTTCCGATGCCCATCGGACCAGAGTCTATTCGATGGGTGGTTTCTACTGTCTAATCCACTTCAAGATCTGTGCGCACGGATATTAAAGTGATGCGCATAGATCTTAAAGTGAATCGGACGGTAGAAACCACTCATCGAACAAACTCTGGTCCGATGGACATTGGACACCCCCCCTCTCCCAAAATGTAGGGAAACATCAAGTCTACATGCATGCCAATTTTCATGATTTATTGATGTATTTAACTGGGTGAGAATCTTATCTAAAGACAAAGGCAAAATAGGTAATTTGCCATTCTAAATAGATGAGCTTCATAAATACATTAAGATTCAATTATAATGTTACATCTAGTCTACAACAAAAACACTAAATTGATGAAATTAAAACTCCAGTACAACATGGTAAACCCCTAATTCCTCAAACTTAAAACTCTAAAATCATAAGGTAAGTACTAGTAATCCTACTCCTTATTAGGCGGCTCTAGATCAGTGACAACAAATGAAGTGCTAACCTTACCAATATAAGTACACAGAACAAACTCATCATCCGATGTCGGAGGCTCTGGATCAACTTTTTTTTTCTTCAAACCATAGGTTTTCTACAAAGTTATCGTCTGAAATTTCAAACCGAATAGGGTTCCTAAGAAATTCCTCCATCAGACATACTTGATAGTTCTTTTTATCACTAAAGCATACTTGACAGTTATTTTTTTTTTCCTAATTTCTACCCTAACAACTTATTGACCCTCCTCTCGCTACGGCACAATTGGACAATCTACCTTGATTGCTACTGTTCATCCTTTTCGCTTCCAAAATTGCCTCTTCTCTTCCTCTTTCTCTTCTTCTCTTTCTCTCTCTCTTCTGGTGAGTTTGAGTGAGTTGTGAGTGGGAGGAGAGAGAAACAGGGTATTATAGTGTCTGAAACAGTAAAAAATCTTACTGGCCAAAAACTGGTCAGTATGTATTTTAATTCCAACTAGCCAAGTTTTGGCCGGTCTGGATATTTTTAAAAATACCCACCAAATATGGATATATTTTTTTATTTTTTTATTTAATGTTGAATATTAAAAAAAAAATCGGCCAAATGCCACTACTATGATTTGATTTTTAGGGAAAATTTCATGTAACCCCTAAAATTTTTAAAATTACCTACCTTCCTCTAAATATTTTAAAATTACTCACCACCTTCTAAAATTCATAGTATCATATTTATTCTTCACAAGTTTACTCATTTTTATTGTCTTTTATATTAAAACTCATTTTAAATTTAAAATACTAATTTTACCATTTATTAAAAACATAAAAAAAATATGTAGCTTTTTAAGAAATAATGTCTTCCAATTGATCGGTTTCTGAGAACAAATGTTTCATTTATCTACTCTTGACGCATACATAGTGACATTTAGATGTACACATATGTAAGCATAAAAGGCATGTCAATGAACCATTTGCCTTCGAAAACCAACCAATTAGAAAACTGATAGCTTTTTTAAACATGCCACATATATTTTTTTAATAAAGAATAAAATGAGTGCTTTATAAATTTAAAATGAGTTTTAGTAGAAAAGACAATATAATGAGTAAATTTGTGAGTTTTTGAAATTTAGAATGCTAAATATAATATAATAAATTTTAGAAGAAAAAATACGTAATTTCGAAGTTTTTGAGAAATATACATGAAATTCCTCTAATTTTATTTTGCTTTAAATTATTTGTTCAGTACAAGAGAATTTTCAAATAACATTAAAATGCCATTAGTTATGGATCATAAATGTCATTTTCCCCTCTTTGTAATGTAGTCTTTTTCAAAGGTAGTGTAGGCCCTTTTATAGTTACTACTATATATGCGTTTCAATTTTTTTTTTGGGTGCGTTGTATTGCTTCTCATACGTCATAGTGTCACACCCATTTCGTTTTTATTTTTTGTTGGATTCATTACTGCTCATCTCTCGATTAAAAGATCTCACCAAACAATCCATAAACCATTTATGCATCTCCCATATGCTCTGATTATAGTATTTGGTTCTAGTATTTTTCTTACTGATTGTGGTGATTCATAAACTCTTTGCTCTGCGTCTAAAGATTATTGCCTAGTATAGACTTATTTCAATACATCAAACACAACTGCCCCTTGATACTGGATTCCACATGCAACGAGGCGGAGATAACAATGCCGACCTCCTTTGTCCCTTTCACGGTCTATATACATATATAGCGTGCACCCAATTTATTTCGATAATTTCCATAATTTTGCACCATTTTTATTTTTATTGAAACTCTAAATTCTCTCCGAAACTTTATAACACCAGCTGATTTGGCGTCTTCTCTCCTCGCGCGAAGCACTTGGCACTCTCTGTCGCCACTCTCTATTTCTCTTCTCAGATTCACACAAACCCAGGGCCCCAAAAATCGAATCCATTTGCCATTAAAGTTTTTCTCAATCACTTCCCTTTCCTTTCCTCCTCCTGTCCGGTGGGACCCACCTGACGGCGCATCTCTTCTACCCCTCTCGCGATGGCGTCGGCCTCTGACGTGGCGTCTCCGCTGTGCACCTGGCTCGTCGCAGCTTGTATGTCCGCTGCTTGCGGAAGTGGTACGGACTCCACTTCCCGTAGGCCCAGATGGCGGCGCTCCGCTGCGGCATGGACCGGACCAGTGGGGCCCACGTGCCAGAGGCGCTCGATGACGCGGCGTATCTCTGTCTCTGGTAATAATAATAGTTCTAATGGCGCAAATTAGCTCTCTTTCTTCTCTTCTTCTCCTTCTTCTTTTATTTTTACGGGGGTGGCGGTGCTTTCTCCTCGTGCTGACGTAATAAGATTCGATTGGGATCAGTGGGTTTTAAATCTGGGGTTTAGGTTAACGTTCAGATAATAAGTATTTTTTACCGATTAAAGATTACGCTTACGTGATTTTTGAGAGAAGTCAAAATTCGGATCACAACTTTTGTGTGAGTGAATAAACCTGAGACATATCAACATTTCCTGGGTTTTACAATTGGGTTCAGGTAAATTGAATCACGTGGGGTTGTACTTGTACCTTGTCATGAAATCTTCCTGGTTGAGGTAACATTGTTCAAAAGTTTATGGGTTTTGTAACAGGTATATGATCTTATATGAATGTACTTGTTTCTAAAGCAAAAGAAAAGTTAAAATACATGACATAATTATTTTTACTTTACATTGTTAAGAAATTGGGTGACGTTCTTTTGATGTTATTCAGGTCATGAAAATTGCATTCATTAAAGAATTAAAAGAACCTATCTTTGGTGGAATATCATGGAAATGCAACCTAATAAATGAAAACAGAAACCAATGAGGCACTGGTTTTGGAAGTAAAATTGACTCAAAACCCCAATTGCAGGGAAAGCAATGGCAGTTGCATTGCAACCAGAGAAGAATGTGATAGAAAAGAAGAAGCCTGAGACGAAGCAGAGAAGGGTTGTGGTGACAGGAATGGGAGTGGTGACACCTCTTGGGCATGACCCGGAGGTGTTTTACAACAACCTCCTTGAAGGCGTATCTGGTATTAGTGAGATTGAATCATTTGATTGCTCCAGCTTCCCAACTGTAATTCTTATCTTGTATTATTGAGCTATTTGTTTGTTACTTTTTTTTACTTTGTTTTAAAAACTATGCTGCTCATCAAGAGCAAATTTTGATATGGTGTCGTAGTACCTGTTTTAACATTATGATTAAGTTTTTCCCTTTTTTTCGGTTTGTCTTTTGAGCCTACCACTAGCACTACTATATAATGAGCTGTTATTATTTTTATTTTTATTGTTATATTTATTTTTATTTTTTTTGTCATCATCATTATTATTACTGTCAGTATTATACATTATTATATTCTATCTCGTAAGCATTACTGTTGTTCTTGCATAATTGTCATCGTCATTGTTAGCATTTCTTGTTGCTACTGTTATTGTTGATGATATTTTTGGTTTTACTCATCCAATGATTTACCGGATGAAATTCTTGTTTGGTTTATGAGAACAACAAGTTCTTCCATCTTATGTTGCTTATGTCATCATCACATTTACAATTTTTTTGTTTATTTATTCTAGAGAATTGCTGGGGAAATAAAATCTTTCTCTCCTGATGGTTGGGTATCACCAAAGCTATCTAGAAGGCTGGATAAGTTCATGCTTTACATGCTTACTGCTGGTAAAAAAGCACTTCAAAATGCGGGAATTACTGATGAAATAATGCGTGAGCTAGACAAGACGAAGTGCGGGGTTCTTATCGGCTCTGCCATGGGGGGTATGAAGGTAATTCTTTACAACTGGGATGACTAGTGGTGGTTTCCGTACTTAAAGGTCAAACATTCTATGTGATGCTGGTAAGGGATAGTTTCTGTCTGGATGGTTAACATTGTATTTGCTCATTTATTCGGTTTTCTCTCTTATTGTATATTAGTGTACCAATTGAAACCCAAGATATTTAAGTTTTATAAACTAAACTAAACATGGTACTGTACAAGCCAGATTTGATAATTAGTTCATTTAGTTGTTTGTAGTTTGTTAGTGTATTAATTAGTGATATTGGGTCTTGTAACTGAATTTTGGTTGTATATCTTGTTGATTGTGAGACTGTGATATGACCTTTGAATATCAGTTCTCATAATTTTTTTTTTTTTTTTTCTATTTAGGTGTTTAATGATGCAATAGAGGCATTAAGGGTCTCATACAAGAAGATGAACCCATTTTGTGTCCCTTTTGCAACTACCAACATGGGCTCTGCCATTCTCGCTATGGATTTGGTTAGATATTTAACTCCTTTCTAGAAACCATGATATCATTAAAAAAAACATATTTTATGGTTTATTCTTTTAATTATAATTTTGGATAGAGTAAGGCTTAGGTGCTACGGATAGCATAAAGGCCTTCTGTGCTACGGTTTTAAAAACCTATCATATAAACTTCAAACTTCAATCTAAGTAGCTCAGTAAATTGCTTATATAATGAATTTGTAGAATACCAATTTACTATTTTTGGAATTTTTTTTTACTATTTTTTATTATTTATGAAAGATGGTAAAAAAATGACTTAAAAATAAAAGAAAATTGCCAATGTTTTAGGCCATTTTTTTGCCATCTTTCATAAATCATAAAAAATAGTAAAAAAATTTCAAAAATAGTAAAAATTAGTATTCTACAAGTTCATTATATAACCAATTTACTGTGCTACTTAGATCGAAGTTTGAAGTTTATACGATAGATTTTTAGGCCGTATCACGGAAGGCCTTATGTTATCCATAGCACCTAAGCCTTACTCTTTTGGATACCAAGATATCATAGAAAGAAATTTATCTTTATTGATTTTTTATTTTAATTATACGATTTGACCATAATAGGGTTGGATGGGGCCCAATTATTCAATATCAACGGCCTGTGCTACTAGTAACTTTTGTATTCTTAATGCCGCAAATCATATTAGGAGAGGTGAAGCGGTGAGCATTTTCATTTTCAACTTTTTTACAGTATGAGGTTTGAAATATCTGAGAAGCAACATTAAGAAGATAAAAAAAGTTATAATACTCAACATGAAGCAAAAATATAAACCCTTTTAATTTGTGTGGCGTCCCTTTAAATGCAAATTCTTTTCTCTGTATTCCAGTAGAAGGCAGCCGATTGTTTAACTTTAGATATATTTTAATTAAATTTATGTGCACTATCTCCCTAAAATTTCTTATTTCAAATTTTGTTTGTAGAATATGATGCTTTGTGGTGGTTCTGATGGAGCTATCATACCAATTGGTAGTCCTTTTTATCAGAAATTTGTTCAAGAGTATTTCCTTATATTTTATAAAGTGATGTTAATTCTAAATTTTAAACCATTTACTTATTTTCTTCTTTTTTTCTTACCTCCCCTTCTCTTTTCTGATTAGGGTTGGGAGGTTTCGTGGCATGCAGGGCTCTGTCACAAAGAAATAGTGATCCAACCAGGGCCTCGCGACCATGGGATATGGTTTGTATATTTTACATCAATATATTATTTAGCTCTGCATATTTCTTTCAATTATTAACTGAACTAAAGTTGTTCGTATAAGTAACATATATCTTCATAACTTGATCTCAGTTTTGACTTTACAAATTTCTTAAGAATTATTAGAAACATTCCAGAGAGAGGAGTATGGAAGCAAAATATGGAAATAAAAAAGAGTAATTCATTTAGAATATGAAATTAAATTAAATTATGTGTAGGCAACTTCTCTCTTGATTTTGTGAATGCAATTTTCTTTCACAGGAGCGGGATGGATTTGTGATGGGAGAAGGTGCTGGTGTACTTCTTTTGGAAGAACTCGAACATGCCAAGGCATTTGCTCCCCTATTTTTTTCTTTTTTCAAAAAAATTAATTCTTCATTGAAACTACAATATTATTTCAAATGTGTTATTAAACTAAACTTTAACTAACAGCAAAGAGGAGCAGAAATTTATGCCGAATTCCTAGGAGGGAGTTTTACTTCTGATGCATACCATGTGACTGAGCCCCATCCTGAGGGTAGCGACATCTAAAAAACCTGACTTGTGTTTTCCTTTTTGATTTAGTAGTTTAGTACACAACTTGTTTCTCTATTTTGAATTTGTACAAATGTTAATACTAAAAATATAAAAAGTGAAATATGAATCATCTATTACCTTTCATGGCTTTTTACAGGTATGGGTGTAATACTTTGTATTGAGAAAGCACTGGAGGACTCTGGAGTAGGAAAAGAAGATATCAATTACATCAATGCCCATGCAACCTCTACCCCATCTGGCGACTTGAAAGAGTACCAAGCTCTTATTCGGTGCTTCGGTCAGAATCCCAGGGTTTGTCCTTTAACCAATTATCCAAATTATACCTTAATTTTTCATTAATTCATATTTTGAAAAAAAAAATGCAGTCTGACTAAAAGAGAGTATTGATTTGTGTAGCTTCGGGTAAATTCGACTAAATCAATGACAGGCCATTTATTGGGGGCTGCTGGTGGAGTAGAAGCTGTAGCTACTGTACAGGTAACTTTTTTCTAACCATATGTATTGATATACCTCAGGACTTGTGAGTAGAATTTATTTGTGCTTTGTATTCCTATTCTCCCTATTTTTTTATCACATCAATTAATTGCCGGTTCGTCCCTTAAACTCTATATTTTTCAGGCAATTAGAACAGGTTGGGTACATCCGAACATTAATCTTGACAAGCCTGACAATAATGTGGTATGTGCTTTTGCACTCAGTTATACTTTTTTTTTCCTCTTTGGTAGGGTGTGCTGTCAATACATATGTCATGTTAGTGTCTCTACAATTGCTCAGAACTAACCACAAGGGTGGTATTGACTGTTTACAAGCTCAGGCCAAAAAAAAAGAAGATTAATAATGAAATGCTTATACTAATACAATACTATCAATCTGGTATTAACTGATAATTATATTAATGAAGCTGGCCTGTACATTGTTGGATTATAGCAGCCAACAATCTCATTGAGTTCGCATTGTTGTTGTCAATTTGCTTAAACTTCTATCCATCTTGGTTTTCTGGATTCTAGCAACATGTACTGGTAAATTGTAATCTTTTAACACAAGTAAATCTGGTAACAGGATACAAACCTACTTGTCGGGTCAAAAAAGGAGAGGCTCAATATAAAGGTGGCTCTATCTAATTCCTTTGGATTCGGTGGTCATAACTCTTCCATCCTCTTTGCACCTTACCGTTGACCCTGTACCATGCTGTTCTTCCTTCCATGAACCTGGTCCGTGAGCCCTCGGGCAAACTGTAACTTGACCTGTCTGTTTTTCTTTTGTTAAATAATATGAGGGGGTCATCTTGTTGATGTAAAATGGAACATAGAAAATTTGTCTGTTCTGTTTATGTTTTACTTTATTAGGGTTCCTTTGTTGAGAGGTGGTATAAGTGCGCGGCATGACTCCAATATTTTTCCATCCGAGGAATTGCATGATGTATTTTAATGGTATTTCTATAATTTTTGTTGAATTGCTGGGTTAATAGGAGATTCTTCTGTTCTTGTTGCTGTTGCATTTACCTTGTTATTAGGAGAAAAAAAAAATAGAGTTCTACTGTTTTTTCCTGTTGTTGCAAAGATAATTATTTTTATTTTTGTCGAGCATCAGGAGGTTGAAGGTTCTTTGAATAGTTCTTTTTTTTAATCAAATTAAATTGGAAAGGTCAAATTTGAACTTTAATTTCAACAAATTAGGTTAACAAATTTTTGGGGCCCATTAACATTGTAACGACATGCCTTTAAATTGTATCTTACTGTTTATAGATATATATATTTGATTAATATAGTGCAACCTTAGATTTCCGCTTCACCATTACACCACTAAGACCTCATCCTTGTTACCTGGTACAATCAAAGGGTAGCACCAAGAAACACTTGTAAGATATTGTTATAAGATTATTTAAATGTGTGGCAATAATTCCTGTCTTTAAATATTTAACAATTCTATGTTTCTTTTCTGGATACATGCATTTACATTTACTTTTGCATGCATATCTTCTTATCCATTAATTATCATAATTTTGCTTAAATTTGAAAGTTGAGGTCTTTACATTTGATTCATATTTGCTGATTTTTTTTTTTTTAAATTTGGATTCATATCTTCTTATCCATTTACATTGACATCTGGTACATGCTTATCCATTTACATTTACATGTATATTAGATTCATATGCTTCTTAGGTAGTGTTTGGTTGAGGTGTAAAGTTAAGGAGGCTTAGATTGATTATTCGAGCTTAAGAACCTAAGTTATTTTTGTTTGAATGATGGCTTAAATCATGACTCAAGTAATTTCTAGTTTGACTGGAAAAAAAAAACCGCCACAATGCATGCTGCCATTTCATGGAACCCTAAAAAAAAGCTAAATGAAGTGAAAATGCAGATTTAATAAATCTAAATATAATCAGCAGTTACGTGCCATTCGATAGTGTTACTTGCTGGAAGAGAACGGAATAAAATGAGATTGAAAGTCATTTTTCCACATGTTAGTTTTTATTATTTCTTCTTTCTTTGTAAGAGGATTAAGACATTGAAAATAAATTTATATTATAATTGTGATAACTAATGAAATATTTTTTACGAAAAATAAAAACTTAGATATATAGTTTGAAAGAATTTAAAAGTTATTTAGTCATCCACCGGACGAGTTAAAATTTAACGGTTCAATGCTTTTGGTTTCTCATTGGTAAAGAATTTGAAATTCTATCAAATTTGACACACAATCTATCTAAAATTGTAATAATAAATAACACATGATAATTTATTTTCTAACTGGATCACTGGGCTTGTATGCTTGTATGCAATAGGTTTGGTCCTCAACCAACAGCTGCTCTTTTTTAAAGATACCCTGAATTAAACTAAAATATTAATATGGACATATCTAAACTAAACTGACCCAAAAATGGCCCAAGTAAAATGGGCCGGAATTAGGAGGGACCCAATACATCTCTTGTGGCTTTGGTCTGCATCCACATTATTCAACAAAGAAGCAAATCACGCACAAAGCACATTGATCCTTTACAAATTTCTGTGCAGCTTGTCCAATGGCAGTGCATGAGTTGAATAGTGGATGTAAATCCGTGTTGTGACCATTTACACGGTGACTTAGATCACTTTAACTCACTGTATTGTGATTAAGTTAAATTTTACGTATTGTATTGTGATTAAAATTATAATGAATAGTCGCAGTATGTTAGCAGGCTCAGTCCAGGTGCAAACACCCAGAGCGATGGTCCGAGGCCTCAAGATTCAAGGAGCTCCAAAAAAAATATTAGTTTATATATATTAAAAATATATAAATATTAGAGTTTAAATTTTGTATATATAAAAAGCTCAACCTTTTCTATAAATAGGTACGATCTATTTATTTTGGTCACGTGTAATCATGCTTGCATGGTCACGCTCCATGCAGTGTTGTGTCTCGTGTCATGCCGTGAGTAGACCAGTTCGCGTGCTGTGCCGTGCTATTTTTTCAAAATGGTCACAGCACGTCACGTCATGTATTGCACGCATGCCGTGCGTATCATGACATATCTGATTACGTCGTGACTTTTTTTTTTTTTTACATTTCTAATATTAATAATAAAACAATTAGTGTGAGGCTATGGTAATATGCATATTGTACAAGGTCTGAATCATGAACTCATATCTTTGTTTTTAAAATGTAAACAATCGATCTAAACTGTTTAACATTCTCTTCATTTTAAAATGCACTCACAAACTAAAATTTACATTATTAATTTTTTTTTTTTTTTTTACACTTTTTTTAGATAGTAGAAAATCACTTGAATTGAAATTCCGATGCATTCAAAATCAGTGATTTTCTACCTATACTATGCTGTCAATAATATTTACGTGTAAATACTGCAATAGTGCAATAATATGTAGCTGTAGACCTGTAGTTTACTACAGTTTTCAAGAGAAATATGTTGCTGACTAGCTGTAATTAAGTAATTAACTACGCAACATTTTTTTGTTGCTTTCTTAATTTTACCTAGTCAGCGCGTGAAAGAACTACGTATTGCGCAACAACATGTTGTGCATGATGTGAGGTCATGCGTGGCAACATGACTTTCAGGTCTTCTGACAAAATTTCTGATATCTTGTTGGTAGACCCGGGCAGGCACTGTTATGATTCCCTTCTCTATTAATTGAAGAAATGCCACTGTCAACGACGTGGTAAATAATTTACGCAGGAGAAATTAAAAAATTAGAATACACAAATGAAACTATTGGAACTTAGATTCAAATTTTCACTTGGTACTTGTTTACATTTTGCATATATATATATAGAGAGAGAGAGAGAGATAGACACACTATACGTGGGTAAAAAGTGACTATTTCTGAAGGTATACCGACAAAAATTGTTATTTTTGAGCGCATCAGTATTACCAACATGAGTATATTGGCACTTTTACTTTCATAAATAGTGACAAATTTGTGTGTGTACACGCATGCATGTGGGTGTATAATGTATAACGTGTTTGATTCAAGTTTTTTTAATCCTTTTCTATGGACTTATCCATTATGCTCACATGCGTTTGAGCATAATGTTTATGCATTCATCCAAAGTATTCACGAGAGTAAATAGTGACTATCTGCGAGGGCATACCAACATAAATGTGTCTTTTCTATTAACGACGGAAGTATCAATGAGAGTATACTGACAGAATCTATCGTGGTTAGTGATTATCATGTGTGTAGATATGGTTGGTTGTATGGCCTCAATAAAAGCTACCCCTCTTTGAAATGCAGAAATATAATACGGAAATATATTGGATGAATGCATGTATGTATATCTCTAAGAATGAGACAGTATCTGCGAGAGATACTGTTAGTATACTCTCGCGGATACTCCCGTCGCTAATAAAAATTTATTTTTTAAAAATAAATTTTTATCCACGAGCGATACTTTGAAATTTGACTTGAAATTTAATTATACTTCTTTGAGACTAAATTTTATATTATTTTTTAGAATTATTTTTTTATTTTTTATATAGTAGAAAAATCAGTTGATTTATAAATTCTTAATCATAAAAAAAAAATAATGATTTTTGACTTATTAATTTTTTTTTAAAATATAAAATTTTATCTGAAGTACATTTTCATACATAAATCATATTTAACGGTTAGTACCCATAATATGCATATTATATTACCTGCTTATTTGATAATATTTTTAACTAGCAATGCCGATATTCAACAGATGTACCAAAGTATTACCTGATTAGCTAAACTCGGATTTTTTTTTTAGGGTAAGGTGGCAACGTGCCATCTTACGGATTTGCATTGATAAAAAAAAATATGTACAGCTTACATTAAAGATAACTAAAATATTACCAGAATAAGTTGCAGGTTCAATACGTTATCTGAAACAGGACTCGATGCATGTCATTCCAGAACCCATGAATTAAGAATGGTAATTTCCTCATTATTTAGAATAAATAACCACTTAAATTACTGAAACAGATTAGATTCATTGAAGATTATATATGTATGTTTTCTGGTACTCTTTTATCATTTCCTCTAACAAATAAACAGGATATATATATATATATATATATATATATGTAGTTTCATATATAAATAAAGGATAAGTTTAGTATAAATCAATTTCATTTTTTTCTTACAAATATAGATGTACAATTGTACATTCTTTGACAAACATTGTCAAGAACTTTTCCAATAAAAATAATTAAATGTATAGATGCGCCATCCATCATTTAGATATATAGCACACTTTTATTTATTTATTTCAATTTCGAAATTATTTTCTTTTACATCTAAAAGTCTCTAAAACAAAATCATAAATATTTTTTAAAACTACTTTATGTATCGTCAAAAAGATATTCCTTAAATTATAGAAAATTTAATTTAATTAAAATATACCACCAAAAAAGTACTTCATAAGTACGTAGATGTTATATAGAAAACAGAACTCTCCGCTAGAATTAACTACAAATTCAAAGGGGTGCATGGGAAAAATAGCGGTTATTCCATGCATGTTTCCCATGAAATTAAGCTACCACACTCTCTCTTATCCTAGAATAAATTAAATCACAATTTTCCTGGTTTCCTAGGATAAAATTATTCTTAACTGAAATTCTTTCAAAATTGAACAAAATAAATGATTGAAAGTATGGAAAATCGTTGTGTTACAAAAAATATTTTTTGTACTTCCTATGAAAGCCACTCGCCATCCCAGCCTTCAAGCTCTCCGATATCCAATCTGCAAACAAGATTATGGAAAGACTTTAATTAATTCATATTTCTTCAATCACATGCAAGAATTAAATGCCTAGCTAGCTCCTCAAATTTGTATTAATTTCAGATAATTTAAGTACTTGTGTTATAAAGACAACTCTTTTTCTATACCCAAAAATTGGTCAGTTCTTATACGTGTATAATTTTATTCATAAAAAACTGAGGGCACACTAAATCCAAAATTACTCACAAATATATATTCCATGACTTAATGGAACCTATACTTGAAATATTATTTTTTTCGCCATCATGATCATTATTGCTATATATCACAACTATTGATATGGTTATTGTAGAATTCACATCCATTATTGTAATTGTAATGATCGATGCTGTAGTTATGGCATATATACGATTCGAACCGTCAAATTTTGAATTAATTTGGCATAAATCTCAAAAATTGAACTCATATATCTAAAATTTAAACTATATATAATATGATTTCGTCTTACTTTGGTAGATGATCTGCATCCATGTGATCAGCTTGATAGTAACCAAAAAGTTGTTCTTCAAATGTACTACTGGTTGCATTATTCACCTCTTGCCCAAGTACATCATCAAAGCACATTGGAGCATTCAAAGCCTCATCAAGCACATAATTAGATGATCCCTTGCTCTCTACACCCTCAGTAGCACTGACCTCCCCCTCTCCCCCTTCCAAAGTTTTCAAAAATTTGCTCCACCAAGCCGATGTGACCAAATTAACTGTATCATTCCACTCGATATCATGTTTCTCCCCGATCGAGTATATCTCTGCCATCTCTTCTTCGTCCATCACGGGATGCAACGACGACACAGAATTGATCTGGTGTTGGTACAACTGTGGTGCTTCGTAAATTTGTGGCGTTGCAGATGAATATGATTGAGAATTGGATGATGTGGTAGGTGATGGTTGAGTTGGTGGTTTATTGTGTTGGTTATTAGAAAAGGAAGTACTGTTTATACTATTAAAGCCTTGAAAATTTAAGTTCAGACCTAAGGGTTGTGAAGGTAGAGGCAAGTCTAGGTTAAAGTTATCCAAAATGGGTGTAATTGGTGCAATTGTGGATTGAGACCATGGCCAAGATAAAGATGGATTATATGAGAATGGTGAATTGTTTGTATTATACAAATAGTTTGGAATGTTGTTATAATTGAGTGGACATTCTTGGTAAGGCTCAAACAAAGGAATAGATGGCTGTGTTAGGTTTGGCAGTTGCAGTTGTTGCTGTTGTAACTGCATCTGTTGTTGATGTTGTTTTTCTTTTGCTTGCTTCATGGCTGCTCGATGAATTTTCAACGCGGTCACGATTTCTCTCCTTGCCTCGGCCATGTTTAGCAGTCTCTCCTGGTACGGCCGCGTCGTATGAAGTCTCCGTCTCACTTGCTTCTTGTGTGGTACTGTTTGTGTTTTGTTTTCTTCACTTGCACGGTCTTGAGTAACCTTCTTAGCCTTATCACTAGTATTATTGCTATTGCTATCTTTAGGGTTTTCACCATTTTCAGGGTTTGGAGAGTTCATTGCAGAACCCTCACCCCCTTTGACTCTTGAAGAATGGCTTAGTTGCTTGACTAGACTCCTTATGTACGCACCAGAAAGGTGTGGTTGCTCTTCTCTCTCCCCCATATTGCCTTTTGAAGAAGACCTATTTCTCATCTCTCTCTCTCACACACTCTACAGATAGAATTCTAGGTGGGATGATGGGAGAATTATGGAATGGTGGGATCTTCTCTTTCTGCAAGGAAAGTACAAAATCAGGGACAGAGAACAATGATTGTATGTTTCTCTGATAAGCCCTCTTGGGGTCAAATTATATAGCAATAGCACTACAGCATACAATAGCGGTGCATCCTAGAATTATTTGTTTTTGCTTCCTCTTATTATTTGTTATATTTTTTTTTGTTGTTTTGCCAGTTGGCCCCTTATTTTCATCTAATTAGTACTTTGCAAGTTAATTAGAGATTATATATTTTGACATGCCACTATCAGCTTTAACATAATGTCCTACAAATAATATTCTTCCTATCACAAAAAGTTAAGATGCATATAATACTTGATATCTTACTGCATTATTTTTTTTCTCTGGACAAAATTTTGTCCTGATATCTTGGATATTAAATTCTATGCTATACTACTGATGTGAATGTTTAAAAAAGCAATGTTATTGACATTAATAGCAGTCATACCTATATTTATTAAATTTGAGCAAAAGAGAAATAAACTCTAGATGCCAGTTCATTCCCAAACCAAAAGGCCATATAAATTAAATTAATAATTAGAAAATTGAGAGAATAAAAGTGTGTCTTGTATAATTAATAAACTCCACAAAATGCAATACTGGGTACTCTGGGGTGTGATTTGCTAGTGCATTAAAATATTGGATTGTACTGTTGACATAATATCTAAATAAATTTTTTATTGACCTAAGGTAAAGGAACTATATAGACCCAGGATGCACAGTGGCTGGTGCTGATCTTTTTGGTACTTGAGGCACAATAACTCCTCTCGGTGCCCACTTCTGGGGCATATCCAAATACCGTTATGTACAGGATTTTACCAGAGTTTGAATTTTTTTTTTTAAATTAATTATAAGAACATTGCATGAAAGAATTTTTCGGCTGCACGTACGGACGTGTGGTAATATTTTTATTATATAGTTCACTGTATGGTACATTTGTGCATTAAATATTTACTTCATATTTTTTTGGCAGTCTGATTCACATTAAGATTTATGAATCTTAAAGTACAAATTTTGATGTTAATTAAACGGTTCTGATTTACATTGGATCAAATTTGGTTAGATACTCTTCGGACTACCGCAGATTCTCATCCACACACGAAGGATTTGAAACTAGGCTGAACAAATCTTAAAGCACCACGAGAACAAATCTTAAACCATTTCAAGTTTTCGTATGGCTATATAAATATAGAGGAGAGTTTGTATGGTTTATTTTTAGAACTAATATAACTTAAAATTTAAAATTTAAATGTCGAAATAAAACTGTTATATATGAATAAGTAAAAGATCATGGTAGTTCGATGTTATTTTGATTAGTACTAAGAGCATGCAAAAATACAAAATTTCAAACGTTAATTTTTCAACTTACTGATTTATATAAAATAAAAATCGAGAAGTGATTATTTTTTTATATACAGATAGAGAAAATAATACAGTTCAGGTTTTGTTTTGATATATAATTTAAAAATAAAATTGTTCTCGAAAAATTAAAAAGTAAAAATGTACAGAGATGACAAAAAAAAATGACATTTTGACCATCCTCTGCTCCTCATAAATATGATGCCTTTTTTTTGTAAGAATGAGCTCCAAGAAACTGTACAGAGGGATATACTCGACGGACATTTTATTTTATTTTTCAACAGTGTCTAAACAAATTGAACTCGAGGTAATTCCTTTTGGGTTTGTCTGACTCAAATGAGAAATAGATTGCTGATCCTCTACAGCACGGTTTCAGACTTTTAGCCGTTGATCCTTCTAAAAGAAGCATCGGATGAAACTGATTTAAAGTCATAGCACCGATCTCAACACAGCTTGAACAGTCCGATTCGGTTCAGAAGTTGTAACGCAGCAGCGTATCCGAGTCAAGCAGATGGTGGCTACTTCACCCTAAAATTCCTGGTTGGTCCCACACTAGCTAATCTGTCATCCATGCTATTCCCTTTCCTTATCAGAGAAGGACCGCTGCCTTGTCAGATATGGACACGATATGCCGATGTGCCATTTAATTACGCCATCTGAGGCCTGAGGGTCTACATTCCACGTGGCAGTGTGTGAGTGGATATTTTGGTTCGGCACCAGCTCAAACAGCTTGACACTCTCGGTTATAGAATCCTCTATCACTTGGATATATATATCTTCCATAATAACTAAGTTATAATATTGATTTTGAAGGCTTAGTGTAGATAACCGCATTATAATAATTGAAAATAGATCTCTATTACGTACAATTTGCATGCAATCAGATTAAAATTCTACTTCAATAAACAACACTACTATATATAGGGGTGCCAACGGTTACAATAAAGATCAAGTGAAAACATTTTCGTATTCGTACTCACTATAAATTATTTTTATCGGTCCTTAACTTTTATTTGCTACGAATTATCTTACTCGTACTCTATTTTTATCTGTTATGGTTGTCGGATAATAAAATGGTAGCGGGCAATTAACGGATAAAACTAATATAAGAATTATTTTTATTTACTAAATAAAACATTAAAACACATTCATTTCATTCATGTTTCAATGGTCTAAAATTTATTGACATTTATTTATGTGTTTTAATGATTAATTAAGTGTAACAAAATTATCAAGAATAATTGGAGAATGGATATTAATTGCCTGCTACCATTTCATTATCCGATCAGATAACTGGTACGAAATAAGCTTTATTCTTATCCTTATCCGTTTAGACAACGAAAAAAAATCATTACCCATATCCGATAAATTTACAAAAAAAAAAAATCTTATCCATACTCGTTTTATTGAATACGACACAGATTAGATAAACATATAAAAAATGTCATTCACATCCCTAATTATATAGTTCTTTCCCCTCATATCTGACTTTTCAGGTCGGAGTCAAAAGGCCATTCAACATATATGGTACAACACAATAGGAAATATAACTAATAGGAAATATATTTAGTAAACTAAATAAGGTCCATTATGAGTTATGGACACAAATGAAGAACCACAAATTAGCTTATTTGATAAGTCAAATTTGATTTAACCACACAGAATATGAGATATTACCAAATCTGATATCATTGTATTATTCTGAAAAAAAAAATGAAATTTCATGCATTATATAATCCTTTCAGAAGAAAGTGATCACCAAATACAAGTGGAATTAATAGTGTTAAATAGAGTGAAAGATGTACCTAAAATTGAGAGAGTTTCTTCCAACTTTTATATGAACTTCTAGAAAAAGATCAAACTTCTTGGACTTTATATTACAAATATCATTTATTCTATTATTTGTTGTCTAATAATAATAGAATAATAGTAGTAAGAATTTTTTATTATATTGATAACTCTAATATTATAACTTATTTGATATATATAACTTAATTGAATAAGAAAATATCTTTTGCATTACATGGAGAACAAATTAAGATGAAAAAGGAATCTTTTCACATTGAATTCAAACCCTAAACAACTCATTATTTGGGTGTATGAAAGGATAGAGCATAGGCTTTCTCAGAAGAGCAGACCTCCCCCCCACCATGCACCCCACCTAGGCCTTTAGCCCCAAAAGAGAAGCATGGTCCCTTGAATTGAAGCTACTCATACAGGGTAAGGACTAAGGAGCAGGGGAAATGAGGTGGTCAGGTGGGACCATTTTTATCTCACCACAACTACATCATATCATTGCTTGTAATTTGTAACCATGAAGTTGTTTTTTAAAACCATGGGAGTAGTAGTATGGAATTCGGATCCAGTGTAGTACCGCAAAAGGAAATCTTTTAGATTGGATCCGGACTGTTCTTTTAACTTGGCACGAATCTCAAAGCCCAATAATACTGCCCCCTATTGTCCCCCGAATCTCAAACCGGCTGAGATTTAATCTCAAACCGTAAAGTGATGCGCATCCTCTGTAGTAATAGAGAGAATACGGATCCAGTAGTATGTATCATATATATATATGTCTTTGTCTTATCATTTATGTAATTAATTCTTTAACTGAAACATTACAAGCAATGATGGACGTTAGATCGATCGAGACGAAACTGGAGGCTTGAAAGAGAAAGGAAACCTTTTAAAATTAGGAAATTAGGAAAATTTCCAAATCTGTCCTAATCCAATTCACATTATTGGCTCTTAATTCTTTTGGAATATTTTCCATATTTTCATAATGAGGGATTTAATAATTGTATCAAAAATTCTGAAAAATAATGAAGTACTTTCTATGAAGCGGTCAGTACTCAGTAATTGCTTCTGGCAAATGTCTCGTTTCCCTCTTCAGTACGTAGCACGATTGCAGATGGGAAAGCATCCATTTCTAAATAGACGGAGCCACACATGCCAAATTTTTCACGCAAGCATAATATATCTTTATTTTATAGATGGAGCCACACAGATGGGAAAGATACGTGTGTGTTTGTGTGTTTGGATGGAGTGAGAATAGCTAGAATAGGAAGCTATTCAAGAATAGCTGCTATTTGGAATAACAATGTGCATCCAAACGACATTTTTATTATTCGGAATAGTGAGAATAGCTGATATTCTCTATTCTTTGGAAATGTTGAAATAGCAACTATTCGAAAGTGTGAATAGAGAAAAAAATATTTATTACCTTCAACACAGTTCCAAAATTATAAAATTGTTACCACTTATTTATCTCTACGTCATGACAATTCATTTGAAACCTTACTTGTCTATCTTTTCTCTTAATAAGTACATTGTTAACACTATTATCTATTAGTTACAGCTATTCACTATTCCAAATATACAATTCAAACAATATTTTACTAATCCGAATAGCACCATTTTCACACTATTCTTATTTAATATTCTAAATAGTAGCTATTCTAGAGTTCATTCAAACGTATATTGGATTGACTTCAAACAACAACGATACTAATTAAATTGTTGAAACTAATTTATAAAATATACGTACCAATTCAGATGCAACAGTTCAGATGCACTTATTCAATCACACCAATTCAGAGATACATATAACATATCATTGGCCCATAATATATTCAACCCAATACTTAATATATATTTAATATTAATTCGGCCCAAATCATTTGGTCTGTAGAACATTTCTTACAATCACAAGTCACGAACTAAACTTGTAACCCTATCACTTGAAAGCCTAACAAACTACCGTTAATAAATAATTTAAGCTCGTAAGCATATACGGATTAAGGTGCTAGCTAGGGTTTAATTTCCATGCAACTGTACGCACTGTCATGAGTTTGAAAGGCAAGAATTAAGTTCTTGGAAATTTTGAACTTTACTAATTAAGGCAATATTGTGTATACAAGGGCTTTAATTTGAATTTAATTAACATGAGACCTTTCTTGTTTCGGATGAGAACAACGAGTATCAATGATGTTGGTGGAATTTATTGTAGATGCCTTTAAAAGAATTAAAAAGATATATATCAAGAGAAAACACAACAGAATTGAGTATGGCAATGCATTTTGCAAAAAGGATAGAAAAATAAAAATTGTTGGTTTGCTCTTCAACCTTTTCATACGAAATAGCAAAGAGATATCTCTAAAAAGAAGATAGCCAATGAGGGATTGGATTAAAATATATCTGGTAAAGAAAAAAAAATGCAAGAGGCTCATCACTGTGCTGATAGGTCATTATAAGTGGAGAGACCCGATACGAGATTACGAGTGGAGAGGCCGCCACTAAGCTGATTGATCAAATTAAAGACAAGAAAGGTAAGGAGTTTAGTAATTTGCATCTCCATAAACAAATTTTCTATCCTTGAGTCCAAATTAATCTGATGTGCTGGCATCGGCGAAACAAGAACTACTGAAAATGATCAGATTTTTCAGTGTGCCGTTTCCAGAACTTCACTTGATGATGCCTAAAGGTCATTCAAGCACAATAGCACATCACAATCCAAAAAGGCAAACAGCAAGAATATCACAGAGTTCATTGAGGTAGAGTTGATGATATAATACCGTTTCCGAGTTAAATATAAAGGGGATAGTGTGATACCAACAAAACTTCTCTCCATCCGTTACACCTTAAATTGAGAAAGAAATCGATTTAATTTTGTCAACCAAACACGATTTGAAAGAAATTTTTTTTTTCTTTGAATTCCCTCCTTCTTCAGCTCTCCTTCCAAACAGGGTGTTAAGGTACATTAAACACTAGCCATTTCGCATTTCACTATCGTAACTGCATGTATAACACAAATACGGCATGCGATTTGAACTGTCCAAATCGAATCATATAAATTCAAAAATATTTCTGTAAAAGCTACAGCATAAGTTAAATTCTCAGAGCGCGCATGCCGTAGTTGTGCGATAACAGTCCGAAGTCCGAACAGATTGATACAGACCCGCAACAACTCATACAACTGTTTGATTTCACTGAAGATCCCATACTCACTTGAAGGCTTCTGGAGGGTCTAATGTACGTACGTGCATCATGGACCATATGAAATATGATCATCATGGACCATATATCAATATATGATTCTGATAATTGTAGGCTTGTAGCCAATTGAAACATCTTCTAGAGATGACAATAATCATAATACATTCAATACTATATGTGTGTGTGTGTGTGTGTGTATTAATTTCTAGCTCCTATCCTATAATGAGTGTCACTGTCCAGTGCCTCTTGATGGTTTCAGTTGGTTACAACTGGTACTTAGCCGTGGTAGTCTTGAATTCGGTGAGCTATAATAAATTAGCATTGAATAACCTTTTAACATATTTTTAGTACTTTTTACTGAGAGTTACTCTCTGACAGACGTCTTCTGCAATTATTAGGTTTCTTCACAGTAAACTCTGCAGCGTCTATGTAACTTTACCAAATTAATTTTGTATAGTAATTAACTGTGATTTTAGAGTGGTATATATATATAGTACTGGCGCACCGAATTCACATCCTCCCAGGTACCTGAAAAGGGAATCTTTTACAATTAGTGAATCCGAACCGTTATTTTTAACTTAGCACGAATCTCGAAGCCTAATAATCATGTTCCCTGCGCTAGCTCGAATCTCAAACAGACTGAGAGTGAATTCCAAACCGTAAAGTGAGGGAATCTTGTGCAGTACTTGGAAGGATATTGATTCGAAAATTAGATACGGATATCCGATATCCGAATATGGTTTTAAATTTTAATTATCCGTATCCGAATAGTAAATATATCATATATATTATGAAAAAATTTATGTTATTTACTATTATAAAAAACGGATATCCGTATCGATTTGTATCCGTTTAATATCCGATCTGTATCCGTATCCGTATCCGTTTAATATTCGATCCGTATCCATCTAATATTCAATCTGTATCCGAAAAATAAAAAACGGATATGAAAATAAATTTACCACTAGAATCGTATCCGATCCGTTTGCAACCTAGCACCTACCTCAACGCTACTTTCAGAAAGAAAAATTATTCGTTTTGGTCAAACTTTATTGAACATCTTAAATTGTTATATGGTACGTATCTGATAGGGTGTAATGGCGGTAAGCTGTTGTGGGGCTAGGGGTGTCAATGAAAACCGTTTACTCATTTATCCTACTCATATCGTATTCGATAAGACGGGTATGGGTAAGGTTTTTTTTTCGTTAGCTTATTGGGTAAGGGTATGAGTAAGGATTTTTTTTCGTTAGCTAAATGGGTATGGGTACGGGTAAAGGCTATTTCGTATCCATTGGGTAACGGGTAATTATATAAAATAAATTGCATATAGATATATAAATATTATATTCAATTTATTCAATTTTATGTTTCTCATATCATTGTATCAACATTAATTCATGAGAAAATGTATGCATTTTGGTGTAAGATGAATATAATATTAAACATATTACTTTTTTTATTTGAATGTTTGATTATTTAACTAACAAATTGAATTTTGAATTTGTTAGAAAAGATATTTGAAAAAAAAAATTGTCTTTATAAAAATGTTATTAGTTAGAATTAATTGCATATTTGTATTTTAATTTTTATATTAGTAATTGTGATTGCATATGTATGACATGGTGAATTTTGATAGTATATTTGTAAAAATAATAAAACTATTATATTAGTGTTATTCGTTATTCACTCGCTACCGTTTCGTTACTCACTTATCTTAACGGATACGGATAGGATAGGATAAGGCAAATTCTTAACAGGTAAGGGTAAGATATGTGTAAGGTCAACTCTTAGTGGGTATGAATATGAAAATGCTTTCATCCTACCCGTACCGTACCCATTGACACCCCTATGTGGGGCAAACAAAAAAAAAATAATCCAGCGGTAAGCTGTCTTTATTTGAAATTTACCGCAAATCGTCAGGTTAATTTTTTTTTTAATAGTTAATTTGAATCTAGGCCACCTAACGTCTTTTAACATCCACAGGGAATCTCTAAACTGGGTCAAGCTATCACCAAATGAATCATATAATGTCAAAAATATATAATGTGGAAAAGGCGCTTTTTGTGCGTGCATATAAACTTAAATTGGAACCAAAGCAGATGTAGATCCAGAAGCACAATATAATGTAGCCTAGCAATTGTTTTCTCCTTAATTTGTTAAGCTGCATGCTCTCATCACTTCTTTAAAGCGCCACATTATTTCTATGGTTGGTATCTTTTGCGCCACTTAT
The DNA here is from genome assembly GCA_024447775.1 of Carex cristatella. Classification (NCBI taxonomy): domain Eukaryota; kingdom Viridiplantae; phylum Streptophyta; class Magnoliopsida; order Poales; family Cyperaceae; genus Carex; species Carex cristatella. Next base: position 4,141,428 of record JAJHPF010000012.1, read on the forward strand.
TATAATTTGTATTACTAGCATGACAAAGAAATGGTCATATGCATGGCCACATGTAGCTCATGTAGTTAAGCTCATAGCTAATAACTCTCATTTATACGGGTCACAAGGAATCAAATCTCCTGGCTCCTATGGGTAGGAAATTACTGCTTCTAAAGTTACTGTCGGATGGATTCAGGACAAAATTATATTTAATATTTAAATGTCAAAATTCACACTGAATTCATCCGGTAGTGACTTTAGAAGCAGGAATTTCCTACCCACAAAAGAGAAGGTGATACTTTGATACATACTAGTTTTTAATTTTTAGCATGAGTTAAGCCTCAAAGGCTACAATTTTCCTCTAATATTTATTAATCTTAAATTTATTTTCTGCCTCTTATCTTACAAAAGAATGATTCGGAACAAGAAAGAGATCCAAAACTTGATACTGATTGAAACATTACAACTTATATTCAAAAGTGAGCACATAATTTCATAATCGGAGAAGACCCAAAAATAACCTAAAAAATCTGGAATTATATGCATGAAATTGAAACCACTGGTACTGCTGCATTTTCATGGGTACCTTCTCATAGCTTGGGAACCCACAGAAAAGATTTTCTTAATTCACATTCTTTACATATAGAATAGCATATTAGCGCTTAATATATTTTAATATATATTTTAAACCGTAATGATCACTTTTAATTTAGTAACGCGTCCAATATTTAAACTATAAATCCAATAATTAGTTTACATATAACACATAATTAGTTTACGTATAAGTCCAATATTAAATTAAATAACCAACAACACCTAAATAATAATTATCATAGGGTCACTCTTCACTCTCCAACAGACGACTCAAAAGTGAAAAAGAAGAAGAAGAAAAAATTCAAATTCTAGATCTACTTCAGCCGCCATCTCCTCTCACGCGACCACACTCCTCTCTACACTTCACTCTCAACACAACTATATCCTCTCCTCAATCTCATCTCTATCTCCATGAGCGGAGAGGAGAATGAGAGAGAGGGGAAGGACCCAAGCCAATCAGAACCGAGAGCACGGTATCGTCAAAGCTCAGAGCGTAGAGTCTACTCCATTTTTATCGTAGCGTGGTGGTGAGTAGATCTGTTCACCGGAGCACAGCAACGGTCGAAAGAACGGATTCAATTGTGGAGAGAAATTAGAATTAAGATAATAGAGTTATTGAAAGTATATATAAGTAAGATTAGAAAATTAGCTTAGTTTAGATAATTTTCATGAGAATAAGAGATTAAATCTATAATTTATAGTCACTCGACTTATTGTAATATATTTTTTATTATTAAAATTGTTAGCTGGTATTTAAAGCTATTGACCTTCAAAACTGAAGAAATGACGCGGCTATTTAAAATTGCAGCTTTTTTAAAACGCTATTGTATAATATTGTAGATTGTCAGTTGATAACTGCCAGCTGACCTTAAAAACAAAAACAAAAACAAAAAATTATCTAAATTACCAGGCTCAAAGTTTATTTCTAGCTTCATGTTCGATGCGTGCAAAATCAAGTCACATATATGCAGCATATGCTATCTAGCTTTCATGGTTTGACCACACAAAAGCTAGGATCAGTTGTAACAGAAAATCAGTTGTCATCCGTGTAGGCCAAGCCGCGAAGGAGACAGTCGGACAGAATAAAGAGCAAAGACCCAAAGAAAAGGGCGAACAAAAGGTAAAAGTACACTAAGGAAAACTAGCAGCCTTCTAAGTGTAGCCCTAACCACAAGCATTTGCTAGTTGCTACCCCCACCCCATATTTTGTTACCCCACTATAAATGCTATGCTACTCTTTAATTTAACTGGATCCTAATTTGCTTGAGCGAGACAGTGCATAGACAGCTAGATCACACACGCATTTAGAACAGATAACAAAATCCTCGTCAAAATACATAAGCAACTGTCAAACTGTGCTGGTACTTGCTGCCAAGCTCATGCTGGACCGAGCCTGTATCGGGTATTAAAGCAGACGGCTGCAACCCATGAGGGTTTCCCCCTTTTTTGCTGGGACGTATACTCAATTCATAACGACAACCGAAACAAACAATAACGGAAAATAAATGGCATAAAATAAGTCATAATAATTTTATTTTGTCAAACTAAGTGTCATTAATAGCAAGAGTCCATGGTTATACTTGAAATTATAAGAGTGTTTAAGATCTAACAATGAATTATTTCATCTTTGCCAAAAAAAAAAAGTTTTATTTTTATTTTTATTCAAGTTGTTAGACTTAGACACAACATGAGAATTATCACTTTTAACTGCAATGATCACTTTTATATGACAGATTGCATGTATCGTCCTTGAGAGCAGCTTGGGTCCGATGCCCATCGGACTGAAATTGATTTCGATGAGCTCCAGAGACGTCCGATTCGCTTTAATATCTGTGCACATCACTTTAATATCCGTGCAGTATTGCTTTAATATCTGTGCTCATGGATCCTAAAGTAAATCGGGCAGTTGTGGAACCCATGGGACCCAAATTTGAGTCCGATGGGCATCGTACCCAAATTTGTCCCATTGTCCTTTGTGGATAATCCTCATGCTGTGTTAAGAATATATTAACACAGTATTGAGAATTATCCACAAAGGCTTAGACAATGCATGCAACTGCATTTTGGGAACACTGATGTATGGAACTTTGTTCTGAATTCAATGCTTCCAAAGTTCAAAATTCTAATTTGTAAGGATAAACTGCGAGCTTACAAACCAGTTGTGGGTAATCTACAACCTTATCCTTGTTTTCATAAAACTTCAATATATATATATATATGATGAATACATACTACACAAGGAGGGGGAATTGTAATCCACCAAAAATCATGTAATGTTTCTGGATTAAATCCCCGCACTAGTTCTCTCTAGCTATAGATAAATTTCCAAATCTACAAGGAACATATGAAAGCAAGGTGGAGAAGCTTGGCAAGCACTCACTTGACTAAAATATGAAGAATTACCATAACAGACACATTGTAGACATGAAAGAAAAGCTGTTTCTTCAACATCCTCAAGAAACTTCGATCGGACGGTTATAATAGTGCTTTACCAACTATTGCATTTACTCAGAGCCATCAATTTATTGTTGCTTTTGGCCAGATTGGAAGGATCATCTTAGCTTAGATTCAGCTCCTTTGCTCCGAAAAGAGGAAAGAGAAAAGAAAGAACGAGGTGCTGCAGGAGGAGAGAAATTATTGCAAGCAATCAGAAATTGTTAATGCAACAATAATTGAGGACAAAAGGAACAGTCATCAAACGAGTAAGTTGAAAAACCTATGAGAAATAAGACAAGAGGATTAAACTACAGTCTTGTAAGATTGCAGTAATGAAATTATCATCAAGTGTATGTACCTTTCAGAGCGCTGCCAGACAGCTGATCCTCATGCAACTTGAAGCTTGCAGGAACAGTTGGAATGGAGCTGCGCATTGTTTGAACTGGAAATCCACAAACAAACAAAAATCCAATTAGAGGAGAAGAATGTTTGTACCCCCGTCAGTACAGAAATCCCAGTTATGAACCAAGAATTGTAATCTGGTCAGTTCCAGCATGTATGACCACCAAAGCACAATTCTGGTACTCTACCAACTTATTATATGTAGACCCTTCAACCCCCCCCCCAACTCCTCTCACTCCCCAGGGGAAAAATGATAGTAGCAGAAGTAATAACTACTAAAATAAAGTCAGTACAAGTGTGCCCACTCAAATCTACCAACACTATGAAAAACTTGGTTTGACATACCTTGTTCATCAAAGATATCGCTCTCGCCAAACCCATCATAAGCTGCAAGAGAGTATCCCAGATTTGATCTCCTGAACTCCTCCCCAGGCAGCACCCCACCAAAAGTGGGCCCAACCTCTCCCACATCCAAGATGTCATCATCCCCTTCTGACGTAGTTGATGCAGCTGACACCCAATCATTTACCCCATCAGTCCCACCCCGGTTTTTCCTCCCAAATTTCAACAACCTCTTAAACCCCTTGGCCATATCCTTCTTCCCTGACATGTGAGCCCCACCAATAAGCGGTGCCTGTGCAGCACCCCACTTCTTCCGCACTTGCAGGGAGTTCCATGAGCCTGGGCTCCCCGTGGGTGACTCGGCAAATGCATCGATATCAGATGCTTCATTTTGGTACTGGTAAGGGAAGAACTGCGCAAGCTGAGGAAAATTGGGTCGGGGCACACTTTCTGCGCCAGGATCAACAAAGCTAGGGTTCTCGTTGTCCGAGTCAGCTTGAAAATCCTCACTAGGGTTAGGATTGGGAGTTTCTTCCTCAAACGACTCTGTGTCAAAGTCTTCATTTACATCCTTTATTGGGTCATGAAATAAAACAGGTTGGGGAATAAGACCATTTCCATTCACATCATATGAGGATTGGTATGGATTAGGCAAGCCACTTTTAATAGGCTTGAACCCAAAATTGGCATTGTTAGCATCACTAAGGGTAGAAATGTCTTTTAATTCATTGGTGGTACTAACAGTAGAAACTATGCATTTACGCATGGATTGTGTCCTTCTAGAAATGTCCTCCTTTACCGGGGTACTATTTGTTGTCTCTTCAGTAATGCTCTTGCTACGTGCAAAATTCTTCGTTATCTGTGCACGTGCATTGTTACCTCTCATGGACGCTACTGATGGCCTTGTGTTTTCTTTTCGCAAGTCAGAGAAGTTCGGAACTGACTGGGCTAATGAATTCTCAGGTGGGGCCCGCCGATTCAAGGAATTAGAGTTTGCAGTTGGGGTGCGCGAAGAGGATTTCGGGATAGAAACAGCTGATGGTCCCCTGGGGGTTGAATTGGAAAGAGTTCTGTTTGGCACATGTTTTCTTGAGTCGGCGCTTATTGAGGAGCCATCAGCTGATAGGTTGTCACTGTGAGACTGGTCTTCATCTTCATCTTCAACCATGAATTTTGTAACCTAGATTAAAAATGTAAATCAATGATGTGTATAAGAGCTCGTATGCCTCCCTGAACATTCTTACAAGACTGTCCACTAATATGTCCTGCAAACCTTTGCTTGATCTTATAAAGCACCAGACATAATTGCCTCTCCAGGATTTTTTTATAAATTTCTGGCTAAAACTTAATTTTAGACCCTTAATGAAGTCATAGAACAAAAGAGATCAGAAGTAAAGCAAAACTATACTAACAGTACCTGATCCTTATCTAGCAACTCTGAGTGTGAGCTAAAAGACATCTTCCTGGAAATGCGGGTCCGACCTGGCTCAGACCGACAAAACCTTGTTTTCATCTCAGCCCGGCTTTTCTCCAAGTTTTCGTGCATGGCCTTTAAAGAGGCCTCCTTTTGGTGACGTGTAGACCTACATTCTGCCTTTAATTTGGCCTCCCTTTTGACAGTATATTTTTCATAGAATTTCCCTCTTAACTCCTCTGGCAGACTGTGGGCACCACCATCTGGGCTCTCTACCATTTTTAAAAGTGCACTTGAGTTGAAATCGAAGTTTTTGGTGGGAGTGGTCTCTTTCACAGCCTTTGTAATTGAAAAAATGAAATTCAGAAAAGGTATTTAATATAATCATAATTGTACGGTACATGCCAGGTCAGTACAACCCAGCAACTGTAGATGTGAAATTGCTATGTTCAACATTGATTCATGTTCTTGTGATGATTTTCAATTGCAACTAAAGTATATTATACATTCTTCACCATATCTTTTGGCTTCATGCATAAACTAAGAAGAAACAAAGAGAGAAAGATCTTTTTATTTGTTACCTGAATATCCTTAGGCTTAGTATTCCTCCTAGCAGATAGCACATTATCATTTGGAACTCTGAGTTTATGCGCTGCAAAGAGCTTCTCCAGCTCCTCAGCCTTCACTTGCAACTCATCATTTCCAATTGGTTGCCTCATAACCCGTGCCTCAGTCTTGCTTGTCAGTTCACTTTCTCCGCAAGCCGCATCATAAGTATTATCTTGTGCCATCTTACCAACTAATTGCTGTGGCAACACCTCGGATGGAGCTTGTCCTGATTTTCTCTGAACAGTTCTAGCTCTTGACTTCTTATCTGAATCCTCAGTTTTGCGAACTGTTACCCCATTTGAGTGGGAATCCCTCACTCTAACATTGTCAGAAGGGCCTTTGCTAGGTCGTGATGGTGACTCCTCTTGGTCTCTTTGAATAACTGGACCAACTGAAACTGTGGCCACCTCTATATCTTTCATCATAACCTGCTCAGCCTCGCATACTGGTACAATAGCTGGGCTCACATTTGTTTTTTGGAAAGTCTTGAATTGGGCCACAGGAGCAGTTTGTTGGTTTTCCTTGACACGCACAGAATTGCTCACCTCCTTGACAATATGTTCCTTCTCGTCAGCACAATCTCTTGATTGAGACAAGCATTCTCTAGGATTAGATTTAGTATCAGGGCTTTCTATCTCACTAAGAGTAGTCTTTGATGTGACATCTTCCATTCTAGGACTGAAGCCAGTACCGTTAACAGGTCGAGGTTCTGACGTGGGTGTCCCAGCTGGGGTACCATTATCCTTCCTTTCACTTGTATCACTGTTAACACTGGTACCCAGATCAATGCTCATGTCACTAGCCCCACTCCACCTCCTCAAAACAGACTTCTCCATTGATGTATTGGAAAGGACTCTCCTGTGCTCGGGTTTGCTACCTGAAACTGCCACCTTGGCCCCACCAGAAGATACAGTTGAGGTTGAGGCTTGTTTCTCAAACAGGCTAATTCTATCCTGAACACTAAGCCGTCTCGACCCAGTACTAGAAGCGGCACTAGTACTAGCACCAGTACTACCAGTCTGCTGTGGTTCTACCTGGTCGGGCTGTTTTTCTTTTTCCTCCGGTTGATTAATAGGTTTAAAACGCTGAGCTGGCACAGGATCTGACACAGGCTTTTGCGGTTTGGGCCCAGTATGGTGAGGTGATTCAGGTTCATCAATTGACATGTCAGACCCAGATGAGGCACGAAGGTTAGAATCATCAAATTCTTTACACTGAGATTGGGTGTGTTGATGTTTTGGAACAAGGTCAGGTCTACGATGACACAGAGAGATAAATTTGGTGCACGCCTCACTGAATCAGTTAAATGACAAATTAGTGCATGCAGTGCAATTTATAAAGATAAGGAAACCTTTGCATAAACAGAGTGGAGTTGGCAAATGGGCAGATTTAGTCAGGATTACTTCTGGTCATGCCAATTTCAGTCGGTTTAGTTTTGGTTCCAGTACAAATTATATCAGTCCTCCAGTTCAGGCCAATTGAATTTAACTTTAGGTTATTAAGGCGGGCCATTTTGAGTACAAGTTGTTCTGGGTTAAAACAAAATAATATTCTTTCCAAAAGTTATGTGAGGGATGAATGTGTGGCTCATGAAAAATCGGTGTTTTCAGCAAATGCCGCTCTCCGTTTGTGTTTTTTGCAACCAAGTAAAACCAGAAAAAAAATGAAAAACAGTAATAGTATGACATATGAGGGTTAAGATGCTTCCATTTTTTGTGCCTCCATCATGTTTTTAAATTTTCTAATAATAAAATTGCTAAATCTTGTATGCCAAAAAAACCCGATAAATGTGATCTATATTATTCTCTCTACATGCACATAAAACATTATCACTTTTCAGATTTAGTTTTATATGAATCAATAAGTTAAAAATCAACATCTAGAAATTATCGACATAGGTGTATTTTTATATGTTGTAATCAAAACAAAGTCAAAACTGTTTTATTTTGACTTTTACCTTCTAAATTTTAAGTTATTAAAGATTTAAATTTGGAGGCATTTGAACCCTCCTCATGATATGCATATACATATATATAGATAGATAATATACTTTAAGCGGTGCGCCCCAAATTGGTCCGAAAAGAGGAGAAGGTCAGAGACAGTGTCAAGCATAAAACCCGCAGCGGAGGCACGTGTGCAAGCTGTCGTCAAGTCTTGTTTCACCGCCATCAAGCGCACGTCTATTGCTTTAAGTAACTCTTTTCTGTACAGACAAGTCACAAGCAAAAGAAATCATGCCAATGAACATTGGTGACAATCATCTCCGTTTTCAAAACAACAGTTGAATTTGACTCCTTTTTAGGGAATAAGGAATTTACTTTGTTATGTCGGCCGATGTTGCCAAGGTTGTCTCGTTTTGACCTAAACAAAGAATAATGTCATGAAATGGTGCAACCAATTTCAGAAGTAATGCAAACAGGAAACCAAAGATAAGGATGTCATCCAGTTTTGACCTTAAGTAAAATCCCAAGAAATGGTCCATCTAATTTTCACAAGAACACTAATAGAAAAACAATGATCTTCCATTATTAAAAAAAATTATTAATATAGCAGCATTGGTTAAGTCTTCTGAGAATGTTTTATGCAGTCAAGGTCAAACGCACTAAAATTATGGTGTTATTAAAATTAATAAAGCATCTGCCTCATTGAGTGCATAAAGTAAAGGAGTGTCTAATTAATAATTTAACAAGGAACTTCTTTTATTCTGCTCCTAAGTAAAACAATATATCACGTACACCCTTCAAAATGAAAAATATTGTGTATGCTCCTCCAAATAATGGGGCATATCATCTGCGATGCTCTTAGGGTTTCTTCCGACATACATGGATTATCCCTCATTTATAAAAATTGGAAGGAAGGATCGTCTGGCATCCTTTGAGAAAGAAAGACATTGGTGGACAGCAGATGATTTATTTTCTTTATGTTTCACAGGGGCGCCAATGTGATACTTGGGTTGATTTCACAGGATATGCATAGTATCTCTTGTTTTGCAAGGATTATGTGATATAATTTCAGATTTTCTCCGGATACACATGAAATTGTCATATTTACCGAATGCTACTTTCTCCCATGAAGCCATGATCTTAGTTGTTCAACAGAAGAAAATCCACATGATCCACACCATATTTGGTTGAGAGTTGAGAGTTGAGATTTGAAAGTTAGAAAACTAAAAGTTCATTTCTAAAATTTAGATGTTCAGTAATCTAGAGAAAAATATACGTTTTAAGTCATGAAGGTACTCCAGACATTGAAGAAGAAAAAAAACATTTCTTACAGACATTGACAAGGGCATACAGGAAATAATTACATCATGATGGCAATGTAGATACTTTGCATTATGGCATGATTATAGAGGATCTAACTTAGTTTAGTTAAATGGAAAATGTTATCATGTAAATATAAAACAAGTCCAAAATTATCTTATTCAGATAGATAAAGTGAGAAAACATACCAGCTCCTGAAGAAAGAGGATCTCCAATTCCCTGAGAGAGAATGATAACTTTTGAGATTATGGAGAGAGAGGGGATAACATGTGGTCACTTTTTTCAAATTGATTTTTGTCCTGTTGAATTGCATAATTGAGGCTGAACTAAAAAGAAATATGACTAAATTAAGTTTTAATGGATCCAAAATTGCACAATCGAGGAATAGTTCCGCAAAAGTTGAATGAAATTTGCAAAATGCAATCCCCATGAGTACGACCTCAGTTTTTTGCAACTGGGCTTACCTGTGAATAAATCCTCCTGGCTCCTTCGAGTTGCGACATCTCCGCATCTAATGTGTTTGCAAGTTCCACTACCTCTGGCGTGCTGACAAATCGCACAAATCTGCATAAACATTTTGTTAGAATTTTAGAGTGAATATAAAACAGCTCCATCAACCATCTCATGATTACATATCCAAATGGTATGAGCTTATTTACCTCCTAGCAGTATATCAGTTCAACCTTGCAACATATAGAGTGATACAAGTAATAGAATGATGATGATGATGATGATACGAGTAATAGAATGATGTATGCTCTGTAGACACAGCATAGACTATGGTTTACAAAGTAACTGCATTGAGGAGTATAGTTGGCAATTTGGCAATTGAAAGAATCTCACGGCTATTATACTAGTGCAGTACCTCTCAAGTGTCCCTTTGTTGAACCAAGCAGCCCCATTGCCTCTTTTCTCTAGTTGAAGTATTATGGAAGACTGTGCAGACTGCTCTTCAGCCACCTTCAGGTGTGTAATAAAAGGCTTCAGAAATCCTGATGCAATTTTTTCTGTTCTTCCCCTTCCCGAAACAAACAACTCGCATCTGAAACAATTAAAAAGTAGTATTAACATCAGATGATAAGCATATTTCCAAACCCACCCTTAATCTAGGGGAAATTATCAGTTTGGTCCTAAACTTCAATTCATAATATTGTTAAGGAAAAAATAGTAGATAGGTCCTTCATAGATGAACCAGATAGATACAATGCCTCTGGTCAGCAAATTAATGATTATTCTGCAAATAAAAACTAGGAACCAAATTTAAGATTGCTAAGTACGGATTCTTTGCTAAATGTGCTTAAACTAGTCTCAAAAAAGGAAGGTACGGAGCAGAGACTATACCGTGAGCGCCTAGGAGATAGCTGAAATAGAGCGTAGTCCAAAGGAGCATCAGTATCCATAGCCTGTCATAAAATTCAACAGATCTGTCAGATCAACCCCATTTTGCATAAATTCCAGTTAAAACGCAAAATTGCAAAACCCACTTTACACTAACCGTTACTCGATCTAGTGAAGATCCCTGATTTAGTAGGAATCAACAAATTTGTGGTAATGTCGCTCTCTTTCCGGAATAGGATCTCGGATCTGTCATTCAAGTCTCCTTCCTCTCTTAAGAATGCTCTCTCTCTCTCAGGAGTAGCGAAGAAGGGAAATAAAAAGCCTCTCTTTCTCTGTCTGAGTAGCAAAGAAGAAAGAGAAAGAGCAAGTGTTGGTATGCGGTGTGTGGCGTCTAGCTCAAGACAAATGGCGTTGGTATTTGGTAACGGTGTTTTACGTAAGCGTCACCTCTCTCTCTCTCTCTAAAATCAAAATTTTGTGCGTCTCTTTCGGAGGGGAAGAGAGAGAGAGTAAGTAGGGGAGGTGTGAGAGTGGAAAAGCTTTTCTGGACAACTACTTTGAGCTCAGGATTTGTTAATTGTCAGTTATGCCCCTAGTCGATGGATGGTACGAAAATTTAATTGGTATTGCGCTCCTCTACTGGGTCCGACCCGCCCCGCTCCGCTCCCAGAGGATTAGTTTTACTTTGGATTCAGACCCTTTTGACAGAAATTTCTATTTGTAGAAATTATTTAAGAATAATATAAGATAATAGATGAATTGGCTTGAGATTTTTATCCATAGAAGGAACTGAAAAAATATATTCTCTGATGCTAAACAATTCAAGTCAGTGGTTTCGTGCATAATTACATTACAAAGTCTAAGAAAAATTTTAAAAAAAAATTCTATGAATAAATTTAGTGGCAATATGACAAGTTATCATTATAAAATATATATTCAAGTCACCTAGGCAAGTGGTGTAATAAACCAAGGGACAACGTGTTACTTCTTTTCAGCTAGATTCTAGTTTCTCATCTCATTTCAAGTAAAAAAGATCAACATGCACCTGAAAAATTCAACAAGATTCTTGCTTTTGCACAACTTGATAAACATATATATGCATGGTTTGAATTTTTTGTTTCTGTCTTATAATCATTATAATCCAATCATTTGCACAACTTTTTTGTCTAATACCAATCAAATATGTTTAATTTGTTCAAAACAGGTTCAGTTGTGGAGCATTAGCAACAGTTTGAGTACGGTTTTAAGTACCAAGAGGTCTCAAATTTCACCTATAAAATTGCCCTCTACATCATCATTGTTGATTAGAACTTAGAACATCCAAAGCACAAAAAGAGAGCAAAAATATTGAAAATTCAGCCCACAGAAAAAAAAATAGCAAAGAAAAAATTATACCTTCTACAAACATTCCCATAAATCCTAATAAAATAAGATTAAAAAAAATATAAGTGACAATCCTGTTATGTAATTATATTAACTAAGCTCGCAAAATTCTAAAATCATCGTCACGGTTATCTAACGACGAGAATGAAGAATCAACGTGACTTGAGATTTTTATCAAATTTTCACTTTCTTTTAGTCGTTTTCTTTTTCTCTTTTTTCACTTCTTCTTTTTATTGTTGTTATATTTGTTCATCTTATTTGTAACTATTATTACTGAAGTAAATTTTTGAAAGCTAGAATTAGTAAAGACCAACTTTTCGGGTGAATGTAGTGTCTAACACCTTTCTCATTCATAATCAAGACACGAACTTAGTTATTAGCCATAGACATAAATAAATAAAATTATATATTTTCCGTAACATTGCGGGTGGCGACTCCAAATCAAATTTAAATCAAACTTAAAAGGTTGAGTCGAGCGTCGGTTTCATAGTGCGGTAGCTACAATACTTTTCACAATTCTAAAGAAATTGGAAAAAAAAAAATATTCTTTCTATGGAATCAAAATTCCCATACATTCTATCTGTAATTCAATATTAGTTTATATTATTTCCATAAATAAAAAATTCTATTTTTTGTGCAAGTGAGCTCTCTTGTACCTACAATGTGTATTGCATTTCATTGATTTATCAATATATTACAATGTATTTTTCAAAATGATAATTAATATCATAATGCAACCGGAAATACCCTAATTAATAACTAATGTATAATGGTGATGTTACACCATTCTTATCTTTAGTTCATTTTTTATATTGAATAAAATAAAGTAGTTGTGGTATAATTAAAGTATCATGCTTGACAAATTATAGAGTTCTCTGATGCATTATTGTTCCAAGGCTTCAACTGTTTTTAGTAATCTACTGTTGTTGTCAGCTTGTCATGTCCAACTTATGAAATAATTCATTTTTTTTCAAGTCAACATGCTTGGAACTTATAGAATAAGCAAAGTTGGTACAAAAGTCATATAATATGGGCATCTGGGAATCGGTTCATTGAGCAATGAGCAAGGTTTATTCCCTTCATTAAATGTACTACAAAATTTCAAGACTTTTCTTTAATACTTGTTAAGTACATACTGGTATATCATATGGTACATCTTGTGCAATTTTTTCTTCGTATTGTGACTCCACTTGTTTACTTATCTTTTTATCATTTTGCCATAAATGCTTGTGTTTTCCAAAGACACGAAGTTTAAAGAAGTGCTATAACTTAAGTTCTTTAAATCTCAGTCAACTATTTTGTCCCTTTTTTTTTTGGTAACTATAAAAAATAAAAAGGCAAGTGTCAAATATATATCATACAACAATTAATTAACTTTTCAGAGTAGTTCAAACAATTAATATGAAAGTTCAAAATAATAAGTATTTGCTGTACATTAAACTACAAGAATGGAGCAGTATCCGCGAAAGTAAAAAAAAATACTATTGCTGAGAATACACCGACATAAACATGTTATTTCTAAACATATTAGTATTACTAACATGATTATTCGCCACGATACCGTAAGGAAAAAAATATTTTTAACCTCGCGGATACTATATATCTCATTCTTAAGTAAGTTTACGTTAGGATTAGTTCAAATAATGATCTAAATGTCCAACCAAGCATAAGTATCTATCCGTTTCTCATATTTCAATATTGCAAAGATGTCTCGTATTTGAAAATAGTTTTTAGCAATAATTTTGTGATGACATATTACTATATTTTCTTAGAAGTATTATTAGTGAACAATTATATATATACAAGATTCATATAAACTTCTACAATTTTAAATTTTTTTAGTTTGTCAGTCACAGATTAGGAATTTCAAACCCAATCACTGTCAATATTTTTGAAAATCTAAATAAAAACCAGATCCAACCTCTGCACATTACTAATATCGTTCTCTCTCTTAAATTTAATAAAAAAAAATATTATTTTTTTGTAATTGGTAGATCTCATTTCATAAATTATATTGCATGATGTTTCAGCTGTAAATATCACAAAAATCAAAGATATCCCTTTGTTTTATTTGCCTTAAATAGTTAAATTACTTTAAAAATTGTAATTGAAGAAGAAAAATAAATGCCCTTAAAGAAAACTGAGTCTATGGTACAATGCATAGCACGGATAGGTTCGTGATACAAATCAATATGTTTATTTTCAAAATTTTAACGGTTGATTTGAACCGTTCAATATAATCTCTATATATAAATATGTACCTGCATACCGAATTTATATTTTTTTATAATTTTTTTACTATTTATTAAGATAGGTAGAAAATCACTTGATCTGAAAATTCTGGACCATCCAAAAACAGTGATTTTCTATTTATCTTAAAAAATAGTAAACAAAAATTCTTAAAAAATATATAATTCGGTCTACAAGTACATATTCATATAGTAATCATGTTGAGCAGTTCAGATCGACCTTTAAGATTTTGAAAATGAAAATATTAATCTGAATTACAGACAAATCCGTGCTATGCATAGTGCCATAGTCTCACTCAAGAAAACTATGCTTCATTGAACTGTATAAAATTTTAATCACCCAAAATTAACAATCTTAGCAAATCAGTATCTAGAAAAGAATATATATTTTGTATATATATACACACTCTTCCACACCAAGTCAAAAAATTTGAATTGAAAGAGGGGAGCGTACATCATTAATCATTCCTAGAAGCAGCATGGCAATGTAAATTGAGGTCTAAGTTGTAAATTAACCCCGTGTAATTTAATCTAAAAAACAGCAGAAATGCCGGAGACAAAAATTCAGACAATAAAAAAGATTAAATTTCAAACGCGCCGAGAAAAGCAGAACCCGGCTGTTTATTAGCGACAAATCAGAAATCGAGATCCTCTGCAGCCTTCACACTTTATTATTATGTGTGACGAATCAATAAGATGTCTGGAGTCTGGAGTCTGGATCTCGCACATTGTTGCAAATTTTACATTTGCTGTAGAGGATCCAGACTCTGGAAGTAACCTGACAACATTCTCTGTCATTTATGATTTATGTAATTCCGGAAATATGGAATGTGAAATTATCCCATACAATATTTAATTCGACTATGGTTAAAATATGTTATTTGTTTTGTCTTAATTATGTTTCACATTTTTGTATCTGTTTTAAAATTATAATATTTGATTTGATCAGCTCAGTGTGATTTTCTTATTATTATGTATTTGGAGATTAAATTTTATTTTTTTGGAATTATTTTCCGATAAGTACAAAATTATTGTTTTCAGAAGATTATAGACCATCCAAAAAGGTAATTTTGTACTTATCTAAAAAGACAGTAAAAGAATTTCAAAAAAAAAATTGGTGTTCAAGCATATTTTAATATAAGATTATTTTGAGCGGTTCGAATTGATTATTTGAACTTTAAAAACAGATAAAAGAATGTGAAGTATGATTAGAACATTAAACCAATGATGCACTTTAATATTCTCTGTAATATAAGTTTTAAAATTTGGAACTTACAATTCTCCGCACAAAAAATAATATCTTATATTTAATTATATTAAAGAGTGAGGCAGGGTACTATGTATAGTACGGAACAGTTCGTACTATGAACGAATATCTTTATTTTAAAAAATTTAATAGTCAATCTGAACCACTCAATATAATCTCCATATGATTGATTTTTATTTTTTATTTTTTTTACTATTTTTTAGATAGGTAAAAATTCACTTGATCTAAAAATTCTAAAAATTATAAATCATTGAAAAGTATTGATTTTATACCTATCGGAAAAAAATAGTAATTTTTTTAAAATTTAATCTGTGAGGACATTCACTCTAAACATTTTAAATATCTTGCATGTTGTGTCAAGAAAATAATAAATTAAACAAGAAAAAATATGAAAAAGAAAAAGAAAGTTCGACTTCCGAGTTACTCATAAGGTGCGTAATAAATTATTAAATTACAAGGGCTACTTGCCAAAAATAAAAAAAATGCAAGGAATGTGGAGATGAGAAACTGCCAACCCTTATAACTATTTTAGCTTGTTTATTAGAAACTTGGGAAAGTTGGTTATCTGTTACTCTAAAATCTTCAAATATGAAAAATGTCATTACAAAACTATAAATCTGAAAAATGTCACTCTAAACTTAGTTAATTCTTAAATTTACCATAAATACACATTTTTTATATATTTTTTTATTAAAAATTAACTGAAAAATACAATTTTGAGATACATATTTCTGGATTTCCCTATATACCCTTCAGACCCCTCATTATATGTATCTCAAAACTGTATTTTTCAATTAAATTTTAATAAAAAAATATATAAATTGTGTATTTGTAGCAAATTTAAGAATTAACTAAGTCTAGAGTGGCATTTTTCAGATTTATAGTTTTGTAATGGCATTTATCAGATTTGAAGATTTTAGAGTAGCAAATAGCCAATTTTTCCTATAAACTTTTCAATTCCCTAAAGGTGTAGTGTTTACTTCCATTCGGAGCCAAAATATTTGTGTCGGTGTTCATGTAGGAAAGAGGAGCAAAAATTTTAATTTTTAGAAATTAAAAAGATAATTATAGGAAATAAGATGAGCTGTTTTTTTTTTTCAATAAATAAATAAATAAATAAAACTGAATCAATAATTTGGTTTCATTGAGGACAAGCCAATGGTCCGATCCATTTTATTTTCATACCAACGACCATACAATATGAAAGAAAAAAAAATGAAGAAGAAACATGGGGTCAAGTCCCCAAATTCTATTCATCAATATGAAAATTAATGGGACGGAACATTGATTCGATAGTGGTTCGGTTAGATTAATTTCTAACTCAAATGTAATTAATTATATACTAAATTTTCAAGTTGGACCAAAATTTTCTGTTTTAAAATTAATGATCCAAATTTATCTTGTGCAGTCAGGGACTTTTTTTTAATAGAAATCCAGCATTACATAAAATATTAACATTAGTATAATAATTGTATTGGAATTATATGGATCAATAATAAAACAATTCTCAGACTTTTATGGGAATCTAATATAATTTATTTTTAAGAAAGTTACGTATTACACTAAAAATATTGTGTGTATGTTTATACGAATAAGGCTGGCGTGCTACCTGTAGTATAATGACATGTCATGATACCTCTTCAAAAACTTATTAAGTAGAATTCAAACGACAAATCCAAACCGTTGAAACCGATCTACTTCACGGGTGATGTATTTACCTATAAAATTTACAAATTTTTACATTCATTTAGTATAAAGTCAAGCGGTCAAAAAAATAATGAAAAATGAATGTATTAAAATTAACTTATAATTCTTATTTTTTGACCGCTTGACTTTATATCACATGAATTCAAAACATTATAATTTTGAGATATAAATACATCACTTATGTAATAGATTGGTTTCAACGGTTTGGATTAGCCATTGAAATATATCCAATACGATTTTGAAGAGGCAGCACGACATGTCACTATGCTACAGATAGCACGCTAGCCTTATTCATGTTTATACAATTAAATAAAATAACGCAGTACATTGATTGGTTGATTCCTTACTAAATATGCTTAGAGTAAGGCTTGAGTGCTATGGAAGGTCATCCGTATTGCGGCCTCAAAAAAATATTGTATAAACTTCAAATTTCAATTTAAGTAGCTCAGTAAATTGATTATATAATAAACTTATATCATACTAATTTTTACTATTTTTGAATTTTTTTACTATTTTTTTATGATTTATAAAAGATGACAAAAATGACCTAAATTGGTTATAAAAATTTGATATGTTATATATAAAGACTTGCACGCATAAGTTTAAATACTTGCATGCGCCAATTGTAAATGCACTATTGACCTTCTCGGAGGTGGTTTTGGTCAAAATTCGCTAGTCGGGGGACCGTGGATTAAGTCTAGAGTGCAGTTATCAAGTCTTCGTAAAAAGTTGATGTCCATTATTTATAAAGACTCGGTGTGTTTGGTACAAAAATTTGATATGTTATGTATAAAAACTTGCACGTATAAGTTTAAATACTTGCATGCGCCAGTTGTAAATGCATTAGCGACTTTCTAGGAGGTGGTTCTGGACAAAAGTTGTCAGCTGGAGGACCGGTGCATTTATCATGTCTCAATTTAAAATTAATATAAATTATTACTTCATATTGTTTAATATTCTCATGTACAATTAAAAAATAGTTTTATCAAAATTTATTTGTCATGAATAATATATTTTTTGTACAAATAAAATAAAGCATCCAATACCAAATTAAAAATAGCAAACATCAGATGTATGTTTGTTGTTTAAAAGCTCCGCCTTGCACGTCCAACTGTCCAAGATATTATGTTCATTTCGTACTTAAATTAAAATTGAGTATAAATAGTAAATTACTGCCAAAATTGATCGTTATCACTAATGACATAGTTCGAGAAAATAATTGACAAAATTAAAAATATAAAAAATTAACTTGTGACGAGCAAAAATTTACGAGCTTCCGATAACATTATTTTATTTTATTTTTTAAATGAAATGGTTCCCGTACTGTTCCAACGGTAAACTATTGCTTTGATATAAGAGATGGATTCTTGCATCTGTTCATTTCGTTGTGTATACCAAGAATTATTTAAAACAAATTTTGGTACTATTTCGACAATATACATAAAAATTAATGTAATTTATGTCACGTCACGATATTGACCATTTAATTTATTCGAAGGAGTTATTCTTAAAACATCTACATCACAGCAACTCAAATGAGTTTTTAAATGACTACTGTTCACTTTTTAAAAATTAAGATCTCTAAAATTTCTAACTCTCACAATTCTAAAATTAATTTTAGAGTTTCTAATAAGTCACGTCAACAATAAATTAAAAAAAGACATAATTTGAGCCAATTATTTGACCGGCGTGAAGTTTATAAATAGTTTCTTAATAAAAAAAATTCCCGCATAATTTCTAAATAAGAAACTCTCTTATTTTCTAAAACTGAATTAGAAACTGTCACATCAGATTAGAAACTCTCATAGCAATACATTGTAAATGCTCTTACTTTTCTCTCATCGTTTATAAGTATGTATGTCTAAGGTGTTATGTAGTTTTTTTTTTTTAAATTATACATTTTTTTGTATTTCTCTGCTGAGATTTTTTACGCAATCTTTTGTTCCTCATTAACGTTTAAAAACTTATTTATTTTCGAATTTTTAGCATTAAAATATTTTGATAGAAAATTATATTATTCAAAAATTTATTTTTCTTCAGTAATTTTTGCAAGCTGGGTGTAAATTAGAAAGTAAAAAAGAATAAACAAAGCGCGTCAATTAATGTTCAAAGTTTTAAGTTTTTTAGTTGAGTACAAGTACTTCTCACGGGCTTTAAATGACAAAAAAAAGTACAATAAATCACTAGAATTTCCAAGCTTATGTTCCCACTCAAATCAAGGAAAAAAGGTATTTGCTACAATTACAAAAGTTTTACCAAGCGACAGTTTCCCGTCATTTTTATTTATATCCAACAATAAATATAAATTATCAAATATACTCACTAAGGTTAAAATAATTTTAAAAATAACCAAACAGTCAATTATTGGCCGGTTCCTATTTTTTATTAGAACCGGTCCATAATTAGTCGGTTCTTAATTATTATTATTTTTTTTTAGATTGGAGGAGTTATTATCTCATCTTTTCATGCAAATCAATTTCACACTTTCTATGTTGCTTGTAGAGTCTATTGTCACGAGTTAATATTAATTTTCCAACATATTACACCTCAAGACAGTTTAATTTATACTACGACTTAAGTTGTCAAACGAATGTAAAATATAAGAATCATGATAAAGAAATAACTTAATCCTCCATAGATTTAAGTAGCAATTAAAAATTGACATCCTCTGCCATCTTTAAAAAAAGAGTAATAGATAATGGGGGCAATTTAAGTAATTTTTTTTTCCCATAACGCTCGTACTGCCAATGAACTAATAAATGGATTCAATTTCTTTTTTTGAGAGCAGTGGAGAACACCTACCGATTTTCATTAAACATGAAAACCAATACAAATAGATTCGATTATATAGCTTATTAATTATTCATGTTTGAGAGGCCAAACTCCATTTCTTGGTATTTAATGCATCTGAGAACTGACAATGTAAAACTTGCTAACATTAAAAATAGAATCACTGAATCTACGGATTAAAAGTAATGAAATTGTCTCATTCTCATACGTACAATGAAGGCCTGAATTCAAATTTAAACAGGTTTGAATTTAAGTTGAAAAACTGAAAAGGTAGAGAGATGTGGTGTAAATGGTGTCTAATGAATAGTAATAGGAAAGCATAAAAAAAAAACAATTTACATGTTTAAAAGCTTAGATTAATTTTCTTTCGTATTAACACGATGACTCTCGTTGCAAATTAAATAAAGAAAATGAAGCGAGGGAAAAAAAATTGAGAAACGCGGAAGATATATGTTGACTAAAAATATTAAAAAGAAAGAAAGGGTTATATTATGCTCTCGTTGAATTCTAACTTGTCCAAACGGGTACTGATTTACAAATACAACAAATTATTGCGGACAATTGAATTTAGAGGAGGGTTCAAATACAGTATCTTTTTTGTGCTCCAATATGTTCCACATTCTTTATCTCCGTTTTCAAAATCCGAACAATCAATCCGAACCATTCAACATGATCTTCATAATAAAAATATGCTTGGAGACCAATTTTTGTATTTTTTAAAATTTTTTACTATTTATTTTTATAGGTACAATATCACTTTATCTGATAGTTTGGAATCTCCTTAAAAAATTTCTAAAAAATATAAAATTCGGTCTCCAAGCATGTTTTATTATGAGGATCATGTTGAGCGGTTTGGATCGATTGTTCGGACTTTGAAAACGGAGATAAAGAATATGAGTATATTGAAGCACAAAAAATAGTGCATTTGAACCCTCTCTTGGATTTAATAAGGTAATGTCATTTATTTTATTTTTTCTATTTTTTTATCATTTTGTATCTAGTATGCAATAATAATAATAATAAGTTTCAAAGGTGCTAATCATAGCATCAATCTGTCGGTGCTACACTTAAAATTTTATTTTTGAGATTCAAGCAGTCAAATTAAATATTAAATGCCAAAATTGTAAAATTCTATTTCTTATAAGATTGGACAAGCAAATCAAATTGAGCAGTTTAGATCAACGGTTTAAATCTCAAATCAAGAACTGGAACTATCTCATTGATCAGCCAGTTTTTAAGCATAACACCATGTCACCATCTATGTGAGTCACTATGTTTCCTTTTCCGTTTAAAATATTAACAAAGTATGCACATCCATCTTCATATTACACTATATTTTGTTAGTAGAATGGAAAATAATAACATGATAATTTAATTGGAAGAAAAATTATTCACACAAAAAAAAAAATTAGTGATCTTTGCGAAATTTATACTAATTTTTTTTGTGACGTTGCAATTGAGAGATTTCACTGTTTTGGTGTTGTAATTCACATGGGATCCTTCATCCTTGCAGCAGTGGCATGCCACAACTGTGAACGCTTCACCTCTCTCCGTTACTGCATTTGAGAATCTTTTACAATTAGTAGATCTGGACCGTTATTTTTAACTTGGCATGAATCTCAAAGCCCAATAATACTACCCACCTGCGCTGGCCCGAATCCTGAAGTAGTGAGATTAAATCTCAAACCGTAAAGTTAGGCCTATTCTGTACGGTATTGGAGAGGAGTTGAATCCTTCGCCTACTGTGAAGAGAAAAGGCCAGAGGGGGCACAAAAGCCGAATACTGAGCTCGTGCTCGGTGCCTTAAAGTGCAGTCAATATTTTAATTTTTTTTCTTTCCAGTACTGTCCCTGACAAAACCCATTTGCCCATTTGCGATTTGCCCCCACAAACCCTCTATTATTTGGGTTCAGCTTTCTCTCCCAATTTAAACACTGTGAAATACTGAAGAATTCAGAGTAGGTCCGATGGGCTGGTTCGATGGATGAAATGACCATTTGATTGTATCAAGATCCGTAATAAATACATTAATATATGTGTAAGTTTGTTTTAATTTCCGTGCATACTAATCTTAATGCTAATTGTACAGTTCTAGAGCTAATTGAACCTAAAAGTAGATCTGATACCCATCCGACCTACTCCTAACTCAATATTGAAAGCATGAGTTATGTCCTGATTTTTCTCACAAATACTTGATTGTTATTTTTTTTGCTTTTTGGTTTTAAATCAATATGGTCCTGTAAGTATTAATATATTTTAGTGTTATCGTAACCGGATCATCTGTTTGATCTGGTTTGTTCGAAAGTTTATTTTTTTGTTACTGGATCAAAAATAATTTAGTAAGTTTTTTTTTTATTGAAACTGCAAATCAGATTTTTTAAAAAAAAATCCGATTTAAAAATGCTCATTTTTTTCTACGCATCCAATGAGTTTATTTTGTAATTTGAATAAGGAATGGGAAAATAAGAAAATTTGCTTTTTGCTTGTATCTAAAATAACATTTGTTGATATGCATCAAGGATTAAGCTTTCTTAAGACTTAATCTGATTTCTTTAGCTTCTTTAATCGCTTAATTCTTGTCAAACACCGATTCCTTAGCACGGATTAAAATCATTTTCTTTAGTCTCTTTTTGTCTAAATCTTAATTCTTTGTTCAGATCTTAAAGCACCTCTACTCTTTCATTTAGTTTCCTTAACTTTCACCCATAGATTAACACAACCGAACATCAGTTCCTTAGTGCCCTTAAACTCTTAATCCTTCACTGTTAATTTCTTGTTGCCAAACAACCTTACAAAGCATAACCGAAGGCACATGTTATCTTTTGACTACATATGTGGGTTAGACAAAACTTTAGCACAGGTCTAGGTCTTCTACTATTTTTGTACTAAGATACACTCATAGTCATATAGTGTATGTTTTGGTTATCTAACATGGAATCATCATATTTTTTATGTTTTATCCATCTAATCTTAGCACCAGTATACATGAATTTATGTTGCTTTCAGGACTAAATTGTGGATCGTTAGTTAAACCGTACCTCTCAATCAGGCTTCAGCACTTGTGACATTTCTGATTTTGAATTCAGTCCACACACTATTACACATGTCAATTTTATTTGATAGTAGTAGGTCATTTCGCCATCTATAAAACTTTAACAATCGTGCAGTGTTCCAGCTTTCTAGGCGTCCACACACTATGTTGATGTTTGGCTATGAAGTGGAGCAAACCACTTATTTCATATTTAAACTCAAATGAGGAGTAAAATAAAAGAATTAAGACATACTAATAAGTGAGTTAATTTGAAATAAATTACTCTATCTATTCGGATGGATTTATTTGCTCTATAATTTATATACACTTTATCCGTAAAACCATCTGTCACAAACAGAAGTTTATTTTTCAATATCTTACTCTTTAAACTGGATTAATTTAAATTGTTACTTAAGCTAACAAGTTATAAAATATGAGAAGTAAAATGAGGTAAACAATCTAATTTTCTTTAAATCTATAACAACAACAAAACATGATCAATGCTAGTTGAAACTGGAAATCTGTTTGTAGAGAAAGGCTTTGGAAAGCCGTGCAAACAATCTTTGTTTCTAGTATAGAGGAAAGATGGCGAAATGGGCCTAATATGCCTGAAAAAATGGCCTTTATTTATTAGCCTTTTTTTTAAAATATCACCGTGTTACCATAATAGGTAAATAGCATTTATTTAGCATGTCCAACCCATTAAAATTGAATGAGATTTGACAAATCTTAAGGGCAAACTTTTTGAAAAAAAAAATCAGCAAAGAATAAAATTTTCATTAAATTTCATTATGTCTTTGTACAAGAGACTTAGCTTTTGAATTTAGTAATAATGTAAAGCATAACAGCAGCATTTCATCAAAAGATAACAGGCATGACTAGGCTTAAATCTGTCTTGTAACATCTCAGATAAATGTTGCTAATCTTCAGGAGCACCAAATCAAATAACATTAATAAATAGGTGCGCTCGAATTAATTTTTAATCCTATTATGTAAATTTAATTGTTCTACAATCAAATTAATGCATTCTTTGTATAAACTTGTGTACTGGCGCTTTGTTTATGCAACAAAAAGCAGTCAGTCGGATTTGCAAATTCTTATCAAATTTCACTTTTCATTTTTCAAGCAAGCTGCAAGCACATAATCTTATCTGCAACTGTCCACTACTAGCAACCATTTAAATGTTTGATCATGGCAAAGAGAGAGGAGAGAGCACATTTGATACTCTAAAGCTAATTAAATAATGTTTATTACTAGGTAGCTTGCACAAACCCAGCACATAATCTTATCTCTACAGTTGCTAGTACCTCAACAAAGTGCATAGAATCAAATCTCAAGGAAAAACACAAATTCCAGGTACAGCACCGCCTAATTGCACAAAATTTTAAAAGAAGAAAAGAAACTAAGAAGAAAGAACAGCCATGACATCTGATACTCTGAGAGCAATATAGTCACTGCCATCAGCACCCTTGAATTCACTTCCGGCATACTTGGAGTACATAACAGTGCTTCCCGGGCTGATATCAATGGGTTTTCTCTTTCCATCTTCATCTAGGGATCCTGGTCCCACTGCCACAACCTATCATCCCATACCATAAATGTTTAATCCTACTGATGCTGCACGGGATAGACCTACTACTTTTATACAAGAGGTGGCAAATAACTTGTTCAGGTTGGATTTGTCGGGTTATGTTGCATGCCATTCATGTAACTCACTATTTCAGGCTTTATGATGCTTAGGTTCAAGTTCATTGTGTAAATTTGTTTTCCTATTATGCAATTTCTGATCTAGGTTGGTTCAGAATTTCAGATTTTGGTCATTCAAGGCTTACTACATACCAGAGTGAATTCAGAAAAATTTGGGGTACTCAGATTTTGCAAGCACCCAGGTAGTACCATCCACTTCTAATACCAAAACTCAGCCATGACTGACAAACATAATTTGCACAAAAGCACAGTACGGAGTAGCTTATAGAGGGAAAATAATATAATAACATGGCATACAGTTCCAACAGAAGGCCTTTCCTTCGCTTGCTCTGTCAAAATCAATCCACCAGATGTTTTTTCTTCAGCCTCTGCAACCTGTGAGAAAGAGAAGCAGAGAAATGGAAACTAGTAAGAACCTACAAGCAATGACACATAAAATTTAAAAGAAAATATAATTCAAACACATTAAATTTTTAGTTACTTGATTCACATTGCAACATTCGCTATGAATACCAGGCGCCCATCTAACAAGTTACAAGGATAAAAAGGAAACCAAGAGAAAATAAATCTAGTACCACATTAGTATCTTAGATTAACCAAAGTGTACCTTAATAAGAACACGGTCACCAAGAGGCTTGAGATCCTTTATATCATCTGACTCAAGAATACCAATAATGTCATCTTCCTTCAATAATAAGTGATTGGTTCCATCAAATTCAAGCTCTGTACCAGCATACTTTGAGTATACTACCTTATTACCCTCCTGTCATTTCACAGTACACAAGGAAGAGAAAAAGATCATACCATTAGCCCAAGTGAACAATTTAATTTACATACATGACGCAAACATACATTAGATAAGTACATACCTGAACAGAGATATCAACTTTGGTACTACCAATTGTGATACCATCTCCAGTGGCAACAACTTCACCTTCGTGCGACTTTTTCTGGGCAGTGGTAGGGAGATAGAGGCCTCCAGTTGTCTTGTCTTCTCCTGACTTTATTTTGACCAAAACTCTGTTCCCTACCGGCTTTATTGATGTGTACTAATCAACAAAAGAAAAATTAGATTAAGATGCAGAACTTATGAACATAAACTGAAGTTATATTTAATTAATCCATATAAATGTAAGTTAACTAGGTTTCGTAATGAAACTGGGCTTCTGCCTTTTTAACCAAAAATCAATCCATATAAAGTTATTAAACTACACATAAAATACCAGGTTTTCATATCTCTATCAGAAATTCTTGGTCGGGGATCAAAACCTAAGAAGAAAGGTACATGACTACATAGTAGAAATATTATATGCTTAGGCAACAGACTAAAAGATCTCATCAGAGTCTACCTGCTACTGTACTGTACCCGAATCACACTAAAAGAATAAATTGTGTAGAATTAGAATGATCTGATATGGGTGTGGTACCCCAGCCTATTCATTCCTCTCTGGGATAGGAATCATTTTATCAGACTGCAAGTAGTTGCCAAGTTCTTCACTTGCTGCCCATTCAGAGCTAAATTTAAGTACTCAACTTAACCATACATAAACAAGGATATAAAACTTCTAATCATATGGCTTAGTGATCTGACCTGATACAACAGGTCAGTATGCATTACCTATTTAATGCCCCAAACATAGAATTATCAATGTAATTATACATAAGAAGTATACTTTTCAATAACTATCTGACAAAATGTACAAATAGAATGAACTTTAATGAGATATTATCTTTTCTTAATATCCTTCAACTCACTGAAATGAAAGGACTGGATTTGTTGGAACCAAAACCCAATCAATTGAACCATTGACAGATGTAGTCCAAACAAAGTCCTGGCCCTAATACAACAAACTGAACTGAGGCTAGACCTCAGTTTTTCCTCAAAAAAAAAAAGTCCTGGCCCGTACTGAAATGAGTACTGACTAATCCTGACTAATCCTGAAACATATCATTTACTCTGTTTATTTTGTTTCTCAGATAATGTGCAATTTGTCAGTTGTCTAGATTCGTTGTAAACGTACTACAGTGCTGAATGCTTGTACTGTAAAACCTCTTAACATTTTGAGAAATTGGCCCAACACTACAGTGAAAAAACAGCTAGGCTGTTCCAAGGTAACTTTTAAGCAAGCAATACAAACAAAAAGCAAAGCAAGTACCTTTGGAGCTATAACAGTTGCTGCCTTCACGACCAGAGGTTTACTGTAGCTCATCTGTGAGCGCCTGAGTGTTAGCGAAGAAAAGCGGAGGCCTTTGATTGACGGAACCGAAAGAGGTACGGTCGCCATTTCTATTGCAAAGGTTTGATTAGAGATCCGAGTTGTACGAGTAAGATGTAGAGAAGAGAATACACTTATAAGTAAGGTAGGAGGATAAGAGAGCGGAGAAGAAGCTTCTGGAAAGGTCATGGAGGGTCTCCGATGGCGCTTCTTGAATTTAACGGGCCGAGTTTAGATTAAGCCCAATGGATCCATCAAAAGCTTACATTTTAGAAATTAGTATTTCTTACAGCTGTAAGCTGTTAATATAAAAAAGGGGGAATTTCATGTATATCCCTCAAAAGTTTCAATATTACGTATTTATTCCTCCAAAATCAATAATTACATATTTATCCTTAAAAATTATAGAAACTCACATATTTGTCCAATCTAACTCTATTATATATCAAATCTCTAAAAAATAATTAAATAATATTTTTTATACATTAAAATTTATTTAAAATATTAATCAATATTTTAATGATCATTATACCCTTCATCTCTCTCTTTAATATGTTGAGTTGCCCTTTAATCTGTTCAGTGCAATCTGTTACTGTACAGTTCAGATCTGGTACTGGTACGATTCAGTACTGGTATGGCTATGTACTGATACTGGTACATTTTAATATTGTTTTCTAACACACTGACCTTAGAAAGAAAAATAGAAGCAGGATAAAATAGGAATACATAAAAAAATAATATTAAATATAATGGATTGGACAAATATGTGAGTTTCTACAATTTTTAAGGATAAATATGTAATTATTGATTTTAAAGGGACAAATACGTAATATTGCAACTTTTAAGGGATATACATGAAATCCACCCTATAAAAAAAATATCCTTTTGTGATTAAAAAGGCTTTAAAAAAGTTGGACAAAATAAAATAAATAAATAATATTCATTAACCTTACTCTCTTATTAAACACCCAACAAAAGGAAAACAAAATTAAAAATCCACCCATTTTACTCCTATCTTGTCCTAAACAAGGAAAACATTACACAGCAAACTCTTGTACTGCAATAGCAAATTCAGTTAAACGGATTGTGCAATAAACAGCAGCAAGGTGGTTCCTTCGCACTCGCAAAACATTCATCTACACAAAAGCACGAGCGTGCACACATGAAAGTTAACAGTGCTTAAGCATATTAGAAAAACAGAACCAAGCGTAAATATTCAACCAACATAATTTACTCAACAACCAAGTCTTTTGCACAGTACCTAAGCAAATTCCTAAACACGAACTAGCAGTGGAATTCAATAAAAAGATAAACATCAACAATATTATACAGAAAATGTCTTGAATCAAATATTTCTAAATAATAGTATCCAAATTAGATTGTCACCGACTACTACTAACAATTCTATTAACAAGTCCATCCAAGATCAAGAATTTGCAAATTTAATCCTTTGTCAGACCTTGATACACTCCTGCAAAATACCCAAAACAACAGTTAATTATTTCATGTGCGCGAGGCATACAACAGGAAAATGCCGCTGCTGTGATTTAAATCCTTTCCAATTCTGTATATACAAGCAAGAATGCAATTGCTAAGAAAAAAAAGGGCATATACAAAACTAGGTTCATAAATGGTTGACCTGGTTTTAAGTGGAACCAAGGAAGGCATGGTGCATATTCGCAACTGGAGAATCCTGTAAACAGAACCACACAAAAATGATTGTTTATTAGTATAACAATCTTACAGAAAAACAAGTCATTTTTCTTACAAAACATGAATAGCATTGATGCTTAGTATTTGTTATAGAAATGCAAATAGTAGCAAACTGATACTGTTATAACAAAACTAAACACCAATATGGCCAAATTCTATAAACAAACTAAGATTCAAAGACTCCATTGAACCATGGGGTAAGCATCAAATAAGCACCAGTAAGCATTAACTGCAGAAGTAATCCCTAATGTAACCATATTCATATTCAATATTCAAATTATAGTCAGGAACATTAAGCTCAATTTAACCCCAACTAAGTGTCAAGTAGCTTCAATTGTGCAATGCAGCCTTAATTAAACCCAATTGAGCTGCAACTGCAAAATTAAGCTTTTTGTCAGTAACTCTCCCCAATTTTAACCCAATCATAACCCATTAAACTTCAACGGTGCAACTCAGCCTTAAATTTTAAACCAACTGAGACTCTAAGCCTTGGATAAATCTCAATTTAGAACAATTAGTTCCTAAATTACCTGGGACCTATTCCCCTGGCTTTCCCCAGCTCTTGCATCCTTGCTCCACCTCTTCAAAAAGTACTTTGGAGGCAACTCCTTTATATTTTTGAAATCAAGCACCTTGAGCACATGGCAGCATTGGATTCCCATAAACTCATACTTCCTACAACTACACAGAGCCGAACAATCACTTGCATTGTATCTCACAAAGTGCTCTTTAGGCCGTTCTGCAACTGCAACTCTATACTCAGAGATCGTCCCCACCTCACAGGTGGTGTACAGAACCGAGTCCATGAACATGTCAAACTCCTTCCTAAACACATCAAACACCACTGGCGTATATATATTTGCTGCTTGTTTGAGAAGCTTGGCTGGTGGGATTCTGGGAAGACTCTGGCTTGCATAAAAATCGGCTTGTAATTCGGCATATCTGTGCTCATCTACCACCCTTTCATAGTTTTTAAAGAAAGACAGGAGATCCATTTGCGGGTTAAGAAACTTTTTGAGGGTATTTGTGAGACTGTCACACTGTAAGGAGGTGGTTATATCAGCCGAGAATATGTGCCGACCATATGCCAAAGCCCACTTATCTCTCTCATCATACAGCTTGATTAACCACTCATTGTGCCTCAGGTCATACTTCTCTAACAACGACCTCCAACCAAATAGAAAATCCTCTTCATCCTCTGACTCGAAGAGACACCGGGAAAACTCTTTATTAAAGGTTTTTGAGCTCTGGAATACGTGACTAATCTTCTTAAGTGAGTTCTGGTACACATGCCAGGGACAGACCCTGTGAGTAGTACCAGGCCAAGATGCTGCCATGGCTGCACTAATCTGCAACGACATGTCAGTAAATGCAGTATTAGGTTGCTTCCCATGCATTGTAATCTTGAAGGTATCAAACAACCACTTGAAGGATTCATAAGACTCATCATAGAGCAACGCAGAGCCAAAAATTATGGTTTGTTTATGGTGATTAACACCCAGAAACAGTGCTAATGGGCGCCCATACCCATTAATCTTATGAGTAGTGTCCAAACAGAGCACATCCCCAAATGCACTAAAGTCCGTGCGTGATTTTGTATCAGCCCAGAAAAAGTTTGTCAGTTTATCCTCCTCATCAACCTGAATTGCATAAAAGAAGGTTGGGTTATCGAGCAGCATACTCTGCAAATACTTCAAAATTGCCATTCCATCCCCCATCTGTATAGGAATTGACCGCTTTGACGGTAAGTAGTTCGAGTACTCAGCCGGAAGGAAATTAACACTCCTTATCGGCCCCACTGGCCGGGTAACAGGCGGTGGTAAAGTCTTAATTGGCGTGGGACCAGAGTGACCCGTCCCTTCATCCGACAACTCACCTGAATCATTTCCCGGTTGATACTCCATAAGAATTCTTTGTGAGCGCAACATGTGCATGGTACTAGGTGGAGCCAGCTGGTGGTTATGATCTGCTTTAAAATCAGTAACACGATAGCGGGTCCCCTCAATCAGCTTAATGACCATGCGGGCCGGGCAGCCAATGCGGGTCTCAAGACGAGGCTTCTTGGCCTCAAGGGACTTCTTGTCCTTGTTGTAGCCCTCACGAGAGCAGACAAAGCAGCGCACATTGATGACGCGCTCAGTTGAGGCCTTGTCTTTCCGGGAAGTAGACTTGCGCACACTGAATCCCACATGACCTGCGTAGCGATTGTAGAACTCATAGGCCCTGTCTTCTGTCTCAAACTCCATGTTGAGCTCCGGAAGGAGCTTTGACAAGGAGGTCTCATCAGGAGCAATCGGAGTGTCAATTCTCTTCCTTATCTTGCCCTATAGCAATCGCATGTTAGAAAGATGAAGAATGCATGTGGGAAGGCAGAAAAACATGTGTCTGTAAAGTGTAAACACATACCTATTATGTTATTACATGCTGATTTGAGATTCTTTGCAGTTATAATTTTCTCTTTATTTATCTAATTCTTAATCTTCAGTAATAGAATCCCATGACGCTGACATAGTATGGCAATCTTGACAACATTTCTTAAATCAATCCAAAAAACATTTCCAATACCAAAGAATAAAGTTAATAACATGTTCTTGGACATGATTCTATGACCTTTAGAAGTTGATGTTATTGGAGTATCATTTCATAATGCATCAAGGATAATTAAATTAAAACTTTTGAAAAGTTCAACATGTTCGAAGGTACCACACAGATCATGTATAAAAATGTTGGATCTCAAATTCAAACTATATATGACGATTGCCGAGATTGTCAAATATTAAAAAAAAAAAAGAAACAGTCTTGAGAGTTCACTCAGCAGTTTTCACTTTGTCCACAGTGCAGGTATGTTATTTTAAATCGACCAATCAGTTACACCATAGATAACATTAGCTCAAGTATAAACACAGAGAAAACAACAGGAGCAAGGGAAGCACAAGATGCCACTGTACAGGTTGGTGCCCAACCTACAGGCTTGGTTTTAACATGAATGAGAACCCACCTTGTAAAATAAATAAAGCAGAAGAAAATAAAGGCTTAAGAAATATAAAATAATAACAAGGAAAGAATCACAGCACACCTTTCGCCAGGCAATGCCACATGCATTGCAAAGAGTCCTTGGCCCGTCAGGCCCCCGACGCATGTGGGGTGTTCCAATCTGAGTGATGCCACACCGCAAGCATCTGATACAGTCAAATGAAAAACATTGCACCAGAATAATCAGCAGAAAAGAAAGGATTTAAATATAACTTGATGTAGTGTTTGGTAGCACTTGGATGCTATTAGGGTTTTTGATGTAGAAAGGTTAAAGATGACTAGGGTTTGACTTTTTGAATAAAGAGAGGCAGCAGAGCGAGACGTATGAAATACATTAGATAAGAACATTGAGATACACATAAGAATCGCTCTAAAAGAAAAAAAAATTATTCATCATGACTTAGAATTGGATAAGTTTCCAAAAAGAGAAAAGCCAAATTACAACAGTATCGAACAATAGAACTAGATTTTATAGGAAATAATAACTTAGCAAGCAAATATTTACCTTAAATTTCTGGCACCGTTTGACTATCTAAGACTATTCTGAGATTATTATATTTGTAAGTTACGCTGAGACTCTATTGCAATATCAGATATGTT
This sequence comes from Carex cristatella, assembly GCA_024447775.1. NCBI lineage: Eukaryota > Viridiplantae > Streptophyta > Magnoliopsida > Poales > Cyperaceae > Carex > Carex cristatella. The sequence goes on from JAJHPF010000012.1 coordinate 4,173,501, forward strand.
ACCCTCAGACTGAACTTTAACTGTCATATTCAAATCACATACGTTACCCTGAGACTCTTTTTAACCATCATATCCATATCCGCTGAGTATTCAATACAAATACAAATATACACAAAACAATATGCTTACAATAAGTATCAGCTTGTGTATCAAATATTTTACTTCATTATACTTGAGCCGTAGAGTCTTCAATATATCTGGATTCAGGCAGATGTTTGAACCAGGCAGCCACAGAGGATCCAACCATTGCACTTGAGGAAAGCACATTCAAGTCCACCTGCCTACCCCAGGTATATAATCCTAGGTAATGCTTCTTCTCTTTTGGCAAAACAAATGTGGAACTAATATAATACAGACCGGAACTGCTGTGAGATCCCAAAAGCTTTAAAGGAATTGACTATTTTTTATTTTACTCCTTTAAATATTGCAAATTATATTGTCTTTCTTTTGCTTTTGGTTCCTCTCTTTCTCCCGCATATCACCCATATTTCTGTTTTCACACTTCAAAAAAAAATAGAATAAGTTCGTAATGTCATTAATTTTTTTAAAAACGTTTGGCATCATTTTACAGCAGGGTGCTATTTAATATGTTAAACAGTTTAACCACTATTGCCATATAACACATGACGTGATTAGAAAATTTTAACACCAAGGATCAAAACCGTGTAATCGGTTTAGTTGTGTTTTCTAACTTGCATTTTCCTATCTTAAGAATTAACAACATATATGAGTATATTTCTGAAATTTCAGTATTGGAAATAATAAAACATATATGTATTGATAATCCAAATCGTATAAGTATCTTATTCCTATCCAGGCAAAATATCCTAAAATAATGATTTAAAATGAAATAAATAATAAATTAAAGCAAAATTAAAAGAAACTTTCCCAAACAAACTTAGCAAATCGTTCAGGCTTATATAACAAGGAATTAATGCAGCAAATTTATCAAATCAATTATTAGTTTAAACACAGTTATGACATATTAATCGACTAACTTTTAATGAACCTAAGTTAGACTTAGATTGGACGCAACCATGGAACAATTATAAATGGTATCATACGAATATTAAAATTCACAATATTTTGAACATTCCTAAAATTGAGTCTGAAAAACAGAAATAGATAAAAACAATAGAAAGGGCACACTTCATCTCTAACTTCACCAATTATACCCCCTCGACTCGAGATTATTTCGATCAACAAATAGGCCCTCAAATAACTTATTTCTGCACTGAACTAAAATTGATGCTAATTAAAATTTTACTCATACTATGACAAACTAAATGACCAGAATTCGACCTATGCCTTTATATTTATACAGATTACATCAACATATGCAACTACAATGGTTGAATCATTTATTAACTGATTATAAAGCAGCATCCTCCTTTCCAATAACCACCACACTCATCTATTACCGTTAGGATGCATTTGATTTGGAATTTGATTGATTAGAAAATTCGAGTTATTAGGCATGAGATAGCAAGTTGTCATTTCCTGTGAATTGCACCTCTCATTATCTCTTTTGTTCCCACCAAATAGAAATGGAAATACAAAACAAAAAATCAATTACAAATCTGCTCTTGTTGTGCCTCTCTTATTTCAGAACTTTTACTACAAAAAAACGGACAAACAAAACAACAGTAAGGGAGAACATAATTAATATGCTACGATGATTATTTAAGGATTTCTACACTTAATTACCAAAGTGCACACTAATCACCCTTCCCCATAGTTATACCTAACAGGCACTTCTCATGTCTCTATAATACAAGGGCAATGATGCCCCAAGAAACTTCTCATGTCTCTGTAATACAAGGGCAATGATGCCCCAAGAAACTATTCTTCCAGGGCTATTTAACGGTTTCTAATACTAGATAACCAGAAGCGCACACGCTAATTTACTCCCCAGGTACCCCTGTGCTTACCCAGCCATGTCATAGAAGCACGAACAAACAAAGATTAGTACTTGTTTCATACCTGTTTTGGGCCTCAACAGTCTCATCACCATTGTTGCGAGGATAGTCGAGATCATGCTCTTGCAATTGCTGCTCCCCTCCACTGTCATCAGCCGGAACCATGTGCAACATCTTTCCTCAGTTTTATCTTCCCCTTTCTTCAGTCTATCTCACGTCAATTCATCCTTCTGGAGAAACATAATTGGCGAGAATCTGAGGTAAGATTAAGTAGCAGCTGGATACAAGAAAATGGAACCAAAGTTGGTCACTTTAGAGAGAAGAGTAATTCTTTCTCTTTTAACATTTTATCTCCAGCAACTAAAATATAAGATGGCTTTCAATTCTTTTATCTACACTTCCCGCCAACAAGTCAATAATAGGACAAAACTAAGTTATTCTTTCGTTCCTCTCTCCTTCTCACCTTTTAAGTTGCTAACCACACAGATTCGAGCAGCACTACGAAAAAAATTCAAATGAAAACACAATAATTGGAGCTTACGACGTCAAAGAGAACCACGAACTGGAGCTTCGCTTCACCAATTACTGGTGTATTATTCTCCTTAAAAATATTGGAACTTTATTAGGGTTTTCGAGAGGGAAGGGGGCAAAGGAGATTTTAGGGTTTTCTATCGCACTAGAGGGAAGAACGTCGTGAGACGGATTGGATCAGCTGAGACGAAGGATACTAAAAAGGGACTGTACGACTCTATTGAAACAGAAATTATGAAGCGGGTTGTTTTCCTGTGTCTGTTAGAACCGCTACGCAGTTATTGTCAACAGAACGCAACAGCAGATTCTCTGTCCAGAGAGAGTGCAATAGGTCCCGAGGCCTCACGGGATCGGACCAGGAAGTAGATGGATAAAAACTTGTATTGGGTAAAGATTTTAACAGAGCAGTTTTGGTTTCATGCAGCGTCCGAACCATATACAGGATACAGCGCGGTTTTGATTCTCCGTGCGCTGCGTTAAGTCAAAACTACTCTTTAAATATTTACACAAGATATTGCTTATTTGTTATCAAGTCCGTCATTCTTATATTTTCAAATTCAGGTGTACATATGTAACATATCGCTTCTTCTCTGTTGCCTCCGTCTTTTCATCGGATTTCCAGGACTATTATTTCTTTCCTGCGCCTACAGGAAGTTCATAGAGGTTGATAGGTTTTTTTTTATCTTTCAAGTTTGTTTGTAAGGAATTTTAGAGTTTTAAATGAGAAATAATAGATATAAGATTAATAATAACAGAAAAAAATAATTACACTAGAACACATGATAGTGAGTCTAGAAAATCTAGTCAAATTTCGAACATGTAGTCTCTTATACGTATCACATTAGGAGCGGATACGGAGCGGATAGTGGCAAAACTATATTCATATTCTTTTTTTCATTTTTTGAATACAGATACGGAGCGAATATCAGACATATCAGATGGATACAGATACAGATTTGGATCAGATCAGATATTTATTAAAATAATATAAAAAATATTAAAGTTCATAATATCTATATAATTATAATGACGAATAACATAAATTTTTCATAATATATATTAAAATATCTTATATATATTTACTATTCGGATGCGGATAATTGAAACGTAAAACCATATCAATATTCTTATTCACACAGATACTATATTCGAATATCAAATATCCACGTCTAAATTTTTGAATACGGATCGGATATTATCACCCTAGATAACATCGTTTTTGCCATTTGACATATATTTGTTTTATTCATTTTTTCAATATAATTTTTTCAGACGGTCTGAAATTTATGATAAAATATAAAAAATGCATAAGATGTTGAGCAATGTGCAAATTCCAAGGATTTGACTTTTATAACAGTGTAAGATGTACATTCCGCCTTTAGACCTTTTTGTATTTTTTTTTTTTAGAAAAATGAGGTAATTTTGAGAAAAGAACCAAAAGAGGAGAAACTAAAAAATGATGGAAGTAACGGCAAAAGATTGTAGCAAAAAAATGAAAAATAGAAATGTGTATTTAATATTTATAGTTCAATTCTACTCATTTTTAACTTTTTTCTCCCTCCAAACTCGAACCATTACAACTTACAAGCATTGACAAATTAAGAACTTAGAAATTTCATAGTATAGTTTTTGTAGAAATCATAGTTTTTTGTGCGCTAATGCCTTTTTAGTTGGTGGCCAGTAGGTTTAAATTTTAAATTTTTTGAAGGAAAAGATGTTCGACAGTGAAATCGAAGAAAAAGTGAATGCTTAATTTTTTTTAAGGAGATCTTTAAGCTAAACAAATGTTTAAGCCATAATATGATTTAAGAATTTGAACAAGCTTAAAATAATGAGCAAAATAAAGCGTAAAAAAAAGAGGTTTTATATTTTGTAAAAAAAGTATGTGTTTGACAAACTTAATGTTCCCAAGCTAAAGAACTCTAAGAAGGATGCGCCAAACGGCTTCATTATACTTTTTTATTCTTCCATTGCAACTTGAATCATTGTATCGGCATTTTCACTATATAAATGCATCAGGTCAGTATGATACTGGTACTGTGGTACAGCACATGTAACAGAAAGGTATACATACTGGCATGAATTCGATGCTAAAACATGCATACAACTCCAATTAGAACACTAAATAAGGATGATTGTTAAATGTTAAATTTACCATTAATTGACCAACTAGTGATTATGTAGCAAACCCTGTCTGACATTGTATCAAAAATAGCATGACAATAGTTTGTTTTTTGAAGCAACTAGAATAGTCTGAAAAAGAGAAGCTCAAGCTCGGAAGAAACAACAACAACAACAACAAATGCTTCCATCTGAGAAATTCAAATTGAATTATAAAATGTCGTCGTCCTCATAACCACTAAGACCGACCCTTCTGGACCCGGGAAAAATTCTTTTCTTTCCCTTCTTTTTCTCTTTCTTCTTCTTCTCCGCCTCTTCTTTCTCGAATTTCTCTCTTGCTCTTTTCTGTAGAAAATCTTCCACTCCCAAGTATACCACCTGTAACAAAGTTGCGCATATAGATATAACCCAGTAGAGACATTAAAACAGAGAGAAAGAATGTGTTAATTAATTGAACATATGAACTACAAATACCCCAATTGTGAGAACACAGAGGACTACAAAGGCGATAAGCAAAAGAGAAGAGATGATCGTAGACACAATTCCATCATCGGACGCGGCGGGAACAATTTCCTGCGCTTTCTCCAAGGGAACCTGACTAGGCGCTATCTCTCCAGTGGCTGCGCGAATTGGAGTTCTCTGTGGAAGTGTGGTGAATTTCCATCGGAAGTTGTTCGATTGGAGAGCTGAATTGAGGAGCTTGGGAGTGTGAATGGAGTGATAAGGTCTTGGGAGAGGAAATAGAGGAGGGAGACGAAGGAGAGAGAGAGGTGTCGCGGTGGCCATGACAATGGCGAGGAATCATCCGATGTATGGAGCTATCATCTCTTTTGCCATCCTCACGATTTTCTCATCTCATCCGTGGAGCGTAGAGACTAGAGAGGCCAGGAGGTTAATTAATTAGAATTCAGATCCAGCGCAATACCTGATAGCATGAGATATGAGATCTGAGTCGTCAGTTGTAATCTGGCACAAATCTCATATCTCATTGTTTTCTCCAATTACTTTTTCTAAATTAAAAAAAAAAAAATCAATGTTTAGGGATAGTTAAAAATAAGTAAGGTCTAAGATACTTTTTTGTTTATTCTAATAAAATGAGTAATATATCTTTCTTTCTTTTTTAAAATGATCAGAAAATTTTCAATAATTATTTAATTAGAAAAATATTATTGACAACAAATCTTTAAAAAAGAATGGATTATATAACAGTATCAATATCTGTACTCTTCTGAAAATCACATGTTGTATGTAACATATATATACCTGATTTGAATTTGGATTTCAAATTTGGATTCGTCTTTTTTGAAGGACAGAATTTTTTTGGTAAATTAGTATTTTCAAGAAAAGTTCAGTTTGTGTTTTCGTTGCTTCTTATATTCCAGTACATATCTTTATTAGGCTTTCGACATGGACGTAAGTAATTATAATGTTGCTATGCTTGAATTTGAAATTTCTAATGAAGTTCACCACTTACTGTTTGACAGCAGAATATGATGAAGATCTGTTATACATTGAAAACATAAATGTGTGCATTATATACTTGTCTTAATATTTAATTTAATGCTTCGTAAAGAAAATAACTTCGAAAACTTATTGTTAAACTGTTGTCCGGCTGCTCCATTTATGATTATGTTTCTTGAATTTTTTTATGAGAATTGTTAAACTGTGTTTATTGACAATACAGATGAGATTTTTTTGGCAATGGAGCTCATCAGGTGTCTACACAGACAGATAAGTATATGATACAATTATAGGAGGAGGGAAAATCAAGAATGCAAATTATGGTTTATGGAAATACAAGGCACCAGAGACCGTGCCCATCTTTGGTTTCCTCGTGTTTAAAAATAAAATAATACGATGTCATGCTAGGAGCATCTTTATCCCTGAAACTCTTGGAGTTCCTAAGTAACTATTAACAGAATTTTAAAAATTTTAGACTCTCTGAATTTTTAAATCTCTACATCCCTGAAATTAAAATTAGAGTTTCTTAATTACCACATAAGTGTTTAATTAAAACAGTATTAAAAATTAAGCGAATACAGGTTGATTATTTTGTCATGTCAGAGTTTTGAAATAGTTTCATATTTAGAAACTATTGAACTAAATTGTTAAATATGAAATCCATCTGCATTCCTGAAAGTGGTTTAGAAACTGCCAAGTCAGTTTTGAAACTCCAAGAGTTTTAGGAATGCAGATGCTAAGGCGCAAGATGCACTGCAAAATCTGCAATCCTACATGTGTACTGTGCCCAAATTACCCGCTCAAAACGGCAATACATCTGCTATTCGAGTGTTACTATGCATTACAGGTCTGGTTAAAGGTAAATACAATTTTGGGATACATAATAAGATAGGTATCAGGCCCTATACAAGAGATATGGAACAGTACTCTAAGACATATGCGGTACAGGTACCGGGATTGGAGCTCTAGAGGTCCGGTATTAATTATGTGTACCCGCTGGCACATTTGGCATGAGAGAAATGCCAAAATCTTTGAGGAGAAATTAATGCTTGCCAGCAAACATAACAGCTGAAAAGGTGACGCGGTGCAATACATCTGCTATTCTAGTTAAATGTTAAACTTACCATTAATCCGAACCACATAAATTAAATGGGACAGTCTTCTAAAATAAATAAATTTTTGTTGACGGAATGGATATCTAAGAATACATGATGGTCTTCTAAGCATTTTAATTACTTGACTGCATAGGGGGACGACATGGACTTTATTAAGAGTTACACCTTTGGTTTAATACTCGGAGTTTTCAAGAATCAAAATAGATGCATACTTTGACTGCATGGTAAAGCTTTTAATTTTGGAACATTAATCTAAAAGCTTCGTTGAATTAGTCAAATTAGAGTTAAAACTTCCGTTGGTTTACTAAAAAATAGTATTAATAGTATTTAACGTGTTTGCATTTCCTATGATAGTTTTAATTTTGTTTTTTCCTTTAAATATGCATGGAAACCCTGTTGGGGCAGCAAAAGATTAATAGAAAATTGATTTGTTTGTTCTACTTGTGACTTGTGACTTGTTATTTTTATTTTTTCTTCTCTTACTACTTAACCAGTACGTGAACTTAACGAGTAAGATCTTTATTTTCTCCTCTCTTACTACTTAACCGATACTAGTAAAGTTTTATGCATATTATATGTTTAATTGTTTGTTTCCTAACATATAAATTCATGTACACGTGGAAAACATTATTTCAAATTTATCCATTAATTTTGATGATTTTACGATTAATAATAAAAAAAATCTAAATTGACTAAAAATATCAATAGACACGCATAGCATGCGGTAAATATATTTTATAATATATGTGAGTTTTAATAATTTGATTATTTAAATTGAAAGTAGAATTAGTTACAGACATCATAGAAATGTCAAATAACTATATTTTAGTAGAATTTATTCGCACAAAAGTTAAATCATTATGAATTTACAACTGTACAGAACTCGTGGCGCACGAGATTAAAAGTGTGTTTGGATCATAAAGAATAGCATGAAGTTAGCATTATTCTTAAGTTAGTGACTGTTTTTTTTATCATTCTATCTTTGAATCACCTTAAAAATAAAATTAGAAATATTCTTGCTAAACTATTTAAACAATAGAATGTTATTCTTACTCTTCCGAATTGTATCCAAATGCACCCTAGAGTTTAGCATTTTAAGCTTATTATAATGTAGATTATTTTAATCTTGCATGTCTCGTTCTCTTGATAATATCTTTTCCAAAGGAAGTATAAACGGGAGAATAATTTCCTTAAACCTCAATCCGAAAGCAGGAGAAAAAAAAAAGAGCTTCTTCGTCTTCCTCCCCAGTCGCAATGAGTACTATTAAGTTTTGCCGTGAATGGTTCGATATCTCTCTCTCGACTCTCTAATAAGGAATTTAGTCTTTAAGTAATTATAAATCTTCTCACCTATTGTGCTCAAAAGGGATTTTGTTTCTCCTTTCAGCAACAACATACTCTACCCTAAAGAAGACAAGGAGATTCCCCAACTCCTATACGCTTGCCGCAACTGCGATTATGAGGTAACATGCTCCAAATCCCTTTGCTTAAACCCTACATTTTCCATTAGTATACCTCTAATTTCTCTAATTACATGCTAAGCGCCTCTTTATAGAATGTTACATCTATAGGATCACAGTATATTTTTGTGACATAGGCAGAGTTCATTAAGGAGATATCGAAAGAGATACTTGCATCTTTTGAAGAGTTGAAAGATTTGTCCAGGGCTGGAATGTAGAATGCTTTGAGTTCAAAATTAGGGGGGAATTCATAGCAGTTCCTAATTGTAACTGATAAAATCACTAATAAAGAGCCCCAAAAACCGATATGAACTAATATTTTCTTATTGAAGAAATCGGAATCTTGTCTGCTCAGTAAAGGTGTTCCTCCAATTTTATTGTTCCTGTACTTCGTTGCTTTGAGTAAAACATTGATCAAGCCCATATTTGATTGTTCCTCTTAAGCTACCTGCTACAATGTAAATTGTTTTGTTGGGGAGCAACCTAGGTTAGGTCTGCTAACGTTAACGGGGCATATTTTACTCTCTTTTTTTTCATTTCTGAAGATCCATGCATCTCAATAAAAATATATGTCAAAATGTTGTGGAATACACAATTTACAAATTTTTCAGGGTCTGTTTCCTATTTCTTCGGATGATTGAAAGATGACTCTAAAATAATAATAAAAAAATACCGGTATTTGCATATCAAATATGTTCATCTTTTAAAAATCCCAAAAAATAAAAAAAATCCTAAATATAGTAAAATTTGTTGTTCAACAAGATTTTGATGTAGTATAGATTTCATTGAGATGTTTGGATCGACCATTTCGACATGAAAAAGCAAAATTTGACCCGTTAGCATATCTGCCACATTAGAATAATAGCACAACTCTGTGTGTGTGTGTGTGTGTGTTTTCAGTCTAGCCACCAAAATTTTCTATCTTAATTTTGCATGTAGGGTAACTGTGCCATGTAGCAGACTGTGGACTTTATCATTACTTATTGCATCTATTTTTATTTTCTTTCAGTCTAGAAAATTATAAAATGATAAATAAACTCCTCCAATTCATAATTAATATATTTGAACATCCATATTTTATTTTTACTTATGAAAAGTGTTTGTGAAACAATGAAATATATAATACCCAATGAAAGAATGAATTAAAATTAAATTAAATTTTGCCTGTACCTTGTATGTCTTATATAATTTCCCAATACACTGCATTCATGAGCAAGTCTCTGGCTATTTGAAATCTCTGTCATGTTGTGGATCTTTTTAACACTAGGTGCATATGCCACCTTTCACTTTTTTCACTGTTGAAACAGATTTTATTGCATCAACAAGTAAATAGTGAATATTAAAATCAGGTTAAATTTCTTTGATGACACCAGCTCCTCTTAAGTGCCAAGCTGAATAATTGATGATTCTAGAATCTAGATAGGCAAGTCATGGTAATTACAATATCCCAGATTTTCCTTATTTCCAGAAAGAGATCACATTAGATGTAAGAAAGCTTGACTCAATAAAATACAAAAGCAACTCAAATCGGAGATGGTTGCTGTTATCTGGAGATCCTGGAAACGAAGCACAAATAACATACAAAATTAAAAATCTGCAGTAGAAAGAATTTAAGTAGAGATCGGCTATTAATGTTTTATACAGTAGGATGCTTACGAGTGATAACCTGATTGGGCTTTCTTTTCCTTGAACTGGTATCAAGGCTTTCTTTAGCTCATGGAGATAACAGTACTTAGCTGTTATATAATATAGTATAGATACAGATTAGCTAGTTAAAATTCAAATTTTTGGGAACTCGTGTATTGGACTTGTTTGTGGGATAGAAAATGACCGAAATTATCAAATTGAAGACATGTAGCTACTTCCTACCAGGAAAGGAAGCTACTTCGAAGAAAGATACAGCGTTGACTGTCAAAATTAATTAAAAAAGACACCAGATGCACTGGTCTAGTCAAAATTTAGAATGTCCTTTGTGTAAATTCAGAAACAGTAGTCTTGTTGGACTGACACGAGTACACTCAATAAACCAACAAATGCTCATGCAAGTTACTTGTTAATTTTCTAATACAGGAGGCATCAGATAACAACATAGTGTACAAAATGGAGATCAGAAAGCCATCTACTGAAGATGTTACGGGTGACTTCAAAGATGCAGTTGCTGATCCAAGCCTACCTCGTACCAGGAGTATTAAGTGTGCCAATTGCAACCATTCTGAATCAGTTTTTTACCTGGTATGAGCTTTCAAAGGGTACTATTGGTACCAAAAAGATACTGACTGATACACTTTAAACACCAATTTTTAGTTCTGGTCACAACTGACAAAGGCATTATATAACTCCTGTTAGTGTCAGCATTTGTTATCTTAATGTCGTGAAATTTTTGGGAAATGTAGGCGGCAGCAGAGGGAGAGGAAGGCCTTAGACTGTTCTTCCACTGTTGCAATACAAACTGTGGTCACCGATGGAGAGACTGATAGTTCTAGTTGATATGAAATAAACTTTTCTCTATCCAGACTGTTGTTACTTTTCTGATGTTTAGACAGATCTTAATTTCTAGTTTTAATGAATGGTTTTAGAAAAAGGTAAGTATGGCTAATTGGCAAGGTTTGAAAACTGTTGCTTGTGAATGTTTTTAATTAGAGTTGCAAATGGAGTCTGTTACCAACTGGATAACATTGTGTCAACCAGTCCAGAGATCAGAAGCCCAATTCAAGGCCTAGCCCACAGGTCAAACAGACTGAGCCCACTATTTTTAATTTAGAAATTCAGTTGCTGGTTTGTTCTTTTTTATTTTAAAGCCTATAATACGTTGAATTGATGGTCTTTTGCAAGTTGCAACAGAGATTTGGAAGAAAAAAAATGAATTCTTATTTTCCAATTGAGAATGTGAACCCAATGGCGATCAAATATTCAATAATATCACTTACTACTATTCAATGGATAAGGTCAACCTGACCTGATATTGAACGGCCTGATGATTTAACAAATTGGGTCTGGTTCAATATCTTGTAAATGAATTCCTCAATTAACATTAAGAATGTGAAACCCAATCTAGATCATGTCGGTCTCACCCCTACAATTGGGTTCGTGTTCTCTCCTTGATTACATATTTGCATGTAATTATTGAATGGTTTCAACTTTAAAGCAGATTTAATGTGTACTGTTTGGTCGGAGCTGTCGGTTCTGCATCAAGATGCATACACTTGATCCACACGGATCTTAAAGTTGTCCATACAAAACTTTATGTAGATCGAATGAGTTTAACCACTGAATTTGATTTCAATTCTGTTCATGTTAACAACATGAACGGTCTCAAATGATTAGGAGTGCAAATGGATCGGATACGGATCGGATAGTGGTAAAATCATATATATATGTATCTGCTTTTATTTTATGGATAAGGATCAAATATTAGATGAATACGTACGGATACGGATATGGTATATATCTATTATTCGGATATGGATACGGATGAATCCGTATACGCATAGATATTTGGATATCGAATATCCGTATTAAATTTTCGAATACAGATCCGAATACAGTATCCGTCGGATATTATCCAATCCATTTGCACCCCTACAAACGATGCTTAGAATAACACCACAAAACAAAAGCCCAACTAAAGCCTATTTCTTTATTTTATTTTTTGTTTCTCCGGAGTCTAAATTTGGGAACGGAGCTTTTGTGTTACGCCAGCGAAAAACAAGTTTTGTCGTGGAACAAGTCTACCATCAAGTTCCAACCAAGAGAGAAAATGCACCAAAAAGCAACATATGGAACTTGGAATTATCAAAAAGTCTCCATCTCCACTGTGCGTGGATGCGGGACACATGCTGTTCCCTCTCATCGTTATCTAACAAGTGGTCCATACACCCCTAATATACCTCCTGTTCTTCTGCTGCAATTACTCGTAGGGCAATTCGTGCAGTCATTTGCTCATAGTCATGTAATGTCATGTCTGATTAATGTTTCACGGCCTAATTACGGTAAAGATATTGGCAGAGAAGCTTTTACTTATGCAGCCCATGGACAATAGAGTCGAAACCCAGCTAATCATGACTCGTGCTCGGAAATAAATCTATTGCGATTTTTTGGAATCATAGGGTCTTGTTTTTTCAAATCCAACCATTCATTTTTTGAAATGCACGATTTCAAAAACATGTGATTTTTATGCACGAATTTCAAAATAAATGAATGGTTGGATTTGGAAAAGCACGACCTGCGATTCTTCAAGATTTATTTCCCTCATGCTCTGCATTGAGCAAAAACTGCATTTAAAGTAAAAATTCATCACCAAGGAAAGTGTTTATTCTTATTATATTCAGAGCGAAAAAAAAAATATTGGCTGTGAATATTGGATTAGCTATTTAAACTTGCGCACAGGAAAGCCATTGCGGGTCCCACACCGCAAAATGATAACTATCAGTCCATCAAGACCTGCTCCCACTGGTGCCACTTCAAAAGAAAAATAACATTTTTTTTAATAAACAGAGGCTCTTAAGGTCACATTCATTAGAGATATGATTGAGATTACCTCAATTAAACAACTCCACTTGCCTTTAATTTTAAGTGCTTGCCCTATTAGATCTCAATTATGATTCTCATAAAATAATTCTCCACTGTGTTATTAAATTGCCAATAGGAGAGTTGTATATTACATATTTTTCTGACTAGTATAGTAGTATATGATTATGACACTACTGTAGTAGAAAGGCTGGATATCTCTTTCTTTATTAATTAGATAGTAATATTCTCTCTTAGTCTCTTAAGTGTGTATTTATTATTCATCATTACTTTCTCATATGATTTCAGATCCATCAATGTTCTTAATTTGCTATATATGCTGGCATGCGGCTACATAAAATAGAACAAAAATGATAGCAACAATTACTGTTTTGCTAAACAGTATTTTTCTAGGAATATGTAAAATTGAACAAATCTAAATGAATTGTATTGTTCCCGAAAAAAACTAATATATATATATATATATATATATATATATATATATTTATATATATATATATATATATATATATTTATATATAGAGGTTGGCTAATATCAAATCAGTTGTTCCTGAGCTCCCGTGCAATCAAGTGGTTTTTCAATTTTCGAATTCCAAAACGTCGATTCAAACTGTTAGATGTGTTCTCTATATTAAAATGTGCTTGGAGACCAAATTTTACATTTTTTTGAATTCTTTTACTATTTATTAAGCCACTTTCAAAATCGCTAATCCAACGGTGGCTTCTATTTTTACGTTTGGTTAAGCCACCGTTGGATCAACAATTTTCAAAGTGGCTTAATAAATAGTAAAATAATTCCAAAAAATGTAAAATTTGGTCTCCAAGCACATTTTAATATAGAGAACACATCTAACGGTTTGGATTGACGTTTCGGACTTTGAAAATTGAAAAACCACTTGGTTGCACGGGAGCTCAAGAACAACTGATTTGATATTAGCCAACCTCTATATATATATATATATATATATATATAGCTATTCCAACCATCAGCTAAATGCTAATCCGGAATAGCATTCAATTCAAATGTACACGTACTAATTCGAATAGCTTGAGAATAACAATATTATGCTATTTTTGGCGATGGTTGAAATTGCAAAAGGAAGATGCGAAGTCGTGAGGTGGAATCAAACTCTCAACGTTTGGATAACTAACAGTCCTAGAACTTTTTTTCTAACCAACTGTGCTACCTTTCCTTTCTCCACGATACACTATTATCACTAATCGAAAGCACTATTTTCTCTCTATTCTCATATCCTAATTTCAATCGCTCTATTCTTGCACTAATCCTTAACACAAAGATCCAAACACAAAGATGCTTTAAGCTCATCAAGTTCTTTGGTGATGTTAACTCCAAAACTTAGCAGATCGACTTCAAATGACTAATTCAAACCATTAGAACTGATTTACTTGACAAACAATGCGCTGACATGTCAATTTACAAATTTTCAAGTTAATTTAGTACAAATTCAAGCGGTAAAGAAAATATAAATTAATTTTAATGCGGTAATTTCTTCATCATCTTTTGACAGCTTAACTTCATATACTAAATTAATTCAATAATTTATAAATTTTGCATGTAAGTACATCACTTCTTAAGATCGATTTCAACAATTTGAATTTGTTGTTTGAAGTCTACTCGATTGATTTTGGAGTCAAAACTCAACAAAATAAAACTTGGTGAACTTAGTTTAACACCGAAAGAACATACTTCCATAATTTATAATGTAATTTTTAATATATTAAATGAGAACAAATAACTTTTTCTTTGTAATGAAAACAAAAAAAAATCTTTTATAAGATTAGAAAGTTCACAAATGGTGCCATTATGGTATTACGTGGAACTAATTGGGTATCTAGTCTCTAATTCTCTACTCGCTTTATTAAACCTAAATCCAAAACCAAGTTGTTTGATCCACAGATTCAGAGTTCTTACGAGGTTACATCAGCTGTATTGTGTATTGTCCCCACCAGCTCCACGCCACCTGGCCCCTGGTTTTTAAACAAGAATCTTTTTTTTTTTGGTTAAAATTTTGAGTGCACGAAAACAAAAGCTATGACCCAAAAGTTACTTCAGTCCCAATTCTCATTGATTTTTTTTTTGAGGTTCATAATACCCAAAAAATTAAAAATAGAAAATTAACGACTCTCGTGTTAAAACTATGATATTAACGCCAGTAATGTTTTTTTATAGAGGATCAGACCACGTAATCTAATCGTCAGTAATATTTTTTAATCAACACAATATTAAAATATTATCTGAATATTTTAATGTATAGATAATTTTATCAACCGTTAATTATTTAATTAAAAAAAAATTCTCATATTTTATTATAGAATTTTCTTTTCTAAAAAATATGTTTCTCTCAAATTTATATTATATAATTTTCTTTTCTTAAGAGTTAGAATTAAAATAAATCAATTTTGTTAGATTTATAAAAAAAAAAAATCTCTGTATTTCCTCGAATTCTTAGACCTTTAAAAATAATACAAGAACGAAAGATTTCATTAAAAAAATATAAATCAATAAAAAATAATCAAAATTTTGTCCTAACAATTTAAATAAAATAAGGATCATGATATAACCATTTCCGTACCACAATGGAACCGACTCCGCTCCTTTTCTTGAGAAAAAGAGGGTCCTTCTTTTTTCTCATCCGATCAT